>CM068369.1:154460617-155660617 GCA_034769895.1 Magicicada septendecula
TGTGTGTGTGTGTGCGCGCGTATGTGTATGATCAAATTATTATGCCTCACTTATAATTGAAGATATATTTTAGGTATAGCTGAATTTTAAGCGTGCATACAACGTCCGTCATTTAAGGGTTCGTGTGTGTGGACAACGCTCGCTAGTTTGTTGCAAGTAAGTATACATTATGGAGTGGGTTATACAAATAATAATAATAAAGTGTGTGTAATATATACATTTATTAAAATACATACACAGCTCCAAGATTATATTAAACAGTTTTTACAATTAAAAATACATACACAGCTCCAAGATTATATTGTTACAAGTATGAAAATATATCTAAACTAGTATTTAAAATTTAAAAAAAAAACATACACAGTTCCAAGATTATATTGTTACAAGTATTAAAATATATCTAAACTAGTTTTACAATTAAAATACATACACACACAGCTCCAATATTATAATGTTACACATATGAAAATATATATATTTAAAACTAGTATTTACAAAATATGTATAAAATAAGACTTAAACACGTCTATGTACTGTGTTGGACAATGGCGTATATTCTACAAGCGAATCATGTAGTATCATACAGTAGGCAGTCGTCTGTGTAGGAAAATTCATTGACGATTCAAATTCTAAACGTACATCAACTGCTGAAGACTTAAGCGCTTCGTCTTGTCTGCTACAATCGAATACAAACAGCGGGGCTTTTGATTTGAATAATTCTGGTGTCAGTACTGGGCTGACGTCTAAACGATGGTAATACGAACTTTGAAAACTGGCGTACATATTGTACAATAATGCAAAACGATCTTTCCCAATATCCAAGTTTAAATTATCATAAGGATAATACTTGTCGTTTAGAAACAGTCTCGCATTGATCACGTTACAATGATCAAATTCATCGGCATGTGCTGCCAGTACATTCTTTCTTGCTGTCTGAAACGCTAACACAACAAAGCGTGGTTTTTCTAGCTGACTCGAGGTCTTGACAATCCAATTCTGCCTTTTAGTCTGTGGTAAGGCAGGATACTCGTGCAACTCCCAGGCCCTAAAAGGCATAGTTATCGGGTGGTCTTTCTCTATGAGTCGTAACAGTGGTAATCTGTACGCATTAGCTACATGTACATAAGGCATTTTCCAGTAAACTTTATCTAGTTCAAGAACACAATTAGCAGTCGTTTGTCCGCTTGCTAAAACCATAGCGTTTATGTCGGTAGATGTGCGTAGGAGTATAAGTTCTTGTTTCACGTTCAGCACGATGCGTGTATAGTCTTCTGCGAATTCCATTAGCATTTTCAGTGGAATACAAAAGTTGAATTCACCGTCATCATTCACTTTTAATATGTTCGCGGTCGGCGCCACCCAACCCGTGTTTTCCATTGCGTCACGTGCGTTGTTGTTGAGTGATAGAAAAGTTTTAATAGTTGACGTAACGCCAACGTTTCTGGTATGGTCCACTACCACTCCGGCCAAACTCGTAACGAATCTCTTCACTCATAATTTACACAAAAATCATAAAGCATCAAACTGTATGGGAATGATGACCTGCGACTTACAGCAACACTTAATTTCTATCTCTTCACATATCAAATTGTTTCTTTACATTTGTATTTTGTCTAAACCATGTTAACTTCACACACACACACACACACACACACACACACACACACACACACACACACACACACACACACACACACACACACACACACACACACACACACACACACACACACACACACACACACACACACACACACACACGCACACACACACACACACACACACACACACATACAAGAACAATCGGCTGCTAATTGCATGTTCTTGAACTGAATAAAGTTTACGTTTACTGGAAAATGTCTTATGCGCTAACTTGAGAAAGATCGTTTTGCATTATTGGTACAATATGTACGTCAGTTTTCAGAGTTCGTATTCAGATCTGCAAATGTTTTACTTGTTTATATTTGTACTATGAATGTATATATTTTCATTATAAATATGTTAACAGTAAGCAGCGAGAAACACATGTTTGACACAGTGTGCCGAACTGGCTTCGGCAACGTATTATTATTATTTTAAAAACGAGCGCCGCTGACGTCATGCACGGCCACACTGTTACGATGGTTGTATTGGCCACCATCGCGGCGGTGTACACCGGCTATAACGCGAAGTGAACTCATGTTGTGATAGTGCGTGCTTCTCTGTGCATTCATATATTTTAATATTTTGACGAGTTAATATTTTAACCATGGATTTTAATTTTAATTTATTACATTTTAATCTTAATGTCTGACGTTCTGTGAAGAGGAATTATTCTGAAGATGGGGCATATGCCCTGAAACGCGTCAAGCGGAATTACAAGTAAGTCACTCGACGGATTAGATAAGCAATTATTTATTTAATACAGTGACTTGGATACTTTAAAAATGAATATTAAACTGGAAGCAAGTCAAGCATCTACAGTATTCAAATTTCAGAACATTAAGATTAAATTATTAAAAACCAATTCCCATATAAAATTTAATAAAGAATGCATCAGAAACAATTTAATACCTAAGTATGCCTCTATCAAAATAAAAAATAACTCCAAGACGGCCACAAAAATCAAAGAGCGTGCACAGGTGATGTGGTTAAAGGAGGAGTTGAGATATTTATATAGGAAAAAGACAGAATTGAACAAAGAATTATATTTGTCCCATTTGAAGCTGCTTAACAGTGTCCATGCATTACAATTAGACAATATATTACATGATTGCAATAAATACATTAACGATGTAATGCAACGTGTATATACAAAACATGATAAGAAACTTAGAACTCTCAAAAGTAAACAAAAACCAAACGAAGATAACGTCACCTGTAAACACGAATTCTATATGCGCGTATCTAATCTAACATCGATAAACTTTAATAAGAATGAAATGGACGTACTTAACAAGGGTCTAAACTACAACATACCCCACAGCAATAAAAATCACATATACCATGAAATAATTTGCGCTGAGACGGCTATAAAGTCAATACCAAACATAAACTTACAAAATGAGGCTCGAGTTTTGATTAAAAACAAACTCAATAAATTTTCGAACAAAAAAAGCCCTAAACTAAACTTTAAATATATGAATGAAATTAAAACCTTAAAACAAATCAAAGACAAATTATCTAACAATGATGCACTCATTACAAAGGCGGACAAGGGAAACACTATCGTTATAATGGACAAAAACCAATATTCGCAAAAAGTTAATCAATTCATTGAAAATAATAATATTACAATGGTAAATGCCGACCCGTCAGCCGATTTCGTTAAAGCCCTGAATAACACAGTTAATCGTTGTACGCACTTGTTCGATAGCGCCACACGTCACTCATTGAAACCTATTAATGCAGAGGCTCCCCAGTTCACTGGTTTGCCAAAGATTCATAAACCCAGTGTACCAATTAGGCCGCTTGTGAACTTCACCACTGCTCCGAGTTACAAAATCAGTAAAAAACTAGTACAAATAATAAAGAACAGTATAAGCTTAAAGAATAACCATAGCACAAAAAGTTGCACTGAATTTATCGACAAACTGAAAAACATCCAAATTAAACCTAATTACAGAATCGCATCTTTCGACATAGTAGACCTTTATACAAATATACCCGTCCAGGATACAATAAATATTCTCAAGTATAATCTTATTGTAGCTAACATACGCAGTCCTGATGAAATTAATGAGATAACCGCTCTATTGGAAGTTGTTTTAAATCAAAACTATTTTATATTTGATGGAAAATACTATATACAAAAGAAAGGTTTAGCGATGGGATCCCCACTCTCCGGATTATTGGCGGACATATACCTGAACCACTACGAAAACACACATATGTTCAGCAGCGCAAACAAATGGCATAACAAGATAGTATCATATACACGTTATGTAGATGACACCTTCATCATTTTTAACGGTACCATAAGACAGATCAATAATTTAAAAAACTATTTAAATAATATAAACAAGAACATACAATTTACCCTCGAGGTTGAAATAGAAAATAAACTTAATTTTCTCGATTTAACAATAACAAGGTTTGACAATAGTTTTCAATACCAAATATACAGAAAACCTACCACCACCGACGCCACTATACACGCGGATTCCCATCACCCTCTTCCGCAAAAAATGGCCGCCTATAACAGTTTCATACATAGATTACTCACCATACCGTTGGAAATCAGTGACTTTCAGGAGGAAGTCAACACCATTAAATACATAGCTAAGGCCAATGGATATACGTGCTCTATGATCGATGCTTTGATAAAAAAACACCAGAAAAAGTTACATAACAAGAAAACAAAACCGAGTAATAACCGAGACAGCACGTACGTGACTTCTATTTACGGCCGAACTTTACCCCATACATTAACCAACATTTTTAGAAAATTGAATATAACTTTAACTTTCCGGACTGATAACAACATTAAGAAAATTCTTCACCATAAAGCTGCAAAACCAATAAAACAGAGGACAGGTGTCTATAAAATCCAATGTGACGATTGCAACAGCTTCTATATTGGACAAACCGGCAGAGCGTTCAAAAAACGCTTCCAGGAACATTTACCAAAAAACGACACCCACATTCTCAAATCCAACTTTGCACGTCACCTCGTAAATAATAATCATAACTACACTGATTTTGACACCAACTTTAAACCATTGCACTTTTGCAAAAAAGGCAGATATATGGACACATTAGAAGAATTCGAAATTTACAAGGCCTTTAAACAATTTAAAAAGACGAACAATTCACAAGACGGCGGATTCATATTAAACGACCAACTTAACTTCAAGTCAAATCCCTTGTACGACACAGCCATTGAGATACAAGATGCGTTGCACAGATAACAGTTTACTCAGACAGTCAGTGCGCGATTAACATCGCGGCGGTGTACACCGGCTATAACGCGAAGTGAACTCATGTTGTGATAGTGCGTGCTTCTCTGTGCATTCATATATTTTAATATTTTGACGAGTTAATATTTTAACCATGGATTTTAATTTTAATTTATTACATTTTAATCTTAATGTCTGACGTTCTGTGAAGAGGAATTATTCTGAAGATGGGGCATATGCCCTGAAACGCGTCAAGCGGAATTACAAGTAAGTCACTCGACGGATTAGATAAGCAATTATTTATTTAATACAGTGACTTGGATACTTTAAAAATGAATATTAAACTATATTTTAAGTTTGTGTACAGTGCTGTAAATATATATTTAATCATTTAAAACAATATTATTATTAATATTGTATTTATTTTATATATAACAATGTTTTTTTGTGATATATATATATATATATTTAATCAATGTAAAATGTATTTTTTGAATAATTGTATTATAGCGGTTTGTAAACTATATTTTAAGTTTGTGTACAGTGTTGTAAATATATATTTAATTATTTAAAACAAATTATGGTTTATTTTAATTTATTTCATTATAAACCTCCGAATATGCATGCAATTATTTGTATAGTAATCAGAAATGTGAGAGAGAGAGAGAGAGAGAGAGAGAGAGAGAGAGAGAGAGAGAGAGAGAGAGAGAGAGACATTTTAATAATTTGCAGGTTGTATCTTACAATCACGAAAATTATTATTATTTAAACTGATAATTGTTTTATTAAAATCTTACAATGACGAAATATTATTATTTCATTGTTTACGATATATATTTAATTAATGCAAAAATGAATTTCTAAAATTACAATGGTCTGTAAACCATATTTAAGTTTGTGTGTGTGTGTGTGTGCATACATAGTTAATCTTTCTAACACTAATTACCACACTGAATATAACTTTCTAATGACGAAATATTATTATTTCATTGTTTACGATATATATATTTAATTAATGCAAAAATGAATTTTTAAAATTACAATGGTCTGTAAACCATATTTAAGTTTGTGTACACATACAAATCGCTTTGAATAAGGGAATTCTTGTCAACGTTTGCAGCGAGAGAGAGACATACACGCACAGGTAATTACATTATAAACTAGGAATTGCTTCCGACGTCTGCGAGCGAGAGAGAGAGAGAGAGTGCTAGCACATATGTTGTGTATATTAATTTCTAAATCGTGGTCAATGACTGTCATGTGTCAAAATTAGAAGTAGGACGCAACGAGGTAGGTGATAAATATATTTCCTGATGATTACATTTTAGTATCGCTACTTACAATAATCCATAAGTAGCACGACGCTTATGTAAAACCGATGACATAAAGAGAGAGAGTGTGTGAGAGAGAGAGTTTATATCGTGATCGATAACTGTGTCTAGAGACAAAGAGAGAGGAGGGGAGAGAGAGTTGATATCGAAGTCGTCAACAGTCATATAATTTACTATACACTATAATGCGTCTGCTAATATAGTTTGAATTTCCCACCGAAGAAAAATGTTGGCAGATCTGTTCTATACACAATAATGCAGGATTGGTAACCCTGATCATATATTTTAATATACACTATAATACACACACATATCAAGTTTGAACCCATACATAGGTTGGTAAACCTGATCATATAGATTTAATATACATTATAACACACAACAAATTTGAACTCATGCAAGGTTGGTAACCCTGATCATATATTTAATATATACACTATAATGCATCAAGTCGGAACCCCCCACCCACCACCTTTGGGATGCTGCGGGTCCAGCTGATAGAAAGTGAAAGTGATCTAGGCTCGCGAAAGGCGGCATATATTTGAACTTGGCGCGCGAAAGGCGGCATGGGGTGGTGGTGGGGGAATAACGGTACTTGCGTTAGAACCATCATTTTCCCTCTACTGTTGTCTAATAATTTTGTCTACATATTTTGCCAGTTTGTGTGCAGGGGCATTACGGTAGTTGATAATGGGGCGGATCGGAATGTCTTCTTTATGGATTTTGGGAAGCGCTTGGAGTGTAGGTGCTGATGGTCGGATTTGTTTCATGTAGGGCTTTTGTTTATGTGTCATAATGTGTTTGGCTTTGTTGACTATTTGTTTTATTGAGTTTTGGTATCTGTCGGTGGGGTCGTGTTTTAGTTCTGTGATGTTGTTCTGTTCCATGAAGTTTTGTACTTTTTTGTGTAGGTTGTCTGTGGGGATAATTACAGTCGTGTTGCCTTTGTCAGCTTTTACAAATGTGATGTTGTGTTTGTGTGCCTTTTTTCCCTCAGTTTGATGGCTGTGTGTATTTCTGAGTTGTGGTTGTTGTTGCCTGGTGTCTTATGTACTCCTATTGTGTTGTTTATATTATGTCTTAATGTGTCTTGATGTTCTGGTGCTGTGTTTTGTATATGTGTTTCTGTGTCAATTATGAGCTTTGTCAGTGTTTGGTTGTTATGTTTGTAATGTATGTTATGTTTTAGGCCTTTATCAAGGAGTGTTTGTTCGTTTTTTGTGAGTGTGACGTTCGTGAGGTTTACTGTACGTGGGTAGAATTTGTGCGAGGGAATTATATCTGTTTTGATTGGTGTCAGTTTTTTATATTTCTGTCGTGTTTTGTCTGTATGTTATGTATTTGTTTTTTGTCCATTCATTTGTGTGATGTATTAGTTCAGTCATGTAATTGTGTCCGTATGTGTTGGCGATATGTAGGTGTAGTGTTAGAGCTTTGCGATTGAGGGCGTCTTTTTTCTTATATAGTTGTTTAATTGATTCTTTTATGTATGTTCTTTGTGCGATGTTTTGTGTTATTCGGGCGGCCTGGTTGTTATGTTTAATTTTGATTTGGGCATATTTAGGTGTTAGTGATTTGTTTATGCATGTTTTGTTGAAAGTTATGTGAGCTACAATCTTTCTAACCTTCAAAGTTGTGAACTTGTACGCTTGGACGTTGGCTCGTCTTGCTGAGTTAAATTCTTGGATTTTAAACAAAACAGAACACACACTATCAAAACGCATGCCCAAAGCACAAAACAAATTCGATCTACCCGGTGTATATAAGCTAAATTGTTCAAATTGCAATAAATTCTACATAGGCCAGACAGGACGTAGCTTCAAACAGAGATACATTGAACACACAAAAGCACTCCACACCACTACAGAATCTACCTTCGCAAACCACCTCATTGAAGCAAACCACACATATAAAAACATCGACAATAACATGAACATACTACACGTACACACAAAAGGCCGAAAACTAGACACTCTAGAACAATTAGAAATATACAAACACACAAAAACAAATAAAAACGACATCCTAAACGAACAGACACAATTCAAATCGCACGCATTATTCGAACACATCTCACCACACACACACAGCTTCGATCTTTCGAAAAACTATCTCGTCACCAACAACAAGACGAACAGCGCTACTAACGACAGCCTCTGATGAAGCCTTCTATAGGTGAAAGCCGGTTTAGGCTGTAAGGTAAAACTTTACGTTTTTACTTATAAAAAACTTAGTGTTCCGAGTCGTCAATATTATAGTGATATTTAGTTAAGTAACGGACACGTCATGGACAACGAAATCCAAGAATGTAATTTAGTAAGTGGCTTAGCAATACAGTATAGTAAAAATTAGTGAATTAAACATTAAATGTAATATAAAAATAAAAAACAAAAGCAATTAAAAGTAACAAAACAATTTAAAGTTATAAGAATAGTTTGTTCATAAAAACTTTAAAATTTAGTTAAGTCAGATCGGAGGTAAGGTTTATATACATGTTGTGTGTGTGTGCGTACGCGAGCGTGCGTGCGCTCGCTCGCCCACATGACATTTAAGCAAGAAACGGGATATGTGTAAGTTGCATTTGAGAAAGATTTTGCCAGGCTCCTAGTACTACTTATTATAGTGTACTATTTACTATCATTTATGCATTGTACCGGTATCCTATTATATACATTTCACAATTACCAATTACTCTTGTCAATCACTGTCACTATTCTAAGATCTTTCAAGCAAAGATACACATGTCCATCCAAGTTGTGAATAACTCATTAACCAGTAAACAATGGACAAAATGTTCCGAGTAATTATGTTTTAAATTAAAATCAACAGAGACAAACTGATATTTTAATTCGGCTTGAGTTAACCCTTAGTCACTTAAAAGTAAATTATATGCCTGGCATTTAGAAACAGTAAAACTGTTTGGATATATAAGCTAAGTCAGAGAGTAAAAATCTGTTGCAAAGTTTCTGAAATTGCCCCTTACAATGACATGATGTGCAGTGTTTAATACGTTTAACAAATATAATATGGCACAGATTATTTTATCCAGTCGTTTAATTCGTTTTCCTTTTAGATAACAATATTTTAATACCGTACTTTATTAAAATTTTCTATTGACATGTTAGTGTTTATACCTAAATGAATCCGATAACAGTAGGCCCATGATCTGTATTGTTTCTTATTAATATATTGTTTTAGAAAATATTCAAAAAATGAATGTGTTTCTTCATCATTAAACAGCCTTCTTAAAACTTCGTGGAGCATTTATAAAAAGTTAGTGTTCCTAGTCAGTAGCGATATATTTATTATCAGTGGACAACAAAATCCAGGAAATCAAATTACATTAAGGTACTACATGAAAATTGAAATTTTTATTATTAAATAGAATAATATAATAAATGTTAAAATATGATTACGTTAAGGTAATATTTATTATTAAGAAAAATCGTTACAAGAAAAATCGCTTCATGTGCCAACCAACTAATTTCTTATAAAACCGCCAACTAAATTTCTTACAAAAACGCCAATATCTCGAAAACGAAAATGTCGATTTTATTGAAACAAAACCAAAATAAAATTTTTTTTTTTTATAATTTTCACTCGCTGACACCATATAGCTATCTCTCATGTAATACACTTCTTGATAGGCCTTTATGAAAGAGTTAAATTATTGATTTGCATATTATGTTGGCCTACGAGCATGTGAGAAATAAGGTTTACAAACTATTTTAACCACTGATAATATTAATATTTTTACTTAATAGTCTATAAAACTTACTCCAGTGTACCGACTCTTACCTCAGGGCGCCAGTAATAATAAACGCAAATTAAAATATATCAATCAACTTTTAATGAATCATTTGCATTTATATACTACAAAATTTTTAATATGACTTGGATAGTTTTACCTTACAATTTGAATATTATTTAGTAGCAATGAGTTCTTTTTAGACAAATTGAGTCAGTATATTTGAATACAAATATATATTTATCAAACAATATAGAATCAACTGTTCATTTATTTGTTACTTGCGTGGAGAATCCTTCCGATGTGCGTAGTCCTGAAGAGGTTGCAGGTCGGTGAGTCGTCAGCAGCTGTTTGTTGCGTGTTAATCCTGGTTATGAATGCACTAATTCACTTTATCACAGATGTACACTACACTTGACATATTGGTTATACATACAATTATGTCGTATAATTATACACTCTGGTTACAACGATTATTGAATTGACCTTAGGCCTAAGTGCATCTAACACAGTTCGCGTCGCGTGTGTCTCGATTATCTCATACCGTCGTGACTTAATCCGAATTAATTCGCCTTCTTCAGTGATTTCACCACAACGTATCGAATTGATGGAAATTTATATGTAGTATTACTTCTTGTTGTTTGTTATTACTCTTATCATTCACTCATTTACTTATTACTGTTTATGAAACTTTATAACTTTAGTGTTAGTAATTATCGCGTTCTCGTACTTCTGTTACTGCTGCGAACTTACTTTATTCTTACATTACTATTAAAATATATAGTTAACGCAAAACAGCGTACGCGAGTCTCTTCCGTGTAGTTTCGCCGATATAAAGAAGACTAACTTATTTCTCTTCAAGTTCATATTTTATACTTACTTTGAATTTCCCTTACCAACTATCGATAGAAAACGATCCTATAGGTTTAAACTACCGCTAAATACAAAATCGCCCAATCTGCTTAGCGAAAACCTCCCGCGCAACACATGACGCTTTTTCTGATTCGCCGAACGTTTTTCCGCGTTCCACGTGCTTAAAAAACTAGCGTCTATGTTTATCTCACTCACACATCGCTCTCTCTCTCACATAACGGTATCTATTGTTATATGCACTTAAAGTTTACAACATTAGCAAACACCCTTAATATCCTAGCGAATATTTTATGACAGTCATGTCCCAAAACGTGACTTAGCCTAAAATTACCTTCCTTATAGTCGTCAGCCCCAAGGCCGGCGTTGCTAACCTACCGCTATACTCTACAGCTTTTTTATAAGTTAATTTCTTTCAAGTAATGCCGCCTAACGGTTCAGGCGTCTCGTTACCTCCCCGCTTTCTAAAACACACCCATTTCTTTGCGTTCAGCATAGTTGATTGAGTACAATTAGCAATTGCTCAAATTTTGCGTTACATAAGTCCCCGCATAGAATTAGCATTACAATTTTATCAAAATTGGAAACTAGTTCTATTGAAGTGTCCCTAAAGCTATTATAATTATAAGTTCCTTGCTCATATATTCTAATAAATTGACATAATTATAAATTCATTCCTTATATTTAAAATTGACAATGTATTCAAATTAATTACTTGCTTTATATTACTTAGTCTAACTTGGTGAGTACATTATTACAATATTACTCGGTTACTACCGACTGCTAGACACCAGGGTTGGTAGCCGGTTATGGTTTGTTTACTAATATACACTATCCGTCCCCTCTACCTGACTTGTCAAACTACTTCTAAATGTGGCTGGTCCACTTTCCTTTTCAATAACAACTGTTTACATAAAGCAATTTCCCTTTTAACATTTTTGTTACCATTCTCATTTACTTATTTAGTGTATTATATTATTTTATACTCATGTTCAATATATTATTACTCTTTCTCTTATTTTTCTAAACATCTGTGATTTCTTACATGACTAAACTTCATTATACTTTATTACATTGAACACCCTTACACTTAGTTTGATAACTTACGACTACTACATCAATATTCGGATGTGTGTTATTACATTTTGTTTCTCAATTTTCATGTGATGTTCCTCTGTGTGTGTGTGTGTGTGTGTGTGTGTGTGTGTGTGTGTGAATTTTGGGTTTATTTCTCATAATAAGGCTTTAGTTGTCGTACGTTGAAGTTCCCCCGGATATGTCCTGGTCTTTGTGGATCTTCCAACTGTAGGTCGCTGTTCCGATTTCTTTAGTTACCTTATATGGACCCTCGAATAGGTTACAAAATTTTCCTATTACTTTTATATTTCTTCTAAGTAACTTTTGTTCAATTTCTGTAGATCTAATTCTAATCCGTATCTTACATTTGGCAAAGCGATGTCTCCATAGAATCCCTATGTTGTTGTGTTTCCTTCTTCCTCTCTGTCGCCGTCTGCGCTTTGTTCCGTCCTGTTCGCGCTTCCTTCCTCTTTTCCTCCCTTTCTTGTGTCCTTCTCTCCTTTGCTTGTTTTCGCGTCTGTTTTGTGTTGGGTTCCGCGTCGTCTCCGTATCGTTCCTGAGCGGTGTCTGTGAAGTCGAGTCTGACCATGCCGAGAGCGTCGTCTCTTCGCGTTCCTTGCTAACCGCCGTTGTCGTGCTCCTCTCATCGCTACCGTCTTTGTCGTCGTCAGTAATAACCTTGACTTTAGTCATTCCGTGTCTGTTTGTCGCCCTCTGCTGTCTCTCCTTCGGTATCCCCTGGTTTCCACCCTGCTTTGACTTCGTCGGCGACGACAGTTTCTTATGGAATCCGACCAACCCTTCCTCTTCGATCTGCAGACCTTCGTGCAAAACTTCCTTCTTCTTTTCTTGAATCATATCATTCCAATATTTGTTCGTGAACGCTTCCTTAAATTCTGCGAAACTGGTCACGCTATTCTTGATCAACCTCCACCACACTGCGGCCTCTCCTTCTAGGTGCCTTCCGATCCATGCGACGTTACCGTTATCTTGGTAATATTCCATATAGATATCTTCCATCTCCTTCATAAATTCCATCGGAAGTCTCCAGTCCCATTGTACTTGATATCTTTGACTTGTTCGTGAGTAATGTTACGGTTGCACGATTGGTTGCTAATTGAGGCTAATTTATTTATAACTTCTCGTTGTATCTGTCGTATTTGCAGGTCAGTCTCTTCCGACTTACGGTCAATTACATTTATATTTTCGTTCACTTTCTTCATTTCTTCCAGTTTTTCGGCTCGTAACTCTTTGATTGCTGCCGTAT
Source organism: Magicicada septendecula (assembly GCA_034769895.1). Taxonomy (NCBI): domain Eukaryota; kingdom Metazoa; phylum Arthropoda; class Insecta; order Hemiptera; family Cicadidae; genus Magicicada; species Magicicada septendecula. The sequence goes on from CM068369.1 coordinate 154,473,788, forward strand.
TGTCTTCGCATCTTTTGTTAATTATTTCGATTTTTTCGCTTATGATTTGAATGTTGTTGCTATGCCGTTCGTCCAACTCTACGATCTGCTGTTTAGTATTAATACTAAGCTCAGTAATCTTATCGGTATTATCTTGGATTTTGTTGTTAGTCTCTACTTGGCAGTCTTGGAACAGTTTTTTGTTGTTTGTTCTCTCTTGTTCCATTTGTATGGCGACTTCGTTTCTTATTTCTATGTGTTGTTTATGGATTTGTTTTTTCATTTGTTGTAATGTTTGTTCTAATCTTACTTCATGTTGTTCTAACCGTTCTTTTGTTTGTGCCAGCTGCTCTGCTCGTTTTTGTATTTGTTCTGTTTGAAGTAACAGTTGTTTTGCTGTTTTTCTCGACTCTTCTTGTATTTGTCGTGAGAGCTATTCTGTTGTTTGTTCTGATTGTTTTTGTATATGTTCTTCTAACCTTTTCGTTTGTGATAACTGTTGTTCTTTTGTTTGTTCTGATTGTTTTAGTAATTGTTGTAGTATTGTATATATATATATCAGTGTTTTTGTCTGTCTCTAGTGGTGTCTGACTTATCGGTCGTTCTCGAATTTCTGTTACTACTGTTGGTGTAAATTGTTGTGTCTCTGCGTTTTCATCGTTCTGTTCGTTTTGTCCCCGCGTCCCTGACGCTTGATTCTCCTCCGAAATGTCTGCGAGCGTGTCTCGATCGCCTAATTGATTATTTATTTCAAATTCCATATCGTTGCTTTGGGTATCTGTATTTGTGCTCATGTTGTTGTATAGGTTGTGAATGTTGTTTTGTGTGTCTTTGTCTCTCCTACTCCTACTTCGCGTAATCATAAACTATGTTTTATACTATTTCTATTCTTAACTTCTACTTAGTCTTAATCTATAATTTGTTTAATAATGACTCAATTGTCCCACGTTCCGGGCGACAGAATGTAATACACTTCTTGATAGGCCTTTATGAAAGAGTTAAATTATTGATTTGCATATTATGTTGGCCTACGAGCATGTGAGAAATAAGGTTTACAAACTATTTTAACCACTGATAATATTAATATTTTTACTTAATAGTCTATAAAACTTACTCCAGTGTACCGACTCTTACCTCAGGGCGCCAGTAATAATAAACGCAAATTAAAATATATCAATCAACTTTTAATGAATCATTTGCATTTATATACTACAAAATTTTTAATATGACTTGGATAGTTTTACCTTACAATTTGAATATTATTTAGTAGCAATGAGTTCTTTTAGACAAATTGAGTCAGTATATTTGAATACAAATATATATTTATCAAACAATATAGAATCAACTGTTCATTTATTTGTTACTTGCGTGGAGAATCCTTCCGATGTGCGTAGTCCTGAAGAGGTTGCAGGTCGGTGAGTCGTCAGCAGCTGTTTGTTGCGTGTTAATCCTGGTTATGAATGCACTAATTCACTTTATCACAGATGTACACTACACTTGACATATTGGTTATACATACAATTATGTCGTATAATTATACACTCTGGTTACAACGATTATTGAATTGACCTTAGGCCTAAGTGCATCTAACACAGTTCGCGTCGCGTGTGTCTCGATTATCTCATACCGTCGTGACTTAATCCGAATTAATTCGCCTTCTTCAGTGATTTCACCACAACGTATCGAATTGATGGAAATTTATATGTAGTATTACTTCTTGTTGTTTGTTATTACTCCGATCATTCACTCATTTACTTATTACTGTTTATGAAACTTTATAACTTTAGTGTAGTAATTATCGCGTTCTCGTACTTCTGTTACTGCTGCGAACTTACTTATTCTTACATTACTATTAAAATATATAGTTTGTTGTGAGTTACGGATAAGAAGGGATCATTCCAATCTAAGGTTTGGAAATTAGGATTAAGATTAAAATGTAAGTTAGTACTTAAGAAGTAAGATAAAGGGAATTTCACGAAGGCGATCATTTAAATGAATAATGTCATTTAAAGAAATTAGAAAAAACCAACTGTGCAATAAATAACTTCACACACTGCCACTAATCGTACTCCCAGTTCCCCAATTATCACGAAGGTCACAAGTCGACCCCGTTCGAGATACTATACAAGTATCGACCAAACCACCCTTTGTCCACAAGATGGAATATACACGATCTACTGCCTCCGCAAACAACGGATAAGCAGATAAAGAGAATATGGACAAAGCCCGCTCTAACTTGAGAGCAAGCTTGGAAAAATCCAGAAGATACCACGAGAAAGGTAATCATAGCAACTCAGTCAGGTACCAAGTAGGTGACTTGGTAATGTACAAGACTCACCCCATTAGTAGTGCGATTGATAAGACCACCTCGAAACTATCATTCAGATGGTGTGGCCCTTATCAAATCGAAAAGTACCTAACTCCAGTTACAGTAGCCCTGTGCGAACCTGCAACTCAGAAATATGTGCGGAGAACGCATATGTGCGGAGAACGCATATTTCTGAGTTGCAGGTTCGCACAGGGCTACTGTAACTGGAGTTAGGTACTTTTGGATTTGATAAGGGCCACACCATCTGAATGATAGTTTCGAGGTGGTCTTATCAATCGCACTACTAATGGGGTGAGTCTTGTACATTACCAAGTCACCTACTTGGTACCTGACTGAGTTGCTATGATTACCTTTCTCGTGGTATCTTCTGGATTTTTCCAAGCTTGCTCTCAAGTTAGAGCGGGCTTTGTTCCATATTCTCTTTATCTGCTTATCCGTTGTTTGCGGAGGCAGTAGATCGTGTATATTCCATCTTGTGGACAAAGGGTGGTTTGGTCGATACTTGTATAGTAACTCGAACGGGGTCGACTTGTGACCTTCGTGATAATTGGGGAACTGGGAGTACGATTAGTGGCAGTGTGTGAAGTTATTTATTGCACAGTTGTTTTTTTCTAATTTCTTTAAATGACATTATTCATTTAAATGATCGCCTTCGTGAAATTCCCTTTTTCTTACTTCTTAAGTACTAACTTACATTTTAATCTTAATCCTAATTTCCAAACCTTAGATTGGAATGATCCCTTCTTATCCGTAACTCACAACATCCCGGCCCGACTGACACCAGCTTACTCTAACTACGGAAGTTAGCTTTCAGCAATTATTAATGATCTTTGGCACATTTCAGCCCTATCATTTCCCTTTCAGTCGGCGACGTTGTGACCTGTTACGTTACATATATAATCAATACTTGATTATATCTCATAAACTTATTTCTAATGTAATCTAAAGAGGATCCCATACTCCACTTTAGATCACTGGTTTGAGAAAAGCGGAATCTCACGAATATGATTCTCTTTTATCTCTTTTAACAATACTTAACCAAACTATGCGGGAGAGGAGACACTTTACATAATGCATTGTAATACTCACTAGGGGTGGTTTTCAATTGTTCAGGCTAGCACCGGTTTATCACAATAGGGAGGGTGCGTGGCTGTTTACTACATTTCCTACAATACTGAACACGCTTTTATTTTCTTATACTTGCCACCACTGCGGTGTCTTCACTATGCAACGTTACTTTTATTATTATTCTTTTCCTTTAATTACTTCTACACTTCACACAATTTTAGTATAACTTAGGATTTATTTAGCGCTAGTATTTAAATCAATTATTATTATTCACTTTATTATTTATTAAACTACTTTGGGGATTTAAGAAGCGCTCCTAGAACTATCGTCTATTTAATCACCATATTTATTTAGCACACTTTATATTCACAGGTTGGTTCCGTTCCAATGGCTTACTTTTGCACTCTCTACTTATGTGCCCATATTTGCCACAATTATAACAGGTGGGTTTTCTGCGAGGTGGGTACTTGGTTTCCGCTTTATCTGGGTTTACAATTAACTTACCAGCTTTGCGCACATAGTGAGGTCTACTAGAAACTTGTCTTTCATAAGAGGTTGTTACATTAGGCAGTAGTGCTTGCAATTGATGTCTATAGTTCCAGAGGTTTTCATTGCTTCTCTATTTTGATCTGAGTACCATACATTTGAAGAATGGATACTGCACTGTTCCAGATCAGCAATCGTATTGGGTCTATTCATCAATGATAGTCGAGATCTTTCTTCGGGTATTACTTTGAGATTCGGCCAGATTGACAATTTTTTATTCGCCTGGTTAAATGCTCTATTCTCTGGGTAGTCCGCAAAATTTTTGCCGGAGATTTCTCGTCTTGGAGTGTTTGAGACAATAAGTATAGTTCACTATACTTGGCAGTACAAATTTCTTTCTCGCCTTCATAATCGAGTTGGCTTAGATTGTTTAATTGCACGGGCGCATCAAATCCACATTCGCGAATTGAACTTCGTAATTCCGCGACTGTTACATCAGCATGGGTAGTCCACGCAAAAGAGCTTCGTAAGACAGCTCGTCTTTTAATAACAAATCCGGGTTAAATTGGGCCATTTTGTTCTAACACATTAGCACGTACTTAAAATTAATACTATTATATTACACATATATTACATATAATAAATTCATAAGTAATCAATTTACACTAATTAGAAAAGAACCATTTCTCTTCTAAGGGAGAGACAGAAATCACACACATATCTTTCAATGTTAAATAGCCGATCAGCTGTTTACTGGAATGTAGGTCAGAGGGTGGCCTACATATTTAGTTAACAAGGGAGGGTGAGAGTGTGTGACAATGGGGTGTTTGCTTTTATTGTTTACTACACAAAGCGACTGAATAACACCAACGATTTGAAACCGGTCGTTTTAAACTTGAGAAGGGGAGCACACTTTTGTACAACACATTTATTATTATTCCGCTTAGACAACACTTTGGCTTCGTTCTTTCATAAACTTTTCTCAATTAAATAATTACTTATTTTGTTCACAAGTTTTAAATCACGACTTCTACTTAATTACTTTATTATTATTTACACAGTTATTTTTTATCAATTTTTTTATAACACATACTATTGTATGTAAGCTATGTAGTTGGACATACACTGTGCAGAATGATTCAGGAGACAACAGGTCGTAGTTTGTCGTAAACAAACCTGTTACAGATTGTTCGGTTGACCAAAATTGTTATGCTTGGTCACAATTCATGTATGCAAGTACTTACATCGAATTATTCAGGTTGTGCCGGTAGGAACCTGCATATAGCATTTTGCATTGTATGACGCTAATGACATTTTACTTATTCATACTACCATCTACGTATTAATACATATTACGTTATTTAATAGTGTATTAAATATGTTTTGAACATTACATTTATTAAAGTAACTTTCTGAGTGCATATATCAATATTAAATATTTAGTTATTAATCATACTATTTATGTTTATCCACGCATAAATAGTGAATGCAATTTGTTTGTGACACATATATATACAATTAAAACTCTTTCCTTTGTTTCCTTTATTTTTTTTTTATTTCAAATAATGTAAGCAGAGTAACGCACTTTTGTTTACGTCACGATGCTTAACAACCCTTTACATAAATTAGCATAGTGAATGCACTTTTGTGACACTCTGTAAACAATTACGCTTTTATTTTTTTACAATTAAGCAGTTAAGCAGAGTGGCGCACTTTTGTAACGAGCTTTTCGCCGCGTTACAAATCCAGGGAACCCTTCGTAATTAAACTCCGTTAATTAGAAGGGCTGCCTACGTTGTAACAGAATTGATCACAAATAATTAAAATAACATATTACTTACTAGCTGTGTAATTGTTTACTTTGTGTAAGGAAACAATGGCAAGGTATACAATTGATTTACGCACTCCTCATATGTGTGTAACAAGAAGACTTCTCTTTATTCAACATTTAAGAAAAACATATACTGACTGATGCCATGACATTACTAACTCTATTATTAAATTATCGAAAGGTTTCTTTAAACTTTGGCATCAAACTAGATTCTATATAGTTATACCTCGGATCCGGGTGAACTTTCTGTATTAAAACTTTTAATTATACTCTTTTCATGATATTAGCTTGCAAGACTTTCTTTTAATTCAACATTTAAGAATGGTATTATTGCTTGAGTTATATTACTCTAAATTAACATATAAACTGTTACAACGTATGAAGTTAGAATAGTTACATGAAATATTAATTAATAAGATATAATCTTATCAACATTAGATTTAATTTATAAGTCTTTACAAAGTTAATCGTTTCTGAAAAGTCTCTTTCAAGATGTGTTGTGTAACAAATATTCGTAACCCTCGATAGACAGGCTATCGAGTCACCTTTTAATTGGTATGCGGAAGACTCCTCCTGGGGTATCAGTCTTGGGAAACAGGAACAGCTACGTCGTCATCTCGGTCTGGCTTTCCTCTGTAAAGGGCTCCAAAAGTTAGCAGGTAGAACAATATGTCATGTAGTTATCTACGATGATCGTGTAGATTCTCGGATGTCCTGATCTGCATATTCTGTCACGTGCAGTAGAGTTTGTGGCTTCTGCTAGTTCACATCTCCGGGTATTACTTTGGAATAGTTTTTATACGTTGAAGTACGTAGTCATCTTGTGTTACACTTTTTTGTTACGTTTCAATACTTTTTGTTTTACATAACTTTAAACCTATTGTCTATTCACATGACTACATTAATTAATACATCCAGATGCTTTAACAAACTACATCTGGTACACTTTCTGAAGATGAAACCAAATATGATACACATATTTGAAGAGCATAGCTCTTACGTCTACACTGTACGGAGTCACCATTGCAAGAGAGAGAATTTACGCTCCCTTCGCCAGGTACTGGACAAAAGTTAGTGGGACAACTTCCGCGCGAGAATATAGTTCCTAACTATATTTAACTTAACATTTTTATTTATTTAAACTATCCCTAAACAAATATATATAATTTAAATTAGTTGTTTTAGCGACTTTTTATGTCTTCAGATTTTATTATTATTAACATTAATTTTTTTATCTTATTCTTACTCACACAAGACTCTGAAAGCATGTCGAGTCTGGAATCAACAGGAAAGCGCCTGCTTACAAGCAAAGGGTTAAATACGATATTAATAACGCTTTACAATTTATCTTTTTATTTGAGTATCTTATGCTTAATTAATTACTGCTTCCTTTCATACTGAGTACATACAGGTATCTTATATTAAAACAGTGAGATTTAAATAGCTTAAGAGCTCGCAACCTTAAATTTTAAATTTTTTTTATTTTCTAGATTAATTCTTTTATTTAAATCGTCACAAGTTAACGCAAAACAGCGTACGCGAGTCTCTTCCGTGTAGTTTCGCCGATATAGGAAGACTAACTTATTTCTCTCCAAGTTCATATTTTATACTTACTTTGAATTTCCCTTACCAACTATCGATAGAAAACGATCCTATAGGTTTAAACTACCGCTAAATACAAAATCGCCCAATCTGCTTAGCGAAAACCTCCCGCGCAACACATGACGCTTTTTCTGATTCGCCGAACGTTTTTCCGCGTTCCACTTGCTTAAAAAACTAGCGTCTATGTTTATCTCACTCACACATCGCTCTCTCTCTCACATAACGGTATCTATTGTTATATGCACTTAAAGTTTACAACATTAGCAAACACCCTTAATATCCTAGCGAATATTTTATGACAGTCATGCCCCAAAACGTGACTTAGCCTAAAATTACCTTCCTTATAGTCGTCAGCCCCAAGGCCGGCGTTGCTAACCTACCGCTATACTCTACAGCTTTTTTATAAGTTAATTTCTTTCAAGTAATGCCGCCTAACGGTTCAGGCGTCTCGTTACCTCCCCGCTTTCTAAAACACACCCATTTCTTTGCGTTCAGCATAGTTGATTGAGTACAATTAGCAATTGCTCAAATTTTGCGTTACATAAGTCCCCGCATAGAATTAGCATTACAATTTTATCAAAATTGGAAACTAGTTCTATTGAAATGTCCCTAAAGCTATTATAATTATAAGTTCCTTGCTCATATATTCTAATAAATTGACATAATTATAAATTCATTCCTTATATTTAAAATTGACAATGTATTCAAATTAATTACTTGCTTTATATTACTTAGTCTAACTTGGTGAGTACATTATTACAATATTACTCGGTTACTACCGACTGCTAGACACCAGGGTTGGTAGCCGGTTATGGTTTGTTTACTAATATACACTATCCGTCCCCTCTACCTGACTTGTCAAACTACTTCTAAATGTGGCTGGTCCACTTTCCTTTTCAATAACAACTGTTTACATAAAGCAATTTCCCTTTTAACATTTTTGTTACCATTCTCATTTACTTATTTAGTGTATTATATTATTTTATACTCATGTTCAATATATTATTACTCTTTCTCTTATTTTTCTAAACATCTGTGATTTCTTACATGACTAAACTTCATTATACTTTATTACATTGAACACCCTTACACTTAGTTTGATAACTTACGACTACTACATCAATATTCGGATGTGTGTTATTACATTTTGTTTCTCAATTTTCATGTGATGTTCCTGTGTGTGTGTGTGTGTGTGTGTGTGTGAGTAGGGGGAAAATGCCGGTTCTAACTCACCCCCGCAGGGCATATCTGGACCACAGCATCCGATACTTTTTCGCTGATCTGTGTCAAGATCCGCGAACCGCTGGACCCGCAGCATCCCAATGGACCACAGCATCCGCGAATTTCCGCGAATAAATTTTTTAATTTTTTTAATTTGTTTTTTATTTTTTTAATTAAATTGATTCGCATATCAAGGGGCGGGTGGGTGGTGGGGTGAGGTTCAATGGACCACCCGCATCCGTGAATATAATTTTTTATTTTTTTAATAAAGCTGAGCTGCATATCAGGGGGTGGTGGTGGGTGGGAGATTCCAACTTGATGCATTATAGTGTATATATTAAAATATATGATCAGAGTTACCAACCTTTGCACGAGTTCAAATTTGTTGTGTGTTATAATGTATATTAAATCTATATGATCAGGTTTGCCAACCAATGCATGGATCCCCTTTGTATTATTATGATAGTGTATAGATATTTTATATGAGCAGGTTTGCCAACATTTTCTGTGGCGGGGGGAGGGAAATTCAAACGTGTGATACATTATTAGCAACACGTTATAATGTATATATATACCTATATGTGTGTGAGGTTAGTCGATCGTGATGACGACGAAATCAACTTTCAATGGCGAAAAATTCAAACATTGATACATTAAGCGGTCTCCCTAAATCATATGTTATGTTCAAACCGTTTCTCGTCTCTCTCTCTCCCTCTCTCTCTCACATTTGAATGTAAGTAAAACTATCTCTCTCTCTCTCTCTCTCTCTCTCGTCAAAACGTTATGTTCAAACCGTTTCTCCTCTCTCTCTCTCTCTCTCTCTCTTCTCTCTCTCTCTCTGTCTCTGTCTGTCTGTCTGTCTGTCTGTCTGTCTGTCTGTCTCTCTCTCTCTCTCTCTCTCTCTCTCTCTCTCTCTCTGTCTCTCTCTCTCTCTCTCTCTCTCTCTCTCTCTCTCTCTCTCTCTCTCTCTCTCTCTCTCTCTCTCTCTCTCTCTCTCTCTCTCTCTCACTGTGTACATGAGTAGAGTAGTCGGGGTGTGATGGTCAAATAATTTTAGCTCACAGTCTCTCTCTCTCTCTCTCTCTCTCGTTGTCAAACGTTATGTTCAAACCGTTTCTCCTCTCTCTCGTTAGTGGTCAATACCGCGCATGTATATGATTTTAGAAAGTTTATATAGTCGACAAATATTAACTGTGGACGTACTTACAAGCGCCCTTTCTCTCTCTCTCTCTCTCTCTCTCTCTCTCTCTCTCTCTCTCTCTCTCTCTCTCTCTCTCTCTCTCACTCGTTGTCAAAACGCCGACTTCATTTTTCAATGTATTAAATAATTAATTAATAGTTTTATAATGAAAGTGTATATATTCGACAAATATTAACTGTGTACGTACTTACATCCGCCCTCTCTCTCTCTCTCTCTCTCTCTCTCTCTCTCTCTCTCTCTCACACACTCGATGTCAAAACGCCGACTTCATTTTTCAATGTATTAAATAATTAATTAATAGTTTTATAATGCAGGATATATCAGTCAGTGTGATTGATCCTTGTTAGGGGGGTCTGTATATGATTTTAGAAATATATATATTTGACAAATATTAACTGTGTGTGCGTGTGTGTTGTTGTCACTGAACTACTTACATATGTTCTCTCTCTCTCTCTCTCTCTCTCTCTCTCTCTCTCTCTCTCTGCGTCCATTGTATGTATATCGTTACAAATGACGAGTAGAAATCCAATCCTTGAAGTGTTTAAAATTGTATGTATATATCACAGAATAATAATAATATAATCGTTCTAGTGTTAACGTTTGCTGCAACAGTTCCTTCACCGGTAACGCTTACAAAATAATTACACACATAGGTTCAGCGGTGTATAGCGAACTAATTAAAATTATACACACATGTTGTTACAGATGAAAACGGTGGTTGAAATTCATACAAATCTTCTGATGTAACGGTTCCCACAAGTAATACAGTTCACAAAAAAAATAAATTAATTGTACACATGTTCAGAGGTGTATAGTGAAATAAATTAAAATAAAGCCATAATTTGTTTAAATGATTAAATATATTGTAGCGTGACAGATGTATGCATAATATTGAATGGCAATTGATCATTAGAATAATGAAGTTATAATATTTAAATTTGGAAGAAAGCACTAAGTTGAATATAAAAAGATTAATTCATAGCAACTGTGGAAAGAAATCATTATTATAAAGAAAATACAAGTTAAAATAAAAGGAGTTACTAGTGATGAGTCATCCAAAACCAGTCTCATAACCAAAGGTTTTCAAGGTATAACCCAGGAAGGTAAAATAGTAAATAACAAAGCAGTACACAATATGACCAAACCCACAACGAGGGAGAATAAATAGAATAGAAACCCTAAAATAAGCCAAGATCAACCAATACAGGTTGTGTATTTCTGAATTAAAGAAGAAGATGGAGAAGATCCCAAGAAACCTGATGGCATCAAGAAGAAGATGGAGAAGATACCAGGCCCAGAAGGCAGGAGAAAAGAAGACTGAAGAAAGAAGAAGAGGGCAGCATCCTGAAGAAGATGTCATGCTCTTATAAAAGACACCCAAATCCCTATATCCCCAAAATAAATATCTAAAAATAAAAGTATAACGAAATAAAAACCACATGTATACAAATTTAAGAGAGAGGAGTGTATAAAGTAAAAGTTTCCTGTGAACTAAGATGAAACAATAATATAGTACCCATGGAACAAATCTCCATTGAAAAAACGCTAACCAATTTATTATGTTGATAAGACTATACGACCATTTAGCATTAACATAATATATAAGTGAAAGTGAACCAGTGATAGTTTTGGGTATTATAAAAAATGAACCTTGTGTTTCATTCTTGGCAATCACAAACATTGGATGCAATGAAATATGCATTTTTCAATGACTTAAAATGTGTACGGTGACAATATGTTGTTCATAAGACATGAATCTGTTTAAAATAACATTTTTGTTTTACATGAAAAAAGAAAAACAGATTTCATAGTGCTTTTTGAACGGTTCATACTATTTATTTGTTAATGACAGGGTACAATTCCCCAAAGACAAGGTATAAAAGACTGTATAAAAACTGTAGAATCCTACTTATAATAATAGTTAGAAATAAGAATATAGATATAAGGTTTTAATGTATATAGTACAAGAATGTTTAAAAATGTTTTAGATATAAGGCCATTTGTTTGGGTCTGAAACAACTAACATCAGAACTATAAAAATAGTTACCACTTGTAAATAGTAGAGAGTAATTAAGATGTTAGTTAGTAAAAAACCTTTGTTGTAAACCATATTTCCATGTTGGAAATGGGAATTTTGTTGCAAAATGTCTGATTTGAAGACAACCATTTATTTAAAAAAAATATTCTTTATTCTGTTTGACTATTGTTTGTATTGTGGCCAATACTAGTTGTTTTTGTGTAATTTGAAAGCATGTTTAATTTATAATACTATTTGTAAAAGTCAGAGAGGGTATCACACATCATATATTGTTTGTAAATTATTTTGTAAGAAAAATTGTTAAAAAATCATAGGCCAAAAGAATGGAAACCAAACTTCATCAAAACAGAGAAATTGCTCATTTAAATGCAAATAAACAAAAGGGGTTTAGACAAAATAAACTTGAGATCATGCCATATAATTGCACATACCATTTAGAGAGATTTTAATAAATTATATTCAGAATTATAAATAAAAATAAAATGACTAAACTCAGAAATTTAGACATGGGAGTCATATATTTCAGAATAATGTTTCAGAATACAACTAATTCAATTAATTACCAGAAAATAAGGGAATAGGAACCTTTTAATACAATATAGGATTATTAATATTAAATATAACTGATAAAATGGCTGAATTTATATAATGACAGGAAGTAAATTTTGATGTTTTGGACTCTTCAGAGTATACCCAAACTGAAAGTAAAATTACTATTTTTTGGACAGAAAACACTATAAAATGGCATTATTTAATCTGAAAATAACCAGAATGAACTGAAAGATTAATTTAAATCAAATCTAGTGAATAAAATTGACAAATAACCAAAGTTTAGGCATTCATATAGTGAAATAGTAAAATGTACACAGGATATGAAAATATTTTTGAACAATGTTAAGGATAATATTATATGGGCTAAGAGTTTAATTGAAACTGAAGGAAACAGTTAGTTAATTATTGGTAGTTGAACGGTTAACATGACATACCTTTGATAACGTGAATAACCTAACCTATAATCGTCATACAAAGCGAGTGTATAGTGAGTTATTGTGAAATCGCGAGTGACTTGTAAAATACTTCTGAAACTATCATATTATAACAGAAACGATCAAGTAACACTCCATAACACAGAACAATATAAATCTACTCCGAAAAACACCATAAAACACTAGAAAACTGTATAATACATTAAACCAAATTAGTGACGGAATCGGAGAAAGTGTTTGAACTAATAATTATACAGATACACTAAATACAACCCAGAATCACTACACCAGTCACTACACAACATATAACAAGAGATTTGCGGACACGAGAACAGAAATATTGCGTCAAAATACATTATTTGGAACGCAGCAGGGACGAGTCACATTTTGATCAACTTGACGGCGGCCATTTGCTTTGACAAACCCAGTGCCTCTTCTTGGTTCATCACAGCTGTTTGGTGAAAACAATTATTATATTTACAATTTATTATTCAATGTCTGTGTTTATTAATAACTATTAATTTGATTGTAACGTTATACTTTTTAAATATAAGCCCGATTTCTCTGACTTTGGTAATAACTGGCTGTTTAAAGAACCCTATATAATTTTTATAACATATACTTGTAACTTTTTTCGATATCCTGAGAATCGATACTAATCGATAAGAGTCAATATTGCTGTTACTTAATAAAACATTAATACTTTTCAATACTTAATAGTTCTTTATTTCTTCAATAATACTAATTACCAATAATATAATTCTAATTGATAATCTACAAGGACTTTACCACCCGTAAGTGAAGATAACCTAAAAAAATAGAAAGGTAAACAAATATCGATTGGTTTACAGACAGTCTTATGAGTGGTGATAGATTATTTAAATTATACTAAAACTTTAATAAAAATTTTCAGAAGAGCATTACACTGTTTAAAACTTCACAGCCCTATATTAATTAATTGATCCTAATTAATTAATTAATAAAATTAAAATTTTTTTTAATTATTTTTTTTATAAACATAATTTTTTTTTTAATTTTCTTCAAAACAATAATTTTTGTTTTGAAACTTTCGGTGAAGCTGAGCATATCTATTTCTTCATCAACTTTACGCTACTCGACCGGTCTTGCTACCATTGGGACTCGACCAGCTGGGAAACTTAAGGAAGTGTTTCAGGCCAGTAAGACGTCGAGAGCCACACCAATTACACACCAATTAAACATATTACATTGGACCTGATTGCATCGGAATCTCATACTCCACAATAGTTTATCATCAACACAACACACATCTTATTTATTATAATTATTAAAATATTAACAATATTTTAAAATTCACAATATAAAATTGATTTTTTTGAAAAGTTTATAAATTCACAATTCATAAATAAATACATTATAAAATTGATATTTTTTCGAAAAGTTTATATATAATTGTGTCGTACTTGTAGGAGAAGCAACCTGCACAGATCCTGCAACATACCAATACAATCTGCATAAAAATCATGTGAAATATCACACACACACACACACACACACACACACACACACACACACACACACACACACACACACACACACACACACACACACACAGGTATAGTTGGCGGAATGCAAGAATCAACGCTTTACGCGAGTAACTTCTTAAATTATGTGTCATTCTCTCTCTCTCTCTCTCATAAGTTAATGTCCTTTCAAATATTATTCATCAAAACTTTGTAAATTAGAATCTGCACTACATTCAAACACACGCACACACAGTGATAAAAAGTAGTAATGTAGGTTGTTACCTTAACAAGGTACTATCTCCACCTGCGCTGTTTGGTTCCTCATTGCTCGAAACACGAGATGTAGGTCGCAAGGGTTTATATGACGAAGCTCTTCATCTGTAAAGACATTGGCATATCTCTTAGGTAGATATGTGCGATAGCGGTACTCGCCATCTTCCAACGTTACAAGCACAGACTTCCCATATCTCGTGTCCACATGCACCATGTTAACGATTGGATACTGCTTGTTCACTGTTAATTCTGCACACCGTTTGTACTCAATAGCAGAAACTGCATTGAATTTTGTGATAAATGACATTATTAGAAATGAAGACGTCTGTATCAAACGAGACGGAACCAAACAATGACTGACTATTCGCTACAAAGAAGAAGACTAGTGGAATGTAATGGTGGTGGTCATCAGGAAAGTTCGCTTTTTCATCGCCTGAAGCTTTGCGTGTACATACATGCAGAATTAGTGCTGTTACAAAATATATATATTAGGAAAGCCCACAGACTACTTTCATACAGAAATAGTTATCGCCTGCAGCCATGTACAAGTTTCCTAAACGAAATTAACAATGCTATGAGACACTCACATTAAAAATGTTTGTATAACAGAAAAATCATTAATTATCCACGCTCTAAGTGCGTTCACATTATGGTTTTACACCGTGTAGAAGAAGAATTGCAATGTGTAAGACATAACGTATCGGAAAATAGATATGGTATGTTTTTAGGGCAGCCAATGTCATCAAGATTTATTATATGATGATGGATTATTTTCGATTCTAAAAAACGTTTTTCTCAAGACCCTTCACAAACACATATTTATATATGTTCGTATACGTTGTTAACACTGAAACAAGATTGTCGTACGGTGTCTCTCCTTCACTCCATCTGAGACCATGATAATTTGTTGTTAACCAGCAGTTGGTCCTAGTGTATTTCGAATTCGTGATAGCTATAGCAGGCGGAGCGATAATCCAATGTCTGCTTGCAAAACGCGTTATGTCCATGACTGACAATTCCTTTACTATATAATTGCCGTTGTCATCATAAAAGCAGTGAAAGTCAATTATTACAGCAGCGTTTTCCATTATACTATAAAAAGAAACCACACATTACAAACTAATATGTATAAACACAAATAGCATTACAATAATAATAATAATAATACACAAACTTACGTTTACTGCCGTCCGAACTGAAGCGTGGAGAGGCAATAACTAAGGATATCACTGTGAGAATTTTTTTTTGTTTTTAACAGGTGGTGTAACGTGGAATTTTAGCAGGTGGGGGAGCAGAGTCGTCGTCGCCGTCGGCAATTAATTTGGCACGTATCCGATAATGACCGTACGCAAGTATATCACGGCCATTGTCTAGTATATAGCGCTAAGATTTTAATAAAACAATTATCAGTTTTAAATAATAATTTTCGTGATTGCAAGAAACAACCCACGACTTAAAAAATATAGTTTACCTTGTGGTATGAAATTCAAACTATTAAATTGTCTCTCTCTCGCTCTCTCTCTCTCTAACACATTTCTGATTACTATACAACTAATTGCATGTATGTTCAGAGGTTTATAACGAAATAAACCATTGTGTATTCGCTAAATCGGTACATCCTACTTTCACTTTCTAATTTGACGCATGACAATCATTAGCAGCACCGCAAGTAATTATGGATTAGAAAGTATTTACTTCCAAAACAGACACTTGCTTTCCCCACTACCAGAGTACAATATATACGCAAGAAAATCAATGATAATTTCTCATTGACTGCTTGCGTGTGCTGATAAATCTATCACTGCAGTTTAATAGTTGAAAAACTGTTTGTATTATTGTACGTGTCAGTATACGCAATTTCCTGTGTAGACAACACATGCTAGTTTGGTAAGTGAACATAATTTATTGTATGTACAGATTTTATTTAAACGTAAAAATTATTTGCATTAAAACATTATCAAGCGCATTATTTATTGAATTTAATACATGTATGTGTATGCGTGCATATGATCAAATTATTATGTCTGCTACAATTTTCTGAAATATATTCTTACCGTATTTTTTATATTACACTTCTAATTGAAGATATATATTTGAATTTAATACATGTGTGTGTGTGTGTGTATGATCAAATTATTATGTCTGTTACAATTTTCTGAAATATATTCTTAACGTACTTTTATATTACACTTCTAATTGAAGATATATATTTTAGGTGTAACTGAATTTTAGCGTGTGAGCTTCAATATACACAACGTTCGTCATTTTTCTAATTGTGTGTAGTCAACGCATGCTAGTTTGGTAAGTGAACATAATTTATTGTATGTACAGATTTTATTTAAACGTAAAAATTATTTGCATTAAAACATTATCAAGCGCATTATTTATTGAATTTAATACATGTATGTGTATGCGTGCGTATGATCAAATTATTATGTCTGCTACAGTTTTCTGAAATATATTCTTACCGTATTTTTTATATTACACTTCTAATTGAAGATATATATTTGAATTTAATACATGTGTGTGCGTGTGTGTATGATCAAATTATTATGTCTGTTACAATTTTCTGAATATATTCTTAACGTACTTTATATTACACTTCTAATTGATCATATATATTTTAGGTATAGCTGAATTTAGCGTGTGAGCTTCAATATACACAACGTTCGTCATTTTTTAAGTCCGTGTAGTCAACATACGATAGTTTGGTAAGTGTACATCATAATTTTATTGTATGTACAGATTTTATTTAAACATAAAAAAAAATTATTCGCATTAAAAACATTATCAAGTGCATTATTTATTGAGTTAATACATGACTAATTCAAATAAGTGTATGTGCGTGTGTGTGTGATCAAATTACAATTTCTGAAATATATTCTTACTGTACTTTTTATATCACTCTTCTAATTGAAGATATATTTTAGGTATAGCTGAATTTTAGGCGTGCGTTCTTGAGTTAAGCTGTTGTTGTAATCATATGGAAATTCATAATGTTTACGGTTCGTTTGTTTTCCTACTCACATACACAATCACGTTCACTCAAATAATTGATCTGTTGTGTTTGATATTTCTTTGTATTCATACACAGTCTTTTTATATTCAAAATATTATTATTATCTGAAACAGAAACAGAACGTTATATATAGATTCGAGTGGTATGTAAGACGCTGTTGCAGTGTTGTATGTTACTAAAATCATAGCAAATATTTTCATTCTAAGCATGTATTACTGTTTAGTAATAATTACAACCCAACGAAGGATATATAGTTTGATGCTTTATAAGTTTGTGTACATAGGTTGTATATTGCAAGCCTGAAATTATTATTATTTAAATCTGTTATCTGTTTTTGTATGGAGGTCATCTATAAATATCAAGTCAGTGCGACACAACGTGTAACAAACGCAATTGGATTTGCTTTCAACCCAATGTGTGCGCGCGTTGCGCGTGTGTATGGTTACGTCGCGCGCGCGCGCGCGCGCGCGTGTGTGTGTGTGTGTGTGTGTGTGTGCGTGTGCGAAAATAAACTTAATTTTCTCGATCTAACAAACAGTTGGTCTAAGCGTACATTTATTATGTAAATCATCTCTTTTTCAGTCATCTACGTATGTGCATTTGAATTATTTGCGCATGCGCATAACAGCTTTTTTAGTACAGTTGCACACACACACACACACACACACACACACACACACACACACACACATCGACACTCGCACTATATATATATATATAACCGATGAACTTCGCAACAGCGTCTTACTTACCACTCGTTCATGTTGCTGCGCTACAAATTGATATAAAACATTTAAGATACACTAACATAATACCAGCGTTATAACAGTTCCTTTTGTTTTTCAGTATTCATTCATTCTCTCTCTCTCTTGAAGATCATGGCCAACCTTCAGCAGGAACGTGGGCAGGAGCAGACTGAACAAGGTAAAAAGTTCAATACCAATTGTCACAGTTAAGAAATTATTTTTTGTAATTATGTAGCATACAAACTTGCTGATGCGAATTAACGTTTGAGTCATACTATGTCTATTGGTGTGTATGAAAAGTCTCTCTCTTAACATCGTTTAGAAATTGACATGTAGATGAAAATTTTTCATGTTCCTTCATAGGTTTGTCACCTTCTTTCCAATCAACTAATTCAATTTCACAACAAAAGCATTTAACTCTATCGTCTACGAATGACATACTATGCCCGCAAACATCGAAATTTCTAGGGTAGAAGTAGAACCCTGCAAACGCTAACTCGTCGGGGCTGATAAACGTCACTTCCCAATACTTGAACGATTTTATTCTTTCACTTTCAATACTAAAATCAGGAGTAGCCGCCATCTTCACGGTTGTAGACTGACATATTACCCCCCCCCCCGACGAGTGTAATGTATTTATTTATTTACTACAAACATGAATTTGTGTACACGTTATGTATCATTCCTATTGGTTAATAATACTCACGTTTCTATTGTTTCAGTTGTGACTCGATTTTATATCGAGAGGAACAGTAGTGTCCGAGGAAATATCACAACCTTCGACTACCTTCCAGTGAACGTCGACGCGTCGGATCATGACATAGTATTCGTAATGACCGAGGCACGTCCTTTATTGCATGAGGATATTCAGGCAGAGCAGACACGTTTACGCAGTATCAAGTGGCATATTGCGTGCAGGATACGTTTTACTAAAACCGTGGTAGATGGTGACAGTGGTGAAGAGAAAGAGGTAACGAAAGACGCCGTCTTCCACGGACGTTGTCGCACGTTGCTCACGGACGACAGCGACGAGTTGAATTGTCTACTCGATGAATCCTACGATAAAATCTTCAATAGCATATCTAATTTTACCCGTGACGGGAGCGGATGGTCGGTGGACACTGTACTCAAGCTGGAACTGGTTGTTGGACGGTACCAGCCTCTAGCAGCGTCCTCCTACCTTTCAACCCCGCGAAAACTCTCACTCACCAAGGCAGTAGTCAACATCAAGAACCCCCGAGATGAAATGTGTTTTCTGTGGTCTGTTCTAGCTCACATACACCCTCAAGAACGTAATAAAGAACGTGCTTCAAAATACGCCCCCTTCAAAAACACCTTAAATATGACCGGTATCAAGTACCCTGTTTCGTTAAAGTCCATTTCCAAATTTGAAGCACAGAATCCTAACATTTCTATAAACGTTTTCGGCTATGATATAGAAGACAATATCAAAAATGAATCAAAAAATGAGGTTTACCCTCTGAGAATTACCTCGAATAAGGACAGGTCGCATCACATTAATCTTTTGCTTCTGACCGATACAAATAGCCGAAAACATTACTGTCTTATCAGTAACATGAGTAGATTGTTATCATCCCTTACAAAACACGCTCATAAATCATTTTACTGTGACTACTGCCTGCATCGTTTGACTACAGAACATGGTCTGTCCGATCATCTCCCCTACTGCACACCTTACGGCGAGCAGAAAACCAAAATGCCCACGGAGGAGGAGAAGTTTATGTCCTTTAAAAATTACGCACACTGTCTTAAAGTACCCTTCACCGTCTACGCCGACTTCGAGTCCCTCATCACACCGCTTCAATCGTGTTCACCTGGTAACAACGTCCCGACGACAGTGCAAGAGTTAGGTGAATTCTACTCAGTCGATAGCAGCGGTGCCCGTCAGAAAATAACTTCTCCTCCTGTATCATCCACATCATACGAAGCGATGCATATTCCATCAGGTTTCTCCTATGCTATCGTCGATCACACGCACAGCCTCTGGAGAGAGGCTAAAGTTTATCGGGGTGAAAACGTTGTAGACACTTTCTTCTCGTGGTTGATGAAAGACGCCGAGGATATGATGAAGGTAGTACGACATAACGAACAATTAATTATGTCCGATGATGACAATGTTGCGTTCGCTAACGCCGCCGTTTATCATTTGTGTGAGCGCCCTTCGACAGACGATGACAAGGTACGCAATCATTGTCATCTTACGGGGAAATTCTTGAGAGCAGCCCATAATAGCTGTAATATGAGCTACAAGATGCCTCGTCATATCCCCGTCTTCTTTCACAACCTTCGTGGCTACGACTGTCACCATTTAATGCTTGGTTTGGGGAAATATAAGGACCAACACGTATCCTGCATTGCAACATCTAGTGAGCGTTATGTGTCGTTCTCCCTGGGTCCCTTGCGTTTCGTAGACTCTTTTCAATTTATTAATCGCTCTCTGGACACACTCGTTACCAATCTGTCCACGTCCGGGAGCCAATTTCCGTTGCTTAGAGAGGAAATGCTTAGACGGGGTTTCGATGAACAGACCAATCTGCTCGTACGCAAGGGGGTATACCCTTACGAGTACGTTGACAGTATTGATCGGTTCAACGAAACAAGTCTACCCGCTCGTGAACACTTTGATAACCGGTTGATGGAATCATCTATTTCGGAAGCAGATTACGAGCACGCGCAAAACGTGTGGAGCGCATTCAATCTGCGTACGTTTGGAGATTACCATGATTTGTATTTGTTGACAGACGTAATGCTGCTGGCCGATGTCTTTGAAAGTTTTCGAGACATGGCCTTACGCGATTACTGCTTGGACCCGTGTCATTTTTACTCGCTTCCCGGACTCGCTTGGAACGCGATGCTAACAATGACAGGGGTCGAATTAGAGCTGTTGACAGAGATAAATCAACATCTGTTTGTAGAGTCTGGGGTCCGCGGAGGCTGCGCGATGATATCCAACCGTCATGCTGTCGCTAACAACCCTTTGATCCCAGATCAGTACGATGTTTCGAAACCGACCTCCTTCATTCTGTATACGGACTGTAACAATTTATACGGTGCAGCCATGTCGCAACCACTCCCTTACGCAGACTTCCGATGGCTCGATCGTAACGAAATCGAGTCCTTGGACGTACGTAATGTGAGTGATGATTCCGACATCGGGTACATCCTCGAAGTCGACCTACACTATCCTAATACCCTACACGACCTGCATTCCGACTACCCGCTTGCACCTGTGCGCCAACGCGTAACACACGATATCCTTTCTCCCTTTTCCAAACGTTTACACGAGAGTATATACAGATCATCGTATAACGAATCAGGGTCATCCGTAGGGAAGTTGTTAACGACTTTGGAGGACAAACAAAATTACGTTCTCCATTATCGAAATTTGAAATTGTATTTAAGTCTTGGTTTAGAGCTGAAAGCGACTCATAGGGTGTTGTGTTTTAAGCAAAGCGCTTGGTTGAAACCGTTTATCGATTTCAACACCCGCAAGAGGCAAGCAGCCGTCAACAGCTTTGAAAAAGACCTTTTCAAACTGATGAACAACGCCGTATACGGCAAGTCGCTGGAGAACGTACGGAAACATATAGACTTTGAACTAGTCTCAGATGAACGACGGCTTCAAAAACTAGTTTCCACACCTAGGCTAAAACGTATGATTCGTTATACGAACGATCTGGTGGGGCTCTCACTCCGTAAAAAATCCATCGTTCTTTCCCGTCCCGTGTATGTTGGCTTCACGGTGCTTGACGTTAGCAAAACAATAATGTACGACTTTCATTATCGTTATGCTGTCGCCAAGTACGGCCGCAACGTTAGATTGTTAATGACAGATACAGACAGTCTGATGTATAGTATTCAAACATCCGACTTGTATGCAGACATGAAGAAGGACTTGCACGTTTTTGACACCTCGGATTACCCTACGTCTCATCCTTGTTATAGCCTTAAGAACAAAAAGGTTGTCGGGCTGTTCAAGGATGAAACGTGTGGTCGTCCTATTAGAGAATTCGTAGGTCTCAGAGCGAAATGTTATTCGTTCCTTGTGGCCCACGAAGATCCTAGCAATGAGTGTCAAAAACGTGTGTGTAAAGGTGTACCTCGAGTTGCTATTAAGAAGAGTCTGCGTCACGATATGTATCGCAAGTGTCTCACTGATCATTGTCAGTTTTCTGTCAGTGCGCTGTGTTTACGTAGCGATCATCATACGCTGTACACGATGCGCGTAAATAAGCACGCGTTGTCACCGTATGATGATAAGCGCTATATACTAGACAATGGCCGTGAACACTTGCGTACGGTCATTATCGGATACGTGCCAAATTAATTGCCGACGGCGACGACGACTCTGCTCCCCCACCTGCTAAAATTCCACGTTACACCATCCTGTTAAAAACAAAAAAAATTCTCACTGTGATATCCTTAGTTATTGCCTCTCCACCCTTCAGTTCGGACGGCAGTAAACGTAAGTTTGTGTATTATTATTATTATTATTATTGTAACGCTATTTGTGTTTATACATATTAGTTTGTAATGTGTGGTTTCTTTTTATAGTATAATGGAAAACGCTGCTGTAATAATTGACTTTCACTGCTTTTATGATGGCAACGGCAATTATATAGTAAAGGAATTGTCAGTCATGGACATAACACGTTTTGCAAGCAGACATTGGATTTTCGCCCCGCCTGCTACAGTCGTTACGAATTCGAAATACACTAGGACCAACTGCTGGTTAACAACAAATTATCATGGTCTCAGATGGAGTGAAGGAGAGACACCGTACGACAATCTTGTTTCAGTGTTAACAACGTATACGAACATATATAAATATGTGTTTGCGAAGGGTCTTGAGAAAAAAACGTTTTTTAGAATCGAAAATAATTCATCATCATATAATAAATCTTGATGACATTGGCTGCCCTAAAAACATACCATATCTATTTCCCGGTACGTTATGTCTTACACATTGCAATTCTTCTTCTGCACAGTGTACAAACCATAATGTGTACGCACTTAGAGAGTGGATAATTAATGATTTTTCTGTTATACGAACATTTTTAATGTGAGTGTCTACTAGCATTGCTAATTTCGTTTAGGAAACTTGTACATGGCTGCAGGCGATAACTATTTCTGTATGAAAGTAGTCTGTGGGCTTTCCTAATATATATTTTGTAACAGCGCTAATTCTGCATGTATGTACATGGAAAGCTTCAGGCGATGAAAAAGCGAACTTTCCTGATGACCACCACCACCACCATTACATTCCACTAGTCTTCTTTGTGGCGAATAGTCAGTCATTGTTTGGTTCCGCCTCGTTTGATACAGACGTCTTCATTTCTAATAATGTCATTTATCACAAAATTCAATGCAGTTTCTGCTATTGAGTACAAACGGGGTGCAGAATTAACAGTGAACAAGCAGTATCCAATCGTTAACATGGTGCATGTGGACACGAGATATGGGAAGTCTGTGCTTGTAACGTTGGAAGATGGCGAGTACCGCTATCGCACATATCTACCTAAGAGATATGCCAATGTCTTTACAGATGAAGAGCTTCGTCATATAAACCCTAGCGACCTACATCTCGTGTTTCGAGGAATGAGGAACCAAACAGCGCAGGTGGAGATAGTACCTTGTTAAGGTAACAACCTACATTACTACTTTTTATCACTGTGTGTGCGTGTGTTTGAATGTAGTGCAGATTCTAATTTACAAAGTTTTGATGAATAATATTTGAAAGGACATTAACTTATGTGTGTGTGAGAGAGAGAGAGAGAGAGAGAGAGAGAGAGAGAGAGAGAGAGAGAGAGAGAGAGAGAGAGATAGAGAGGGAGAATGACACATAATTTAAGAAGTTACTCGCGTAAAGCGTTGATTCTTGCATTCCGCCAACTATACCTGTGTGTGTGTGTGTGTGTGTGTGTGTGTGTGTGTGTGATATTTCACATGATTTTTATGCTGATTGTATTGTTATGTTGCAGGATCTGTGCAGGTTGCTTCTCCTACGAGTACGACACAATTATATATAAACTTTTCGAAAAAAATATCAATTTTATAATGTATTTATTTATGAATTGTGAAATTATAAACTTTTCAAAAAAAAATCAATTTTATATTGTGAATTTTAAAATATTGTTAATATATTAAATCATTTAAACAAATTATGGCTTTATTTTAATTTATTTCACTATACACCTCTGAACACGTGTACAATTAATTTTATTTATTTTTTTTGTGAACTTTATTACTTGTGAGAACCTTTACATCAGAAGATTTGTATGAATTTCAACCACCGTTTTCATCTGTAACGACATGTGTGTATAATTTTAATTTATTTCACTATACACCACTGAACCTATGTGTGTAATTATTTTGAAAACTGCGTTGTTACCTGTGAAGGAACTGTTGCAGCAAACGTTAACACTAGAACGATTATATTATTATTATTCAGTGATATATACATACAATTTTAAACACTTCAAGGATTGGATTTCTACTCGTCATTTGTAACGATATACATACAATGGACGCAGAGAGAGAGAGAGAGAGAGAGAGAGAGAGAGAACATATGTAAGTCGTTCAGTGGCAACAACACACACGCACACACAGTTAATATTTGTCAAACATATATATTTCTAAAATCATATACAGACCCCTCCCTAACAAGGATCAATCACACTGACTGATACATCCTGCATTATAAAACTATTAATTAATTATTTAATACATTGAAAAATGAAGTCGGCGTTTTGACATCGAGTGAGAGAGAGAGAGAGAGAGAGAGAGAGAGAGAGAGAGAGAGAGAGAGAGAGGGCGCTTGTAAGTACGTACACAGTTAATATTTGTCGAATATATAAACTTTCATTATAAAACTATTAACTAATTATTTAATACATTGAAAAATGAAGTCGGCGTTTTGACAACGAGTGAGAGAGAGAGAGAGAGAGAGAGAGAGAGAGAGAGAGAGAGAGAGAGAGAGAGAGAGAGAGAGAGATAGCTTTACTTACATTCAAATGTGAGAGAGAGAGAGAGAGAGAGAGGAGAAACGGTTTGAACATAACATATGATTTAGGGAGACCGCTTAATGTATCAATGTTTGAATTTTTCGCCATTGAAAGTTGATTTCGTCGTCGTCACGATCGAATAACCGCACACACACATATAGGTATATATATACATTATAACGTGTTGCTAATAATGTATCACAAGTTTGAATTTCCCTCCCCCCGCCATAGAAAATGTTGGCAAACCTGCTCATATAAAATATCTATAAACTATAATAATAATACAAAGGGGATTCATGCATAGGTTGGTAAACCTGATCATATAGATTTAATATACATTATAACACACAACAAATTTGAACTCATGCAAAGGTTGGTAACTCTGATCATATATTTTAATATATACACTATAATGTATCAAGTTGCAACCTCCCACCCACCACCACCCCCTGATATGCAAATCAGCTTTATTAAAAAAATAAAAAATTATATTCACGGATGCGGGTGGTCCATTGAACCTCACCCCAAACCCCACCCACCCCTTGATATGCAAATCAACAAATAAAAAAAAAATACAAAAATTTATTCGTGGAAATTCGCGGATGCTGTGGTCCATTGGGATGCTGCGGGTCCAGCGGTACGCGGATCTTGACACAGATCAGCGAAAAAGGGGCGGATGCTGTGGTCCAAGTCGCGGATGCTGTGGTCCAAGTCGCGAATGCTGTGGTCCAAGTCGCGGATGCTGTGGTCCAGATATGCCCTGCAGGGGTGAGTTAGAACCGGCATTTTCCCCCTTGTGTGTGTGTGTGTGTGTGTGTGTGTGTGTGTGTGTGTGAATTTTGGGTTTCTTTCTCATAATAAGGCTTTAGTTTTCGTACGTTGAAGTTCCCGCGGATATGTCCTGGTCTTTGTGGATCTTCCAACTGTAGGTCGCTGTTCCGATTTCTTTAGTTACCTTATATGGACCCTCGAATAGGTTACAAAATTTTCCTATTACTTTTATATTTCTTCTAAGTAACTTTCGTTCAATTTCTGTAGATCTAATTCTAATCCGTATCTTACATTTGGCAAAGCGATGTCTCCATAGAATCCCTATGTTCTTGTGTTTCCTTCTTCCTCTCTGTCGCCGTCTGCGCTTTGTTCCGTCCTGTTCGCGCTTCCTTCCTCTTTTCCTCCCTTTCTTGTGTCCTTCTCTCCTTTGCTTGTTTTCGCGCCTGTTTTGTGTTGGGTTCCGCGTCGTCTCCGTATCGTTTCTGAGCGGTGTCTGTGAAGTCAAGTCTGACCATGCCGAGAGCGTCGTCTTGTGCCGTACTGGGTTCGGCATCGTATGATAAGTGTTTTAAAACGAGCGGCGTTGACGTCACGCACGGCCACCGCGGTTAGTCGCCGTCCGGTTATGCACACAGTTGTTGTGTACCTACGAAATTCAGTTGGCGCGTCCAGCTGTTTTTGTGCGTTCCTGCATCGAGAGTTTTCTTGGGTGGACAGACACATGGATTCTGTCTCATTTCTATTCGAACCCTCAACCTGGTCATTTGCTCTCGACTGGCGGCACTCTTCTGTTCGGGATTTCGTCGGCCTTTCTATGATTCGCTGAATAAAGTTCTGCTCCAGGTACGTACAAGTTGTCTGGTTCTAAAATATTCTAACCCCAAATATATTTTGTGTTTCAGCTTCTATTATAAAGTATACTTGTGTGTGTGCGTGTAGTGCAGTTTCAATTTGGGCGTTAACGCAATTCAAAATTAATTTAATATGAATGTAAATGTTGTGGGTCAAATTGACCTCAATAAAGAAAATGATAATGCATCTTGCACTCAGCTGTGTTTTGTGTCATTAGTAATTACGAAATACGCAGTTAATCATTTGAATATTTTCAACAAAAATGCTAAAAAGGTAATTGGTAGATGAGTGAAATAAGTCACAGCTGGGGAGTTTAATACTGATTAATATGAATTAGTGGCGATGTGTGTGTGGGCTGTTGATGTTTAAAGTTGGTGTTGGAAATTTAATGCGGACGGCCTATGTGGCGTGATTTTCCTTATGACACCCTCTACAACCTATTACATGTCGCAGGTGCTCGAACAAGGGCGAGATGGGTGTCGGGTGTGACGAACAACTGTCCATCCTCCTGGCAGAGACATCTTTTAGCCACGATTGCCGTCAGTCGAGAACAACTGTTCGGACACTCTTCCAACGCTATGCTGCCCCAGGACTTGTGATACGACCGAGACATTACTGATCAGCGCCCATATTGCCCAAGTACACCGGACAATCCAGGTGGGAACATTCTAATTAGCTATTTCTATCTCAACGACATGGTGAATGCACGGAAGCTCCCAGAAGCTCACTCATGAAGTTTTACCCGTTGTACTTTGACACAAACTCTCATGTTCAGTTCTGTTACTGCATGTGTGAACATTACAGCATTAGAACTAATGAAATCTATTATAACTGTTTATAATGTGTAAGAAATTACACACACACACACACACATATCTGCAGTTTGCTGTAAGTTCTACTTTTCATCTAATTAAAACCATTAGGGAGTCAGTGATCTTGTGCGTTCATGTCATACTGTCATGTCTGAGTTTACTCACGTAACGGGGGGCTGTCTTATGCTTTAGTTGAGAAATGATTTTCCTTTTCACATATACTTAGCGCTTTTATGATTAAAGTCAGGGTTGTTTAGTATGTTGAGTCTCTGGTCGGTCACTTACATTCTCTGGTGCTAATTACCAAGGCAAATCTATGCTTAGGAGCTGTGATTATCGGATTACCCTGTCAATTATATTTATACATACATATATATTGTGGTACATTCATTTACGGTAGTTGAAATGGGTTTATGAGGGATTTAGTACTGGAATGAGGGATGTTGTGTTATTTATGTTGTGTATGTGCTTGTGTGTGTAATCTTAATATATTTTGCTGGGGGAATATGTTATGAAATTAAAAAAAAACCATAAATGTGCTTACCAAGTCAAAAGGCTAGCCTATTTGAAATCTATACAACACTTATGGATTAGTGGATTGCTATTTTTATGAATGAGATTATTACTACCATTGACTCATACATAATCAGGCAGGAATTTTGCAATTTATGTTTTAATATTCAATTCACTTACATGTTGTGCTATTAAGAGTATTAATTGATACATACATATATATATAATCCTGCCGTTAATTTTGTGCTTGTACAATCGATAACTTGTCATCATGTAACATTTTGCAGGCTTAATAAAGCATACGCTTGCTGGTTAAAAGACTTTTTCATTTGCAAGTCCTGTCATTCACCTGGGGGGACATGTCTGTAATTGTAATTGGGCCTTGCACACTTTTGCTTCCTCTAGGTTCTCCACCTAGTTCTAAATATGATGTCTCTCCCCTTTATACAAAAAAACTTAATAAAAAAAAAATAAAAAAAAAATTTCAAAAAAAAATTACAAAAAAAACTTAAAAAATAAAGGGGGGTTTCAAATGGTAGCAGAGCGTGGTTATGATTCTAGGTAGGTAGTAGGTATTATTTCTGCCTTATTTTTTTTTCCTTTTGAACTTGAGAAATTTTAGAATCTGGGGACTTGCATTTATTTTCTTAAATGAAACTTGGTGTGGCTACAGGCATGTCAGCTGGTGTTAGGACTTGCAAATTATTTCAAATTAGTTTAATTGGAATCCAAGTGTTGCAAGAAAAGTTAATGATAGTGTAACAGTTTAATAGAATGAATAACCAGAAAAATAGCATGTTTTATAAAATGAATAAGGGGTTGATGAAGTTTAAAATGATTTAATATGTGTTAGTGTTTAAGTAATTATTTTGTGATGTTGAGTGTAAGATGAATTTTGAAAAGGGGTTATAAGCATGTGATTGATTTTTTTTAATGAATGAGTGCTGACTGATTTCACTTGTGCATACTCTGGAGCTTAGACAGATTTTGAGCGTGATGAGAGCCGTCAGTACTTGTTGATTTTGATTGTGATTTGTCTCATGGATTAGACAACGTGTTTTATAGCATTCCCGTTATATAGTACTTGTTTATTGAGGGCGTTGCGTTGCGGTATCGGGTATTCTGAATGCGGTTATGGTCCGACCAAATGTCATGGATGTGATGGTTTTATATTTTCGATTACATGCAATTTTATGTGTACTTTGTGGATTTTATTTAGTGAGTTGGTTTTGGTTGTTTTGTGTCGTGTTCTCTTCTGGGCATTTTTGCATGGCTGTTTCTCTGCTTTTATGACACCCATCTCGTCGTATCGCTAGAGCATTCTGGAGCCACTTGTATGATCAAGTTCTTCCTGTCGTTCTCTTTAATTATTGCTTTTACGTGGTGTGTGTGTGGATTGCGCGGTCATGTCCATTTCGGTGAATGTGGACTTGTTTGTGAAAGATGAGCTCGAGTGGGAGGTCCGGTTCCGGGGACGGAAGCCGCAGGAGACTCTTGTTTCATTAAGGAAGCAACTCCGTGAGGCTCTTGCCTCCGGTGAGGCACCGAGTGGGAGAGTATTACTCACGGATGTCACAGCCGAGGTGGAGCTGTGTACGGAAAAATTTTCTGAACTGCGAGATTTGGCCGAAGGCCTGCAGTTGGCTGCACCCGCCTCTACGGCTAGACAGAGGGTACGCCAACGTTTACAACATGTTTTATGTCGTTTACAGAACGCTGAGTCACAAGCTACCACCTCGGAATTAGAGAAAAATGTTGTCACTCTTAGGGAGCAAGTGGCGATGGCCTTGCCAGAGTTCTCTCTCGGCCAGCGTCGCCACGGTGATGCAAATTCCGGTTCTTCTTCTTCTTCTTCTGTTGAGACGGCAGCCAGGGTGGAACCACCTGCGCATGTTCCTGCCTTTTCGGATATGGCTGCCGCGAGTTATCACAAGCTCCCTAACCCACTGTCGGATGTCATCCAGCGTCTCCCAGTTGTCGATGGTCTGGATCCTGAGGCGCTTTTGAAATTTTTGCGCATATTTTTTCAGTTGGCTGATTTCCCTGGGCTGTGGGAGCGGACTTTGCTGGAGCTCATTTACCCGTACTGTCGGGGATCTATGGCTGAGCGCCTGACAAGCACCCTTAGGGATGGTGGTGGCATTGACCATTTCCATCGGGAAGTCCTGGACGCTTTTATACCGGGAAGGTTGCACGACCGGTTACGGCATAAACATTTCTATAGAGTCCAAGCAAGTGGGGAGTCCCTTGCTCATTTCATTTCTAGTGTTAAAGACGCGGCCAGGATCCTGAGGCTGGGGTTGTCTGAATCTGATGTTATTCACACTATTCTGGAGGGCGTAACGCCGGAAGAACGGTCACGCTTGACATTCGCTGTCCGTCCCCAGAGTTTCATCGATTTGGACCGGCTGTGCGCCGAGTCAACCACTATACGAGGTAATGACGATATTAGACCCCACGAGGCTAGGAGGTGTTCAGATCGCCCTATTTTCGAGCGACGAGTTGGGCAGCCCGGGTCTTGGGGTCCTCGGCCTGCGCCGGTTCAGAGCTGTGAGGTGCGAGAATTATTCTGTTCCAGATGCCATAGATCCGGTCACGTTGCGCGTTATTGTTCCGATGCTAGACAGCGTCAGGGGACTTCCCGAAAAGGTAACTATTCAAAAAACGTAAGCTCTCGGGGAAGATAAGTCGGGAGTGGTCTTCCCCGTTAGGTCATTCTGTTCCAGTTTCACTTAACCCCAGGCGGGTAGTAAATCCCGGATCATCTGGCTCCAAGGTCCTGCGAACTGTCCCCAACTACAGTTCAGTATGCCCCTTCCTGTTGATCGAGTTGAAAAAGGGTCAGCTCAGAGCCTTGGTTGACTCTGGATCAGCCCGATCCATAATTTCATCTAGAGTATGTGAGGACCTTGAAAAACAGGGCTTACTAATAGGGTCGGATCGGTCTTCCGTGGTATGCTGGACTGCATCGCGGGAAATTCTGCCCATCTCCCGGGTGGTTTCCCTAAAAATTAAAATCGAGTGTTTTTCATGGGTGTGGCGATTTTTGGTTTCTCCAGCTCTGGGAGTCGACTGTATTGTGGGTGCTGATTTCATCTCAAAGAGTGGTCTCGTTTTGACATTCAAGGGCACCACTGTTATTTTAAATTCAATCGGGAAGTTGTCATTCCTTTCCTTGGGTACCAGGGAGCTAAGGGAGGTATCCAGGAGGTTGTGTGTCCCGATTCAGAAAGAGACCATCTCACTCCGTCCCAGAAGCGTGCCTTAGATCATTTGTGTGAGCAGTTCCCCACTGTATTAACTCCCAACTTGGGGCTCACACATCTTTTGGAGTATAAGATCCGGTTAACGGACTCCGCTGTAGTACGTTCACACCCATACAAGTTCGCTCCTCCAAAGATGGATGTTCTAAGAGAGAAGGTTCAAGAATTGCTCAAACAAGGGGTCATTGAACCTTCCAATTCTAGTTATGCAAGTCCAGCATTTCTGGTGCCCAAGCCTGGGGGTAAACAGCGCATGGTCATAGACTATCGCAAACTAAATGCTAACATTGAAGTGGATTCAGTTCCTCTTCCCGATTTACATTCTGCTTTCGATTGGTTTAGTGGGGCAAGGTACTTCACCATCTTTGACCTCAATGCCGCTTATCATCAGATTCCTCTGTCTAAGGAAAGCCGCCCTTATACGGCATTCTGTGTGCCATGGAATCTTTATCAGTATACTAGAGTACCCATGGGTGTAGCTGTGGGGGCCCAAACCCTCACGCGACTACTTGACACTGTATTCCATGACGTAAAATTTAAATTCATCTTCAATTATCTTGACGACCTCTTAGTCTACAGCAAAACGTTCGAGGAGCATCTGTGTCACCTAGTTCTAAATATGATGTCTCTCCCCTTTACACAAAAAAACTTAATAAAAAAAAAATTAAAAAAAAAAATTTCAAAAAAAATTACAAAAAAAAACTTAGAAAATAAAGGGGGGTTTCAGTCTCTTCGCGTTCCTTGCTAACCGCCGTTGTCGTGCTCCTCTCATCGCTACCGTCTTTGTCGTCGTCAGTAATAACCTTGACTTTAGTCATTCCGTGTCTGTTTGTCGCCCTCTGCTGTCTCTCCTTCGGTATCCCCTGGTTTCCACCCTGCTTTGACTTTGTCGGCGACGACAGTTTCTTATGCAATCCGACTAACCCTTCCTCTTCGATCTGCAGACCTTCGTGCAAAACTTCCTTCTTCTTTTCTTGAATCATATCATTCCAATATTTGTTCGTGAACGCTTCCTTAAATTCTGCGAAACTGGTCACGCTATTCTTGATCAACCTCCACCACACTGCGGCCTCTCCTTCTAGGTGCCTTCCGATCCATGCGACGTTACCGTTATCTTGGTAATGTTCCATGTAGATATCTTCCATCTCCTTCATAAATTCCATCGGGAAGTCTCCAGTCCCATTGTACTTGATATCTTTGACTTGTTCGTGAGTAATGTTACG
Source organism: Magicicada septendecula (assembly GCA_034769895.1). NCBI lineage: Eukaryota > Metazoa > Arthropoda > Insecta > Hemiptera > Cicadidae > Magicicada > Magicicada septendecula. Next base: position 154,506,531 of record CM068369.1, read on the forward strand.
GTTGCACGATTGGTTGCTAATTGAGGCTAATTTATTTATAACTTCTCGTTGTATCTGTCGTATTTGCAGGTCAGTTTCTTCCGACTTACGGTCAATTACATTTATATTTTCGTTCACTTTCTTCATTTCTTCCAGCTTTTCGGCTCGTAACTCTTTGATTGCTGCCGTATTGTCTTCGCATCTTTTGTTAATTATTTCGATTTTTTCGCTTATGATTTGAATGTTGTTGCTATGCCGTTTGTCCAACTCTACGATCTGCTGTTTAGTATTAATACTAAGCTCAGTAATCTTATCGATATTATCTTGGATTTTGTTGTTAGTCTCTACTTGGCAGTCTTGGAACAGTTTTTTGTTGTTTGTTCTCTCTTGTTCCATTTGCATGGCGACTTCGTTTCTTATTTCTATGTGTTGTTTATGGATTTGTTTTTTCATTTGTTGTAATGTTTGTTCTAATCTTACTTCATGTTGTTCTAACCGTTCTTTTGTTTGTGCCAGCTGCTTTGCTCGTTTTTGTATTTGTTCTGTTTGAAGTAACAGTTGTTTTGCTGTTTTTCTCGACTCTTCTTGTATTTGTCGTGAGAGCTATTCTGTTGTTTGTTCTGATTGTTTTTGTATATGTTCTTCTAACCTTTTCGTTTGTGATAACTGTTGTTCTTTTGTTTGTTCTGATTGTTTTAGTAATTGTTGTAGTATTGTATATATATATCAGTGTTTTTGTCTGTCTCTAGTGGTGTCTGACTTATCGGTCGTTCTCGAATTTCTGTTACTACTGTTGGTGTGAATTGTTGTGTCTCTGCGTTTTCATTGTTCTGTCCGTTTTGTCCCCGCGTCCCTGACGCTTGATTCTCCTCCGAAATGTCTGCGAGCGTGTCTCGATCGCCTAATTGATTATTTATTTCAAATTCCATATCGTTGCTTTGGGTATCTGTATTTGTGCTCATGTTGTTGTATAGGTTGTGAATGTTGTTTTGTGTGTCTTTGTCTCTCCTACTCCTACTTCGCGTAATCATAAACTATGTTTTATACTATTTCTATTCTTAACTTCTACTTAGTCTTAATCTATAATTTGTTTAATAATGACTCAATTGTCCCACGTTCCGGGCGACAGAATGTAATACGCTTCTTGATAGGCCTTTATGAAAGAGTTAAATTATTGATTTGCATATTATGTTGGCCTACGAGCATGTGAGAAATAAGGTTTACTAACTATTTTAATCACTGATAATATTAATATTTTTACTTAATAATCTATAACACTTACTCCAGTGTACCGACTCTTGATTGTACCTCAGGGCGCCAGTAATAATAAACACAAATTAAAATATATCAATCAACTTTTAATGAATCATTTGCATTTACATAGTCTACTACAAAATTTTTAATATGACTTGGATAGTTTTACCTTACAGTTTGAATATTATTTAGTAGCAATGAGTTCTTTTTAGACAAATTGAGTCAGTATATTTGAATACAAATACATATTTATCAAACAATATAGAATCAACTGTTCATTTATTTGTTACTTGCGTGGAGAATCCTTCCGATGTGCGTAGTCCTGAAGAGGTTGCAGGTCGGTGAGTCGTCAGCAGCTGTTTGTTGCGTGTTAATCCTGGTTATGAATGCACTAATTCACTTTATCACAGATGTACACTACACTTGACATATTGGTTATACATACAATTATGTCGTATAATTATACACTCTGGTTACAACGATTATTGAATTGACCTTAGGCCTAAGTGCATCTAACACAGTTCGCGTCGCGTGTGTCTCGATTATCTCATACCGTCGTGACTTAATCCGAATTAATTCGCCTTCTTCAGTGATTTCACCACAACGTATCGAATTGATGGAAATTTATATGTAGTATTACTTCTTGTTGTTTGTTATTACTCCGATCATTCACTCATTTACTTATTACTGTTTATGAAACTTTATAACTTTAGTGTTAGTAATTATCGCGTTCTCGTACTTCTGTTACTGCTGCGAACATACTTTATTCTTACATTACTATTAAAATATATAGTTAACGCAAAACAGCGTACGCGAGTCTCTTCCGTGTAGTTTCCCCGATATAAAGAAGACTAACTTATTTCTCTCCAAGTTCATATTTTATACTTACTTTGAATTTCCCTTACCAACTATCGATAGAAAAACGATCCTATAGGTTTAAACTACCGCTAAATACAAAATCGCCCAATCTGCTTAGCGAAAACCTCCCGCGCAACACATGACGCTTTTTCTGATTCGCCGAACGTTTTTCCGCGTTCCACGTGCTTAAAATACTAGCGTCTATGTTTATCTCACTCACACATCGCTCTCTCTCACATAACGGTATCTATTGTTACATGCACTTAAAGTTTACAACATTAGCAAACACCCTTAATATCCTAGCGAATATTTTATGACAGTCATGTCCCAAAACGTGACAGCCTAAAATTACCTTCCTTATAGTCGTCAGCCCCAAGGCCGGCGTTGCTAACCTACCGCTATACTCTACAGCGTTTTTATAAGTTAATTTCTTTCAAGTAATGCCGCCTAACGGTTCAGGCGTCTCGTTACCTCCCCGCTTTCTAAAACACACCCATTTCTTTGCGTTCAGCATAGTTGATTGAGTAAAATTAGCAATTGCTCAAATTTTGCGTTACACTTGTAAAACGAAAGTTTGTCGCATGCCGAAAATTTCACTACATGAAAATTAAAAAAGAAACTTCATGACGTGGAACCGTCTGAAGAGTCTGTTTTTGAAAATTGTTAAAACTATCGGTTAAAATTTATGCCTAAAACCATCCTCAAACTTCAATAAACTCGGTGGTAAAAGAATATTAAAAATCAGATCAGCTGTTACTGAACTTATGTCGGGCAATGAAACACATTAACTTTCTCCTGGGCTCTCCGCCCCACCGTTCGGCTCAGTTCTCGCCCCACCAAGACGCCAGATTACAGGCACAGCACGATGTTATGGCTCGCTGGCAGACGGAAGTGGGGCGGACCACAGTACAAGTAGCCAGATGTGTTAATCAGGTATGGCTGCTATTTTCAAAATTTCACAGTTAAATTATGACAATTCTCATCAATGCTGATATTGCTGCTGCTATTATTTTTTTTCTATTCTTCTATGTTATATAAACACGATAAAATTAATTTTAAACGGCGGTCGAACCTATTTACGGAGAAAAAATTTAAATTATTACTCCCATACGAACGCATGCAATGGTGAATGAGCGCCATATTGACTGTGTAGACGGTGAGAAATGACATAGGTCCAGCTGTTGTTGACGCGTGACGCTTTTTCAAAACAAAATTTACATGATTCTTACATGTTCAAAATTGCGTTGAGCCCACCGCGAGTTTATTATTAGTAACCTCGGAGGGGCCGGAGACTATACTATTTAAAACTTCTTTGGTACTGACGTTTGTACTGAAAGGGAAACAACGTTGCCAAACTCTGACCACGTGACTTCTACAAGTTGATAAACACGAAACAATGATTCACATACAAACAACTTGCAACACATTCACGCTCAAGGTCATTTAATACAGCTTTTCAAGACAAAACAGTTTACTTTTAAAACATGATATGATATCTCTTAATGTACTTTTAATTACAGTAAGACATCCAGAGATGCTTTTGTAGTGAAGTCGCGTAGCTTATATCGTAGTGAATACGATTATTTAATGTATGGTTGCAATCAGTGGCGGCTCGTGGCTTCGAGGATTGGTGAAGCAGAATCGGTGGCAGGCCCCCCCCTTCAATTATGTGAATATGTTTCTTCCTGTTTTGGAATCATGAATAACATATGGAGAAAAAGAAAAGTATGTTAATAAAATTTACAAATAAAGTAGTTAAAAATAGTAAGTACTTACAGGCTTGCATTTTATTTCTAGAACACAAGGTCAATTCTCCTCTCTTTCAAATATGCAAACTTGTCGATAATGTCGTCATAAAATGGTTGTACATTAATTAATTCGTTTAACAGTTCCTTTTATATGGAAATTTTTGATAAGCTAGTAAGTCTGTCCTCTGTCATTGTATTGCGCAGGTATGATTTTATTATTTTTAAACAAGAAAAACTTCGTTCTTCGGAAACGCTAGTGGATGGAATAGTTACTATTAAACAAAACAGTTTGTAAGCTTCTTTAAAGATGTTCCTGTTGTCAGCTAAAAGTTCCATACAATTTAGTGGTTCCATTTGTCTGTATTGCTTATCCTCATGAATAAGCTGTAATTCGTTTTTCAGTCTTTGGAAATCGGTAACCAGATTAGGGTAGCACACCTTTAACTTAATGCATCTGTGGGAAAGTTTTCAGAATACGTTACGAACTTTGAGTTTATCCATTAATGTAACAAACTGAAGCTTTTCCATATCATTAAAACGTGTGGCTATTTGTAATGAAAGGTTATGTAAAATTTCATAATACAGAATTTTGTATTTTTCAAAAAGTTTATCACGTGTGAGTGTGATTCTTTTCTGCAACTCATGGTATTCAGTTGGAATTGTTGTTTTTTAAGCAGCTAAATCGAAAATTTTCATAAATGCATTATCAGTTCTTTTGTTATTTATGAGTGTTTGAGTATTTTTAACTTGCAAGATACAGAAATTAATGTCAAATGACTTCTTTTGTAGCACATCGAAGAGAACATCCGTGACTCCAAAACTATCGTTAAAAACGACAACCAAAAGCGTAAATTCAAAATCATTAAATTTATTTAAGAAGCCATCACTCTGCCTAATTGATGTTTGATCATAATTTGAATCGTTCACAATTTTAGTGAATTCTTCTTTTAATGAATCCCATTCGTTGTATATAGTATTCACAATTTTGGAATTAGACTTCCATCGCGTAATAACGGAAATAGGGATTCGTTTTCCAACGACTGTGTCTACTGGGTAAGTTCGCTTAGCAGAACTGTGGAAAAAATATGGTAAACCGTTAACAGTCGCAAAAAATATCCGACATTTCGAAATGCTGTTGCAGCTTTGTTGTAGCACTAAATTCAAACGATGCGCCATGCAGTGAACAAAAACCGCTTGTGGCACTACTTCTTTGATTTTTGCCCGAAGACCATTTAATTCTCCTGACATAACGTTTGCACCATCAAAACACTGGGCAATAAGTTTTGATTTATAGTCAAATTTTTCAAGGGACCTTGACACAACGTGAAACAGTGTGTCGGCAGTCCGACTGGAACTAACATCATAAAATCCCAAAAATCTTTCCACCAGCTTTCCTCCGGGAATAACGTATCTAATTATGATGCTACATTGAGATTTGTGGACAATATCTGTGGAATCATCCACTTGAATTGAAAAAAATGTACTATCTTCTATTTCCTTTGCGACGTGCTCATCAATATATTGTGAAATGCAGTCATTATTTCATTCTGAATAGTCTTAGAATTGCCGGCAAAGACGGGTGAGATTTTTTTATAGTGTTCTTGAATATCTACAGGTCTTATCGAAACGAAGGTTTCTAGCAGTTCTTTAAAATTTCCGCGATTAATAGATGATGATAACTCTTCGTGGTGACCGCGAAATGCTAATTCTTGTTTACCCAAGTAAAGAACTGCACAAATAGGAAGATGCATGAAACGTCTGTTAAGCCGAACGTTGTCATTGAAGTGTTTAATATAGAACCTAAAATTTTCCTTCAAAGCATCCTCGATAGTACTTAAATTTTTCTTTAATTTTGAAAAACTCAATGCACAACGCATGTGCTCAGAAGAACCTTCATGTTTGAAAAGAGCACGAGTAACGTTACCAAAATCATCAAAGCCGTTCTTATTCCACGCACTTGATTTAACACTAATAATTAAGCAGGGCATACAAAAAAGTTTATTTAAATAATAACTGCCACACAACCACTCGAACGTTGAATATCAATTTTGTTTAAAGTTGCGATTGTACACCTTGTCCTTTATTTTTGCAACTTTATTTACTTTCAATATAGGCATAGGTTTTTCACAGCTTAGAAAGTTTTTCTTATCATCATTATTCCATCTTGAAAATGGTGTTTCTAATAAAATACGTACCGAATCATATGAAGGAAACATTCTGTAAAAACTTTACACACCACGAACAACGAACAAAACAAACGCGCTGGATAGGTAAAGCACTGTACAGCTGAACTGAATCGAAATTGCCCGTGAGCTGCGCAGATGGGAGTGAGTCAGACGGTAGTAGTATGTGAGTGAGGCGGACGAAGTTTACGAACTACGTCATTTACGTACACTCGTTTCATGTTGACAATGTACAAACTTTACTGTGTTCAGAGTTTATTTATCCCGTGCTGAACGTAATGTCTTTATAGTGTAAGAGCTTGTAAAGTTTAGGAAATTATACAGCGAAATACAATTTCTAATTTAGGAAGTGAAACACAAGTAAATTTTACTCAAGATGAGGAAAATAAAAATGTTCTTACCTCCAGCTGAAGTGTATTGTTTTTCTTTCGCCATATCAAACAATTAAAAATTTTAAACACTATAAACCGTTTCATATGTCCACATTACTAAATAAAAAAAAAGAAGTTATAGTTCAATTCACTCTTTCATTAATAATAATATTAATAATTAATAATCAATTAATACACCAATTTTAAGTATTAAATGAACTCCCGAGATATCACTGTCAGTATCTGAATTTTCTTCTTCCGATTCTTCTTCACTGTCTTCACCTAGATTTATTATAATATCGTTCACTACAGTATCGAAGAGTTGTTCTTTTTTCCCAGTATTCTCTTTCTATTTTAATTACGTGCCTGCACCTAGAGAGCCAATCGTCTTTTGAAAAACTTTCGAAAAAATCATTACAGTAATTATTAACATCATTAAAATTGAAAGTAACATTTCTCTTTGCAACATAGTCTTTTAAAGCAGCCCATACGAGTTCAATGGGGTTTAGATCTGGATGGTAAGGAGGCAAACGTAGAACAGAATGTCCATGATAGTGTAATAACTCGTCGATTTCATACGTTTTATATTTTGGTTTATATAATTTGATTAATGTGTACAAATCGGGTTTCAACATTGAATTTTCAAATTGTATGTTTTTCTTTGTAAGCCAGTCTTTCATGTCGTCTTTCCTGGAATTAGAAGTCGGACATTTTTCAGTTTGTTTGTTGTGGTAGGGAGCGTTATCCATGACAAGAACACTGTTTGGTGGCAGTCCATTTAGTAGCTTTTGTTCTACCAACTTCCTGAAATTAGAGTAATTCATCTCATCATGATAATTTCCTGTTGATAATGTCGACTTCCAAGTTAAATTAGTACCAATAACAAAACCATTTTCTCTGCCAGCATGGATTATTATTATTTTCTGGCCTTTTGTAACTTTCTTCTTTAGTCCTTCATTTGATTCGTCGGTCCAGCTCTTTACTTGTGTATACGTAGAATCTAAATATGTCTCATCCATATAAACACTGTTTCTGTTTTCCTCTCTGTACCTCAGTATTGTGCGTAAATAGTTCAGTCTCATCTGTCTTATGTCATGTCGTTCCATGAGAAGTTTCCGGTCTGATTTTGTTTTCACCCACTTAAATCCCATTGTGTGTAATTCTTTTCGTAATGTGTCTACACAACCTCTATATTCCGTATCACTGCAAAATCTTTTGTGGATTGCCTTCATCGTTGGCACCCTCTTTTCATTTATATGAAAATTTAAAACTAGTCTACGTAAAACACATCGATCGAAGTCATCCAGCACAATTTTTTTATTTATATTTTTCAATTTCTTTTTAGTTGTTGAAAAAGATGTCGACCCACCGCACTCAATTTTTCGCGACTCACCGGCAATCGTTTTCACAGTCCGTAAACTTACACCAGTAGCTGCTGCAACGCGTTCCTGCACTTTAGCCAAAGGTATAACTGGCACACCTTTTTTTGCCTCGTTTTGCATAAACTGCAATACACAACTAATAATTTCCCGGCTTTGTCCACTCAACGTTTTGTCTTTCACTTTACTTCTGAATTCCACGTTAGCGTCCATTTTATACGTTATCTATGAAGTAAATAACGATATACTTCAGATATACAGTATCTCAAGCATATACAGTATCTAAACCCTTACGAGTAAGTGTAAGTAAGTAAGTAAATATATATAACACAAAATAAGGAAGAAAACTATGCAAATTATATTTCTAACGCCCACTTAAATTTTGATACGACTATACATCCACTCAAACACACACCACGGCAACACAACTCAAGTGCCGTGGTACATGTTTCCCCCACTCTAGCTCTAACAAAAAATTGTCACCGCGCACACAAGGCTGAGTGCAGTTTCGTTCTCTGTTAGCTGTACGTACACCACTGAGAAACAGCCAGCGACACTGCTTCACGTGTGTGGAGGGGGGGACGCTGAGTACGCATATGTTGTCATGGCAACCGTCATAAACCGAGCGTTGTTAGTGACGTATTAACTGATGCAGCTGCGAGGTACAGAAAGCTGTTTCTACGATCTCAGCGCTTTCCGCCATCAGTAGGCTTGTATGTGATCGCAGCGGCGAAGTTCAGCTTCTGTAACCTATTTCCATTGCTTGTAAATGTTATTTTAATTATTATACAGACGAAATTTAATTTAAAAAAATATTTTAAAAATAAAATTGACTAAAAATTAAAAATAATTTTGTGTAAAAAGAAACACATTGAACCAATTATTTTAGGTGAAGCAGCGCTTCACCTACGTCACCTGACGAGCCGCCACTGGTTGAAATAACATGTACGTATTATACTGTACATTACCTTAATCATAGTGCACACTACTGTAATCTGTTCACAATCGCGTAAAAAATCTTTTATTTTGTGAAATGACATGAACCGTGTTACGCAAATTCTAGTTAAGTCCAGCTCTGGTAATATGAGATCTTACTTAATATTTTGGTATGGATTTAGTATCATAATAATTGACTCGAAAAATGTGATAAATAATTACTCTATTATTATATCATGAACTAAATAAATACAGATAATTTGGTATTAAGCAAGCATAAATATTTGCGAATTCTTCATAAATGAAACTGCCTATAAATAGTGAAATATTAATTTATAATTGATAGAAATTGTAATATTGGACTATAATATTTCGTTTGTTAATTTTTGTTTAGTTAAAGATTAAATTAAATACTTTTATATTGCAATTTTATATTTAACATTACTTATAACATTAAACAAAATAAAAACTTACGTTTATAATGGGTGAACTCCGCTTAATGTAGAATCACTATCTTCAGATTCAACTGATTCACTGTCACTCGAACAATTCCCAGAAATGATCAGATTTTCTACCTGCTGTTCCACTATACCTTCATTTTTCCAAGCGTCTTCAATAACTGACTTGGTGTGTTCGACTACCTTCTTCCAGTCTTCTCCAGTAATCATTTGCATGGCTTCGTTAATTTTTCTACTTCAGTCCGTGAATTTTGTATTATTTATGGCAACGTATTTTTTAACCCTGGCCCATATTAGTTCTATGGCGTTAAAGTGACAATGATATGGAGGCAACCGGATGACTTTATGACCGTAACTTTCAGCCAACTCGTCAACAATATACACAGGAAACTTTGGTTTATTAAATAGTACTAATTCCATCAACTCAGCCTTTTTCATATCCTCTGTCAATGGAATGTTTCGACGTTTTAACCATTCAACCATCTCTTCTTTTTTTGAAGCCATTGTTGGAGCCTTGTCTTTAATCACTGAATGATATGGGGCGTTGTCCATCACGGTCACTGAATTGGGAGGAATATTCTTTAACAGGAATTCTTCAAACCATGTTTTAAATTTGTTGTGATTCATTTCTTCGATTGTGTTGTGATAGAAGTCTTTTTCGATTTAAATACATAGAGGCAATTGGGAATAAACCCCTGAGAATTTCCGGCGTGGATAATTATAAGTCTTCCACCTTTTCCAATCGCACTGGCATAGTTCCCGCCGTAGAATCATCCGACCAACACTTTTTTAAAGAACGTTCTGCGTTCACCCATGTTTCGTCAACCCAGACGACGTTATTAAAATTTTCATTTATTTTACCCCTAAGAAATCTACAGCGAGAAGCAACTACGTGTTGTTGGTCCATTAATACTTTTCTACCCGAAACGGTAGTAAATTTAAATCCAAAATTTTTAATTACGGACCGTAAAGACGAGTGGCTACCAGTGAAAAGCTCTGCATCATGAAGAGTAACTAGTAGCTTTTTTTATTGTAGGATACTCTTTATGACTGTAATACTCATATACGTGGCGACGGATCCCATCTTCTGCAAAAGCATCCAGATTAGTAACACGTTTTTCTATCCGTCTTTTTTTACCTGGTGTTTCCAGTTTAGAAGGGCCAGCTTCCTCGCTTTGTTTAAACTTTTCCTTACCTATCGTTACGACCGTATTTTTACTTATCGAGAGTGCAGCTGCTGTTCTATGAACAACTTGGCTAACTGAAATCAGAGGCCCACCATGTTCCTTCTCTTTCTCGAAATAATCTCGTAGAGAACAAACGAATTCTCTGGACTGCCCTCTAATTGGTACTCCGCGACCGGAAATACGTGTTTTCTCTTTTACCGGGTGTATTCACGGTCGACCACGCTTTTTCCCAGTTTCCTCACTTTCAGACATACCTTCTGTTTGAAAGTAAACGCTTATAGGTTAAAGCTGTTACGTATTTTAAAGAATTCAAAATTTAAGAATGTAGATATTTATACAAATTGTTTTAAAATAAAAATCGCACGCACAAAGTTCCGTAAATGACAAAATAAAGTAAATTTATACTTAGGTAAACATGTTATTTAAACATGCTTATGGATATTTAGTTAATAATAGATTCACACGTTTTCACTACACTTAGTTAATTAGTCAGAAATTAGTTAAGTAATTAGAAATTAGTTAGCAATAAACTTGTATCTGCAACACAACTATTTAAGTATTAAACTAACGTACACCCACGAATAATCAAACAAGTGTAACCGAGAACACAGCACTCTTAACAAACAGACTTCGTTACATAGAACCTACACTAAGAGTTCACTCTGTGGCGCGACATTCCACACTGGTTTTAATAACAGCACGTGTGGGACATATTGGCAAAAGTGTGCGTTGCTACGGTTACTGTTTACAGTTTTGAGTACGGCGATTGGTTGAGAGGCACGTAGCAGTCAGTTGTTTAATCAACAGTTCCATCTGTCAATACCAAACAAGTTTTAATAATAGTATAAAGCATGTGCGGTGAGCCGGCTACCCAAAATCACTCTCAGCGGTGGATACTGTAGGAAACTGATGAGCCGGCCACCCACGAGTCCGAAATGTAATGCTTTGCGTTGTAGGCAATTGAATTACATTAAGGCAAAAGTGGGTAATTATGACATTTCTCACTGTCTACACAGTCAATAAGGCGCTCATTCAACATTGCATGCGTTCTTATGGGAGTAATAATTTAATTTTTTTTCTCCGTAAATAGGTTCGACCGCCGTTTAAAATTATTTTTCGCGAGCTTATATAACATAGAAGAATAGAAAAAAAATAATAGTAGCAGCAATTATCTTACAAAGTACAGTGCGAGTGAGTGCAACATGAGGGAATGTTCTAAACTACCTTTTCTTGAACAGTTCGACGCATAAACGAGGCGAGTCCGCAAAGAACCAGATGGACCACGTGGAACAAGATAAGTACTGAAATCTTCGGAAAACCAGGTACCTGGTGACAGGCGTCACAACAGAAATTATTTTGCCTTTTGCATTTGTTTTTTTTTTATTACAATGAGAGCTCTAAAAGTGTATTAAAATGGGGGAGAATTGAAAGAGAGAGAAAGAGAGAGAGAGAGAGAGAGAGAGAGAGAGAGAGAGAGAGAGAGAGAGAGAGAGAGAGAGAGAATGGTAGTACTGGCAATGCTAACGATTTTAATATTATAATGACCGATTAATAAACAAATGTTTCAAACGAAGTATACAGATTGTGTAACAAAAAGAAATGCCTAAAAAAGTTGAAAATAAAGGTATTCAACAAAATTGAACACGTGCTCAAAATCATTGCGCAGTTGACCTTGCTTGTGTATGATTGTCGGAAGGCAGTCTCGCCTGACGGTCTTGGAGGAGTTTTTAATAAGTCATTACCAAAATACATGCTGGCGACCTTGAGGGACAATGAAATTAAACACGAAGAGGTAAGTAATGGTAAGTAGTAAGGAAGAGAATATTACAAGTGGCTACGCTACCAGGATTTTCGAGTAAAAAATTACGCGAAACAGGCCTGACCAAATTTCGGCAATCAAAAACAAGCAAGGACGCAACGAAAAGTGTTAGGTTAGGTTGTAACAAAACACGTGTTCAAAAAAGTATCAAAATAGACACTCTAACCTCTGAAAAAATAAAACTGTAAAAAAAAATAACAAAATGGAAAACAGTAAAGGTGAAATCAGTATATCTGACTAAATTTTCACGAGCAAGGTGGGAGTTCACTCAACTCTAGTGAGCCAGTTCGAAGGACCCAGTTCCACCGAATCAGCTGACATGAACTGCTCACCCATTCAGTCGACCCCCACCTCAGTCAAACATGATAGTAAATCAGACGATAACTATGAAATGTTAAAAATGATACAAGCATTCGTGACAGGATCCAGCTCTTCAACAGGAGTGAACTCTCTCTGGACTGCTCTCTCCTGCCTGGACTGGACGCTGCTACAGCTTCTAGCTTACCGCCTGCCTCTCCGCTTGGACGAGGAGACCATCTTTCATCAGGAAAGAAGACCCAGAAGCCAGCTGCTGCCGGTGAATTGAGTAGCTGGTAGAAGAAGCAGCTGGCGGAAGTTGCCCTTATTAGGACCACCTGTCGCCGGCAAACATCTCAACGGGCAGGAAAGAAGAGGACTGCTCTGGGCTCTTGGTGAGTGCCGTACGTCAGTGCATAATCCCTAACCTGCCCACGGCTGTTAGGTGGCGCTGCCCCGGTCGATCATTGCGAGCCCCTACCAGTGGTAAGCGAGCTTGGATATCGCCGGGGTAAAGGGACCAGTGGAGGCCAGTCTTGGTAAGGACTGGTATCTAACGAAGCTGGTCGTTAGCCCAGCTCCTCCCGCATCGCCGTGAGCAGGGAAGTCGCGTGGGTTACCCGGCTTCGGCCGGACCCAAGATCCCTGGCGTCTGGCAGTGACTGCCTAGCAGTCTCTGTCCGGCAGCCACACTCGGCCAGGATGCCCACTGCGGGCAACGGCTCGAGTGCCGAGTGGCTCGGTACTGCCTTGCCCCACGCGGGCGACTCGCCTGGATCGCCTCGGGCGATGGAGACGGATGATCCTCTTCCTAACCCGCTACCCCCTCTCCAGGTGGACGAGTCGGACGACTTCGCGACCGTTGGTCGGCGTAGACGCCTGGCTAAGAAGCCGAAGAGGAACCACTCTACCGGATCCGCTTCCTCTCGGACCTCGGCCATGGACATCGGTCCTTATCAGGGCCAACAGACTGCGGTTGCGACTGCTTCGGGAACAGCTCCGGCTGCTTCCGCTGTTGGTCGCGCGCCGCCCCGTTCGTCCACGGGTTGTCCAATGTCGCCGCCTTATACAGGCGGCTGATCGCGGCCCACAGCCTGTCGGCCGACAAACTTGACCTCAAGCTGCTTGGCGGTGACACGGTCAAAGTGGTCGTCCGCCGGATCGAGGACCACCGCTTGGTCGAGGCCTTTCTGCAGGCTAATAACCTGCAATACCACACCTTTTCCCCCAAGCAAGTCAAGCCCTTGTCTGTAATTCTACGAGGGCTTGACGCGCACACCGATCCCCAGGAGATCCTTTTGGAACTCCGTGAACTTGGGTACACGGTGCAGGCAATTTTTCGCCTGTTCACCAACTCAGAAACACGAGTACCTCTCCCACTCGTCCGTCTCCACCTCGAGAAGGGCGAGGCTGCAGACAAGATATTCAACCTGACGCGGCTGTTTGGCTTCCGTGTCAGGGTGGAATCCAGTCGCCCCCCGGGCAAGCTCGCGCAGTGCCATCGGTGCCAGAGGTTCGGCCATCATACAGACGTCTGTCGCAGTGCCCCGGCCTGTTTACGTTGTTCCTTGGGACATTCTACTCAGGCCTGCACTGTGGCAGACAAGTCCTATTATCGCTGCATCAATTGTGGCGAAGGCCATGCAGCCAATAATAGTAACTGCCCGGTATACAGGGCGGAACTCCTGCAGAAGCAAAAGTCGCAGGGGCCCCTCCCGAAATCAAGGCACCCAGTATTGCAGCCCCAATCACAGAGTCAGCCTAAGAGGCTAAGCCGCAACCAAAGGCACCACCGGCACGGCGCGCGCCTCTCCGGCTCCACCTCCAGCCCCTACAAAGGCACAAAAACGTACCGCGTCGCCTTCCGTAGCAGAGACAAGCCCTGTAGCCAATATCTCGGTATTTGAGCCGGAGAATCAACCCTCCACCTCCGCGGAACCACCAACTCCCGCCTCTGAACCAGAGGTAGCCTCGCCACCACTGCCACCTCCGCGATATCCGCGAGCAGGCAAAACTAAACCTAAAACAATAGGGATAACCACACCGGATGCTCGGCCCCGAGCTCCTGCCTGCCCACAGCCCAAGAAAAGTCCTGCTTCCAGGTACAAGTCCGACGACGCGCAACAGCGTACATTTCCTGTCCCACATTCAAAAACGTCTGCCCCTGGTCCTGTGGCTTCCACCACGACCCGATCTGCCGTTAAACCTGGTCGCTCTTACGCGGCCTCAGTTTCCAGGCAAACCGCCCAGTCCGTCACTACCGACGACGCACAGTTCGTCCGCGACTTTCTGTCCGGCTACGACCTCAAGAAAGTCGCATCCACCTTCAGGTCCTTCCGAGACCGCCTGGAAACTGGTGACCCAACTGAGAGATTTATGCTCTTGGTGGAAACTTGTAATGTCATAGGCCTTCTATGAACCGAGCCCTTAGACGAGATCTCTCACTCATAGCCTGGAATGCTAACTTCCAAGCATTCCGACCTTCTAGAATTCCTGGCTCGGTTCAAACCCAACGTACTTCTCCTCACAGAAACCCACCTGACCCCGGCGAACCGGTTTCGATTACCAAATTACGTGGTCTATCGGGATGACAGAGTTGGCCGACAAGGAGGCGGCACGGCGATCGAGGTGAGGACCTCTATAGGTCATCATTGTGTCGTTTTGCCGCAGCGCACTAACCTAGAGGCCACTGCCATTGATGTCCACGGAGCTCTTGGCGGCGTCCTCGTGGTTTCAGCATACAAGCCCCCGCAAGCTGAACTCCTTGTCGGCGACCTGGACGTCATCTTCGATTCCCACCGAAGGGTAATTTTGGCCGGCGATCTGAATTGCAAGCATCGCGTTTGGAATAGTCGCTTGACTACTCCGAACGGGAGGCGCTTGCTCAGTTATGTTGAATCGCGCCGGGCGGTGGTATTTGGTCCAGCGCAACCCACGTTCTTTCCGACACTACCTAACGCGGCTCCTGATGTTCTGGATATTGCGGTGACCCAAGGAATTATCTGTCCGGTCGAGGTATTCTCGCTTACGGAGCTGACATCCGCCTATGCACGTTCTGACAAGAAGAAGGTTATCGATTGGGACCGCTACGGCCCGGCCTTGTGCCCCAGATTGCCGCCAGCGGCCCCACTCAATTCCGTTAGCCTCCTAGACGAAGCAGTAGCGGGAATCGAAGAGGCAATCATCTCGGCTATAGGCGTGTCTTCACGTACGCGAGCTGGTTTCACGCCTGACTACCAACGCATCCCTGAGGAAGTCTCTCTTCTCGCTCTCGAGAGGAATTGTTTCTGGAAACGTTGGCAGAGGACCCGTGATCCGGCCGATAAGGCAGCATACAATCGGCTCACCGGACGACTGCGTGGCAGTCTGAAGGCGTTCCGACGTAGCTGTTGGGAACTCGCTGTGGCCCGAACGGGGGATGCGGACCCGCAAAGTCACCCGTACAGAATACCTTCCGCATTGACGGGACGGAGGCGACGACCTCCACTCCCCGCCATTGTTGGACCGTTCGGACGACTCCTGGGTCGCCCGGAGAAGAAGGCCGAGTACTTGGGCTTGTGTTTCGAGCGACAGTTCGCTCCCAACCCACCCATGGACTGGGACTTTGACGAACAAGTCGAGATGGCTGTGTCGACAGGGGTCTTCGGCTAGCGGCCAAAATCCCCCGTCGCTTCTCCTCACGCCGTCTAAGGAGAGGACTTGGCGTCCGCTCCTTAGACGAAACATTCAGGCGGCTTGCACGCAAATTTTATGCACGTGCGGCGAGGTTCCCAGACAATCCTCTAGTGGAAACGCCCTCGGTGTATACTGCGCTAGTGTAGGCTAGCACAACAGCCGAGAATCGGCCTGCTATAGAGCACACGCCCTACTTGGGGAGGGCCACGAGGCAGGATCTCCAGAAGGTAGCTCGGAACTCAGATACCCAGCGGTTCGTCTGTGCGACGCACAGCCCAGAGCGTCGTCGTCGATACAAGCATTTGATGGCAGAATATAACAGAAAAGCGTGTTTCCATTTTCAACGATCATATAGTATATATCACTATCAGTGGATTTCTCTTTGCAAGACATTAAGGGTCTTCGGAAACTCATCATTGTTGACTTGTCTTATAACAGAATCACAAAACTAACAGGCCTGAGCTTGCAATTTGTGTTACATACATCAAGAGCAGAAAACCAAGTTATCCGAGTATCGTGAACAGTAGTGCCAGTAAGAAAGAAGACTGTGCAGTGTTGTGTCAGTACCATCTACTGGAAAAGTGCAGTGCAATGGTGTTCAGTGCAGTTTTGTGCTTTCCCAGTGCGCGTAGTGGTTCGTGTGTTTCTCCGCTGCTGCCTGGAGCTGTGGTAAGTCAATTTTAAAATTATTTGCTATTGCTTGCTGTGGTACTTGGTAGCGCCACTACTCTCCGCCAATGGCAACACCCGCTTCTCCCGTCGGTCCTTCTAAGGGCCACCAGTCTCCTGTCGGTCCTTCTCAGGACCACTCAGTTCCTCCTCGCGCTCTGTCGCAACCTTTACCTGACGGTCCTTTTGAGGACCGCCCCACCTCTGCTACGCATCTGACCCGCGAGGAGACGACCATGGATACCGGGGAGTGGCAAGCTGTCAGCCGGAAACGGCGTGGCAGCGGCAGCTCTGCGGGCTCTGGTCGCACTCATCGCCGGGACTCGGTCGCGGAGCAATCCGTAGCTGCTGACTCTACCAACCAGCCTAAGCGCTTGCCGCCGTTGATCTTCGCCCGGCCGGCAGACTGGGCGCAGTTCATCAAACCCTTCCACCGGGCTGTTCCCGCCAACACCTTGACGATTGCCTGTCAAGTTGATTCCTATCTCCGTGCTATACCCTCCACCATCGAATGCTTCAGAATTGTACAACAATTCTTGTTTATCGATGGTGTCCCCTTCCACACCTTCGCCTTGCCGGAGGAAAAGGAACTAAAAGTTGAAATCATTGGCATCCCTGCTGATGTTCCTACTACCGACATTAATGCAGAGCTCACAGATCTGGGCTACACAATACACAGTATCACTCCGCTCATGTCCCCAGGCAAGAAGGTCGCCCGCAACGCCTTCCTGGTTAAGTTAAGAAAGGTAGGTCAGTACGAAACAATTTACGATCTCTGAAGCCCTCGCCTGATAACATCATTTCTTACAAACCAGGGAGAGCTGGACATTTGTCGGAGGGTTCGTGATTGGAAGGCTTCCATGCGGGCGACCACGTTCGCGCTGAGTAGGGACCAATAGGCCGGAGCTGCGTACGTAAGGACGGCTCTTAAGAAGAGCAGATATATTGAGCGCTTCGTGCGAAGTTGCAGTGGCGCTCGTTTGGATAAGAATGGGTAAAGTTTGGCTTTTAAGCCGCGGGCACGCTGGAGTACATTGGTGACGTGAGCTCTGAAGCATAGGCGTCGATCAAGAGTGACGCCTAGGTACTTCACAGTACGTTTCCAAGCGATCGGGCTCCCGTTTAAGGAGAGGGGCTGGCATCGGGAAGTTAATTGATGGAAGAAGGCGATCGCCTCGGATTTCTCCGCATTGATCGCCATCCGCCATTTCCGTAGCCAGTCCGGCAGGACGGCGAGCTGACGTTGCAGCATGACCAAGATTGGCCGAGCTAGAGTGATACATTGCGTCATCCGCATAGAGTTAGAGTGTAACTCCAGGCTGGGTAGGCAGATCGTTCGTGTACACGAGGTACAGAACGGGGCCTAGGACAGATCCTTGGGGGACGCCAGCGGCGACGGGTCGGACAGAAGAGTACGATCCGTCGACGCAAACCCTAAATGTGCGGTCGCAGAGATACGAGCGCATGAGATGTACAAAAGATGCAGGTAGAGGGGATATGGCAAGTTTGTAGAGAAGGCCTTCGTGCCAGACACGATCGAAGGCCTTACTCACGTCCAAGAGGACAGCGACAGATGATAGATGTTTGTTGAGGGCGTCAGTAAGTTGGGTTACAACCCTGACAAGTTGAAGGGTCGTCGAGTGCCCCTTGCGAAAGCCGAACTACTCCTGCCGAATAAAATTATCCAGCAGGGGTGCAATGCGGCCATGAAAGAGTCGCTCGAGTACCTTCGAGATGACTGGCAGGAGAGAGGTGGGTCGATGATTTTCGGGTCTTGTATGCAGCTTGCGAGGTTTCGGGATCATGATGATCTTTGCTCGTTTCCAAGGGCATGGGAAGTAATGGTGCCGGAGACATCCATTGAACAGCTCGTGGACGAGAGAAACGAGACTTTGCGGGGCATTTTGCAGGGCCGCTGCTCCGATACGATCCTCGCCTGTTGCCCGCTTGGGGCGAAGTCGACGAATCGCCGATTCAACATCAGCTCGATCGAACGGGAGTAGGGGGTCTGGGGGAGGGCGTGAGAAATAACCAGATAGGAAGTCCGTGACCATAGCCGAATGGCCAGGATCACAGACGCCTCTATGAACAGTGAACTGTTCCTCCATGGAGTCGGCGAAGACCTCGGCCTTGCCGTCCGCGGAGTAGACAGGACCGTTCGGTGATTGCAGGGGATAGCGGGTTCTCTTTTCGCCAGTATGTCGACTCGCAGCCTGCCAAACAGACTCGGGTCGGACTTCAAGAGACTCGAGATACGAGTCCCAACGATCAGCGGAGGCGTCAAGCAGAAGCTGCTTGACGAGGGCAGATTGGGCGTTAAACCGTCGTTTAACTGCAGGATCCCGGGTTTGTTGCCATCGCCGGCGGAGCTCGCGCCGTTTCCGGATGGCTAGAAGCACCTCTTCAGGTAACTGAGATCTTCTATTGATCTCAGGGACTTCACAGGTATGTTTGTCCATGGCGGACGTGACGATTTCTTGGAGATGAGTGGCCAGGCGGTCCACATCGTCTGTGCAGGCGATGGGGGCCGGGGGGGGGGTCAGATAGCACTGTTCGTTTAAGTTCATCGTGATAGGATCGCCAGTTGACTCTCCTGGCACGACGGGGGGGTTGGAAAGGTGTGTCCAACGTAGGTCGAACAGTGATGAGTACCGGGTCGTGATCAGACGAAAGGTCTGACACGGCGTCGATAGTGATAGGGCAGGCCAGGTCTTTGACAACCACTATGTCAAGGACATCGGGTAGTCCCCTATGATGGGGGACGTAGGTCGGTGAGGTAGGACCAAGAACGTTAACCTGAGGATGACGTTGAGCGTAGCACACGGCTGTTCCACAGGGGATGCTTACAATTAAAGTCTCCGGCTGCGATGGTCGACAAAGGGTACTCTAAGAGGGCGTCCCATTTCTCTGCAGGCGGAGGCCCGCCACGTCCAGGGGGGAGGTAGACTGAAGCCAGTCGAACCTCCCGACCTCCAACGCTTAGGGCCACCGCCGTGACCTCAAGACGACGAGTCGCCGGAGGCGGCAGGGGGCGGTGGGCGATGCGCCTGTGGACCAGAACAGCTGTGCCGCCACTCGCGTTCAGCATATTCTGGGCAGGCCGGTCAATGCGGTACGTGGTGTACGCAGGAAGCTGGACTGAGAGAGCGGGAGTTAGATGGGTTTCTGATAAGAGTATGACGTCTAAGTCATATTCTGTGGCAAAGGCGACCAGTTCGGCACGGCGAGATAGAACGCCAGCGGCGTTCCATGCCACCAGACGAAGAGGCTTAGCCATGTGTGGGGATAAGTGTCACGATGGAGGACAAGATGGTTATAAGTACAGATTGGACATCCTTGGCAGCAAGAATCTGTGAAATAACGGTTCCAACCCAGGCACGAAGGCGGTTAGCGAAGGTCGAGTTCGAGGACTCGGCCGCCGCCGGAGCCTCCACCGGCGTGGGCGGGGGTAGTCGGAACATAATTCCGTTGTCGGAGGCCGGGGCCTTGGTTTTTGGCTGCCGAGGTTCTTTTGGAACAGGGGCAGATGGTGGCTGGGAAGCAGCATCTTGCGGCTGCTTGGAGACCGTGGCCAATGTTTTCTTTAGTTTCTTCTTCTGCGGCGCAGCAGACTGAGGCTGCTGAGCCGGGGCCGGGTCGGTGGGTTTGGATGGGGCAGCTGCCGCGTAGCTGGGCGCTCCGGTGGACGCCGGGCGGGCTGGGACGGCTGCAGCCGCAGGCGTCGCAGCTTTGGCAGGGGCAGCAGGTGCGGCAGATGTTTGAGGGGTAGGCCTACGAGTAGGCTCGGGTAACGGCTGTTTAGTAGACCTGGAAAGTTTTCTCAGGGCTACTAGATAGTGTGTGCAGCTTTTTGAGCTGGCTGGATCGGGCTTATTACAGTTTGCGCACGTCAGGATCTTGGGTCCGGCCGAAGCCGGGTAACCCACGCGACTTCCCTACTCACGGCGATGCGGGAGGAGCTGGGCTAACGACCAGCTTCGTTAGATACCAGTCCTTACCAAGACTGGCCTGCACTGGTCCCTTTACCCCGGCGATATCCAAGCTCGCTTACCACTGGTAGGGGCTCGCAATGATCGACCGGGGCATCGCTACCTAACAGCCGTGGGCAGGTTAGGGATTATGCACTGACGTACGGCACTCACCAAGAGCCCAGAGCAGTCCTCTTCTTTCCTGCCCGTTGAGATGTTTGCCGGCGACAGGTGGTCCTAATAAGGGCAACTTCCGCCAGCTGCTTCTTTTACCAGCTACTCATTTCACCGGCAGCAGCTGGCTTCTGGGTCTTCTTTCCTGATGAAAGATGGTCTCCTCGTCCAAGCGGAGAGGCAGGCGGTAAGCTAGAAGCTGTAGCAGCGTCCAGTCCAGGCAGGAGAGAGCAGTCCAGAGAGAGTTCACTCCTGTTGAAGAGCTGGATCCTGTCACGAATGCTTGTATCATTTTTAACATTTCATAGTTATCGTCTGATTTACTATCATGTTTGACTGAGGTGGGGGTCGACTGAATGGGTGAGCAGTTCATGTCAGCTGATTCGGTGGAACTGGGTCCTTCGAACTGGCTCACTAGAGTTGAGTGAACTCCCACCTTGCTCGTGAAAATTTAGTCAGATATACTGATTTCACCTTTACTGTTTTCCATTTTGTTATTTTTTTTTACAGTTTTATTTTTTCAGAGGTTAGAGTGTCTATTTTGATACTTTTTTGAACACGTGTTTTGTTACAACCTGACCTAACACTTTTCGTTGCGTCCTTGCTTGTTTTTGATTGCCGAAATTTGGTCAGGCCTGTTTCGCGTAATTTCTTACTCGAAAATCCTGGTAGCGTAGCCACTTGTAATATTCTCTTCCTTACTACTTACCATTACTTACCTCTTCGTGTTTAATTTCATTGTCCCTCAAGGTCGCCAGCAAGTATTTTGGTAATGACTTATTAAAAACTCCTCCAAGACCGTCAGGCGAGACTGCCTTCCGACAATCATACACAAGCAAGGTCAACTGCGCAATGATTTTGAGCACGTGTTCAATTTTGTTGAATACCTTTATTTTCAACTTTTTTAGGCATTTCTTTTTGTTACACAATCTGTATACTTCGTTTGAAACATTTGTTTATTAATCGGTCATTATAATATTAAAATCGTTAGCATTGCCAGTACTACCATTCTCTCTCTCTCTCTCTCTCTCTCTCTCTCTCTCTCTCTCTCTCTCTCTCTCTCTCTTTCTCTCTTTCAATTCTCCCCCATTTTAATACACTTTTAGAGCTCTCATTGTAATAAAAAAAAACAAATGCAAAAGGCAAAATAATTTCTGTTGTGACGCCTGTCACCAGGTACCTGGTTTTCCGAAGATTTCAGTACTTATCTTGTTCCACGTGGTCCATCTGGTTCTTTGCGGACTCGCCTCGTTTATGCGTCGAACTGTTCAAGAAAAGGTAGTTTAGAACATTCCCTCATGTTGCACTCACTCGCACTGTACTTTGTAAGATAATTGCTGCTACTATTATTTTTTTTCTATTCTTCTATGTTATATAAGCTCGCGAAAAATAATTTTAAACGGCGGTCGAACCTATTTACGGAGAAAAAAATTAAATTTTTACTCCCATAAGAACGCATGCAATGTTGAATGAGCGCCATATTGACTGTGTAGACGGTGAGAAATGTCATAATTACCCACTTTTGCCTTAATGTAATTCAATTGCCTACAACGCAAAGCATTACATTTCGGACTCGTGGGTGGCCGGCTCATCAGTTTCCTACAGTATCCACCGCTGAGAGTGATTTTGGGTAGCCGGCTCACCGCACATGCTTTATACTATTATTAAAACTTGTTTGGTATTGACAGATGGAACTGTTGATTAAACAACTGACTGCTACGTGCCTCTCAACCAATCGCCGTACTCAAAACTGAAAACAGTAACCGTAGCAACGCACACTGTTGCCAATATGTCCCACACGTGCTGTTATTAAAACCAGTGTGGAATGTCGTGCCACAGAGTGAACTGTTAGTGTAGGTTCTATGTAACGAAGTCTGTTTGTTAAGAGTGCTGTGTTCTCGGTTACACTTGTTTGATTATTCGTGGGTGTACGTTAGTTTAATACTTAAATAGTTGTGTTGCAGATACAAGTTTATTGCTAACTAATTTCTAATTACTTAACTAATTTCTGACTAATTAACTAAGTGTAGTGAAAACGTGTGAATCTATTATTAACTAAATATCCATAAGCATGTTTAAATAACATGTTTACCTAAGTATAAATTTACTTTATTTTGTCATTTACGGAACTTTGTGCGTGCGATTTTTATTTTAAAACAATTTGTATAAATATCTACATTCTTAAATTTTGAATTCTTTAAAATACGTAACAGCTTTAACCTATAAGCGTTTACTTTCAAACAGAAGGTATGTCTGAAAGTGAGGAAACTGGGAAAAAGCGTGGTCGACCGTGAATACACCCGGTAAAAGAGAAAACACGTATTTCCGGTCGCGGAGTACCAATTAGAGGGCAGTCCAGAGAATTCGTTTGTTCTCTACGAGATTATTTCGAGAAAGAGAAGGAACATGGTGGGCCTCTGATTTCAGTTAGCCAAGTTGTTCATAGAACAGCAGCTGCATTCTCTATAAGTAAAAATACGGTCATAACGATAGGTAAGGAAAAGTTTAAACAAAGCGAGGAAGCTGGCCCTTCTAAACTGGAAACACCAGGTAAAAAAAGACGGATAGAAAAACTTGTTACTAATCTGGATGCTTTTGCAGAAGATGGGATCCGTCGCCACGTATATGAGTATTACAGTCATAAAGAGTATCCTACAATAAAAAAAGCTACTAGTTACTCTTCATGATGCAGAGCTTTTCACTGGTAGCCACTCGTCTTTACGGTCCGTAATTAAAAATTTTGGATTTAAATTTACTACCGTTTCGGGTAGAAAAGTATTAATGGACCAACAACACGTAGTTGCTTCTCGCTGTAGATTTCTTAGGGGTAAAATAAATGAAAATTTTAATAACGTCGTCTGGGTTGACGAAACATGGGTGAACGCAGAACGTTCTTTAAAAAAGTGTTGGTCGGATGATTCTACGGCGGGAACTATGCCAGTGCGATTGGAAAAGGTGGAAGACTTATAATTAACCACGCCGGAAATTCTCAGGGGTTTATTCCCAATTGCCTCTATGTATTTAAATCGAAAAAGACTTCTGACTATCACAACACAATCGAAGAAATGAATCACAACAAATTTAAAACATGGTTTGAAGAATTCCTGTTAAAGAATATTCCTCCCAATTCAGTGACCGTGATGGACAACGCCCCATGTGGGGATTTAAAAGTAGTAGGTAATGTTACTTGGTCAACAGTCTGGCTACACAAAAATGCCTTGTTTCATTTGTGAATGGGATAGTCGAGCCAGAGACAAACATTGGAAGAAGACAGACTGGCCCAAAAGAAAAACCCTCCAACCCGGTTCACAGAACATAATAAATGTACAACTTGTTCAACGAAGCAAGATACTATTATGTCCTCTGTACATCAAACTCTGATTAATGAAACAGTTCACTAAAGCTCTTCCAAAAGATGGTGACTGTTTCCAGTACTTGGTAACAAGATTTCCGAAAGTATCTTATGAGAAACTTAAAGAAGGGATCTTCGTGGGACAGCAGATAAGAAAGTTAATGAAAGACAATTTGTTTGAAAGTACAATGAATCCAGTGGAAAAAAGGGCCTGGGTTTCGTTTAAAGAAGTTGTTGTCAACTTTTTGGGCAACCACAAACATCCAGAGTACAAAACCATGGTTAAAAGAATGTTGCAGAATTTCATGAAATTAGGATGTAACATGAATGTAAAGCTTCACTTCCTACACTCACATGTTGACTTTTTCCCTGCGAACCTCGGCGATGTCAGTGAAGAACAAGGTGAACGTTTCCACCAGGATATCAAGGACATGGAAAAGAGATACCAGGGAAGGTGGAACGCCAACATGATGCCCGACTACTGTTTTATGCTAAAAAGAGATGGCACTGGTGAAGGGAGACAATCACGGAAGAGAAGTTTCAACCCACGTCAGAAAGATCTTGAAGCAGTGAATTCAGCGAAGAAGAGGAATTAAATTGTTATATATGTGTTGTGTTTTCGTAATAATTATAACATTTTTAAGTGAGTGTATACCATTGTCTACTGCACCGCCATGTGTTGTGATTTTATGCAGGATTAAAACATAAACAATTTTGAAATCACAATCAAATAATAATAATTTTCCCTGTTCACTAAATTCGATTTTTTTTAAACATCGAAATTGAATTATATAAAAACCTTACGTGACACAGAAAAACTAAAACCAGATTTGAAATCAGCATGAAAAATACTTTTAAAATCACCTTACAGTCTTAAAACATCGTACCAAAAGTTTTAAAATGTTGCATAGAGTAATAAGAGACTCTTGCCCTTCAACAACAACATTTGTAAACACCTTGGTTCACAATAAACCTGGGGGAAATTTACCCTCTGCAACCCCTCTACCTGTAAACTCTCTTCATACTCTCTCTCTAACTGATTAACACTCACTAACATTTCGTCATTACACTCTACTCCAATTAAACTTTCATTAGCACTCTCAATATTCACAACCTTATTCTCTAACACCACATCTTTAATTATCTCATTGTTATTCTCACGTTTTACTTCAGTATTAGATTCACTACCGTAATTACCACTTATCTTGTTATTAATTATTTCTTCACTATTTTTGTTCTTGTTACACTCACCTGTATTTATTCCCCACACTCCCATTCTCTCAATACTCTGTTCTAATTCGTTAAATTTACTTTTGAATATCACATTTGTATTGTCAAAACGCTTATTGATTTTATTAATATCGTTTTTTAAATCACTATTTTGCTCTTTCAATTCATCGAAATTATTTTCACATTTTATTTTTTGTTCATGTATTTCGTCTCTCAACTCCTCCAATTTACTATTTAGACTGCACAACGTGCTACACAAATATTTCATCATATTATTTTCAGGTTGATTACTTTCCTTAATTAATTTTGGGGTTATTTGAATCCCTGAATCATCTATACTATCTGTTTCATTCGTAACATTTACATTCATGGTTTTACCGTCTTGACCTACATTCGGAGTTGAATGAACTCCCAGGCCACTTATGACAGCTGATTCGCTCATTTCAACTTCAATCTCATTATTATCCATTTTTTATATTATTTAGTTTTTACTTGTTCATAATACATCTATCAATCATATTATAACATACTCTTATTTCTCTGTACTTAATTTTAATTTATATGTAACTCCCACCAATGTCTCTTACATCTGCGAGTAGGTATAGCCTATACGAAATATAATTTGTATAAACTGTCTCTAGTTCGGGGGGCCATTGATAACTTTCATTATTATCATCAATTCATAAAAGACATATAACTGTGTTCTCGACATTATTATTAATTCAATTTTATAACACTTACCTTTTCTGGGTCCAGGATTCTTTTACACGAACTCACAGTCTGTAAGAGAGGTTAATGGGTTCGTTACGTAATAAACACGCTCTTTGACTATATTAATTAGCTCTGTTTATTATTCAATTTCAACATTTGGTTTACTTTTCCTTTAAATTTACTCAGTATTCATTTTCGTCTAAAAATTATTCCTGTTGTCTTAATTACTTTTTCTTCAAAAGTACAATAACAAACATTGAGGCTATTTGAACATGGTAAATATTCTACCTTGACGTAAAATTTAACTATATTATATAAAGACAACCCAGTACCCGCTCACTCATTCATACTTGCCCCTTATTATATTTTATCTTCCCACTCCCATTATAATGGACTAATTTTTCCAATTTAAAATGAAATTCTTTCTAGTTGTTGGCCAAATATTAAAATTATTTACTCTTACTACACGTGCTCACTGGTTCCGCCGCATGTTGTCCGCCACAGTTTTACGTAAATGTTCCGAAAGTTGTTTTATCAGGATTTAATTTTGACACTATCTTGTCGTCGACACTAGTTCACTCTAACATGATTTCCGTATAGTTATATACACATTTTGTTGATTGATTACACTTTTGGCTCGCGAGCCTTTTTTATTCAACCGGCCGGTTGGATGTTTGTTAAACAACAGTCGCTCAACACCAGCGTCTACAATAGCCACGCCCTCTTCATCCACGGCAACTTGGTCTGTGATTCGCTAAAAAGAATCACGTGACACGATAATTAGTTAGAATTTGTCTTCCTTCCGTTATATACTTCGGGTTCAAGATTACATAGGCCTACCTCCTCATGTCCTTTTGTCCTCTGAGCACACGTCACAAAAAGCGGCACACACGCACGCTTGCACCCACATTCCAACGTTATAATTTCTTTTGTACCTGACTCTGCCTCGTACGGTTTCAACCATAGGGTGTTTAACAAATCAAGCCCCTGTGACAATAAATGTTGCCCAGCCCAGCCGGCCCCAGACTATTACAATTATAATAAAATTAAAAAACAAACCCTCAGCTTTATTTGCCCCATTACAAGAGGACAAATTTTCCCTGTGGTTTAAGTGGAGTAAGGACTCCACATGTGGTTTTTGAGAACAAAGGTTCTTCCAGAGGTTATGTTGGAGACATGGTGTCTTAAAGTGGTCCCAAAGAAGTTTTTTGTGGTATACCTGGTAGAGCCAGGAGGTGTTTTAGTGATCTTGTTATGCCCTTTGCGAGGAGTGAGGTAGTTCAGGGGGTTGGAGTAGTTTCTATGGTGAGTTGCAGTTGAGTGTTGAGGTTAAGATATTTAATTGAAGTAGAGATTATGAAGGTTTAATTAGTGTTCTAGATGTGGAGAGGGCAGTGCATATTATGACTATAGGTGACCTGGTCAATGATGAAGCAGTTGATAGTGATGAAGTAAGTGGTGACAACAATGATATAATAGGTACCATGCTTGGAAGTAGAGATACCTACTTGATGATGAGTACTTCCGATGATGACAAGACTGATACCGACTGGTACCAAATATCAGCTGACTTCTTTTGGTCTGAGATGAGTAATTGAAACTATAATTATGGTTACTATAATATTGTGGTGGAGTATGAAAATTTAAACAATTTTGGTGGTACAAGAGGTAATATAATGGATTTAGACAATACTGAAATGTGGATGTACAGTATTAGTTTGATCTATGATGATGGCGGTTAGACACATGTTGATGATGGACATTTGATTCTTTAGTTTTAGTACTTCGCTTGCTGATGTAATGATTTTGGGGAACAATGATGAGAATGATGGATTATGTTGAAGTATATTGTACATAAATTTGTATTGGGATTAAATGTATTAGGTTATATGTATTGTTAATGTAAGGTTATTGTTATTGAAAATTTATTGGTCAAGTTAAATTGTAGCAAGTATATTATATGTTTTAACTGTTTCAGAAGGGGCTTTTCCCCCATTTTCGGGTGGTCACGGCCTCGTCAACCCTGACCGTGGATTTTGGCTCTTTAGAGGTGGACCATGGTTGGAGTATACCTCGGGAGTGAGGGCAGACAACTATGGTCCTTCCTCTGCAAAATTCGTGTAAGTAGAAATTTTTAAGTTTGAAGAACGGGGGAGGGGAGCCCCTAATGATCTTGGGTAGGCATTACTGTCAGAAGTGCATCGCTTTGCACAACTCAGGTATCCACTAATTTTTGATTTCAAAAGTACTGCAAGGTAATTTTTAAGGGCAGACAAGTTTTGCTATTTCAAAAATTTTGGTAAGAATTTTTTTATTTAAAAAAAACACCTATATGGGTTATGTACATGTAGATATGCATATTGACCTGGTGATTGTTAATATATGGATTGTAACGGATAATTGTATTATTCAATGAGATGTGAAGTAATTGTAAATCAACTAAACAATAAATCACTATATTGTACCTGCTATTTTTGAGGCCTAGGAAAGACAGAGTTATAATAATGTGATGGAAATTGTATGTAATGTATCAGTTGCCACTTTGTGTGTATGTAGTTATTAGATTCTTATGTATAAGTATCTTTTTAACACCGAATGGTGGTAGACTGTCTTAAGGGCGTATAGTTAGTTTACTGTTGTTACTGATGTCTTGTACACCAGTAATACCAGATCTTGTGTAAGGCTGAAGCAAGACGGGCCCCATACCGGTATTAGAAAGTATCGGGATGGGTCCCATGGAGTACTTAAAATACTCAAATAATGTTCAGTTCTGTGGAAGCAACTGGGCGAGACAGTCCAGCCATAAAAATACAATAGTGTAGTGGATAGGGGGTAGCTACAACACTAGCTACGTGTAAAATGTATGTTTATTATAACAATATTGTGTCTGTTGTGATCTGATTGGAATAAATTTTGGTAACTATTTGTATTGTAATATTAGTAAGCAAGAACTGAGTTAATCATGACACTGAGGGTTATGTAGCAAATTTAAATGGGTAACTTGTCATTAACATCTTGTGAGATTTTGTTAATGGAACTTTTGTGAACATGTATAAATGTACGAAGTTATGATATAGAATTTGAATTTGTATTATGTTGGGGACAATTAATTGCCCGATCAAAATGGATGGAATCTTTATTTGATATATGACACATGTGTATTTCATTTGTAATTTGACATATGAGTTTCATATAACTATTTAGTTAAGTAAGGTGTGTATGATGTTATTTGGGGGGTTTAAAAAAAGGAAAAAAAATGTTTGTTAACATACCAGTATTTTAGTCAATGCAAATCTGTACTTCTAGGAGGAACCCAAATCAGTGCAAGGATATGGATTTATGAAAGACCATTTGATAATGTTTTGCCTTTGTTGTCACAGGGTCTGTGTGGAACTGTGGAGGCGAACCTGTGCTGGCCAGCTCGTCAGGGCAGGGTCGCCAAGTGCCTGTCTGGCTTTACGGTGTTGGGATCCTGACGAAGGAAGTCCAGTAAAGTCATACGGGTACGACCACAGCCACTGGATTAGGGGGGTAAGTACCCAACTGTGGCGGTGTTTGCATAACCCGGCGTTCGAGGAAATACAAATACTATATTTCCAATAATAAATTCGATTAGTTATCAATGTCAGTGAGCGAGGCGATATCTGTATGGCACTGTCCGGCAGTGCACGCTATCTGGCGGGCCGAATTTGGGTTGCGTTTCAGTGCACGTTGCAAGAATCACTCACCGCATAGCTCCCGTTACGTAAACATCTCGCTTCCTCCCTCGGTTCAGCAGAGAATTTTCGTGTGATTTCTTGTCATCTTTGATGGCAGGCTAAGCGCTTGAGACTTCCCGGTAAGTGCTTTATAGAATTGTATACAATGATTTGGTAGTACGGAAATATTTAAGTTAATCAGGAATCAGTTATTCCTTTAATCAGGAAGTAAGTGGGGTCATGGTGCCATATCCACACTGATACCCTAGGTTTAGGCAATTATAGTTTTTATGTTTATGGACATAAAACCTCTCATTGGGGGGGTCTTGTAACGGTACATTATGTAACACATCCTAATATTAGCTAGTGAGTCACAATTACTCACACGATAGGCATTTTGTTGACAATAACAAAGTGAATCAGTATTGGGGCTAGGCCGACGGCGAGGCGCCTCATGATCAAGTTGTAAACAAGTGACGTCAGTCCATGGCCGGGACGTGGCGATATAACTGGAGAAAACTGGTTTTGAGTGCGTCGTCAAGCTGGACTGTAATACAGAAACAAAGGAAGTGGACGTAGTCTCACGCCAGCCACTGAACCGTACAGATGCATTTTAGTAGTGGCATGGGCAACCACGGTAGGCCGAACAACAGAGGTAGGCCTACCGAATTTTTGCTCAAAAGTTTAGTGAAATGATAATGTAAACGAGTCAAATTTGGTCAAAACGAAAATGTGAATCACGAGTGAAATTTTGGAACTTTTTTTGGGGGCTTCTTTGTCGGATGGCGCAGCCTCCTTGAGACTCACCGGCGAGGCAGATAAGTAACAAAAAGGGACACAATACATTTGGCAAAATTGTACGAAATTAACTTTCTTAAATAATATCATAAAAAAAAGAATAGTATGAAATAGAAAAAAGAAGAAAAAATAGATCTCTGCTGCTATAGCGTGTGAGAGAGAGAGGAGAGTGTGTAAGAACAATGGAGGGGGGAAATAATAAAAATAAAGTACTGATTTGCAACGGAAAATTCTTTTATCTTGTTTTTGTATTAATTTTAATTACGTCATAAAGAAATTACATTAAAACCGTACGAGGCAGAGTCAGGTACAAAAGAAATTATAACGTTGGAATGTGGGTGCAAGCGTGCGTGTGTGCCGCTTTTTGCGACGTGTGCTCAGAGGACAAAAGGACATGAGGAGGTAGGCCTATGTAATCTTGAACCCGAAGTATATAACGGAAGGAAGACAAATTCTAACTAATTATCGTGTCACGTGATTCTTTTTAGCGAATCACAGACCAAGTTGCCGTGGATGAAGAAGGCGTGGCTATTGTAGACGCTGGTGTTGAGCGACTGTTGTTTAACAAACATCCAACCGGCCGGTTGAATAAAAAAGGCTCGCGAGCCAAAAGTGTAATCAATCAACAAAATGTGTATATAACTATACGGAAATCATGTTAGAGTGAACTAGTGTCGACGACAAGATAGTGTCAAAATTAAAAAACCTGATAAAACATTTTTCGGAACATTTACGTAAAACTGTGGTGGACAACATGCGGCGGAACCAGTGAGCACGTGCAGTAAGAGTAACTAATTTTAATATTTGGTCAACAACTAGAAAGAATTTCATTTTAAATTGGAAAAATTAGTCCATTATAATGGGAGTGGGAAGATAAAATATAATAAGGGGCAAATATGAATGAGTGAGCGGGTACTGGGTTGTCTTTATATAATATAGTTAAATTTTACGTTAAGGTAGAATATTTACCATGTTCAAATAGCCTCAATGTTTGTTATTGTACTTTCGAAGAAAAAGTAATTAAGACAACAGGAATAATTTTTAGACGAAAATGAATACTGAGTAAATTTAAAGGAAAAGTAAACCAAATGTTGAAATTGAATAATAAACAGAGCTAATTAATATAGTCAAAGAGCGTGTTTATTACGTAACGAACCCATTAACCTCTCTTACAGACTGTGAGTTCGTGTAAAAGAATCCTGGACCCAGAAAAGGTAAGTGTTATAAAATTGAATTAATAATAATGTCGAGAACACAGTTATATGTCTTTTATTATTTGATGATAATAATGACAGTTGTCAATGGCCCCCCGAACTAGAGACAGTTTATACAAATTATATTTCGTATAGGCTATACCTACTCGCAGATGTAAGAGACATTGGTGGGAGTTACATATAAATTAAAATTAAGTACAGAGAAATAAGAGTATGTTATAATATGATTGATAGATGTATTATGAACAAGTAAAAACTAAATAATATAAAAAATGGATACTAATGAGATTGAAGTTGAAATGAGCGAATCAGCTGTCATAAGTGGCCTGGGAGTTCATTCAACTCCGAATGTAGGTCAAGACGATAAAACCATGAATGTAAGTGTTACGAATGAAACAGATAGTACAGATGATTCAGGGATTCAAATAACCCCAAAATTAATTAAGGAAAGTAATCAACCTGAAAATAATATGATGAAATATTTGTGTAGCACGTTGTGCAGTCTAAATAGTAAATTGGAGGAGTTGAGAGACGAAATACATGAACAAAAAATAAAATGTGAAAATAATTTCGATGAATTGAAAGAGCAAAATAGTGATTTAAAAAACGATATTAATAAAATCAATAAACGTTTTGACAATACAAATGTGATATTCAAAAGTAAATTTAACGAATTAGAACAGAGTATTGAGAGAATGGGAGTGTGGGGAATAAATACAGGTGAGTGTAACAAGAACAAAAATAGTGAAGAAATAATTAATAACAAGATAAGTGGTAATTACGGTAGTGAATCTAATATTGAAGTAAAAAGTGAGAATAACAATGAGATAATTAAAGAAGTGGTGTTAGAGAGTAAGGTTGTGAATATTGAGAGTGCTGATGAAAGTTTAATTGGAGTAGAGTGTAATGACGAAATGTTAGTGAGTGTTAATCAGTTAGAGAGAGAGTATGAAGAGAGTTTACAGGTAGAGGGGTTGCAGAGGGTAAATTTCCCCCAGGTTTATTGTGAACCAAGGTGTTTACAAATGTTGTTGTTGAAGGGCAAGAGTCTCTTATTACACTATGCAACATTTTAAAACTTTTGGTACGATGTTTTAAGACTGTAAGGTGATTTTAAAAGTATTTTTCATGCTGATTTCAAATCTGGTTTTAGTTTTTCTGTGTCACGTAAGGTTTTTATACAATTCAATTTCGATGTTTTAAAAAATCGAATTTAGTGAACAGGGAAAATTATTATTATTTGATTGTGATTTCAAAATTGTTTATGTTTTAATCCTGCATAAAATCACAACACATGGCGGTGCAGTAGACAATGGTATACACTCACTTAAAAATGTTATAATTATTACGAAAACACAACACATATATAACAATTTAATTCCTCTTCTTCGCTGAATTCACTGCTTCAAGATCTTTCTGACGTGGGTTGAAACTTCTCTTCCGTGATTGTCTCCCTTCACCAGTGCCATCTCTTTTTAGCATAAAACAGTAGTCGGCCATCTTGTTGGCGTTCCACCTTCCCTGGTATCTATTTCCATGTCCTTGATATCCTGGTGGAAACGTTCGCCTTGTTCTTCACTGACATCGCAGAGGTTCGCAGGGAAAAAGTCAACATGTGAGTGTAGGAAGTGAAGCTTTACACTCATGTTATATCCTAATTTCATGAAATTCTGCAACATTCTTTTAACCATGGTTTTGTACTCTGGATGTTTGTGGTTGCCCAAAAAGTTGACAACAACTTCTTTAAACGAAACCCAGGCCCTTTTTTCCACTGGATTCATTGTACTTTCAAACAAATTGTCTTTCATTAACTTTCTTATCTGCGGTCCCACGAAGATCCCTTCTTTAAGTTTCTCATAAGATACTTTCGGAACTCTTGTTACCAAGTACTGGAAACAGTCACCATCTTTTGGAAGAGCTTTAGTGAACTGTTTCATTAATCAGAGTTTGATGTACAGAGGACATAATAGTATCTTGCTTCGTTGAACAAGTGGTACATTTATTATGTTCTGTGAACCGGGTTGGAGGGTTTTTCTTTTGGCCAGTCTGTCTTCTTCCAATGTTTGTCTCTGGCTCGACTATCCCATTCACAAATGAAACAAGGCATTTTTGTGTAGCCAGACTGTTGACCAAGTAACATTACCTACTACTTTTAAATCCCCACAAATTGTCCAAGAATGTTTTTCATAATTCACGTATTTTAGCAGAGCTTTGAGATTTACATACGTCTCCTTGAGATGAACTGAATGTGCAATGGGTACTGAACCAAACAAATTTCCATTGTGTAAAAGTACACCTTTGAGGCTAGTTTCGGACGAGTCTATAAATAACCTCCACTCACTTGGATTGTAAGTGACGTTAAGGAAATTCAATAAACCCTCAATATCACAACAATAAACCAGAGAGTCTTCTTCTTTAAAGAATTTCATTAATTCCTTCTCTCTGGACCTATACCAAGAGAACGTAACTCCGGGTAGTAGAAGATTTTTTGCATTCAATCTTGACCCAAGCAATTGGGCGGCATCTTTTGTCAGGTTCAAGTCACAAGTAATATCATTAAGTTCATTTTGACTGAATAATTTTGGTGCAGAATCTTCTTCCGGGTTGTAATCATCAGCATTATCGCTTTCATTTTCTGAGCTGCTCGCCAGTGGCACATCTTCAAGAACGGGAGGTGGAACTGGGATAGGGAGAGAATTTCAATGCGTAACTGGTCGTAAGGCCGAAGGAATGTTCGGATATTGTATATCCTTCTTACTTTTTGCGTTATGACCTTGAATTTTAACCATACAAAAATAGCAATCGTTAACATGATTTTGTGGCTCCCTCCAAACCATTGGGATTGCAAAAGGCATTGATTTTTTTTGCACCATTTTCCACAGTCTCAGTCCCTTAACACATGTACGACATACCTTGTGTGCTGCCCAGCTTTTTTCTTCATCACCAAGCCTTATGCCGAAGTACGCGTAATACACGTTTCTCACAAAACTATTAATGTCCTGTCTTTGCTTACCAATTACGTAGCTACAACAAATATAACAGAACACGTTTGGGTTATTCAAACACTTCTGGGAACTCATTTCTACAGAAAGTTCACAAACTATATATGACAGCACAAATATAACCTCACAGCACTATAGCATGTAAACAATGAACTACTGTTTCCCGCCTAACAGCCAGCTGGGTGTAACAAGTGTGGCCAACTAATACCTCCCCCACAATAAAATTTCCCCTTGTGAAACTTACGTCTAAATAAAAGATGAGTTCATTTGATTTGCAAAAAAACTGTACGTGATAGAAAGAAACGGATTGCAGATCTGGAATCAGCGCAAAAAAATGTTTTAGGAACACCTAAGACTACAGAAACATAGAAAACATGTTGCATAGTGATTATTGGAAGACATGAGGTCTTCGAATTGTTCCCTGAATTTTTGTGATGATTTAGTGCCCTCTGTATGGGATGGTAGAGAAAATGTGATATGGCGTTATGGTGAGAGATATTTAGAGAGAGGGTTGTGTGTTGAAGGGGAGATAAAGTTGTTTAAGATTGGTAGAAGATATAAAGAATTAGTAGAAAGGTTATATGTAGAGAGAGCTGGTAATTATATTGAGTACTTACCTTATGCTGAAACGGATGTAGCAGCAGTAGTTGATGATAATGTAACTTACCTGACTTTAACAGGAAATGGTAAAGGAGAAATTACCATACCCGATGTAGACAGGAATTTTGAATTGATAGTATGCAATAATATTTGTAGTCACTATATTGATACAATGGAAAAAACTAAGGATGATGACTATTATGAGTATAATAGCAATATGTGTTTAATTGTAACTGAATGGTGTAGCCATAAGATCAGAGTATTATTCGATGATGGAGGGTAAATATTGTGTTGTTCATGAACATTTAATTATTTTAGTTTATGGTGATGACCTGGCTAAATTATGAAATGAGGTGTGGTAAACAGAAAAATAATGATGAAGAATTGTAAATAAATTTATAGTGAGATTAATTGTGTTTGTGTTATGAAATGTATTTTATGTAAATAATGTGTGTATGTAGTAGACATTGATTTAATAATAATAATATTTTATCAGACTAAATAAATAATGAGAGTTTGTAATAAATGAAATGTAATTGTTTTGGAGTAAGGTAATTAAAGTAATGTTGTGTTTTCAATAATTGATTGAATTAAATAATTTGAGATGAATTAATTGATTAATTTAAAATGTTGTATAAAGAGATTTTGATAATGAATTTAAATGATTTCATATGATTTAAACTTGGTAATAAATAGTAAATGAATAAATGTAAAATGTGTTTAGTTGTAGAGTCATTTGATTGTTATGTTTCACAAGGTACATATGGTTGTACGTGATATTAGTGGTAATGAATGTTTATAATTTTGTGTCTATGACAGGAATCATGTGTTTATTCAATCGAGAGATGTAATTTAAGTATGAATTTTATAATGTAATTGAAATAGAGTAAAAGGTTTGAATAATAAATTTTAAATGAGTTTCAAAGGTTTAAATTAAATGATGAAATTAATTTGCGGTAGTTATGAGTTTTCTAGTGTAGTTTTCAATGGTTAACCTAATGTAAAATGTTGTAAAAGATAGAGTTTGGGTGATGATTATTTCAATAAGGCATTTGAGTTAGTCAAAGGTAATTTTAAATGGGTATTAGACAAAATACGAATTTTAGAATAAAAATAATACAGAAAAGGGGTAATAGTAGGGACACAGTAGCGATAGTGCATGTATGTAGAGTAGTGAGAGTGATGTAATTGGGGAATAAATAGATGATGGTGAAATTTTGTAAAGAGGGTGGTGTGGTAAGGAGTCCTCAATGAAAGGCGTTGTGGCGGGAGGTGAACCGTAAATGAGCGTTGGCGGAGTTACCTGGAAGGGCCAGGGACTAATAAGGGAATGAGTATAAGGGAGGGAACACACATCCTAAGTACAAAGAGGGTATCAGGTATTTTATTATAAGAGGAGAATGATTTAAGTGAAGTTAGAGAATTAGTGGAGGTAAATATTTTTGAGAGATTGGGGTCACCCTATGCGAATCTATAAATGGTTGTTAAATGTAAGAAGGGTATAAGGTTTTATTTTAATGCCCTTTCAGTAAATTAGATCATTGTGGATAACTGAGAATCACCCAAACCAATTGATGATGAAAATGATTGATAGAAATTCATAATTGAAATGTAATAATAAAATGTAACAAGGTAAAGAGTTAATAGAATTTGAAACTAAACCGAAAATTGAAATGTTTGTAATTTTATTCAGATGCAAATGAAATGTTTATTCTAATGGAAGGAGGGAGAGTAAATTCTTTTTATTAAATTGTAAATTAAATTGTAATTAAAGAGTCACTCGTTAGTTGGTGATAGATTGTGTAAGTAGGAATAGATTAGTTTAGGTGAACAAGTAAATATTTTG
This sequence comes from Magicicada septendecula, assembly GCA_034769895.1. NCBI lineage: Eukaryota > Metazoa > Arthropoda > Insecta > Hemiptera > Cicadidae > Magicicada > Magicicada septendecula. The sequence continues at coordinate 154,543,937 of CM068369.1, forward strand.
TTGTACTCACTATTTTATGTTAATGAAGGTCACAAGTAGGAAGGTTAAGAAAGAAAATGTATGATGTTAGAACACATAATCAAGACTATGAACCTCATGTAATGAGAATTGTAATTGTTAAATTTGAATATATCACATATATATGTATTTTACTTGTGATTCCCCAAGTTTCGGGCGGTCACGGAGTCACCGAACCCTGACCGTGGATTTGGATTATTGGTAGCAAGTGTGGTTGGGCAGATTGTATCCTAGCCATACTTGTTATCATTTTCAAAATTGGTGAATTTAGAAATTAACCGGGGGGTAATTCAGGGTAATCACCAAACTATGGAACACCGGCTACCTTCATAGGGGTTGGTAGTGCCGTGTTAAGGGTGTGTAAATAATATTTAGTAGGATTACTGGTGTCCTCGGACATCAGTAATGCCGAATTTTTCATAACGCTGAACCAAGAACGGTATAGGCAGCGTCTATACCCTATATAAACTTCAGTTCTTGGGGATGCAAATGGACGCTACAGTCCACCATCAGGAAACAATAGTGTGTGTGGAAAACGAGCTGGCCGTTACAAGCCAGGGGCACAGATAACGCATCTGTGCATAGGGCAAATGCTCGATCCGGTTTATCCGGCAGGTGGTTACCTAATTGTAACTGGGAAAAAAGGGGGAATTAAGAAAATGATGAAGTGGGAGGAGTAGCTGAGAAATCAGTGGGACATTCAATTTCACTTACTCTAAAGAGAGGGTTGGTGGTTGATGACCCAGTTCCTGTTCAGTAACGGTTACTATAACTATGATTCAATGATTAGTGATGTATTTCATTTATGAGAACAAACGATTTTAAGTGCTAGGGTCAATTATAATGATTTCAATCTACAAGAACATTTATGATTGTAATTATATAATTTTGTGTATTTGTGTTAGTTGTATGCAGTATGCCTATAGAAAGGTCATTCACCTGTTATTAAGACATCAGCTGATGACTGGTGTGAACTGTATAATGTTCAATGTAATCAATTCATATGTCCTTTTAATAATTGATTTAATTTAGTAATTTCTTTTTTTTAGTAATTATCAGAATATATGTTTCTGGAATTTAAATTCATTTAATTAATTAAAAAAAAATTTAATTGGTTTTGAAGGACAGTTTGTGTTGTGTATGCTCATGATATATTGATGATTGTGTGTATTGATAATGTATTAACTGATTTATAGTGTTCACATTATATGTTTTGTAATCAAATGTATTGATAAGGGAATTTATGATAGAAATAAGTTGTTTATTTTATTTTGTTTATTATGATTGTTAACATCTATGTAAGAGGAGTTATAAAGTAAATTCACTTAAAGGATTTTGGAATTTTGAGAATTACGATTAAATTAATTAATTGAAAGAGATGATGTAAATTAACGTCAATGTGAATCTTTGGTAAGGGACTTAGATTAATTTCACTATTTGAACAAAATTTAAATACTTTAATTTGATTTGAAATAATAACGTAAGGTAAAGGATTAAAAGTTGAGAAATGGAATTAAATTTAAAATATAAAATATTTCTGTGAATTTTAGATTAAGAATTAGTGTGGAGATGTTGTGTTTAATGTAATAATGAGTATGTGTACGCACCCAATACTTGCTAAAGGCAACCTCCATATATGTAAGGGGAGATATATCGGTTGAGGATCTGGTATGGTATAAGGCTAGTTGTTGATTTTATTTAGAATGTTACAAGGTTAGGTGTTACTGTGGTGAGTAACTGTCCAACTTTACGGTGTTGGGATCTCGAACAGAGAAGTCCAGTAATGTCGTGCAGGTGCAACCATAGTCGCCGAGCTAGGGTGGTAGTTTACCCATGATGTGTTAAGAATTAAAGGGGGGGGTTGTCGACACCACATCCTCACTGATCCTCTTAGGGTTTAGCAATGAGAGTTTTTCTGTTTCGGCAGAAAACCTTTGATTGGGGGGGGGGGTATTGTAACGGGGCAAATAAAGCTGAGGTTTTGTTTTTTAATTTTATTATAATTGTAAGAATTTGGGGCCGGCTGGGCTGGGCAACATTTATTGTCACAGGGGCTTGATTTGTTAAACACCCTATGGTTGAAACCGTACGAGGCAGAGTCAGGTACAAAAGAAATTATAACGTTGGAATGTGGGTGCAAGCGTGCGTGTGTGCCGCTTTTTGTGACGTGTGCTCAGAGGACAAAAGGACATGAGGAGGTATGTAATCTTGAACCCGAAGTGTATAACGGAAGGAAGACAAATTCTAACTAATTATCGTGTCACGTGATTCTTTTTAGCGAATCACAGACCAAGTTGCCGTGGATGAAGAGGGCGTGGCTATTGTAGACGCTGGTGTTGAGCGACTGTTGTTTAACAAACATCCAACCAGCCAGTTGAATAAAAAAGGCTCGCGAGCCAAAAGTGTAATCAATCAACAAAATGTGTATATAACTATACGGAAATCATGTTAGAGTGAACTAGTGTCGACGACAAGATAGTGTCAAAATTAAAAAACCTGATAAAACAACTTTCGGAACATTTACGTAAAACTGTGGTGTACAACATGCGGCGGAACCAGTGAGCACGTGCAGTAAGAGTAACTAATTTTAATATTTGGCCAACAACTAGAAAGAATTTCATTTTAAATTGGAAAAATTAGTCCATTATAATGGGAGTGGGAAGATAAAATATAATAAAGGGCAAGTATGAATGAGTGAGCGGGTACTGGGTTGTCTTTATATAATATAGTTAAATTTTACGTTAAGGTAGAATATTTACCATGTTCAAATAGCCTCAATGTTTGTTATTGTACTTTCGAAGAAAAAGTAATTAAGCTCAACAGGAATAATGTTTAGACGAAAATGAATACTGAGTAAATTTAAAGGAAAAGGAAACCAAATGTTGAAATTGAATAATAAACAGAGCTAATTAATATAGTCAAAGAGTGTTTTTATTACATAACGAACCCATTAACCTCTCTTACAGACTGTGAGTTCGTGTAAAAGAATCCTGGACCCAGAAAAGGTAAGTGTTATAAAATTGAATTAATAATAATGTCGAGAACACAGTTATATGTCTTTTATTAATTGGTGATAATAATGAAAGTTATCACTCTGCACCTCATTCTCACCTAACCTCACTCTACACTCTCTCTCAAACCCATCAACAGCTACCTCTCTACTAATTTCTACACTCACTAAAACTTCATCATCACTACCATTATTCCATATATTACTCTCTGATACTACCTTTTCAATTATGTTATCATCATTATTATTATTATTATTATTATTACTTTCACTAACATCACCTACCTTAGTGTTCACAACCTGGTCGTCTTTGTTCTCTTTACATTTATCTGCATCTCTTTTCCACTCTCAGTTCGGTCTTTCATTTTTTCAATAATGTCATCACAATGTTTGTTAATTTGTTTTTGTGAATCACTTACATCATTTAAACGCTTATCCCATTTTTCGTCATTAGCATCAAAACGTTTACGAATATCATTAGACATCATACGCAAAAAATTTATTATATCCTTTGATGTAGGGGAGACTGGGGTAAAGTGGCCATTAGGGGTAAAGTGGCCATTGGCGTGTACTCGCTGGATACTACTCCAATCTGGTGGCGAGGTTGCGAACTAACTCGTAGAGAAGCCATTAGTGTTGTGTCAAAGTGTCAGTGATCAGTTCGCCAAATTGTTTGAGTTATAACAGATTTTCTAATTTTTTCAGTATTAATGTAAGGTAAGTGTTTAGTTTTATTCTCATTATTTTGTCATTAATTACTGATACAATTTTTAAATTGAGATAGCTGAAAACTCTGTCTAATTACTTTTAAAATAATATAGCATAGATGAATTAGAAAGTTCGTCCTTGAAGGTAGTTGTGATTTAGTGAAATGGCATGTAACGGGGTAAAGTGGCCAGGCTCATAACGGGGCAAAGTGGGCAGTGCCTCTGATCGCTGCTCAAGTTGAATTCTTAGATTATTTTAACATAGTATATTAACTGCAGATCTTTTATTTAGTTTATTATATTTAGGAAAACAAAAGTATTGCTTGAAATCAGTTTTTATTTTTAAAAATTTGACAATTATAATAATTAAATAAATTTTATAATTTATAAAAGATTTTAATACTATCATTTCATTCATATAATTTTTGAAGTAGGCTTGTTTTATAAAATTTTGATTTAGGATGAAATAAAGATATATAGGCCTATAAAAATGATATGTAATAATTAAATAAGACACCATTGTAACAATTATATATAAAAAAAATCAGATTGCAAAACTTTTCAAAAATTGTTAGAACAATCTATGTAATACAAGGAAAATTAATGAACATAAACTTTTTTTTAATCTTTGTATTATTTTACTTACAAATCTGGTGATATAGGCTGTTTTTTACAGGTTTCAAAATGCCAAGGGTGTATAAAAGGAAAAATAACCAGCAAGGTTGGGATTGTGCTGCCATGGAACAAGCCATCAAAGCTGTGAGAGACGACAACATGCCTTTTGTTACTGCAGCAAAGACATTCAACGTCCCTCGGAACACACTTAAATGGCGAGTATTAGGTAAAAATATAGACGCAATTGAAAACAAACAATTGCTAGGCAAATACAGACCCGTTTTTAATGAAACTCAGGAAAAAAATTAGTAGACCATCTCTTGGCCTTAGAACAGCGTTTCTATGGCGTGTCAGTAAACGACCTACGCCGCTAAGCCTTCCAGCTAGCGGAAAAGAACAATTTACCTCATAGATTTGACAAGGAAAAAGAGATGGCTGGTTATGACTGGGTTGCATTTTTTAGAAAGCGTAATCCTAATCTGAGTCTATGAAAACTAGAATCAACTTCATTAGCGAGAGCACAGGGTTTTAATAAACCAAACGTTGATAAGTTTTTTGAAATCTTGAAAGAGGTCCAAGATAAACACTTCTACCCTCCACATAGAGTTTTCAATGTGGACGAAACTGGACTAACTACCGTTCAATCAAAAAACACCAAAGTATTTTCACTGAAGGGGAAACGACAGGTTGGTGGTATAACATCAGCTGAAAGAGGACTTCTTTCTATATTTGCAGTGTGCATGTCGGCTGGTGGAACATTTATCCCACCTTTTGTTATCTTTCCAAGACAGCGAATGAAAACCGAATTGGAAGATGGAGTACCTCCCGGCACAGCATTTGCCTGCTATCCAACAGGATGGATGCAGACACACATTTTTACTGAGTGGTTCAACCATTTTTTGAAATATGCAAAGCCCACTGCTGATGACCCAGTGTTATTAATTCTTGATGGGCATGCGACACATGTCAAGAATATCGATTTCATTGAGAAAGCACGACAAAATCATACAACAGTTGTTTGCTTACAGCCTCATTGTAGCCACAAGTTACAACCCTTAGATGTGTCCTTTATATGTCATTTAATACATTTTACGTACAGGCTATTGAGAAGTACCTTCGAAACAACCCTGGAAGAGTTGTTTCCCAATTCCAGGTGAGCAGTCTTCTGGGAGAAGCTTTTCTTCGTGCGGCTGTGCCATCTACAGCTATAAACGGATTTAGGAAATGTGGGATAGTTTCACTCGATCCATCAGTCTTCTCAGACGTGGACTTTGTTGCTGCAGAGGTGACGGATATTCCTTTGGACACAGAGGTTGAAGGATTATTTGAACATGAGAGTGAAGGTAGGGTGGACAAAGATGGTGGAGAATATTTGAACGTCACAAATCATGGCCACACAGCAACTGAAGCAGAAAATAGTGCAGCTGGCTCACACCCTAAAGAAACCCCAAACAAGGCTGCCTTACAGGAAAAAGTTAATGATCCTTTGCCAAGCACCTCTTTTCCAGTTAGCCCTAGTAAAATTTTTTCTTTGCCTAAGTCTGCAATTTCTAAAAGAAAGACCAACCGAAAGAGGGGCAAAGCTGCAATTGTAACATCAAGTCCCTTCAAAGCAGAACTTGTGGATGAAAAAGCTAAAAAGCAACAAGAAGAAGAAAGAAAAAAGGAGAGGAAGACAATGAAAAGTCTCCAGGTGAAAAACAAAACATCGAAGAGAATGAAAAAACAAACTGAAACTCGACGAAAATTGCTTGAACAAAATTTTGAATCAGATGAAGATAGTGACACTGAATGTTTTTACTGTAATGAGAGTTATTCAAAATCAGTAAACGAAGGATGGATACAATGTTCCAGTTGTCACAAATGGGCTCATGAAGCGTGTGCTGGATGCGAAGAAGATGATGACGATTTTATTTGTGAACATTGCAAGTAAATTTCTAAAAAACTAACAGTTTCTTTTTGCAAAAAACATATTATTTCATATTCATCTATTGTTAATTGTGACATTAATATTGATTTATAATAATTAATAATACAAATATAGTTTGATTTTGTATGTAAACGTGTTTATCATTTCAAGATTTCTTTTCGGGGTAAAATGGCCACCTCTGGCCACTTTACCCCTACATAGTGGGGCAAAGTGGCCACTTTACAAAAGTTGAAAAAAACAAAAATTGCAAAAATATCTTTCAAGATATTGATATAGCAACAATATCTTGAAAGATATTTTTGCTATATTGATGGTTATTCATTCTGCACTAAAGAAACTACATGCTAAATACTTTTTAAATTGTATTTCCTTTTAAATAAGTAAACTAAAAAACATTTTGTCTTATAGTGGCCACTTTACCCCAGTCTCCCCTACCTACTTTGGTTTCCTGTACATCAGCCATGTCTATAAAATTTTTTATAGTACCCTTAACATAAAAACAAATACAACCATTCTAATAGAAATTAAACAATAATCCTACAAGTCAGCGCAATGAACATAATTATACACATTAAATTAGAATCACTCTAATACATAAAATCGTTACCAATATACCAAAACAAACAAATAATAGTCCCACAAGTGTGTTACACTACGAAACATAACCACAAACATAAGAAACATAAACATATAACTCCGAAACCTTTTCGCCATCTACCATAACCTATCTCTGCGTCTAAGTAGCCCTACTTATTAAATAAATTTAACAAGCATCCTGGCAGGGTCGCCGCTTGTAACTATTCAATCAATTAGGATAAAAATAAAAAGAAGAAATGAAGCCCCGATTACTACTCTTTTCTACTTACCTTTAATCAGCCAGAAGATTCCAAAAGTCCCAGGGTCACCACCACATTTTTGTAGGAGGAAGTGTGGAAATCTAATCACTTTCCCCATAGAAACAATTTAGCAAGTAAACAAAACGCCCCCTCACAGAAAGATTCCTAGGCCGTTTAGACGAACTTGCAGACACAGAGAATAGGTTATGGGTAGAGTGGCGTAATAAACTAAACTAAGCCATTACAATGAAAACCCTGGTTTTATTTTAATAAAGAAAAATAAAACATTGCCATTCCTTATGACGTAATTAAAATTAATACAAAAACAAGATAAACGAATTTTCCATTGCAAATCAGTACTTTATTTTTAATATTTCCCCCTCCCTTGTTCTTACACTCTCTCTCACACACTAGCAGTAGAGATCTCTTTTTTTTTATTTTTCTATTTCATACTATTCTTTTTTTTGATATTATTTAAGAAAATTAATTTCATACAATTTTGCCAAATGTATTGTGTCCCTTTTTGTTACTTATCTGCCTCGCCAGTGAGTCTCAAGGAGGTTGCGCCATCCGACGAAAATCACATTTCCGACGTACCGTTACAGTTGCTTATTTTAAGCCCACCCTATGTTTAATTTATGGTACAGCATTCTTCTTATCCAAATATCAGATGCAGCAAGTAGAGCATTACACGTACTTGGTTTGAAGTTTTTACATAGTATGTGGTTATCGTTCCTAAATTAAGTTATTGTTGTACATTTAAATAAAAATATAGTTTATTAAGTTCTTTCAATTTATGTCATTCAGTTTCATGTCAAACAATTTCATGTAACGCATTTCAACGGTATAACCAAAATTCACTTACAACCATTAAATATAGTATCAAATAATATGAGCAAATCTTTTGGGCCTGGCAGGCAAATCTGTGCTACTCTGTTAGCAACAAATTTTTCGTATAATAAGGGTTCTCACCCAAATTAAAACAATGCCAAAATCATATCTATATACTGTAACATTATTAGATTTAGATGCAATAATTGGTATACAGTAATTGATTGAGGTGGCTAATAGATGACTGGCTAAGAGCTAATAAAATTTTGCTACAGGTGGTAAGCGAGAGTTTGAGTTAATTCATAGAGTCAAATAAATTAATAAAGGCAATTCAGTTACTTAAATCACCATCAAAGGTTTACCCGCTCAATTTTAGTAAACGTGCAGGCAGAACTCCAGGATGACTAATAGGCGGAGTATTAGAACTACCAGTGGTAGATTATTTTAACAGCATGTCAATACTAAAAATTCTTGTTACGACTTATTTTAAATTTGTGCTATTTTGTACTTACGTTTGCAGTCAGTAATGAATAACATACAATTTGTTTTAAAACTATAGTAGACTATGTAATATTAATTACTACTTACACTTTTTATTTGCCTTTGTCTGTTTACAAAATGCAGTTGTGTTTTTATTAACTCGGATGCCATCTTGCAATACTGCCAACTTCGTAATTTTTTCTTACCCGGTTCCAAAGTTTGTGAAGACGTATTTGGAGAGAGAGAGAATGGTTGTTCGAAATAAATAAATCATTTACTTGTTTACAATGAACTAAGTTTTATTGGTTATTATTTCAATTCTTATTTTTTCATCATTTACTTTCTTCAAAAGAAAAACCCTTTCAATCATTTACCTCCCATCACATCAAAATATTCTTTCTCCCTCCCTTACCTGTTATAACTTTAACAATAAACGATACCTTGATTATATGATTATATAAACATAATGAGAAATAGAAAAAATTGTATATAAATTCAAAATAACACAAAAAATTTAAGCACAAACTTAAATCTATTTTTTCCGCAAACCAGCGCTTCCATTCACACACTCTTATACGTTTGAAAATTCTTTGTTTACTCTCCCTAGATAGTACTTAGCTGAAAATGGCCAGAAGACATCACCTTGTTGCACACGCACTACATAGACTATCCCGTAATTTTCACTGATTTTACATGTTTTTGAAAAAGATTGAACTGTTAATCCACTCTAATTAATGGTTTATATTTTGCTGTTTCACATTTTTACACCTTTTGGTGTTGGGCGCGCACGTAACTCATCCGCGAATTGTTGTACGGCCGTACCGGACGAGAGTATAATTTCAACTGGGCCGAGACGAATTAGTCAAAAATCTGAGCTGGAGGGGTGATCACGTGGTTAAATTTTTTGTGTTATTTTGAATTTATATACAATTTTTTCTATTTCTCATTATGTTTATATAATCATATAATCAATGTATCGTTTATTGTTAAAGTCATAACAGGTAAGGGAGGGAGAAAGAATATTTTGATGTGATGGGAGGTAAATGATTGAAAGGGTTTTTCTTTTGAAGAAAGTAAATGATGAAAAAATAAGAATTGAAATAATAACCAATAAAACTTAATTCATTGTAAACAAGTAAATGATTTATTTATTTCGAACAACCATTCTCTCTCTCTCTCCAAATACGTCTGCACAAACTTTGGAACCGGGTAAGAAAAAATTACGAAGTTGGCAGTATTGCAAGATGGCATCCGAGTTAATAAAAACACAACTGCATTTTGTAAACAGACAAAGGCAAATAAAAAGTGTAAGTAGTAATTAATATTACATAGTCTACTATAGTTTTAAAACAAATTGTATGTTATTCATTACTAAGGAATGGCAATGTTTTATTTTTCTTTATTAAAATAAAACCAGGGTTTTCATTGTAATGGCTTAGTTTAGTTTATTACGCCACTCTACCCATAACCTATTCTCTGTGTCTGCAAGTTCGTCTAAACGGCCTAGGAATCTTTCTGTGAGGGGGCGTTTTGTTTACTTGCTAAATTGTTTCTATGGGGAAAGTGATTAAATTTCCACACTTCCTCCTACAAAAATGTGGTGGTGACCCTGGGACTTTTGGAATCTTCTGGCTGATTAAAGGTAAGTAGAAAAGAGTAGTAATCGGGGCTTCATTTCTTCTTTTTATTTTTATCCTAATTGATTGAATAGTTACAAGCGGCGACCCTGCCAGGATGCTTGTTAAATTTATTTAATAAGTAGGGCTACTTAGACGCAGAGATAGGTTATGGTAGATGGCGAAAAGGTTTCGGAGTTATATGTTTATGTTTCTTATGTTTGTGGTTATGTTTCGTAGTGTAACACACTTGTGGGACTATTATTTGTTTGTTTTGGTATATTGGTAACGATTTTATGTATTAGAGTGATTCTAATTTAATGTGTATAATTATGTTCATTGCGCTGACTTGTAGGATTATTGTTTAATTTCTATTAGAATGGTTGTATTTGTTTTTATGTTAAGGGTACTATAAAAAATTTTATAGACATGGCTGATGTACAGGAAACCAAAGTAGGTAGGGGAGACTGGGGTAAAGTGGCCACTCTAAGACAAAATGTTTTTTAGTTTACTTATTTAAAAGGAAATACAATTTAAAAAGTATTTAGCATGTAGTTTCTTTAGTGCAGAATGAATAACCATCAATATAGCAACAATATCTTGAAAGGTATTTTTGCAATTTTTGTTTTTTTCAACTTTTGTAAAGTGGCCACTTTGCCCCACTATGTAGGGGTAAAGTGGCCAGGGGTGGCCATTTTACCCCGAAAAGAAATCTTGAAATGATAAACACGTTTACATACAAAATCAAACTATATTTGTATTATTAATTATTATAAATCAATATTAATGTCACAATTAACAATAGATGAATATGAAATAATATGTTTTTTGCAAAAAGAAACTGTTAGTTTTTTAGAAATTTACTTGCAATGTTCACAAACAAAATCGTCATCATCTTCTTCGCATCCAGCACACGCTTCATGAGCCCATTTTTGACAACTGGAACATTGTATCCATCCTTCGTTTACTGATTTTGAATAACTCTCATTACAGTAAAAACATTCAGTGTCACTATCTTCATCTGATTCAAAATTTTGTTCAAGCAATTTTCGTCGAGTTTCAGTTTGTTTTTTCATTCTCTTCGATGTTTTGTTTTTCACCTGGAGACTTTTTATTGTCTTCCTCTCCTTTTTTCTTTCTTCTTCTTGTTGCTTTTTAGCTTTTTCATCCACAAGTTCTGCTTTGAAGGGACTTGATGTTACAATTGCAGCTTTGCCCCTCTTTCGGTTGGTCTTTCTTTTAGAAATTGCAGACTTAGGCAAAGAAAAAATTTTACTAGGGCTAACTGGAAAAGAGGTGCTTGGCAAAGGATCATTAACTTTTTCCTGTAAGGCAGCCTTGTTTGGGGTTTCTTTAGGGTGTGAGCCAGCTGCACTATTTTCTGCTTCAGTTGCTGTGTGGCCATGATTTGTGACGTTCAAATATTCTCCACCATCTTTGTCCACCCTACCTTCACTCTCATGTTCAAATAATCCTTCAACCTCTGTGTCCAAAGGAATATCCGTCACCTCTGCAGCAACAAAGTCCACGTCTGAGAAGACTGATGGATCGAGTGAAACTATCCCACATTTCCTAAATCCGTTTATAGCTGTAGATGGCACAGCCGCACGAAGAAAAGCTTCTCCCAGAAGACTGCTCACCTGGAATTGGGAAACAACTCTTCCAGGGTTGTTTCGAAGGTACTTCTCAATAGCCTGTACGTAAAATGTATTAAATGACATATAAAGGACACATCTAAGGGTTGTAACTTGTGGCTACAATGAGGCTGTAAGCAAACAACTGTTGTATGATTTTGTCGTGCTTTCTCAATGAAATCGATATTCTTGACATGTGTCGCATGCCCATCAAGAATTAATAACACTGGGTCATCAGCAGTGGGCTTTGCATATTTCAAAAAATGGTTGAACCACTCAGTAAAAATGTGTGTCTGCATCCATCCTGTTGGATAGCAGGCAAATGCTGTGCCGGGAGGTACTCCATCTTCCAATTCGGTTTTCATTCGCTGTCTTGGAAAGATAACAAAAGGTGGGATAAATGTTCCACCAGCCGACATGCACACTGCAAATATAGAAAGAAGTCCTCTTTCAGCTGATGTTATACCACCAACCTGTCGTTTCCCCTTCAGTGAAAATACTTTGGTGTTTTTTGATTGAACGGTAGTTAGTCCAGTTTCGTCCACATTGAAAACTCTATGTGGAGGGTAGAAGTGTTTATCTTGGACCTCTTTCAAGATTTCAAAAAACTTATCAACGTTTGGTTTATTAAAACCCTGTGCTCTCGCTAATGAAGTTGATTCTAGTTTTCATAGACTCAGATTAGGATTACGCTTTCCAAAAAATGCAACCCAGTCATAACCAGCCATCTCTTTTTCCTTGTCAAATCTATGAGGTAAATTGTTCTTTTCCGCTAGCTGGAAGGCTTAGCGGCGTAGGTCGTTTACTGACACGCCATAGAAATGCTGTTCTAAGGCCAAGAGATGGTCTACTAATTTTTTTTCCTGAGTTTCATTAAAAACGGGTCTGTATTTGCCTAGCAATTGTTTGTTTTCAATTGCGTCTAAATTTTTACCTAATACTCGCCATTTAAGTGTGTTCCGAGGGACGTTGAATGTCTTTGCTGCAGTAACAAAAGGCATGTTGTCATCTCTCACAGCTTTGATGGCTTGTTCCATGGCAGCACAATCCCAACCTTGCTGGTTATTTTTCCTTTTATACACCCTTGGAATTTTGAAACCTGTAAAAAACAGCCTATATCACCAGATTTGTAAGTAAAATAATACAAAGATAAAAAAAAAAGTTTATGTTCATTAATTTTCCTTGTATTACATAGATTGTTCTAACAATTTTTGAAAAGTTTTGCAATCTGATTTTTTTTATATATAATTGTTACAATGGTGTCTTATTTAATTATTACATATCGTTTTTATAGGCCTATATATCTTTATTTCATCCTAAATCAAAATTTTATAAAACAAGCCTACTTCAAAAATTATATGAATGAAATGATAGTATTAAAATCTTTTATAAATTATAAAATTTATTTAATTATTATAATTGTCAAATTTTTAAAAATAAAAACTGATTTCAAGCAATACTTTTGTTTTCCTAAATATAATAAACTAAATAAAAGATCTGCAGTTAATATACTATGTTAAAATAATCTAAGAATTCAACTTGAGCAGCGATCAGAGGCACTGCCCACTTTGCCCCGTTATGAGCCTGGCCACTTTACCCCGTTACATGCCATTTCACTAAATCACAACTACCTTCAAGGACGAACTTTCTAATTCATCTATGCTATATTATTTTGAAAGTAATTAGACAGAGTTTTCAGCTATCTCAATTTAAAAATTGTATCAGTAATTAATGACAAAATAATGAGAATAAAACTAAACGCTTACCTTACATTAATACTGAAAAAATTAGAAAATCTGTTATAACTCAAACAATTTGGCGAACTGATCACTGACACTTTGACACAACACTAATGGCTTCTCTACGAGTTAGTTCACAACCTCGCCACCAGATTGGAGTAGTATCCAGCGAGTACACGCCAATGGCCACTTTACCCCAGTCTCCCCTACATCAAAGGATATAATAAATTTTTTGCGTATGATGTCTAATGATATTCGTAAACGTTTTGATGCTAATGACGAAAAATGGGATAAGCGTTTAAATGATGTAAGTGATTCACAAAAACAAATTAACAAACATTGTGATGACATTATTGAAAAAATGAAAGACCGAACTGAGAGTGGAAAAGAGATGCAGATAAATGTAAAGAGAACAAAGACGACCAGGTTGTGAACACTAAGGTAGGTGATGTTAGTGAAAGTAATAATAATAATAATAATAATAATAATAATAATAATAATAATAATGATGATAACATAATTGAAAAGGTAGTATCAGAGAGTAATATATGGAATAATGGTAGTGATGATGAAGTTTTAGTGAGTGTAGAAATTAGTAGAGAGGTAGCTGTTGATGGGTTTGAGAGAGAGTGTAGAGTGAGGTTAGGTGAGAATGAGGTGCAGAGTGATAACTTTCATTATTATCACCAATTAATAAAAGACATATAACTGTGTTCTCGACATTATTATTAATTCAATTTTATAACACTTACCTTTTCTGGGTCCAGGATTCTTTTACACGAACTCACAGTCTGTAAGAGAGGTTAATGGGTTCGTTATGTAATAAAAACACTCTTTGACTATATTAATTAGCTCTGTTTATTATTCAATTTCAACATTTGGTTTCCTTTTCCTTTAAATTTACTCAGTATTCATTTTCGTCTAAACATTATTCCTGTTGAGCTTAATTACTTTTTCTTCGAAAGTACAATAACAAACATTGAGGCTATTTGAACATGGTAAATATTCTACCTTAACGTAAAATTTAACTATATTATATAAAGACAACCCAGTACCCGCTCACTCATTCATACTTGCCCTTTATTATATTTTATCTTCCCACTCCCATTATAATGGACTAATTTTTCCAATTTAAAATGAAATTCTTTCTAGTTGTTGGCCAAATATTAAAATTAGTTACTCTTACTGCACGTGCTCACTGGTTCCGCCGCATGTTGTACACCACAGTTTTACGTAAATGTTCCGAAAGTTGTTTTATCAGGTTTTTTAATTTTGACACTATCTTGTCGTCGACACTAGTTCACTCTAACATGATTTCCGTATAGTTATATACACATTTTGTTGATTGATTACACTTTTGGCTCGCGAGCCTTTTTTATTCAACTGGCTGGTTGGATGTTTGTTAAACAACAGTCGCTCAACACCAGCGTCTACAATAGCCACGCCCTCTTCATCCACGGCAACTTGGTCTGTGATTCGCTAAAAAGAATCACGTGACACGATAATTAGTTAGAATTTGTCTTCCTTCCGTTATACACTTCGGGTTCAAGATTACATACCTCCTCATGTCCTTTTGTCCTCTGAGCACACGTCACAAAAAGCGGCACACACGCACGCTTGCACCCACATTCCAACGTTATAATTTCTTTTGTACCTGACTCTGCCTCGTACGGTTTCAACCATAGGGTGTTTAACAAATCAAGCCCCTGTGACAATAAATGTTGCCCAGCCCAGCCGGCCCCAAATTCTTACAATTATAATAAAATTAAAAAACAAAACCTCAGCTTTATTTGCCCCGTTACAATACCCCCCCCCCAATCAAAGGTTTTCTGCCGAAACAGAAAAACTCTCATTGCTAAACCCTAAGAGGATCAGTGAGGATGTGGTGTCGACAACCCCCCCCTTTAATTCTTAACACATCATGGGTAAACTACCACCCTAGCTCGGCGACTATGGTTGCACCTGCACGACATTACTGGACTTCTCTGTTCGAGATCCCAACACCGTAAAGTTGGACAGTTACTCACCACAGTAACACCTAACCTTGTAACATTCTAAATAAAATCAACAACTAGCCTTATACCATACCAGATCCTCAACCGATATATCTCCCCTTACATATATGGAGGTTGCCTTTAGCAAGTATTGGGTGCGTACACATACTCATTATTACATTAAACACAACATCTCCACACTAATTCTTAATCTAAAATTCACAGAAATATTTTATATTTTAAATTTAATTCCATTTCTCAACTTTTAATCCTTTACCTTACGTTATTATTTCAAATCAAATTAAAGTATTTAAATTTTGTTCAAATAGTGAAATTAATCTAAGTCCCTTACCAAAGATTCACATTGACGTTAATTTACATCATCTCTTTCAATTAATTAATTTAATCGTAATTCTCAAAATTCCAAAATCCTTTAAGTGAATTTACTTTATAACTCCTCTTACATAGATGTTAACAATCATAATAAACAAAATAAAATAAACAACTTATTTCTATCATAAATTCCCTTATCAATACATTTGATTACAAAACATATAATGTGAACACTATAAATCAGTTAATACATTATCAATACACACAATCATCAATATATCATGAGCATACACAACACAAACTGTCCTTCAAAACCAATTAAATTTTTTTTTAATTAATTAAATGAATTTAAATTCCAGAAACATATATTCTGATAATTACTAAAAAAAAGAAATTACTAAATTAAATCAATTATTAAAAGGACATATGAATTGATTACATTGAACATTATACAGTTCACACCAGTCATCAGCTGATGTCTTAATAACAGGTGAATGACCTTTCTATAGGCATACTGCATACAACTAACACAAATACACAAAATTATATAATTACAATCATAAATGTTCTTGTAGATTGAAATCATTATAATTGACCCTAGCACTTAAAATCGTTTGTTCTCATAAATGAAATACATCACTAATCATTGAATCATAGTTATAGTAACCGTTACTGAACAGGAACTGGGTCATCAACCACCAACCCTCTCTTTAGAGTAAGTGAAATTGAATGTCCCACTGATTTCTCAGCTACTCCTCCCACTTCATCATTTTCTTAATTCCCCCTTTTTTCCCAGTTACAATTAGGTAACCACCTGCCGGATAAACCGGATCGAGCATTTGCCCTATGCACAGATGCGTTATCTGTGCCCCTGGCTTGTAACGGCCAGCTCGTTTTCCACACACACTATTGTTTCCTGATGGTGGACTGTAGCGTCCATTTGCATCCCCAAGAACTGAAGTTTATATAGGGTATAGACGCTGCCTATACCGTTCTTGGTTCAGCGTTATGAAAAATTCGGCATTACTGATGTCCGAGGACACCAGTAATCCTACTAAATATTATTTACACACCCTTAACACGGCACTACCAACCCCTATGAAGGTAGCCGGTGTTCCATAGTTTGGTGATTACCCTGAATTACCCCCCGGTTAATTTCTAAATTCACCAATTTTGAAAATGATAACAAGTATGGCTAGGATACAATCTGCCCAACCACACTTGCTACCAATAATCCAAATCCACGGTCAGGGTTCGGTGACTCCGTGACCGCCCGAAACTTGGGGAATCACAAGTAAAATACATATATATGTGATATATTCAAATTTAACAATTACAATTCTCATTACATGAGGTTCATAGTCTTGATTATGTGTTCTAACATCATACATTTTCTTTCTTAACCTTCCTACTTGTGACCTTCATTAACATAAAATAGTGAGTACAACAAAATATTTACTTGTTCACCTAAACTAATCTATTCCTACTTACACAATCTATCACCAACTAACGAGTGACTCTTTAATTACAATTTAATTTACAATTTAATAAAAAGAATTTACTCTCCCTCCTTCCATTAGAATAAACATTTCATTTGCATCTGAATAAAATTACAAACATTTCAATTTTCGGTTTAGTTTCAAATTCTATTAACTCTTTACCTTGTTACATTTTATTATTACATTTCAATTATGAATTTCTATCAATCATTTTCATCATCAATTGGTTTGGGTGATTCTCAGTTATCCACAATGATCTAATTTACTGAAAGGGCATTAAAATAAAACCTTATACCCTTCTTACATTTAACAACCATTTATAGATTCGCATAGGGTGACCCCAATCTCTCAAAAATATTTACCTCCACTAATTCTCTAACTTCACTTAAATCATTCTCCTCTTATAATAAAATACCTGATACCCTCTTTGTACTTAGGATGTGTGTTCCCTCCCTTATACTCATTCCCTTATTAGTCCCTGGCCCTTCCAGGTAACTCCGCCAACGCTCATTTACGGTTCACCTCCCGCCACAACGCCTTTCATTGAGGACTCCTTACCACACCACCCTCTTTACAAAATTTCACCATCATCTATTTATTCCCCAATTACATCACTCTCACTACTCTACATACATGTACTATCGCTACTGTGTCCCTACTATTACCCCTTTTCTGTATTATTTTTATTCTAAAATTCGTATTTTGTCTAATACCCATTTAAAATTACCTTTGACTAACTCAAATGCCTTATTGAAATAATCATCACCCAAACTCTATCTTTTACAACATTTTACATTAGGTTAACCATTGAAAACTACACTAGAAAACTCATAACTACCGCAAATTAATTTCATCATTTAATTTAAACCTTTGAAACTCATTTAAAATTTATTATTCAAACCTTTTACTCTATTTCAATTACATTATAAAATTCATACTTAAATTACATCTCTCGATTGAATAAACACATGATTCCTGTCATAGACACAAAATTATAAACATTCATTACCACTAATATCACGTACAACCATATGTACCTTCTGAAACATAACAATCAAATGACTCTACAACTAAACACATTTTACATTTATTCATTTACTATTTATTACCAAGTTTAAATCATATGAAATCATTTAAATTCATTATCAAAATCTCTTTATACAACATTTTAAATTAATCAATTAATTCATCTCAAATTATTTAATTCAATCAATTATTGAAAACACAACATTACTTTAATTACCTTACTCCAAAACAATTACAATTCATTTATTACAAATTCTCATTATTTATTTAGTCTGATAAAATATTATTATTATTAAATCAATGTCTACTACATACACACATTATTTACATAAAATACATTTCATAACACAAACACAATTAATCTCACTATAAATTTATTTACAATTCTTCATCATTATTTTTCTGTTTACCACACCTCATTTCATAATTTAGCCAGGTCATCACCATAAACTAAAATAATTAAATGTTCATGAACAACACAATATTTACCCTCCATCATCGAATAATACTCTGATCTTATGGCTACACCATTCAGTTACAATTAAATACATATTGCTATTATACTCATAATAGTCATCATCCTTAGTTTTTTCCATTGTATCAATATAGTGACTACAAATATTATTGCATACTATCAATTCAAAATTCCTGTCTACATCGGGTATGGTAATTTCTCCTTTACCATTTCCTGTTAAAGTCAGGTAAGTTACATTATCATCAACTACTGCTGCTACATCCGTTTCAGCATAAGGTAAGTACTCAATATAATTACCAGCTCTCTCTACATATAACCTTTCTACTAATTCTTTATATCTTCTACCAATCTTAAACAACTTTATCTCCCCTTCAACACACAACCCTCTCTCTAAATATCTCTCACCATAACGCCATATCACATTTTCTCTACCATCCCATACAGAGGGCACTAAATCATCACAAAAATTCAGGGAACAATTCGAAGACCTCATGTCTTCCAATAATCACTATGCAACATGTTTTCTATGTTTCTGTAGTCTTAGGTGTTCCTAAAACATTTTTTTGCGCTGATTCCAGATCTGCAATCCGTTTCTTTCTATCACGTACAGTTTTTTTGCAAATCAAATGAACTCATCTTTTATTTAGACGTAAGTTTCACAAGGGGAAATTTTATTGTGGGGGAGGTATTAGTTGGCCACACTTGTTACACCCAGCTGGCTGTTAGGCGGGAAACAGTAGTTCATTGTTTACATGCTATAGTGCTGTGAGGTTATATTTGTGCTGTCATATATAGTTTGTGAACTTTCTGTAGAAATGAGTTCCCAGAAGTGTTTGAATAACCCAAACGTGTTCTGTTATATTTGTTGTAGCTACGTAATTGGTAAGCAAAGACAGGACATTAATAGTTTTGTGAGAAACGTGTATTACGCGTACTTCGGCATAAGGCTTGGTGATGAAGAAAAAAGCTGGGCAGCACACAAGGTATGTCGTACATGTGTTAAGGGACTGAGACTGTGGAAAATGGTGCAAAAAAAATCAATGCCTTTTGCAATCCCAATGGTTTGGAGGGAGCCACAAAATCATGTTAACGATTGCTATTTTTGTATGGTTAAAATTCAAGGTCATAACGCAAAAAGTAAGAAGGATATACAATATCCGAACATTCCTTCGGCCTTACGACCAGTTACGCATTGAAATTCTCTCCCTATCCCAGTTCCACCTCCCGTTCTTGAAGATGTGCCACTGGCGAGCAGCTCAGAAAATGAAAGCGATAATGCTGATGATTACAACCCGGAAGAAGATTCTGCACCAAAATTATTCAGTCAAAATGAACTTAATGATATTACTTGTGACTTGAACCTGACAAAAGATGCCGCCCAATTGCTTGGGTCAAGATTGAATGCAAAAAATCTTCTACTACCCGGAGTTACGTTCTCTTGGTATAGGTCCAGAGAGAAGGAATTAATGAAATTCTTTAAAGAAGAAGACTCTCTGGTTTATTGTTGTGATATTGAGGGTTTATTGAATTTCCTTAACGTCACTTACAATCCAAGTGAGTGGAGGTTATTTATAGACTCGTCCGAAACTAGCCTCAAAGGTGTACTTTTACACAATGGAAATTTGTTTGGTTCAGTACCCATTGCACATTCAGTTCATCTCAAGGAGACGTATGTAAATCTCAAAGCTCTGCTAAAATACGTGAATTATGAAAAACATTCTTGGACAATTTGTGGGGATTTAAAAGTAGTAGGTGATGTTACTTGGTCAACAGTCTGGCTACACAAAAATGCCTTGTTTCATTTGTGAATGGGATAGTCGAGCCAGAGACAAACATTGGAAGAAGACAGACTGGCCCAAAAGAAAAACCCTCCAACCCGGTTCACAGAACATAATAAATGTACCACTTGTTCAACGAAGCAAGATAGTATTATGTCCTCTGCACATCAAACTCTGATTAATGAAACAGTTCACTAAAGCGCTTCCAAAAGATGGTGACTGTTTCCAGTACTTGGTAACAAGATTTCCGAAAGTATCTTATGAGAAACTTAAAGAAGGGATCTTCGTGGGACCGCAGATAAGAAAGTTAATGAAAGACAATTTGTTTGAAAGTACAATGAATCCAGTGGAAAAAAGGGCCTGGGTTTCGTTTAAAGAAGTTGTTGTCAACTTTTTGGGCAACCACAAACATCCAGAGTACAAAACCATGGTTAAAAGAATGTTGCAGAATTTCATGAAATTAGGATGTAATATGAGTGTAAAGCGTCACTTCCTACACTCACATGTTGACTTTTTCCCTGCGAACCTCGGCGATGTCAGTGAAGAACAAGGCGAACGTTTCCACCAGGATATCAAGGACATGGAAAAGAGATACCAGGGAAGGTGGAATGCCAACATGATGGCCGACTACTGTTTTATGCTAAAAAGAGATGGCACTGGTGAAGGGAGACAATCACGGAAGAGAAGTTTCAACCCACGTCAGAAAGATCTTGAAGCAGTGAATTCAGCGAAGAAGAGGAATTAAATTGTTATATATGTGTTGTGTTTTCGTAATAATTATAACATTTTTAAGTGAGTGTATACCATTGTCTACTGCACCGCCATGTGTTGTGATTTTATGCAGGATTAAAACATAAACAATTTTGAAATCACAATCAAATAATAATAATTTTCCCTGTTCACTAAATTCGATTTTTTAGAACATCGAAATTGAATTATATAAAAACCTTACGTGACACAGAAAAACTAAAACCAGATTTGAAATCAGCATGAAAAATACTTTTAAAATCACCTTACAGTCTTAAAACATCGTACCAAAAGTTTTAAAATGTTGCATAGTGTAATAAGAGACTCTTGCCCTTCAACAACAACATTTGTAAACACCTTGGTTCACAATAAACCTGGGGGAAATTTACCCTCTGCAACCCCTCTACCTCTAAACTCTCTTCATACTCTCTCTCTAACTGATTAACACTCACTAACATTTCGTCATTACACTCTACTCCAATTAAACTTTCATCAGCACTCTCAATATTCACACACTTACTCTCTAACAGCACATCTTTAATTATCTCATTGTTATTCTCACTTTTTACTTCAATATTAGATTCACTACCGTAATTACCACTTATCTTGTTATTAATTATTTCTTCACTATTTTTGTTCTTGTTACACTCACCTGTATTTATTCCCCACACTCCCATTCTCTCAATACTCTGTTCTAATTCGTTAAATTTACTTTTGAATATCTCATTTGTATTGTCAAAACGCTTATTGATTTTATTAATATCGTTTTTTAAATCACTATTTTGCTCTTTCAATTCATCGAAATTATTTTCACATTTTATTTTTTGTTCATGTATTTCGTCTCTCAACTCCTCAAATTTACTATTTAGAATGCACAACGTGCTACACAAATATTTCATCATATTATTTTCAGGTTGATTACTTTCCTTAATTAATTTTGGGGTTATTTGAATCCCTGAATCATCTGTACTATCTGTTTCATTCGTAACACTTACATTCATGGTTTTATCGTCTTGACCTACATTTGGAGTTGAATGAACTCCCAGGCCACTTATGACAACTGATTTGCTCATTTCAACTTCAATCTCATTAGTATCCATTTTTTATATTATTTAGTTTTTACTTGTTCATAATACATCCAGTGGCGGCGCTAACGAAACGGGGGCCCCCCCGCGAAACTAATTAGGGGGCCCTATAAAAATGGTTAAATTTTGTATACATAATAGGGGAAAACACTCAAATGAGTTTCTATTTACGTGTGTTTCACAACAATGGTTTGTGAATACTTTCTCGTCTATCACAAAGCGTTTGCAATTTGCAAAGGACGTTTTACACGTGTACAAACTCTTAAAATTCATTGTTGCTAAATAGACGAAGTTCTATACAAACTATAAAAAAACCAAAATAAAAAGAATGATTTATTTTTACGTCAAAGATCTAAATTCAGACTATGAAACAGTAGCGCACACAGAGTGTTAAAAATTTATTATTTAAAAACGAATATCAAAGTAACATTCTAGCTTTTTTCAAACATTTAAATTAGTTTGTAACTGAATTTGTAAAATTCTTGAATATACTCTATACAAGTTCTCCTTAAGTCTAATCCAATTCAATAACACTCGAACTCAAGTAATGTACAATATTTACAGATGAGGATCAACCAAAGTTCACTGTTTTCCTAAGCCTAGTCTTCTTTTTTTAATAGCTAAGGACTTTTCAACCACTTAGTTGATATTATTTTTCTGTGTCTCTTCATGCTCAATGCTTAACAGTGCCAAGTCACTCAACCGAGTTTGGGCCATGGTACTTCTTAAGTATGACTTAATTAATTTAAGTTCTGAAAAGCTTCTTTCCGCTGTAGCTGTTGTGACAGGTATGGTAAAATAAAGCTGCAAAGCTGTAGTTAAGTCTGGGAGGCAGCTCATAAGGCAGCTGTTTTCTTCAACCAGTAAATTCATCATTTCTCGAATGCTTTTCTTGTGTACAATTTCTTTGGCCATCAGAGCTTTGAAGGATATTACTTGGTCAGGCAGTGATGTGGAAAGGTCACCAGGATACACATTTACCAGAGCCTTACTTTTCTCCACTATTGTCTCTTGTGAGAAGTTTACTAAATTCTGAGGCGTCAGGAATGAAAACCTATCATCAATGCAACGCAATCCTTCGAATCTCATTTGTAGCTGAGCTATTACAATATCTAGTGTTGCATTGAAAACTTTTACTTCAAATGATTTCACTGGGTCGTCAATTCTATGGTCAACTGATAATTCAACAAAGAAGCGTTTTACAACTCGCTTACGCTTATTTTTCATGTTACAAGTTATGTCCCATGACTGGGTCAACTGTTTAGCACCAGCAAGAAAGCCGGCAAAGTCCTTTCTTAAAACTTTTAACTCATCACAAGCGCGGCTTAGAAACTGCCACGCTCTGCCTAGGTCAACAGTTGGCCTCTTTAGTGCTTTTGAAGTTATATTTACATTCTCTAAAGTCTTAGTTTCAAGGCAGAGCACAAGAATAAATTCAAAGTTTTCCAGGTGGTTCTAATTGCTAATGCTTCTTCTGCCTCGGGTTTTTTTGAGCAGTACAGAATAATTTCTGTCAAACACTTAATCACATTTTTGAAATCATTTCTTAAAGCTAACAGACAGTCGTGTCTAGAAGACCACCTTGTTGGACATAGCTTTTTTAAAGTTAGATTTTTGGCAGAGCTGTCTTCTTTAACGGCAGTGTTAAGTTCTTGCCATCTATGTAAGCTTTCACTGAAAAACACATAAGTTTTCTGAACTATGTCATAAAATTGTCTTATTTCAGAAATATTTGATACTGAATCATTGATCACCAAGTTCAGGTTATGTGCAGCACAGTGTAGGTAATCCGCGTTTGGGACTATATCCATAATTCTTTTCTGTAACCCAGAGTATTTCCCGCTCATTGTTGCTGCACCGTCATAACCTTGACCTCTACACTTACTAATGTCAATTTCATTTGTTTTCAAAAAGTCTAAAATCTTACTTTGAAACCCCTCCACTGTTGGGATCCTTTATTTCTTGAAATCCCAAAAAGGACTCACTAATCACAGTTTTATAATTGCCAGGAGATTCTTCTACTGTGTTAATGTATCTGATTACAACACTCATTTGGTCAATCTTAGAAATGTCTTGTGTGCTATCAACAATTATAGAAAAAAAGGAGACGAGTGAATCTGTTTTAGTAAGGCAGTCAATACTGATTTTCCTAGCAAGTTAATGATTTCATTTTGAATGTCATGGTGGAGGTATTTTGATCTGGTTTTTTCATTTTCTAAGTGTGCACTAAGGAGAGAATCGTAGCGAGAAACTAAAGATAGTATGTTCAAAAAATTTCCACTTTCAGGATTTATTTCATGTAATGATTCTCTATGGCCACGAAACGGCAATGAACACAGTGCCTTGGTTCGAATGACATCCACAATCCGTATGAAAATATCTTTCCATTTTTCCGCTCATCGGAAATTTGATCAGCTACCGTTTTACTCTTTTTCCAAGTGGCATAAGTGAAACAAGATTGTAAATGAGCATTGCTACTTTCACGAACTTTAATTTTTTTACTGAGACCTTTCCAATCTCTAATATCGCCTTCACGCCAGCTTTGGGCATCAGCACTTTGGCTGAAAAGCCAACATGGTAAACAATAGACTCCATCTAGATTACGAGAGTAACAAAGCCAAAACCTGTGAACAATTTGGCCTGCTGCAGTTTTGAAAGAATAATATGCTGTACGAAAGACCGCTTAGAAACGGAATCCTTCGGGAAATGGCCCTTTGGTTGACAAGGTTCACTTAACGTTATTAACTTTTTCACCTCGTCTGTCATTGCAGCTTGATTTTTATAGAATGTAATATCTGTCTAAAAACTTTGGCAGTTTGGATCGGAAGGGCCTGCTAAACTAGTTTTATTTGCGTAATTACTTATAACTTCAGTTGGTTCAAACTGATTTTCTGGTCCAGGTATTTCTTCGGACTGGCGAACACATTCAATGCCTAGCAGTTGTTCTTGTTCATGTTGCAGTTGCTTATTTGTTTCCGTAGTTGTATCACTGGTATCCGACGGACTAATGTTTAAATCAGGTTTATTGTCACTGTCACAATCAACTTCAAGTCCGATTTTTGTTTCTTTTTCATTACTTGCACTTGGCCCGGGTTTGGGTTGTTCAACTTCACATTTTGATGATTTTTTTAAAAATTGGTCGAGTTTTGAAAGTTTACTTTTAGATTCTTCTCGTTGTTTTTGCAGTTTCATTTTCTTAGCACCACTTAAATATTCACGCTTACTTTCCATTTTATAAACTCTGTATCTAACACTCTAACTCTACACAAAATACAAAAACTAAAATCAAATGTTAAGTCATTAAACTTAAACGGCACTAAATTACGGAATGAATGCAATCAGTACAATCGCGCAGGAGATGCGACGCACTACTGAGTACTGAACTACATTGTGTTGTGTTTGTTTACGTCTCCTCAGTGCCGAGTGACTCATCGCACGGACGTACGGGCACCACAAGACTACAAATGGTGGTCTTCGCTTACAAACTACAAACAGTAGGCCTAATGTCATTTCGGAAAACGTAGTTTTTTTTGCATGTCTATACACTTAAATAAAACGTATATTTCGTATTTTAAATACAAATTTGCCGGTAGTCGGATCCCATTAAAACTTTTTTTCCTATTATAGCTCGTTTCATATTTTTTTCTAGGGGCCAGAGGGGTGGGGCCCCCAGAGGGTCGGGCCCCCCCGCGGCGCCGGGTCTGCGGGGGCCTTATCGCCGCCACTGAATACATCTATCAATCATATTATAACATACTCTTATTTCTCTGTACTTAATTTTAATTTATATGTAACTCCCCCCAATGTCTCTTACATCTGCGAGTAGGTATAGCCTATACGAAATATAATTTGTATAAACTGTCCCTAGTTCGGGGGGCCATTGATAACTTTCATTATTATCATCAATTAATAAAAGACATATAACTGTGTTCTCGACATTATTATTAATTCAATTTTATAACACTTACCTTTTCTGGGTCCAGGATTCTTTTACACGAACTCACAGTCTGTAAGAGAGGTTAATGGGTTCGTTACGTAATAAACACGCTCTTTGACTATATTAATTAGCTCTGTTTATTATTCAATTTCAACATTTGGTTTACTTTTCCTTTAAATTTACTCAGTATTCATTTTCGTCTAAAAATTATTCCTGTTGTCTTAATTACTTTTTCTTCGAAAGTACAATAACAAACATTGAGGCTATTTGAACATGGTAAATATTCTACCTTAACGTAAAATTTAACTATATTATATAAAGACAACCCAGTACCCGCTCACTCATTCATACTTGCCCCTTATTATATTTTATCTTCCCACTCCCATTATAATGGACTAATTTTTCCAATTTAAAATGAAATTCTTTCTAGTTGTTGGCCAAATATTAAAATTAGTTACTCTTACTGCACGTGCTCACTGGTTCCGCCGCATGTTGTCCACCACAGTTTTACGTAAATGTTCCGAAAGTTGTTTTATCAGGTTTTTAATTTTGACACTATCTTGTCGTCGACACTAGTTCACTCTAACATGATTTCCGTATAGTTATATACACATTTTGTTGATTGATTACACTTTTGGCTCGCGAGCCTTTTTTATTCAACCGGCCGGTTGGATGTTTGTTAAACAACAGTCGCTCAACACCAGCGTCTACAATAGCCACGCCCTCTTCATCCACGGCAACTTGGTCTGTGATTCGCTAAAAAGAATCACGTGACACGATAATTAGTTAGAATTTGTCTTCCTTCCGTTATATACTTCGGGTTCAAGATTACATAGGCCTACCTCCTCATGTCCTTTTGTCCTCTGAGCACACGTCACAAAAAGCGGCACACACGCACGCTTGCACCCACATTCCAACGTTATAATTTCTTTTGTACCTGACTCTGCCTCGTACGGTTTCAACCATAGGGTGTTTAACAAATCAAGCCCCTGTGACAATAAATGTTGCCCAGCCCAGCCGGCCCCAGACTATTACAATTATAATAAAATTAAAAAACAAACCCTCAGCTTTATTTGCCCCATTACAAGAGGACAAATTTTCCCTGTGGTTTAAGTGGAGTAAGGACTCCACATGTGGTTTTTGAGAACAAAGGTTCTTCCAGAGGTTATGTTGGAGACATGGTGTTTTAAGTGGTCCCAAAGAAGTTTTTTGTGGTATACCTGGTAGAGCCAGGAGGTGTTTTAGTGATCTTGTTATGCCCTTTGCGAGGAGTGAGGTAGTTCAGGGGGTTGGAGTAGTTTCTATGGTGAGTTGCAGTTGAGTGTTGAGGTTAAGATATTTAATAGAAGTAGAGATTATGAAGGTTTAATTAGTGTTCTAGATGTGGAGAGGGCCTGCATATTATGACTATAGGTGACCTGGTCAATGATGAAGCAGTTGATAGTGATGAAGTAAGTGGTGACAACAATGATATAATAGGTACCATGCTTGGAAGTAGAGATACCTATTTGATGATGAGTAATTCCGATGATGACAAGACTGTTACCGACTGGTACCAAATATCAGCTGACTTCTTTTGGTGTGAGATGAGTAATTGAAACTATAATTATGGTTACTATAATATTGTGGTGGAGTATGAAAATTTAAACAATTTTGGTGGTACAAGAGGTAATATAATGGATTTAGACAATACTGAAATGTGGATGTACAGTATTAGTTTGATCTATGATGATGGCGGTTAGACACATGTTGATGATGGGCATTTGATTCTTTAGTTTTAGTACTTCGCTTGCTGATGTAATGATTTTGGGGAACAATGATGAGAATGATGGATTATGTTGAAGTATATTGTACATAAATTTGTATTGGGATTAAATGTATTAGGTTATATGTATTGTTAATGTAAGGTTATTGTTATTGAAAATTTATTGGTCAAGTTAAATTGTAGCAAGTATATTATATGTTTTAACTGTTTCAGAAGGGGCTTTTCCCCCATTTTCGGGTGGTCACGGCCTCGTCAACCCTGACCGTGGATTTTGGCTCTTTAGAGGTGGACCATGGTTGGAGTATACCTCGGGAGTGAGGCCAGACAACTATGGTCTTTCCTCTACAAAATTGGTGTAAGTAGAAATTTTTAAGTTTGACGAACGGGGGAGGGGAACCACTAATGATCTTGGATAGGCATTACTGTCAGAAGTGCATTGCTTTGCACAACTCAGGTATCCACTAATTTTTGATTTCAAAAGTACTGCAAGGTAATTTTTAAGGGCAGACAAGTGTTGCTATTTCAAAAATTTTGGTAAGAATTATTTTATTTAAAAAAAAACACCTATATGGGTTATGTACATGTAGATATGCATATTGACCTGGTGATTGTTAATATATGGATTGTAACGGATAATTGTATTATTCAATGAGATGTGAAGTAATTGTAAATCAACTAAACAATAAATCACTATATTGTACCTGCTATTTTTGAGGCCTAGGAAAGACAGAGTTATAATAATGTGATGGAAATTGTATGTAATGTATCAGTTGCCACTTTGTGTGTATGTAGTTATTAGATTCTTATGTATAAGTATCTTTTTAACACCGAATGGTGGTAGACTGTCTTAAGGGCGTATAGTTAGTTTACTGTTGTTACTGATGTCTTGTACACCAGTAATACCAGATCTTGTGTAAGGCTGAAGCAAGACGGGCCCCATACCGGTATTAGAAAGTATCGGGATGGGTCCCATGGAGTACTTAAAATACTCAAATAATGTTCAGTTCTGTGGAAGCAACTGGGCGAGACAGTCCAGCCATAAAAATACAATAGTGTAGTGGATAGGGGGTAGCTACAACACTAGCTACGTGTAAAATGTATGTTTATTATAACAATATTGTGTCTGTTGTGATCTGATTGGAATAAATTTTGGTAACTATTTGTATTGTAATATTAGTAAGCAAGAACTGAGTTAATCATGACACTGAGGGTTATGTAGCAAATTTAAATGGTTAACATGTCATTAACATCTTGTGAGATTTTGTTAATGGAACTTTTGTGAACATGTATAAATGTACGAAGTTATGATATAGAATTTGAATTTGTATTATGTTGGGGACAATTAATTGCCCGATAAAAATGGATGGAATCTTTATTTGATATATGACACATGTGTATTTCATTTGTAATTTGACATATGAGTTTCATATAACTATTTAGTTAAGTAAGGTGTGTATGATGTTATTTGGGGGGGTTTAAAAAAAGAAAAAAAAAAATGTTTGTTAACATACCAGTATTTTAGTCAATGCAAATCTGTACTTCTAGGAGGAACCCAAATCAGTGCAAGGATATGGATTTATGAAAGACCATTTGATAATGTTTTGCCTTTGTTGTCACAGGGTCTGTGTGGAACTGTGGAGGCGAACCTGTGCTGGCCAGCTCGTCAGGGCAGGGTCGCCAAGTGCCTGTCTGGCTTTACGGTGTTGGGATCCTGACGAAGGAAGTCCAGTAAAGTCATACGGGTACGACCACAGACACTGGATTAGGGAGGTAAGTACCCAACTGTGCCGGTGTTTGCATAACCCGGCGTTCGAGGAAATACAAATACTATATTTCCAATAATAAATTCGATTAGTTATCAATGTCAGTGAGCGAGGCGATATCTGTATGGCACTGTCCGGCAGTGCACGCTATCTGGCGGGCCGAATTTGAGTTGCGTTTCAGTGCACGTTGCAAGAATCACTCACCGCATAGCTCCCGTTACGTAAACATCTCGCTTCCTCCCTCGGTTCAGCAGAGAATTTTCGTGTGATTTCTTCTCATCTTTGATGGCAGGCTAAGCGCTTGAGACTTCCCGGTAAGTGCTTTATAGAATTGTATACAATGATTTGGTAGTACGGAAATATTTAAGTTAATCAGGAATCAGTTATTCCTTTAATCAGGAAGTAAGAGGGGTCATGGTGCCATATCCACACTGATCCCCTAGGTTTAGGCAATTATAGTTTTTATGTTTATGGACATAAAACCTCTCATTGGGGGGGGTCTTGTAACGGTACATTATGTAACACATCCTAATATTAGCTAGTGAGTCACAATTACTCACACGATAGGCATTTTGTTGACAATAACAAAGTGAATCAGTATTGGGGCTAGGCCGACGGCGAGGCGCCTCATGATCAAGTTGTAAACAAGTGACGTCAGTCCATGGCCGGGACGTGGCGATATAACTGGAGAAAACTGGTTTTGAGTGCGTCGTCAAGCTGGACTGTAATACAGAAACAAAGGAAGTGGACGTAGTCTCACGCCAGCCACTGAACCGTACAGATGCATTTTAGTAGTGGCATGGGCAACCACGGTAGGCCGAACAACAGAGGTAGGCCTACCGAATTTTTGCTCAAAAGTTTAGTGAAATGATAATGTAAACGAGTCAAATTTGGTCAAAACGAAAATGTGAATCACGAGTGAAATTTTAGAACTTTTTTTTGGGGGCTTCTTTGTCGGATGGCGCAACCTCCTTGAGACTCACCGGCGAGGCAGATAAGTAACAAAAAGGGACACAATACATTTGGCAAAATTGTACGAAATTAACTTTCTTAAATAATATCATAAAAAAAAGAATAGTATGAAATAGAAAAAAGAAGAAAAAATAGATCTCTGCTGCTATAGCGTGTGAGAGAGAGAGGAGAGTGTGTAAGAACAATGGAGGGGGGAAATATTAAAAATAAAGTACTGATTTGCAACGGAAAATTCTTTTATCTTGTTTTTGTATTAATTTTAATTACGTCATAAAGAAATTACATTTTCTTTATTAAATAAAACCAGGTTTTTCATTGTAATGGCTTAGTTTAGTTTATTACGCCACTCTACCCATAACCTATTCTCTGTGTCTGCAAGTTTGTCTAAACGGCCTAGGAATCTTTCTGTGAGGGGGAGTTTTGTTTACTTGCTAAATCGTTTCTATGGGGAAAGTGATAAGGTTTCCACATTTCCTCCTACAAAAATGTGGTGGTGACCCTGGTACTTTTGGAATCTTCTGGCTGATTAAAGGTGAGTAGAAAAGTGTAGTAATCGGGGCTTCATTTTTTCTTTTTATTTTTATTCTAATTGATTGAACAGTTACACTATGTAGGGAAAACTGGATATATGGTATTATAGGCACTTTATGTGTTTAATTTTTGGATTCACATAAAAAATCCAAATTATAAGTTTACAGTTATATCCAATGCATGATAAAATAAAGGATATTTCTGTTAAAACAAACTTACAGAATTGTTAACAAAATTTTTGTATACATACCTTAATATTGTCACTCACTTGAAAATATTGTAATCTAGCAAAAAGCCTCTATCATTTTATATACATTGTTACAATTATGGAACACTCTCGAAAAGGCAAGTGTCGTTCTATATTGTTACGAGAAGCGTACCGAACAATCCAGAATATCTCCCCCCCCCATCCAGTGTGGCAGCTGTTGCGTCATTCAAGTAGACGACCTACATTAATAAAACGGTCATCACACTGTAGTCAAATGGACCCAATATCATAGTACCATCACAATGATTTTTTGAACTAAAGGAAAAGGCCAAAAGACCTAAGTGTTACAACTTTGGTAAAAGTGGCCATCTTTGAGCAGATGAAAAATCAGAGAGAAGAGCGTGAATGCATTAACTGAAGATGTAAAGATACAGAACTGCACATAGTCTCCATGGTTCATAAAACCACAGGTAATTTGATTGTCACAGGATTAATTAAAGACACACCTGCAGCATTTACAGTTGACATGGGCGCTCAGTGTCCATTGTGTGCCCTGATTTAGTCAGCAACCGACGGCCTCAAATTAGCTCTTGTACAATACAGACTATGACTGGAAGCCCCGTTAATGTGTTAGGAAAGATAGACGTACGTGTACGCGTGGGTTTAGCCACCAAATGCTTGTTGCAGACATTTGTTGATGAAGTGATTCTTGGCACAGACATTATGAATGCTTAGGGATTCATTGTGGACTTAAGAGAGAATATTCTGAAGGCTGGCCAAGAGAAGATAAAGCTTTGCATGGCTTAAATGTCAGGGCCTGCCAAACATTACATCAAGCATCATTCGTCGAAGAAGAAGTCAACAAGTCTGGTCAAGGGGAACCTTTCCTATTGCAGGTGGAAATGGAAGAACTATCAGAGGAAGTATAAATAAGTGTAACAGCAAAAGAAGTTATTGAAAAGCCAACTACGGATGTCAAGGAAACCCCTTGTTTGTTCCTGAGTTAATAGAAGCGCCCGGGGGAAAAGTTGCTGAAGATGAAATTACGCAAGAGGATGTTGACGAAAACCAAACAGACTTGGATCAGCCAGTGGTGTTTAGGTCATCAATACATGACACAATGGGAGTGATTCCAGCGAAACCAGCAGTTGAGCGGAAGACTCGTATTCCTGGGAACTTGATGTTCGGATCACACGAGACTGAATTCGAAGAACTGGAGAATTATCTTTCACAAAGACGTCCACCTAGATCGCCCGGCCAAGTATTACTTCAGAGATGGTTTACCAGTTCAGGACGAACAGGCTTAAGGAGGGGGCAGTGTTACGAGAAGCGTACCGAACAATCCAGAACATTCTCCACTCCCCCCGTCCAGTGTGGCAGCTGTTGCGTCATTCAAGTAGGTGATTCTAGTGAGTTCCAGGAACACTTGAGATAAGCAGTAAGCTGCTGTCGTGCAGTTAAGGAGGGAAAGCTGTACTGGACCTCAGCGCGGCGTATATAAAGCCATAGCAGCCGGTTTGTCAGTTCAGTTACGAGAGCGATTTTCGCTAGTGCGGCTTGAGTGTTTGTCGAAGTGAAGTAGTATTGTGTTAATAATTGTGTGAAACTCTATTAATAGACACTGTTATTGCATGTGGACAAATCTAACTGGAAATATTGTACCAGTTAATTATAAACTGTTTAATTGTGATAATTAAAGCTGGTGTTTAGTGATTTAATTGGTGTCTTGTATTTTGTTTTCCACTGTACCTACGACAATCAGTAGACCGTCATTACAATGTTTCTTGACTAGCTCAGCGTGGCTTGTCTGTGTCAAGGCTGTCCACTCGCATAGCACAAAAGTACCTTCCAGACTCTTTGAGAGCACTTGTAAGTACACAAATTATACTGGCACGCTGCCAAAAGGATGGAAAATTATTCTGGAATACCTGCACTACTATATAAGCAACAGCGGCTGGCTTTGTTAGTCAGTTACAGCTGGCGATTTATTCAAGTGTGGATCGAAGTATTGTGGTGAAGTGATTATTGTATTATAATTAGTGTGGAATTCTAACTAGTGCGTGTGAACAAATTTAACTAGAATTACTGTATGAGAGTACCTTGTTGACAAATTCATTAAAGCTGGTTATTAGTAACTTCACTGGTGTGTGTATTTTGTTTCCACCATACCATACAACAATCAGTAAGACCATCGTAACAGTGAATCTTTAACAGTGGAAACAGATCAGACTTCACAGAAGAGTAGTGTGTGTGGTAATTGACAAAAAAAAGAATGGATACCAGTCAGGTGATAGAAGAATCCCAAGAAATGCTACTGCAGATTGAAGAACAGTGCCGATGGGAAGCAGAAGAAGCAATAAAATGACAGGACAAAAAACGTAAGCATAAAAATGAAATAGCAAATAACTGGAAAAAATAAGAATTTAATCGTGAACAGAAGACATTAAAGCATTGATGCAAGAGCAAAACAGTTGATAGAGTATCTGAACTAGAAAAATTTATGTCAACTATGAAAACAAATGAGATAGTTTAGAAGACTTTGTTACTAAATAATTAAAAAGAAAGACGAACATTTAGTGAAAAAATAGTTGATAAGGCCATTAATAAATGTTGAGGAAGATCCAAAAACTAAGAGTAATAAAACTGTGCCCAATATCTGTAGTAGGGCCAGTTTATGCAAAAGCCCCAACGTTTGATGGAAGGACTCATTGGGCAACTTATCTTCGCCATGAAGCTGTTGCTCGTTTAAATAAATGGTCAAAAGAAGAGAAAGGACTTTCACTCATTCTTGCTTTAAAAGGACCTGCCGCAGAATTATTACAACAAATGCCATCTGACAGCCAGAACACCTACGTCAAATTAACAAAAACTCTGAAATTATGGTACGGTAACCAACATCTATGCAAAGTGTACCATGTTCAACTCAAAGTGAGGTAATAGTGTTCAGGGGAGAGCCTCCAGGAGTTTGAAGCAAATGTCGACCAACTGATAAGATTGGCTTATTCTGAAACATCGGAGGACTTCCGGGTGTGGTTACTCCCATTATGTTTATTGGCGGTATCAGAGATAGTGAATTGTAACAAGTCTTAAGAATGGCACAGCATCAGAATAGCTCAGACACTCTTGTTGACTCTCTCTGTTTCAAAGCTGCCAAGTCGGTGACCTACATTAATAAAACTATGTCATCACACTGTAGTCAAATGGATCCAATATCATAGTACCATCACAATGATTTTTTGAACTAAAAGAAAAGGCCAAAAGACCTAAGTGTTACAACTTTGGTAAAAGTGGCCATCTTCGAGCAGATGAAATCAGAGAGAAGAGCGTGAATGCATTAACTGAAGATGTAAAGATATAGAACTGCACATAGTCTCCATGCTTCATAAAACCACAGGTAATCTGATTGTCACAGGATTAATTAAAGACACACCTGCAGCATTTACAGTTGACACGGGCGCTCAGTGTCCATTGTGTGCCCTGATTTAGTACGTAACTGTCAGCCTCAATTAATTTAACTCTTGTACAATACAGACTGTGACTGGAAGCCCCGTCAAAGTGTTAGGAAAAGTAGACATACGTGTATGCCTGGGTCTTCTTGAGTTTAGACACCAAATGCTCATTGCAGACATTGTCAATGAAGTGATTCTTGCCACGGAAACATCATGAATGCTTACGGATTCGTTGTGGACTTATGAGAGAATGTCCTGAGGGTTGGCCAAGAGAAGACAAAGCTTTGCATGGCTAAAATGACAGGATCCACCAACCATTCGATCAAGCAAGTGACATTAGCAGAGGAAGTACCGATTTCTATAACAACAAAAGAAGTAATTGGAAAACCAACTATGGCCGTCGAGAAAAGGCTCCTGCTTGTTCCTGAGTTAATCAAATCGCCGGTAGAAATTGCTGAACTTGATGTTACACAATTGTAACATCGATTTTGTTCTGTTGACAGAACCAAACAGACTTGGACCAGCTAATGATTTATAGGTCATCAGTTGTAACATGACCAGGTGTTACATAACCTAGACATATGCCCTTAGATTTAATAAATACATAACGGTAATGTAAGTAGATAATATAATGATAAGAGTAGCAAAGAAGAGAGGAACCATTGAAGAAGAAAGAAGAAGAAGTGCCACAAGAAGCAGTAAACCTAAACACTGCTTGACACTACAACCCATACTATAACTGACACAAACTAATGGACAAAGTAAATTCACTTTAAGCTGTCAAGCGAGTCAGTGAATAACTTAAATGGAATTTGACATGTTAATAAAAACAATTAAATAAGAATCCGAATAATGTGATATCAGCATCAGCATTTGGCTGAGAATAAATCAACTATGACTAGTAACTATTAATGCCAAGGACTAAGATTAGCTGTGGCCACAATATAAGATTGAAGCTGTATTACAGTCTCAAATGTGCTTATGACAAGTAAAAATATTTGTAAGAGGGAACCTTATATAAATAAGCTACCTCATCAAGGTACCGAAATGTAAACTAATAAACATTATTAAGGCATAAATCCGATACAAACGGTATGCCTCGGCAATGCCTAAAACAAACAGTAATCAGTAAGGTGATTAGTAGAAAGTACTATGAGTTAAATCACATACACTGAACAATCTTTGTGCCAAACATAGCGATAAGCATTGTTAATACGTTAGACAAGTAACAGTTCAATTGTTAATTAATAGCATGGAGCAAAGTAATGTGAAACAAAATGTCATAGTGAGTAAGTATAGTTCATAGCAATGTATAAGTTAAGGTTTAATCATAATATTTAATAAATAAATATCAGGACGGATATAATAGTGTTCCAACATAGACGTTTAAGTGAAAAAGGCGATGTGGAACACAAACAATGTATTGATAAGAGAGAGTAATCGCCGGCTTTGTTAGCAGACGACAGCGCGAAGCCTTATACCTGAACATTGTTTATTAAAAAATGTCAGTGAAAGTGTAAATAAACCAGTGTCAAACTATATCAAATTGAAGAGGAAAAACTATCCTTTAATTTGATAGCGATACGACCCCGATCGCAACTATAATAAGTGCGTGACAGGCGTTAGCATCATTTGTACATAATAAATAAGAAATCTGCTTATCAACACTAACAACAACGACGACTGACAATCATTCTGGCGACGAGTCGGTTAAAAAACCGTTAGTGACAGTTGGAAAGACAATACGTCACTTTCTTAACGCCTGGCTAAGCCAATCAGAAAATAGCTTAATAAATAAAACAATTGCCTAAGCTCGATCAAAACAGAGGGTATATAAAGAAGAGCGGCTAATTGCCGTTAGACACTTTTAACGTTCATCCAGGGCGGAAGGTACGCTCGTCTCATCAAAATTTTTATTAACTGATAGCTTCATTGTAATAGTACATCTATTGAATTATTTCGGCAACAACAAAAAGTAACTACAAGATACTCTACATCGAATCAGTGCACCGAAGTGAAGTATTATTTTATTTAGTGCGGGAACATATCGAACAGGAGAAATAATTAAATAGTACCATATAAGGTCCTTTTTAGTCAGAAGCGGACCAATATTCTCTGTTCAAGTGCGTGTGTAGTGAATAACAATGGTCATTACAATCCGACCATTGAAGTGTTTAATTGAATTTTAATCGAAAGATTAAAACACAAAGGTAACTGTGTGACAATTTATTCCATTACACTGAGTGCAATAACCTATATGTTTTGGTAAACAAATCTGTACTGACGCATAACACAGAAACATTTTCTGTATACACCATGTCTGAATTTATTTAATGGATTTGTCAATCCTATTTAAGTTGGATGTTAGTCATAAGTGATCTCACCATATAACCTTATGAATAATTAAGCAAGCGTGACGAACGCCTAACCTATAAACTAGGTTCGATTTTTTATTAGTAAACTAAAAGGCATTACTAGTTGATATTGTATTATAAAATAATTAGTCATTGTGTAGGCATGAGCATTCTTTCTTGTGTTTCAAAGAACTTACGCCTGAGATATAAATAATATTAATGTTTAAAGGAAAGTTTAACTGGACTTAACCAGGATTATTGTTTATGCTCTGAGCCAGTCATATAGGGTATGTAACAAAATATTTGCAATTGTACATCAATGTATTCTTTTAATTATATTTGTTCGAATTCACAATCAAGGTTACAAATAAAACCCAGTTATTAGCAGTATAACTTGACTTGATTTATTTCTAAAAAATAGATAAATAATTCATTCAGAAGAATCAAAACAACTTTTAGTTGCGATTAAATATTGTTGAATTGCATTGCCATAAGGGCAATAAACACGATTTCAATTTTTTTAAATTATTTGATTCTATTAATGGGTTTTTCACGGGATTTTCCCGAAATAAACCTGTGTGGCGCCCATTATTAAACAAGGTAACCTAACCTTGTAGATAAAGTAGGCTGGTTTTGTAAACCGTCTTGACAGCTTATTGATTTATTGAACTTCTGAACTTCCAGAAACACGAACAGGTACGTGGAAGTGTATTTTATTAATTCTATTGTCCAGACGTTACTAGACTTGACGTACTTAGACAACTGTCAACCTGGAGGAGGAGTTTCGCTGCTAGTATCAACACGACGGTCACCATCATCAAGCGACCAGCTAGTACACTTTATTTTTAAATTTAAGCAACTTTATTGTTCAAATAATATTAATGCAATTATCTTATTTTTTATCTAAAAGAGTTCTTTTCAGACACTTATAATTTTTGCAATTGTAAACACACTTTTAATAACATCTAATGCTACATTTTAATTACTTTATAAAATTAGTAACTTTCAATTTTCAACCAATACAACCTTTAATATTTCGAATATAAATATAAACATAAACGTAATAAATTTTTATTTTATTACAAATTGGCGACCAGCAACGTGAGGCTGAAAAAAATATTGGATAAATATATTTTTATATTTATAATCAGCCCGGCAGACACAAAAGAACGATCACGCCTTGCATACACAGACACAATAATATATACAAAGCGAACACCGAAGCAAAGATGTGGGAACCTACAAAGGCACAGCAGGCAGAAATGATGAGAATGTTAATGGAATTAAAGGAAGAGTTTAGAATATCCCGGGAAGAGAATCAGAAGATGTGGGAAGAGTTAAGGAAAACAGTTAACAATAATAATAAAAATACCGTGTCATTAAAGGAAGGTTTTTGAAGGACCAGGGAAGAAAAGAAGGATGATGGCAAACAAGCAGAACAGCAACCGGACTCAAATACATTATCATCTGAAAATGAGCGTGATAGAAACAAGGAAGATATTCAATACAAGGAGATCCACGCCGAAGGTATAAAGAAGACTCAGGTAATTAAAGAAGCGGAAGAGTTAGTAGCCGAGAATGAAGACTTAGAACAAAATAATCTGCCAATGTGTGATGATCAAGTGGAGACCAAAGAATTACTCAGAAATAAAAACACCGAACAAGTGAATTTAAAAACTAAAAATCGTGAAGAAAGGAACAAAATAATTAAGAAAACGGAAGAAAAGGAGGCGAAGATAAGAAGAATAATATGCCCAAAGAAGACTAGGGTAACAAAGGAATTAATCGAAATGACTCGAAGTGGTCTAATTAATATGATTTATTTCCCAGTCAGCAACCGTGAAGAAGGAATCTATAGGAAGGAGTACCGAAGGAGCTTCATGAAGATGAACGAAGAGAAGAAATGTGCTACAACAAAGAAGACTATAACCAATAAAATACTTAAAGCAAATACTTCCAAAGGGAGAATAAGGCATTCCAAGAAAAGGAAAGGGTATCAAAAACAACTGGACCGGATCATTCAAGGGTATGCCCAAGAAATAAAAGAATTGCGAAGGAAGAGGGACCAGTCAATGGAAAAATCCAACCAGGAAACTAATGACGATCAACTAGAGTTAGAAGAGGTACTAGACGTCAATAATAACAAAGACCCGGAGTACACTGGACACATGGATATCGAAGATGAGGAGAGGAAGAAGGCGAGAAAACGGGGAGCCAATGACTATCTGGTAGCCGCAAAGTGGAAGAACCGCATGATAGGGATAGGGTGCCAAATACCACAAACATGTAGTACTAGAGACTGCTATGAAAAAGGGTACCTGTGAAACGTAATTGTCCCAAACAATGAACCCAATAGAGTGGAAAAGCACAATATGACCCCAAATATGTAGACCATAAATGTGATTATTGTTAAAAACAGATAAATTATAGTGGTATACAACATTTACCACCGGAATATTTAGTGTATAAGAAATTTTAAAAGTAGCTACCATAAACGGATTCAATTAGTGATCAGAAGGATCATGTATTATGCCCAAGGTATTGAAAGTGACTAGTTGCCTATGGCAAACCTATTTGCCATAGGGTGTTATAAAAAGTGTGTAATATTAGTGTATAGGCCAAACTATTCGTTACCTATTAAATAAGAGCCGGATTTATCATACTAAATGGTAGAAAAATGTGTATAGTAAACCCAATAATTTAATGAGAAGAAAGATATCTATTATATCATATAGAACCAAAGGTAGCATATAACAAAAATATACCTAAAAGAGTGACATAAAATTACTCTAATACTCCTATGTTAGATTAATTTAAAGAGGAAATACTACTATTTTATAACTAAAATTACTATGCTATATTTAAGAGGAAAAGAGAAAAAGTACTAACTGCTAATGTGTTATAATTGTATCGTTATATTGTATTTAAATGTCAAATATTGTATACCTCTCACCAAACTAAGATATTATATAAAATCATCCAGAATAAGTGTAAATTACCAGACACTTGAAGGAGTAGAGAGGCAGAATACCAAAGAGAGTTAATTATAAAGATGGCTATTGTTATTGTGGAATGAAGAGAAAGAAAAATGTTATTTAATTACCAAATATTGTATGTAACAAGATATGTCAGAGAACATCTAACAAAAACATTTAGTATATGAATACTGTAAACCCTGATAATTCAGGATAAGTGTAAATTATTGACGAGAGAAAAACTTGTAAACTATTGTAAGAATGAAATATTGTAAACTCTATATGTAAGAAACAACTGCATAATTATATGATGATCAATGTAAGTGTGTAATTTTAAGAATACTCAAATAAACCAAAACAAATTGTCAACTAGTATAAAAGGGTAACAATACGGCTAATAAAAAGCATGGCCGAGAATGTCAAGTCTGAAAAGAAATGATTACCTGTGAAGAGGAAGTATGTTAGAAAGTATAAAAGAAGGAAATGTGATACAAATGAAACCTCTAATACCTTGAATATTATATTGAATATGTTATATTATTGAAAAATGAATGATATGTTATATTTTATGTGTTGTGATAGTGCAACTATTGCTATGTGCAATTTTTATTTTGTCTCAGACAGAGATGAGGATGCCTCTGATTCTGAGTATGTGTAATGAGGAACGGCGGAGAATGTATGCCACAGTGAGCCACTCTGATTCCGAACCCACTACAAATGTTAGGGAATTATATAGTAATGTATCAAGGACTATTAATAAAGAATATGTGAGGTAAAAAATGAAAGAACCATTGAGATTATCACAAAAAATAAAGATATGTAATGAGAAAGAAAAATGTATTATTGTAAGACAGGAAATTGTTAATTTAAGAAGTGAAATCTATTGTAATTAAATGACTTAGAATATGAGAAACTTGAAAAAATACTAGTAAGCTAAGAATTATATCACTAGCCAAGAACTCAAACTAGTGTAGCACACTAATAGTATGTTAAAGGTCAATGTAAAGAGTACAAGACAAAAAGCAGTAGTAATATACTAAAAAACTGAAATGAATTGATAATTTTATCAAAAATAAAATTTTCTCTCAAATTATCAATTTTGAGAGGGGAGTATATGTAACATGACCAGGTGTTACATAACCTAGACATATGCCCTTAGATTTAATAAATACATAACGGTAATGTAAGTAGATAATATAATGATAAGAGTAGCAAAGAAGAGAGGAACCATTGAAGAAGAAAGAAGAAGAAGTGCCACAAGAAGCAGTAAACCTAAACACTGCTTGACACTACAACCCATACTATAACTGACACAAACTAATGGACAAAGTAAATTCACTTTAAGCTGTCAAGCGAGTCAGTGAATAACTTAAATGGAATTTGACATGTTAATAAAAACAATTAAATAAGAATCCGAATAATGTGATATCAGCATCAGCATTTGGCTGAGAATAAATCAACTATGACTAGTAACTATTAATGCCAAGGACTAAGATTAGCTGTGGCCACAATATAAGATTGAAGCTGTATTACAGTCTCAAATGTGCTTATGACAAGTAAAATTTTTTGTAAGAGGGAACCTTATATAAATAAGCTACCTCATCAAGGTACCGAAATGTAAACTAATAAACATTATTAAGGCATAAATCCGATACAAACGGTATGCCTCGGCAATGCCTAAAACAAACAGTAATCAGTAAGGTGATTAGTAGAAAGTACTATGAGTTAAATCACATACACTGAACAATCTTTGTGCCAAACATAGCGATAAGCATTGTTAATACGTTAGACAAGTAACAGTTCAATTGTTAATTAATAGCATGGAGCAAAGTAATGTGAAACAAAATGTCATAGTGAGTAAGTATAGTTCATAGCAATGTATAAGTTAAGGTTTAATCATAATATTTAATAAATAAATATCAGGACGGATATAATAGTGTTCCAACATAGACGTTTAAGTGAAAAAGGCGATGTGGAACACAAACAATGTATTGATAAGAGAGAGTAATCGCTGGCTTTGTTAGCAGACGACAGCGCGAAGCCATATACCTGAACATTGTTTATTAAAAAATGTCAGTGAAAGTGTAAATAAACCAGTGTCAAACTATATCAAATTGAAGAGGAAAAAATATCCTTTAATTTGATAGCGATACGACCCCGATCGCAACTATAATAAGTGCGTGACAGGCGTTAGCATCATTTGTACATAATAAATAAGAAATCTGTTTATCAACACTAACAACAACAACGACTGTCAATCATTCTGGCGACGAGTCGGTTAAAAAACCGTTAGTGACATTTGGAAAGACAATACGTCACTTTCGTAACGCCTGGCTAAGCCAATCAGAAAATAGCTTAATAAATAAAACAATTGCCTAAGCCCGATCAAAACAGAGGGTATATAAAGAAGAGCGGCTAATTGCCGTTAGACACTTTTAACGTTCATCCAGGGCGGAAGGTACGCTCGTTTCATCAAAATTTTTATTAACTGATAGCTTCATTGTAATAGTACATCT
This sequence comes from Magicicada septendecula, assembly GCA_034769895.1. Taxonomy (NCBI): domain Eukaryota; kingdom Metazoa; phylum Arthropoda; class Insecta; order Hemiptera; family Cicadidae; genus Magicicada; species Magicicada septendecula. Next base: position 154,586,760 of record CM068369.1, read on the forward strand.
ATTGAATTATTTCGGCAACAACAAAAAGTAACTACAAGATACTCTACATCGAATCAGTGCACCGAAGTGAAGTATTATTTTATTTAGTGCGGGAACATATCGAACAGGAGAAATAATTAAATAGTACCATATAAGGTCCTTTTTAGTCAGAAGCGGACCAATATTCTCTGTTCAAGTGCGTGTGTAGTGAATAACAATGGTCATTACAATCCGACCATTGAAGTGTTTAATTGAATTTTAATCGAAAGATTAAAACACAAAGGTAACTGTGTGACAATTTATTCCATTACACTGAGTGCAATAACCTATATGTTTTGGTAAACAAATCTGTACTGACGCATAACACAGAAACATTTTCTGTATACACCATGTCTGAATTTATTTAATGGATTTGTCAATCCTATTTAAGTTGGATGTTAGTCATAAGTGATCTCACCATATAACTTTATGAATAATTAAGCAAGCGTGACGAACGCCTAACCTATAAACTAGGTTCGATTTTTTATTAGTAAACTAAAAGGCATTACTAGTCGATATTGTATTATAAAATAATTAGTCATTGTGTAGGCATGAGCATTCTTTCTTGTGTTTCAAAGAACTTACGCCTGAGATATAAATAATTAAATATCACTATAATATTGACGACTCGGAACACAAAGTTTTTTATAAGTAAAAACGTAAAGTTTTACCTTACAGCCTAAACCGGCTTTCACCTATAGAAGGCTTCATCAGAGGCTGTCGTTAGTAGCGCTGCTCGTCTTGTTGTTCGCGACGAGAAAGTGTTTCGAAAGATTGAAGCTGTGTGTGTGTGGTGAGATGTGTTCGAATAATGCGTGCGATTTGAATTGTGTCTGTTCGTTTAGGATGTCGTTTTTATTTGTTTTTGTGTGTTTGTATATTTCTAATTGTTCTAGAGTGTCTAGTTTTCGGCCTTTTGTGTGTACGTGTAGTATGTTCATGTTATTGTCGATGTTTTTATATGTGTGGTTTGCTTCAATGAGGTGGTTTGCGAAGGTAGATTCTGTAGTGGTGTGGAGTGCTTTTGTGTGTTCAATGTATCTCTGTTTGAAGCTACGTCCTGTCTGGCCTATGTAGAATTTACTGCAATTTGAACAATTTAGTTTATATACACCGGGTAGATCGAATTTGTTTTGTGCTTTGGGCATGCGTTTTGATAGTGTGTGTTCTGTTTTGTTAGTAGTTTTGTAAGCGATTCTGTATCCTGCTTTTTTGAATTTGTGGGCAATTTTTTCTGTTTGTTTGTTGATGTATGTTAGTGTTATGAATTTGTTGTTTTCTGTCTTTGTCTGTTGTTTGTTTTGTGTAGGAGTTTACTGACTATTGTTCTGTCATAACCGTTAGATTCTGCTAGATATTTTATCGTGTTTAGTTCGTCTTTGTAGTCTATTTCATCTAAGGGGATGTTGTTAAGTCTATGTATCATGGTTCTAAAAGCAGCTAGTTTGTGTTGTATTGGGTGATTGGAGGTGTTGTGTATTAGTGTGTCAGTTGTAGTTGGTTTTCTGTATATACTGAATTTGTGCCTGTGTTCTATAAATTCAGTATATACAGAAAACCAACTACAACTGACACACTAATACACAACACCTCCAATCACCCAATACAACACAAACTAGCTGCTTTTAGAACCATGATACATAGACTTAACAACATCCCCTTAGATGAAATAGACTACAAAGACGAACTAAACACGATAAAATATCTAGCAGAATCTAACGGTTATGACAGAACAATAGTCAGTAAACTCCTACACAAAACACAAAACAAACAACAGACAAAGACAGAAAACAACAAATTCATAACACTAACATACATCAACAAACAAACAGAAAAAATTGCCCACAAATTCAAAAAAGCAGGATACAGAATCGCTTACAAAACTACTAACAAAACAGAACACACACTATCAAAACGCATGCCCAAAGCACAAAACAAATTCGATCTACCCGGTGTATATAAACTAAATTGTTCAAATTGCAGTAAATTCTACATAGGCCAGACAGGACGTAGCTTCAAACAGAGATACATTGAACACACAAAAGCACTCCACACCACTACAGAATCTACCTTCGCAAACCACCTCATTGAAGCAAACCACACATATAAAAACATCGACAATAACATGAACATACTACACGTACACACAAAAGGCCGAAAACTAGACACTCTAGAACAATTAGAAATATACAAACACACAAAAACAAATAAAAACGACATCCTAAACGAACAGACACAATTCAAATCGCACGCATTATTCGAACACATCTCACCACGCACACACAGCTTCAATCTTTCGAAACACTTTCTCGTCGCGAACAACAAGACGAGCAGCGCTACTAACGACAGCCTCTGATGAAGCCTTCTATAGGTGAAAGCCGGTTTAGGCTGTAAGGTAAAACTTTACGTTTTTACTTATAAAAAACTTTGTGTTCCGAGTCGTCAATATTATAGTGATATTTAGTTAAGTAACGGACACGTCATGGACAACGAAATCCAAGAATATAAATAATATTAATGTTTAAAGGAAAGTTTAACTGGACTTAACCAGGATTATTGTTTATGCTCTGAGCCAGTCATATAGGGTATGTAACAAAATATTTGCAATTGTACATCAATGTATTCTTTTAATTATATTTGTTCGAATTCACAATCAAGGGTACAAATAAAACCCAGTTATTAGCAGCATAACTTGACTTGATTTATTTCTAAAAAATAGATAAATAATTCATTCAGAAGAATCAAAACAACTTTTAGTTGCGATTAAATATTGTTAAATTGCATTGCCATAAGGGCAATAAACACGATTTCAATTTTTTTAAATTATTTGATTCTATTAATGGGTTTTTCACGGGATTTTCCCGAAATAAACCTGTGTGGCGCCCATTATTAAACAAGGTAACCTAACCTTGTAGATAAAGTAGGCTGGTTTTGTAAACCGTCTTGACAGCTTATTGATTTATTGAACTTCTGAACTTCCAAAAACACGAACAGGTATGTGGAAGTGTGTTTTATTAATTCTATTGTCCAGACGTTGCTAGACTTGACGTACTTAGACAACTGTCAACCTGGAGGACGAGTTTCGCTGCTAGTATCAACACGACGGTCACCATCATCAAGCGACCAGCTAGTACACTTTATTTTTAAATTTAAGCAACGTTATTGTTCAAATAATATTAATGCAATTATCTTATTTTTTATCTAAAAGAGTTCTTTTCAGACACTTATAATTTTTGCAATTGTAAACACACTTTTAATAACATCTAATGCTACATTTTAATTACTTTATAAAATTAGTAACTTTCAATTTTCAACCACTACAACCTTTAATATTTCGAATATAAATATAAACATAAACGTAATAATTTTTATTTTATTACACAGTACACAACACAACTGGCCCAATACCAGCAAAACTAGTGGTTGAAAAGGAGCTTAGTATCCCTGGGACTTGATGTTCAGATCAGCCGAAACTGAATTCTAAGAACCTCAGAATTAGTCTTCGCAAGTACACTGACTGCCTAGATCGCACGGTCAAATATTACTTCAGAGACGGTTTGCCAGTTCGGGGCAAACAGGCTTAAGAAGGGGGCAGTGTTATGGCAATAATGGAATGCTCTCAAAAAGGCGAGAGTGTCATTCTACATGCTTCTCGACTAGCCCACCATGTCTTGTGTGTGTCAAAACAGTCAACTCACATAGTACACAAGCACCTTCCACACTCTTCGAGAGCACTTATAAGTATTGTGGCGAAGTGATAATTGTGTTATAATTAGTGTGGAACTCTACTAGTTGATAAATTGTTATTTGTGACTCATTAAAGCTGGTTATAAGTGACTTTACTGGTATATGTATTTTGTTTCCACTGATACGGTTTGTTACAATCAGTGATACCATCATAACAACATATTCAGTTCTTGTCTGTGGTGATGAATTTATGTTCACTTTTAACAAAAATAATTACCAACAAAACTTTGAACATGCTACTACAATTAAAAAATCATGTGATAAAAAAATATTATTTCACTGTGTAAATAAACGTGATTTACAAATAATATATTTAAATAATAATCGGTTAATAAAATTTTTATTTATTGTATTTGTTTTTATATAATTAATTTATTTAATTGTTTAATTGGTTTCAATTGTTTTATGTTCAATTAATAAAAATACTGATTAATAACTGTGCTAGCTCTGATGAAGAATTATTTGTTTCTTCACGTTAAATGGATTATCGTGGCCAAACCGATTGCATGTAGCGGCTGGTTCAGTATCTGTACTTCTTCTTCTGCTCGTTCCTTTCCTTCAGAAGTTCACATTAACATTTAATAATTAATGTAATTTAATTTATTACTCAAATAATCCATAAGACAACGTTTAAACAATAATTAAGTTTATTAGGTTCAAAGTAATGGTTTGAATTGCCGCGACTGGCTCGAGTCTGATTCGAGATTAAGTTCCAGTTCGATTATTACATATAAATTAATATTAAATTAAATTAATATAGTATAAGGGTTCTTTTAACTGTAGAAATAGTCAGGAAAGGCAAGAGAATTCAATACTTACAAATTATTAAAAACTTATTCATTAAACAGACAAAATAATAAAGTATAATGTATATAAAATTTTAATATTACAATACAGATGTTTTCTCCGACGTCACTCATCACGCTCCCGTCAGCCTCTTCGAATGGAATCATAAAATGGCCACCTTGATGAGTTGATCTGCTATGCAAATTCAGCTCCAAGATTTTGTTCCAAATAAATGTATTGGTTGTTTAATTCCTCTTCCGTGATGCCGCTATTGGAATCTTCACAAGTTGTAGTGTGTAGTTGTGTTTCTCCACTGGATTTTGTTCGGTAACAGTTGTGTTGTGTCAAATGGTTTCTTTCACTCGTTTCTGGTTATCTGAGTTTAAATTCGTTCTTCAATCGAGTCTATACGTAGTGACAGCTCTATTTAGTGGTGTTTAGTTTAACTGTGTATTTCCCACAATTATTTTAATTGTATTCAGAACTCTACTGTCTATTCCTCATTCATTTATATTTTCACAATATATCTCGGTTGGTGTTATTTGAAAAAATTTCATCCAATTTCTTTGAAATGTAATTGACACGTCTGTCCTGTTTGGCTTTTAACAATCAACTAACTGATATTTATTCCTTCATATATAAAATTCTATAAGATTTTGGTATCATTTCTCATTGTTCATGGATCAGCTGTTCCTATCAAATAATTCAATCTTTTTTTTCTTATTTTCTTACCTTTGTTAGGTCCGTCTTGTGACTTTTATCTTTAGAATAATATTAGCGTGACGCGTTTCAGGTCATCTGACCCATCCTCAGACACTTGCTCGAAAAGAGGTCGTCATATATTAAAATCCAATTAAAATAAAAACACACATATGTAAACTCATTGTCAATAATTAAAATACGTTACTTGGACCGTTAACAAACAAAAATGTTTATAATTCAATCTTATAAAAAAAATGTCATATTTTATATTTAATTGGCTATAAATTATTTGTTTATTACCTTTATGTTATTCTAAATATAGAACAATATTCCTGCTTTTATTTTACACAAGTTAATACTAAATTTGACCTGTTTTGGTTTGAATTAAGCTTCAGAATTACCTTCTTTGAAATTTATCTATAGGCCTTATTTTGATTCACATAAATACCTATTAAATGGTTTCCAATATGTTTTATGTTACAATTTTATTCATACTTGATTACTAATTAGGCCCTTGTAGTTTACCTTTTATGTCTGGCTATTATTTTAAATATTTAACAAGTTATTTGCATTTTACTAGTGCTTGCTTACTGCTGTTGGGCATTCTCTTGTACAATCACCATTTAAGTCAATTTTACATGTTGATTCCTTTAATCACTATTATAGGTCGTTGTTATCATTAGGATAAATTATTTGTATTCTGAAAATGATAATTTATATCAATTTAATCTAGGTTCTATAAATTTATATTCTCTGATTTGATTTATATGGTCAAAGTTGAATTTGTCTTGGTCATCAATTTTCAATTTTCCTAGCAATGTTATTACGAATTCATCTTATTAGTTCTATATTTTTTGATTTACTATTTATGGGTCATTTGAATTATTATTTTGCCTTTCCTTACTTTACAAAAATACAACATTAATTAACAAGATTCAAATACAATAAAATCTTACATACTAACATCTAGTATTCCCTACTATCAACATATTTTGTATGGTATACTCTAAAAATATTAACACATAATAATTATATAAATAAACACTTTAAAACTTTATATTAATGATGGTCTTTTGTTGTCCTTTTTTAACACTGGTTTGGGGTGTTCCCCTTAATCACATTTATTTTAATTATAATTAATTTTACATTATTTCTCATTATTTGTATTGGATTCTCTTTTTTGGGCTAGTTGTTTCGTTTAATTTGGTATAGCTGATATAGTTTAATTTCTTTTTAATTATTTGTTTACTGCTATAGAGGTTTCTGTCTTTACAATAGGTTTTTTGGGTATTTTGATATTATTCCCTTTTGATTCATTTGTTATGTTCTGTTGATCCTTACTACTCCATATTTTGAGGATTGTCATTTAAATTTATTTATTCTGGGCTGTTACTCCTTACTGCTCCGTATTTTCCTGGGTCTACTAATTATTTTATTGATATGATATTCATACTATTTGTTTTTTAACACTTTTTTGGCTATACATTGACTATATATAAATTCTTTGAATCGATTTGTTTAGTTCTGTTAAGTTCTTTTATTGATGATTGTAATTACTTTTCTCTGCTATTTTTATTTAAGTTGATATTACACATTCCAGATGACTTCTTCCCTTCTTTTCCTATATGATCTTATTTTGTAGAATAAGGTAAAAACTTCGTTGTGCTACAACTGTTTAAAAAAAGTCTGTCATTTAAGTACTTGTTGTCGTTGTCTTCTGTGAGAATTGTTTGTCTGAAACTTTGATTAAAAAACGCATTTTCCTCACCAGTAGTTATAACTTTTTATTGTATAACTACATAAGTAATTGTATGAAACACAATATTTGTAATGCAATACATTAGCTTGTCATTAACTATACAGAAATTTTGGACTTAAAAATTAATAAGTCACTTATTTGAATTTTTAACTGTACTGTACATCACTACACCAATACTCAATACATAAGCAATATATACAAATATATAATCCTGTTTAACTGTCTTACATGTTTGTAAACAAAAATACAAAATATATATTTACAGTATAGTGAAAGTAACAAGACTTACACGATAATGATTTAATTATATACAAAATATAATTTATTTTTAAAATAAAAAATATCTGCTATCTAGCCAATGACCATATGTGAAATCCATTTAATGTGATACATAATGTGCATCCACAATAAAACAAAAATAATAAACAAATGTTTGTATAAGTTATTACTGAGATTTGTGCAAATTTCACATGGAAAAATACATACATCATTAAAAATACAAATACAGTATAATTAATTTTTATGACTAGTGAATTGTTCATTAAGACCTTAGAGTACTTTTAGTACATTCAAAATATGTGTTAGTTTTATTTAACATAAAAATTATTTTGCTTAAACTTGAAGTTTCTCTTTTGTGACAATAGTCAATTTAAATAAATTCATCTTTAAAAAATAACAATATTATCCATAATTTAATAATAATAACAGTAAAATTAATAATAATAATAATTATAATGAATAAAAAATAGAAGAGTAATAGAAACAACATACCACAATAATATAGCAACTATAAACACACACACACACACACACACACACACACACACACACACACACACACACACACACACACACACACACACACACACACACACACACACACACACACACACACACACACACACACACACACACACACACACACACACACACACACACACACACACACACACACACACACACACACACACACACACACACACACACACACACACACACACACACACGTGCGCGCGCACACACACACACACACACACACAATTTTTATAATAAAATAAAAAAGAAAGTAAATTTTACAAATTAAATAATCTAAAAGTTTAATTTAGAAAATAATTTGATCTTATGCAGTCAACATAATAGCACATCAAAAAAATTATAATATTAAGAGAGCAATTCCAGTGTATCCAGTGTATCTTAGAGGATCAGTGGAGAAAAGAAAAAAGGAAACATATAGATAAGTGTTTCTAGAATCAAACATTCTTTAATATTGTTAAAAAGAAAACACAGTTTTTGTGTTTATAATTTAGATTAAAAACAAACATATTGGAGGTCTCAGATATAAAGAGGAGCTACTGATTCTTATTTATCTGAGATTCTAAATATGTAAGAAAAGCCTATTTTTGTATGATGAAGAGGTCAGAGATTTGAGAAAGTGATGTCAGCTCTTAAAACAAACACAAAACAAATCAAAAACAAAACAAAACAAATACAAATCAATACAAAACATGACACAATATTCAAAGCACTCAACATCGAAAATACACAAAATACAAATACATATACCACAATCACACACAATAATACAACTTTAAAATACCAGAGACCAACAAGAAACCTTAACAGCATCCAGCCAACACACAAATACTTCAAGCAAGATCGCGAAGGCTGAGGATGAGAGCACGGGAGCTCTTGAAACATGTTCCAAATAAGGAAAAATAACATCTTGATGTAATATAAATATTGTAATAAAACGTAGACTCCTGCTCGGGTCTGCTTCCTTTTATATTGTGCCCCACTGTTGTGAGCGCCAATTTTGTAATAACCCTTTTGATATTATTAAGATCTGTAATAATGTTGTCACAATTTGAAATAAAAAAAATTATTTTTATTTCACAAAAAAAAATTTCTGAAAAAATAGTTTTTATGAAAATGTTAATCCTAATATTTAGGAACCAATTGTGTTTATTGTTTGTAATTAGAAATGAAGTGGTATTATGTTTATTCTTGTAATAGTGTCACTTTCAGTAAAATTGTTAAAGGACAATCTGGTTAACTCCAAATCTAGTCGAAAGACGGCTCCCTTCTTCTTCTTCTTGGAGCGTTCGTTGTTTCGTATATACCGCCTTTCGGTTAGTTGGTATGCTTGAATAATTTATTTGTTAAGCTTTTTTAAAGAAAAACCAAATCCAAATTACAAAACAGCACGTTTATTAATAAAATAGTTATTTTGTTCGATAAGAATCGATGTTACAGAGTAGTATCGACTCACTCAGGGTCGGTCGATATAAAATTGTACATTCGTATTATAAAAATATGGTTCTTTAAACGGTTATTTAAGATATAGCCAGAGAAGGTTATGGGCAGGAAAGTATAACACTTACAATTATAAAATGCCTTAATATTAAACAATACAATGTTATAATTAAAAATAATAAAAGTTTACATATGAGATTTATTCAAACCAAAAGCAGCATCAGACAGTCGTTCTCTACAGCTGACGGGAGTAGATGACGACGATTCACAAAATGGCCGACTGGCGCATGCGTAGTTAACGTATAACTTGGATGAAAGTTTTATTTAAATAAAGACGTCTTTTTTCCGTGTAAATGGTCTCAGCAATTGTATATGATTGTCCTGGATGTATTTGAGTGTCACTGGTGTATGGTGGAATAGTTCACTTGGTGTAAAATGTGGTTATTGGATATATCTCATTTGTTCTATGTGTGTCGGTTTTAACCTTAATTTTTCGTCAGTAAATTGTGTGATATTGGTGTTATTTCGATTAATTAGTCTTAGGTGGTTCAGTTTATTGTGTTACACTGTTCATATTTTAACTTCACCGGTTCACAATAAAAAAAATAGCTCAAAATAAGTTTTATACAAATTTTCACCGAACTCGGTTTATAACGTTAATCGCCATTACAGGTTACTTCTAGCAAATAATCACGTTAAGTTCACTCGTCAACGTATAATAATGAACTGTTCTCATTTCCTTCGTCTCCTGAAAATCTTAGCCCATTTAATATATCTTATACATTGTTTCAAATTATCTTAGCTTCCGATACATTTTATTTTAATGCATTATACTCAGAAAATAATTTCGTTGTTAATTAACTGTACGAAATACTAAATACATATTCGGTTTCATTATTCTATTCTGCTTATTTTGCTAGTAATTAATATAGTGTTACAAAGTTTCATTAGAAAATTATATTTATTACATTTTTGGAAGGTAGGCCTAAATTTATATTTCCTGTAGTCTAAGCAAATAATAGCCATTTTCCCTAATATAATTATTATTCTATTAAATCTGAAATTGATATAATTGTCTATTCTTACTTAATTTCTTGCAATTTAGTTTATTAATGATTGTTTATAAATACAATTCATTTGTCTATGACTCCTCCTCTGATAATGTCAGTTAGTCCATGCCATTTTTATTGGTAATTTTATTAGATAAATAAGTAATTTTACTTATCTACTGACCTTATCTTTAGAAAGTCTTATTTACATGGTATACTATATGTTGGGTTTATCTTGCATAAATATTGTCAGTTTAACTGGCTTATAAGACTAGATTTATTAATTATTCTGCAGTTTAAATTCATTATATGGCCTAGATTTGATGTGTTGCTATTTGCAAAATTTTTACTAATGTAGTTAGTTTATACCCTTCTCTGACTTTTTATCCTTATATACTTTATTAACAATTAGTTCTTTGACTGGTATAACAGTGATTATTGATTGTACAATTAAAATATAACACCTATCTCTATCAAAACTGGTACCTTGAATAATACCTTTTATGTGTATTGATTACACCTAGTAACATAATTAAAAACATTTTATAACATGGGGAATGATATCTACCTTTAGATATGGCATTCCTAATTTAAATTAACAACAAAATAACATCTTGTAACAATAATATCTCTTACTAATAAATCTTATTTGTCTAGTTATTATATGGAACAGGAACATAACATATTGGTTCCATATAATGGTTAACACTTTCTTAAAACTAATTATTGACAGTCTGCTCTGTATTTCCCAATTTTAAGGATTTATTCCCCATCTCTAAGTATAACACTAGCTATCTGTTTATTATTTCATTCTATGGAATGTTCTTATAGATTCAGTAGCATTTCATTAGCAATATTATTACTTCATATCAAATAAGATACTGTTCAAAAAACACTTAAAGTTTATACATTTGTACGGCAACTCATGCACCTTTTCAAAGTTTATCGGTTATAATTCAATAACTTACACTTGTCCATGGTTATTTATTAATATTATTACTAGTCCTTTTCTAGCTTTTCAACATGAAATATTCAACCATGGGGGGACTGTGAAGATTTGTTCATACAAACTAAACAATAACTTTTTTGGGTGCACTGTTACTTAATACTATTAACATTTTTGGTTTTTGTCAGTTTTACATTGTGATATGGTTTTTTGGGGTGTTATACTTTCTCTTTGGACATTCATTTATTTTTGGGGTTTTTGGGTTCTCTCCCTATGGGGTTTCTATTTGGTATGGGTCGTCTCACTTCCTTTTTTCTAGTGGATCTTCTCAGGTTTCTTATTCTTCAGTATTTTTAGTCATTCTATATTTCTTCTTTCTTCTTTCTTCAGTATTTTTGTTCATTTTATATCTCTTCTTTCTTCAGTACCATTCCGCTGTGTATGCCTTTGTTTCTTCTGGTCTGGTTTATTTGTCGGGGTATCTTAATTGCCTGCTTCTATCTTACCTGGGTAATTTTGTTATTCACATTTTAGTTTTCTGGGTTTTTAAATTTGTAGTATATATATTATTTGCAGATTTTTTCCTTATGTTTACTTTTCTTGTGATTATACTAATTAATAGTGCCTTTTAATTGATTCTTATCTGGATATTCCATATATTAGAGCTTTATTAATGATCATTGAGTAATTTATTTATGTGGATTATCTGTCATGCTACAATATAAATTTTAAATACTATATATATATATATATATACATATAGTGTGTGTGTTATGTAAATTATAAAAATTCCAAAAACCCACTCAAAATAGCCAAAAAATGTGGGTTTTTGTGTTTTTGAAATTGGCCCACCACTCGAAAAAATCTGAAAATTTTTTAGTATAAAACGTTTGTTAAAATACACTTTCTAAAAGAAAAATATGCCTGTAGCTCTTTTGGGACCTCAGATATAGCATTATTTATCTTTTTTGAATTTTTTTAAAACAATCCCATGATCCCATGGGCCTGTAATTTTTTAGTTTATTGTTTTTAGTGCAAAAAATGTGTTCAAATTTTTTGGAAACTTTACAAATTTTTCTTCTGAAACTTTATATAAGTTAAAATGAATCCCTTAAAATCTTAACATAAAACTTATCACTTTCACTCTGATGGATCGACAAACAACTTCTCTTCAACACACCCTCTGAATTATCATTTTCACGTTGGAAGAAATGCAGAGAGATAGAAAATGTATTTGAAACACTTCACTAGGGAGGAATAAAATTAACAAAAACAAGGACAAAATGTTGTAGAAGTGCGCTGTGTTATAGTAAGGAATGGTTATAAAGTATGAACTACGCGATTTTGGGAGCCTCGATTACCAAGGTAACTATGATTTTTTTGGGGGTTATCGTAAATCAATGCTAGTGGCAAATAATTTTGTATATTACATTTGTAAAAGAGAAGACAACTTGTAATTTCTGAAAAAAGGATTGTTATTCATAACCAACTAAGACGTATCTTGTTTGTAATAGTCAGCCTCGACTAAAACCAATTTTCAGTCAGTCAATTTAAAGAAAAAACCAAAGATATGTAAAGTTCAATGTCAGTACTTGTTGTATATATAATTTGAAGTTGTAACTTTGTAATGCAATTTTGTAAATTGTGATTACGCACTGTATGAATGTATGAGTGCGTGCTAATCAAACTGTGTGGGTGCATAAAGTATACTAAAAGATGTGGAACTTTCAGTTCAAAGCTTGGTTCGATGTACAGGAGTGAGGATACGAGAATATGGACTCGATGTAGTTTTTCTTCACACGTTCTTCCAGCATGGACACAGCAGCGGTCCATGGCATGAGCAGAGGAACACGCACCCGTTGCGACCAGCTACAGCAGGCTGTGAGAGAACCTATCCGGATTGCCAAGTAAAATTTTACCATTAACAACTTTCAGTGGAAGTTACTACAATCACTGATGAAAAGCAAGATAAATCAGTTTACTCACCTTATGTGACAGGAACAAATCTTTTTATAAATGTTTTGTGATGCAGAACAGTGTTAGAATTTTTATGAGCAGATCACAGCTTGTACGCTGCTCACCGTTTACTGTAAACTAGTATTGATTTATGCAATTGTCCTATATTCAATATTTAATCTTTTCTATATTCAGTTTATTTTGAGCTAAATTAACCCAGTAATTAACTTTTGCTGACTGACTTAAGATTATGTAAATTTTCGAGGCTCATATTGTTTTGAAATAAATGGGTCGAATCCGACTCTGCCCACAAATTGATGGTATTCAAAATTGTTTTTACTTACACCTCCTCCCTTTTGGAACTATGTTAAACTTTAGGGATATTTGAGAAGTATGTTATAATGTAGAGAGAGTCATAAATAGTAATAAGCATTTTGGTTGATTTGGTGTTATATTATGTTATTTTTGGTGTATTCTGTGTGTTGCGCTTCTGGGGCCCAGCAGCAGGAAGTGTCCCACAGAATTGGTAGCAAAGCGTGGTTGTCCTTGGTGATTTTGTCGATTTGTTGTCCTTATAATGTGTAATTTTGTCAATTTTCCCATTTTTTGTTGGTGAGTTACATTCAGACCACGTGGGTTTTTTTTTGTCGCGTCTTGCCTGTCCTGTCCAGGACGCGTCAGAGATTGGTCATATGTAATTTCGGTATGGGGTATTTTGCGAGAAATTTTGAAATGTTATGTAGGGTTAACTAAATTTCGGTCATGTTTAGCGATCTTATTTTAACATAATTTTGGTTGGTTTTGTTCAAATTATTCTCTCGAAAAGAAATATCAGCTAGTTGGACCTTGTCTGGCAGATAACGCCATGTATTACGGTACCCGGGTGGCCAGTTTGTTTTATCTACATTCCATCGAACAGCTGCTTCCTTATCATCAAATACTAGTCATTAACCACATGCTCTATATGCAATTTTCTCCACCACAAATAAAACCGTTCGTTAAATGATATTAACCTATTTTTCAGATACTGTCTTCGTTTCAAATCAAAACGCTTGTGCAAAAAAAAGTGCCGGACTAGTGCGTAGCGTCGGGTAATGTTCCATCATCGTGGTTGATAAGGTTGTGATGAATCTAGGAGTTTTGACAGGTTACTGTACGGGTTTTCGCTCCGTGAGGGAGAGTTAAGAGGAAAGCTCATAGTGAGTGTCCCCTTTTTGGTCAGAGTATGTGGCCTGACATTCCCCGTTCCCAGATTAGTCTGGTGATTCCCTTTGTTGCCAGTGTGTAGGCTGGAGTACCCCCCCCCCTTTGCTTGCTCTCTCTCAGTCGCGTGATGAATCTGTCTGTAGTCTTGAAGTCTGGTCAGTCGAAACCCGACGAAGGAAATTTCGTCTATGTACTTCCTCGGCTCGTGTGTGTCATTAGTCAGCCCCGTTATCGATCTCCGTTGTGGTATATTTTATTCCTTGGATTCCTGGATGGCTTCGAGCTAGTACCCGATCATCGTCTTGCGTGCATCAATTGTGCCGCATTCCCATCTGGTTGTTTCACCCCTCCGTTGTCATTGTGCACCCCTTACAGAGAAATCGTTTTCTGCATTGGCATAACGTCGTTTGATATTCGAGCTTACCTCGTAAGCATTTTGGTGATGAGCAGTCGTGTGAGGTTTTTGAGTCATGGAGGAACGATCGACATTGAAAAGCACTTGTAAGGAGCGAAACCCCTCTCTTTCCAGTCTTATCTGGTCTTAGCCCTCTTGTGTTGGTTTACCCATGTACCTAGCTGATGGTAATGGTGTAGTTACCCCCTCCCTCTTTCTCACCTCGCATAATCGGGCGATGTGAAGAGATATTCTTTGCCTTGTTGTTCGAGTGCCATTAGTAAAGGTCGCTGTAATCCTACAGCGTCTTTAAGGTGAGTGGCCCCTCGTATTCGATTTTCCTCTCTCTGCGGCGTGGATGCTCGTGTGCTCTTTTCGTCAGTTCACCTTTGACAGCCCTTGTTGTGGTTGCGTTTCCTGGGTGGCGGTCCTCCCGCCCGTATCCCGCATCATTAACTCTGCCGTTATGGAGGGTTAGGCTGCCAATAATTCTGTTGCTTCTCTGTGTACCTTGACGTTCGGAAAATAATATCTTCCATGCTCTTTGTCTTCGGTTGGGTGTAGCCACGAAAAGCGTTGATACGGTGTTCTTTCTCATTTCTGCTGTAGGTCCAGTCATGTCACAAACCTCAGGAAATCCAAAGCGGTAGAATTTCTCGTCCCCTTTACACTGTGTTTTCTTTTCCTTTCGAGATGGGAATCGTGTAGTCGAATTCGGAGTCCAGTCCGCACGAATTTGTAGGTGGGAACTGACAAACATGAAGACCTTGGTTCTTTTAATTTAGGCGGTTCTTTGAGCAAAATACCGCCGGTATATCCGTGTACTTGCAGTTCGGTTATGAGCTATGCCCCAATAGTATCAGACGTCCCTTCCCAAAAAGATTACTGTTACCGATTGTTTCATCATTGTTTTTCGAGAAAGTGTTTGTGACATGTTGGAGATGTTTTGGCGTGAGGTATCTCAGGTTGGTTGAACCCCCACATGCGAAGTCATGTTAATTAGGATTTCTTATTATGGTAGCACTATTTTATCGTTCATAAACGGGTATGGTATACTATTTTTGTAATAGGTAGACACTGTCGTAATAAGTGGCAGTGCGAAACTTCCGCGCTGAGGAAGAGAGGTCGAGAAACAAAAAGGCTTGTAAAGAGTGAACCCCCCCCCCAGTGTTGCCAGTGTAGTCTGTTGTGACCCCCCTTTGCCCCGGTTAGCCATGTACCTGGGTAGTGGTAATATAGCCCCCTTGACTCACCTCGTATGAGCGGAGGATGTGGAGATGTGTTCTCCACTTTGTCATCCGCGTGCGGAGAAGGAAAGTTGCTGTGGCCATACAGCGCTTTTAAGGTGAGGGACTCCTCTAGTTCGTTCTCTTGCTCTCAGCTATGCGGTTTGTGTGCCTGCACCCTTAAAAATTGGCCCCCTTTGTGCTTTTAAGTTGCACCTCCCATGTGCCGAACGTTCCTTTGTACCGTGTGTAGGTAACCCCAAATCATGTAATGTATGTCACTCAAGTCTGCTGTAGCCTGGTATTTTGAATTTAAGTCCTCATGTTCCTGCATAATAGTGTTTCTTGGTGTATCCGCACGTTAACTTGTAAACCCACTTTCACTCATCTTGCCTGGTGAGCGGTGCAAGGACTGATCACCCCCTCGTCGTCCAGTTGCTGCGCGCAGGCAGCATTTCTAAGGTGACTGAAGGTGTTTCTCGGATTGGTCTATATGTGTGTGTGTGTGTGTGTGTGTGTGTGTGTGTGTGTGTGTGTGTGTGTGTGTGTGTGTGTGTGTGTGTGTGTGTGTGTATTGTTACAACACAAAAAGCCGCCCCAATACCAGGGAAAAAACTAAAATGAATTAACTAGATTAAACTAATGAAAATAAAATGACTATGACGAGACAAAGGACTATGACCCAACCCAAGTGATTGACCCAACAAAGAAAATAAAATGAGAAAGTATAAACTCAAAGAATGATGGAAAAGACACAAACAAATAATAAAGAAAATAAAATGAGAAGGTATAAACTCAAAGAATGATGAAAAAGACACAAACAAATAATAAAGAAAATAAAATGAGAAAGAATAAACTCAAATAATGATGAAAAAGACACAAACAAATAACAAATGTAAATAAAAAGTATTAAAATCAAATAAAATAATCTCAATTAAAGTACACTAACCAGAGTAATAGATATTATATGTTATGAATAACTCTATGATGATAAGTAAATCAGAACATGTTTGTTAACATACTAACTAACAATTGTGAATAAAACAATAAAAAACCCAGAAGGGAGAGATAGGTAGGAAGTGAAAGTGATTAAGTGAGTAAACGAAATCTATATTAGGGAATAACCACTATTAACACTAAAGTACAGTAAAAAAAAAAAGGTTCAAAGTGCCAGTGTAACCCAAAATAAATATAAAACATAACATATAGGTAAAGACACCAAAACCAGTGATTAACACTATAGTTTAAGGGTGAAAGATACCATAAAATAAGAATCACCAGAATATTGTTATTATAGTTAGAAGTGATAATAGAATAGTAATACAGTTGTATTCAGGATAAAAATCCCATAATGATTAAGGATGTTATTGTTACAAAGTTTAAATGGTAAAAAATATATAGTAAATGTTGAAAGATGGATAGACAACCAATCTAATAGTGTTAAATAAGAATAAACTAAATAATATGAGTACAAAATAAATAAAACATCCTATGTTAATAAAAATGTTCAAAGGGATGATTAGCAAGATAAAATAAATGGTGTTATAATGTTATTCACCAAGATAGTTATTTGTTCAATTAAGTTTATAAGAAGGAATATGGCTGAAAAAAGTAAACAGACCATAAACCTAATTTTTGTGTTATGTTTTATAAGTAATATTAAATTATAAACAAGTTATAAGAAATGGCAATAGATATGAGTAAGGAGATAAAATTTTACAAACATAATAATGATCATTAGAGTAAAGACAGAAAAAGAAATAAGAGAATAACAGACAAGCAATGATTTTGGTAAAGTAATAAGAACATACAATTATGGTAAAACAACCCAATTTAATTCAAAATGTAAACAAGTCATAAGTGACACCAAGCAAAACACATGTAAATGAAAAATAATCTTTAATTTGTGTAAAATAAGAAGATATAGCCAATTACTACTTAGGCCTATAAAACGCCTAACTGTATAAATCCAAAATAAACAAATTGTAAGAAATTAACTATTGTATTAGAAAATTCAGAGCAAGTAACCAATTAAGTACAATTAGTGAACCATATTAAGATGTCAGAATTAGATTAAAAACATTAAATAAGAAAGAAATGTAATAACATAACATTAACATTTTTGTCAAAACTTTAATACATGAACAAACCCAGCTTTGTGGGATGTCAAAATGATCTTTGAAAGAAAATATAAACGGTTGTGATAATATCTAATACATAGATAAGAAGACAGAAGAATAATAGTCATCAGAAGATATTTATTCATTTTGAATTAAAATTCATATATTATAACAATAGACATAAATATGATCAAGCAATGAGAGTACAGACAGTTGCCATAACAATGGAACGTTATTTAATATAATTCCGTTATAAAACATTAGTCCATTATTGACGCTCAAGACATACAGAAGCCAAGACATATTCAACACAATTATAAATAAAAATAATAAGAAATTCGACCAAATTTAATAAGAAGTGGAATCAATAAGTTGAACGAAGACTTAATTAAACTAGGAGAGCCAATTAACCAGATTATTAATAGTTAAAAATAATTAAAACTTCCAATTGATTGAAAAAGAAATCAGACATAATCCAAATTATAAATGATGGAAGATTGATGATCGTATCGACCCAACCTAACTAAGAACTAAGTGACTCTACACCCGAATTCAACAAGATTTGTTAAGTATATCTGAAATACCCGAATTTACGAAATAAATTCTAATTAACTTTTCTCACAACAAAAATAACTCTCACTCTGAACTGATAACTAATTTTCTTTCAAGGATTAATTGAGAATAAAACTTAAACTTGTATGTAAACAGAAAATAACCTGTGTACAAATTACGAATTATTAACACACACTTTTTAACACTTAAAAAACGAATTGTATTTAACTGTAATAGTATATAAGTACCATTGATGTAAGGTAGTGTACCTTATTATCATCTTATTAATATTTTTTCGTAACCAAAAGAACTCAGTGATTAAATGAACAAGTTGAAAATAAACATTGACGACAGCCATGTCGATTTAGAATCGTTTCAATCATCTTAGCCAACCTGAGAATATTGTCTATTTATTGCTGGAGCAACATTATTTAATAACAGTATATAATTTTGTATTTAACTGAATAAGTATTAACTATTTCATGTTAATTACCTAGTACTGAGTAGTAATAACCATCCTTTATTTCATAATAAATTGTATTATAAAGTTTGTGTACTTTAGCGACAAACGAAATTGCCTGCCAGCGTTAGACGTCGGCAGCACGACGAACTACAAGCGAGATTCCAATGCCCGCCAGTTGCGAGGGTAATTTGAATTAGTCAACACCGCCTAGAACGATCACTCAGTTTAACATTTTTAATTGTTTTCATAAACAATTTGGTGCCACCCGGGAAATAAATTTACTCATTGAAGGACAGGTAAGGTTTACACTCGTGAAGCTATCGGTACTGGTAATTCGTGCGTTTGCAACGGACATCGTCAGCGTGAGAAGTTAGAAACAGCACGACTGTTATTTTTAAACATAAAGTAACGACTACAATGTGTGAGGCTAACACGCGACAAAACACGCTTTTACAAAGAGATGATAAGAGTCTACTCGTTACAATATATATATGGGCAAAAGTCGTCTTGAGAAATTTGGTAACCTCCCAGTTTGGTAAATCAAATGTGCCTAGTTTATCGAAGTCGACCTCGTTTGGTTGTCCCATAACCCTTTCCTGCACCGGGGACACACACCCTTTGATGATACGCCCATTTACGGAGTGCCTGTCCATTGCACTTCCGGTGGTGAATAGTTTAGGACTTATTTGTTTGGTATTTATTGGAGTATGTGTTCTGTTGTATCATTGATGTTAATGCGTGTCAGAATTAAATTGTTACTTTTTCTTGTTGGTTACCGAGTTATTGGACGCCTTTTTGTCCTTATGTGGGTGTTTGGTGTTAATTTGATTGTTGGTGATGTCTTATTTTTGCAAGAAACCTTACACG
This sequence comes from Magicicada septendecula, assembly GCA_034769895.1. Lineage (NCBI taxonomy): Eukaryota > Metazoa > Arthropoda > Insecta > Hemiptera > Cicadidae > Magicicada > Magicicada septendecula. Next base: position 154,606,804 of record CM068369.1, read on the forward strand.
GTCTCCTTGTAACTGATTATAGTTGTCCTGTGAATATTCAATATTGCTTTTGGTGAATTTGACCTGGGACAAACGTTGTTTCTGCACCCAATGCTTGTCTTTTGGGGGGGGGTTCTGTTGCAATTATTCGGCTTCGGCCGAATGCAACGATCGGCGAACCGTACTTTGCCCGACGTCCTGACGTCACCCCCCGCCCTTTACTAACCAAGCGGTTTGGTTCGTTAAATCTTGTCAGTCGACCACCAGACCAGCCATGTGAGCAGAGCCGCCCATCGCCGAACTTTCGGCGATTTTGGGAGCCTCAATTACCAAGGTAACTATGATTTTTTTTGTTGGTTATCGTAAATCAATGCTAGTGTCAAATAATTTTGTATATTACATTTGTAAAAGAGAAGAAAACTTGTAATTTCTGTAAAAAGGATTGTTATTCATAACCAACCAAGACGTATCTTGTTTGTAATAGTCAGCCTCGACTAAAACCAATTTTCAGTCAGTCAATTTAAAGAAAAAACCAAAGATATGTAAAGTTCAATGTCAGTACTTGTTGTATATATAATTTGAAGTTGTAACTTTGTAATATAATTTTGTAAATTGTGATTACGCACTGTATGAATGTATGAGTGCGTGCTAATCAAACTGTGTGGGTGCATAAAGTATACTAAAAGATGTGGAACTTTCAGTTCAAAGCTTGGTTCGACGTACAGGAGTGAGGATACGAGAATATGGACTCGATGTAGTTTTTCTTCACATGTTCTTCCAGCATGGACACAGCAGCAGTCCATGGCATGAGCAGAGGAACACGCTCCCGTTGAGACTGGCTACAGCAGGCTGTGAGAGAACCTATCCGGATTGCCAAGTAAAATTTTACCATTAACAACTTTCAGTGGAAGTTACTGTACAATCACTAATGAAAAGCGAGATAAACCAGTTTACTCACCTTATGTGACAGGAACAAATCTTTTTATAAATGTTTTGTGATGCAGAACAGTGTTAGAATTTTTATGAGCAGATCACAGCTTGTACGCTGAACACCATTTACTGTAAACTAGTATTGATTTATGCAATTGTCCTATATTCAATATAAAATCTTTTCTATATTCTGTTTATTTTGAGCTAAATTAACTCAGTAATTGACTTTTGCTGACTGACTTATGATTACGTAAATTTTCGAGGCTCATATTGTTTTGAAATAAACGGGTTGAATCCGACTCTGCCCACAAATTGATGGTATTCAAAATTTTTTTACTTACACCTCCTCCCTTTTTGGAATTATGTTAAACTTTAGGGATATTTGAGAAGTATGTTATAATGTAGAGAGAGTCATAAATAGTAATAAGCATTTTGGTTGATTTGGTGTTATATTATGTTATTTTTGGTGTATTCTGTGTGTTGCGCTTCTGGGGCCCAGCAGCAGGAAGTGTCCCACAAAATACATACTATAAACATCACTTTTTGAACTCTGAATAAGGCATTTGTTCCTTTTATGTTTTGTACTTTCAAGTAAGGCAGAGTTTGCAATGTGAAAACAAAGATATAAGATTTATAAAACTAATTTTTGTGGTGTACATACTGCCAAAATTGATAAATATACAAACCATTTTATATATATATACACCTAGGCATTTCCCATTTTTTTATAGAGGCAGTTACAGACAAAGCCTTCAAAATCTTGGTCAGTCTTTTGCTATAACACTTTCAATGCCTGATTAAAGATAAGGTAAAATTCATTAATTTAAATCAGTTCTATCCATGGCTTAAGTTTATTAAAATAATTTCCATATTTATTATTAAAATATCATAAAATTATCACTGCACACATTCCAATTATATTAAAAAATTTACATATTTTTGTGATCATTTTTGTGTGCAACAGATCATATTTGTACATCTAAGAAAGACACTTTATTTGATCATATAATATAGGGATTTGCCTTTTCTAACAAACTGTCAAGATAATATGGGTTGTTGAGTTGAAAATTCTGGAATGATTCAATAGATGATGAAAAGTGTTTGACGTCCGGAAGACTTGAAACAGACACTGCATATTCCATAGCATTCACTCTGTAAACATATATTGTCCACATTAGTAAACTACAGCTATATACATAAAACTCAATGTCTGAGGATTTATGGGTACTTAATACAAATCCACACCGTTACACAGATTTTCACAAAATGTTGCAAAGGTAACCTTTGACACAAGGTAAAAAATACTATCTAACTTTGATTTGATATTTTGCCCCGTTCGCAGGATTTAGGCCCTTTTAATTATGCCTTTTCGTTAACACATATAAAGATGTTAACAACACCATGGAGACCAGAATTAATTACCATAGTAACAAGTAAATAAACAAATGATATTTAGCGGCATCAGAACTGTACCTTTATCTGTTCCTGCATTTTTTAATGTTTTTAATATGCGATTGTATCGATATATTTTGTAATTTTGTATACAGATACGTCTATATATTTTGTAATTATATTAAACAATTATAAATTTTATGTTTATATGTATTTCTGATGATGCAATGAATAAGTAATTAAATATATTAAATACTACTACTAAAGATGTCAACACCATCACGGAGACCAGAATTATTACCATAGTAACAAGTAAATAATCAAAAGCTATTTAGTGGCATTGGAACTGTATGTTTATCCATTCCTGCAGTATATTTTCGATGTTTTACATAACATGCGATTGTATCGATATATTACGGTGTGGGAAAGAAGAAGTGTGCTAATTGTAAATTGCCCTATTACTTAATGCAAAGCGAAAATACGTGTTGTTTTCACTTGTGAGGTTAGGTGACAATGGTTTTTGGATTTTAGTATACTGCTGAAATAAATAAAAGCCATGGTTGAGGAAAACATAACGTTTAATGTGTTATACAATGGTTCTAACACAGTAACACTTAAAATAAGCGTTTTTGATTTAAGAGGTACTTTATAAATATCTCCAAAGGCTTTATAAACGGGTACATTTAAATCTCCACAGGCTGTTGCACCAACATAATAATTTAGTACAAGTTGAAATAGTACAAGTGTTGAAAACAGCTTTGGAGAGAATTTGACTAATGAGTTCAAAATTGTTAAACGAGCTGACAGAACGCCATATAGACATAGAGAATAAAAATTATATTAAAATACTTATTAAAATGCAAATATTCGCATGCAAAGCCATGGGTAACAGCTAGTTTTATATAAAACTATTATTTTTTATTTCAAAAAATTGTTCATAAGTAAGCATTATTTTATGAAGTATTGTTTTTTTATTAAAACATTTTGATTGATTATGTAAGAAAAATATTGGTATGTAGAACCATACATGACATCCATGTTCTAAGATTTACAAATAAAATAATTAACGAAATGAAATGTTTCCATAGAAACTACTTCTTTCCACTTATTGCTTCAGCCTTAACCACAGTACTATGGTCACTAACGTATACCACCACATGTTATCGCACTCAATTTTCACTGATGATGGCAGTCGACGGCACTGCAGAAACGTCTGATTTTGCAGACAACATTGGACTATGGCCAAACAGCCCGGGAAGGAATTTTAACAACAAACTACTACTTGTCGCCGATAACGTAGCACACATACAAAAATTATCCCCTCCCCCTTCAACAATAATTTTCATTTATAGAAAATTACCCCCAGCCCATTCAACTAGCCTCTTCATTTATAGATATTTCATCTACGTTTCTACAGTGGATTATTAAGATCTTCTTATCAGGATACTTTATTTATCAAAATTAAGTACTTTACTCTAGTTCAACAAAAAATGTTTCAGGTAAACTGCCCTTTCTCCGTAATCGATCTTCACCAAAATCAATAGGCCTTGAGTATTCTACAACTCAGGCACATATGTAAAAAATTATTTGATTCTGTTTGAATTTACGGCAGTTATCGTTCGTCATGAAAAAATTTCTCTTGTCACAACACAAAATGTTGCTGGTAAACTACCCCTTTCCCTTAACCGATCTTCACCAAAATCGACAGGCCTTGAGTACTCTACAATTTAAAGATGGATGCAAACTTATTTGATTAGGTTTGAATTTACGGAAGTTATCGTTCATCATAGAAAAAATTACCCTTGTTATCACTTAAAATGTTGCAGGTAAACTACCCCTTTGACTTAACCGATCTTCACCAAAAACTATAGGTCTTGAAAACTCTATAATTTAGGGCTGCATGCAAAACATTATTTGATTCTGTTTGAATTTGCGGCTGTTATCGTTTGGCATAGAAAACAAATACCCTTGATTTAAAAAAATATCGGTATGGAGAACCATACATGACTTCCAAGTTCTAAGATTTATATTTAAAATCATATTCGAAACGAAATATTTCCATAGAAACTACTTCTTTGTATTGCTTCAGCCTTAACCACAGTACTGTGGTCACTAACGTATACCACCTCATGTTTTCGCACTCGATTTTCACTGATGATGGCAGTCGATGGCACTGCCGAAACGTCTGGTTTTGCTGAAAACATTGGACTATGGCTAAACAGCCCGGGAAGGAGTTTTAACAAAAAACTACTTCTTTGTTGCCAATAACGTAGTACACATATACAAAATTCTCCCCTCCCTCTTCAACTATAATTTTCATTAATAGAAAATTACCCCCACCCCGTTCAACTAGCCTTTCATTTATAGATATTTCATCTACGTTTTTACAGTGGATTATTATGAGCTTCTTATCAGGATACTTTATTTATCAAAATTAAGTACTTTACTCTTGTTAAAACATAAAACGTTGCTGGTAAACTACCCCTTTCTCTTAACCAATCTTCACCAAAATCAATAGGCCTTCAGTTCTCTACAACTCAGGGATGCATGCAAAAAAATATTTGATTCTGTTTGAATGTGCATCAGTTATCGTTCGTCATGAAAACATTTCTCTTGTTACAACATAAAATTTGCAGGTAAACTACCCCTTTCCCTTAACCTATCTTCACCAAAATCGACAAGCCTTGAGTTCTCTACAATTCAGGCATGCATGCAAAACATTATTTGATTCTGTTTTAATGTGCGGCAGTTATCGTTCGTCATAGAAACAATTACTCTTGTTAAAACATGAAAAGTGGCAGGTAAACTACCCCTTTCCCTTACCCGATCTTCACCAAAATCAACAGGCCTTCACTTCTTTACAATTTAGGACAGCATGCAAAAAAGTATATGATTCTCTTTGAATTTACGGCAGTTATCGTTCATCATAAAACAAATTACCCTTGTTAAAACATAAAACTTTGCTAGTAAACTACCCCTTTCCGCTAACCGATCTTCAACAAAATCAACAGACCCTGAACATTCAGAAAGGTATGCAAAAAAGTAGTTGATTCTGTAGAATTTATGGCAGTTATCGTTCGTCTTAGAAAATATCGGTATGGAGAACCATACATAACTTCCATGTTCTAAGATTTATATTTAAAATCATTTTCGAAATGAAATATTACCATAGAAACTACTTCTTTCTACTTACTGCTTCAGCCTTAACCACAGTACTGTGGTCACTAATGTATACCACCTCACGTTATCGCACTCGATTTTCACTGATGATGGAAGTCGATGGCATTGCCGAAACATCTGGTTTTGTAGAAAACATTGGACTACGGCCAAACATCCCGGGAAGGAATTTTAACAAAAACTACTTCTTTGTTGCCAATAACGTTGTACACATATATATAAAAAATATGCATAAAATTAATGGCTTGTATAAGTTAAGGTTTGATCTCCATTAAGTAGTGCTCAAGTTTCCAAAGTTTTAATATTATGATGTCCGTAATTAAAACATCAGAGCAGGTTTAGTGTGTATGAGGGTACACCGTGGACAAAAATTTTCAACATTCCTATTGAGCGTTGCTTAGAGTAAAGCTGCGAATCTACAGTGTACGTTTCACAGAACAAACATGCGGAAAAGAAGGAGCGCTCCGAAGTCACTCATGGACCCTCACCATCTTGCAGAGGGTTCATTCCCTAAAGACAAAAAGTCTGTCTATGAATCGTTCCTCTGTAAACACGTGCAGTTACCCTGCCCAGCGATCCACAGGAAGCAAATCGCTATCCACGCTGGACAATTTTTTGGCTTGCACGCGTTATGTTGGTGTGGGTTTCAGCACTTTCCATTTAAAAAGTGGGCAAATGTAAGAAAATAAACATGAGTGAGGCCAGAAATAACGCAAATTTGGGTGTGCGTGTGTGTGTTCCCTGCCTTTTTATTGCAGTAATCATAATAATAAAATGGAAACGTAAACATTACATAATTGAGATATGCTTGTCTGCCATGAACGATATATTTTCTCTCATACATGATTTACATTAAAATCAAAAAATTATAATTTTATTGCCTGGCAACAAAATTATTTTATTTTTAACAATTACCATTGTTTGAAAAAGTTTAAATGAATTTTCAAGTACTTTACTGTTATTATTATATATAAAAAACTTTCACAAATGAACTTACTTTTGTTCTCACTTTCACAAACGTTTCAAGGTGTTGTGCCTCTTCCTCAGTGTGAGTAAATACTGAATGTCATTATTGAAGAATAACGATTATGGACTATAGGTGTGTGTGGTGGGAATTGATGGTGGGAGGGAATTGGCGCTGAGGTTCAAATTTTGTGTTTGGATCAATGTATCAAATAGTGTATGTGATCTGTAATGTACTTGTTCATTTAATATGTTGTTTGGTTGTAATGTGTGATATCCGTATATTTCAAATTGTTCAGCTGTTTAATTTTCTACTTTTTGATAAGTAGTGTAATATTTCCATGTTGTGTTCTATGTTTGTGTAACTGTGGTTTTGTTTTGTAAATGTGTGGCAAATTTGGAATGTATGTAGTTTGTGGTGAGGGCTTTTAAATGTTTTGAAAATCTGGAGGAAAAAGATCTTCCCATCTGGCCGATGTAGAATTGGTGACAATCATTACAATTTAATTTATATACCCCTGTTTTGCTGTATGTGTCTGTGTTTTTGTTAGTATTATTTATGTGTTTCCTAATAGTGTTGTTGGTTCTGTAGGCTACTTTATAATTATGTTTTCTAAATGTGTTTGCAATTTTGTGCGTATTGGAATTGTAGTATGTAAGTGTTATGTATTTACTGGGTTGTGTGCTGTTGATCTGTGTGTTTTACTTTTTGTGTTTAGGATGCGTTTGTGTAGTTTATTTATTAAATCGGGGTTGTATCCATTGTTGCCTGCTATATATTTGATTGTGTTTAATTCTTCTTGGTAGTCATGTGTGTTTAGGGGTATTGAAGTGAGTCTATGGAGCATGTAGTTGAAAGCTGCATGTTTGTGTTGAGTTGAGTGGTTGGATGAGTTATGTATGACCATGTCTGATGTGGTGGGTTTCCTGTATATTTTGTATGTGTGTGTGTGTTGTTTGTTTTGGTGATTGTAAGGTCTAAGAAGTTTATGCTATTATTTAGTTCTATTTTAAGCGTGAATTTTAATTTATGGTGTATAGTGTTAATGTATTTGTGGAAATTTTCTATTTGTCTTTTGTTGCCGTTGTAGAGGAGTAAAATGTCATCAACATACCTGTGCCAATATATTATTTTATCGGTGTATTTGTTATTGTTCAGTATGTGTTCCTGTTCTATGGTGTGTATAAATATTTCGGCTAGTATACCTGATATAGGGGAGCCCATGGGTAGTCCATCTGTTTGAGTGTAAAACATGTTATTGTGTGCGAAATAATTTTGATCAGTGATAATTTTTTGTTAGATGGATGATCTCTTTTATGTGTGTTATTTATTTTTAGTAATTGTTCTAATGTAGTTATAGTTTCTTTTATGGGAACATTGGTATATAGGTTTGTTATGTTGAATGAAGCTAGTGTGGAATTGTGTGGAATGTGGACGTGTTGAGTTTTATTCACTAGATCTAGATTATTTTTGACGGTGGTGTTGTTTGTTAAATTTATGCTATTTCTGCATATATCCATTTTTAACTGCTATATATATGATTGTGTTAAGTTCTTCTTGGTAATCATGTGTGTTTAGGGGTATTGAAGTGAGTCTATGGAGCATGTAGTTGAATGCTGCATGTTTGTGTTGAGTTGGGTGGTTGGATGAGTTATGTATGACCATGTCTGATGTGGTGGGTTTCCTGTATATTTTGTATGTGTGTGTGTTGTTTGTTTTGGTGATTGTGAGGTCTAATGTGGATGAGGACCATGTCTGATGTGGTGGGTTTCCTGTATATTTTGTATGTGTGTGTGTTGTTTGTTTTGGTGATTGTGAGGTCTAAGAAGTTTATGCTATTATTTAGTTCTATTTCAAGTGTGAATTTTAATTTATGGTGTATAGTATTAATATATTTGTGGAAATTTTCTATTTGTCTTTTGTTGCCGTTGTATAGGAGTATAATGTCATCAACATACCTGTGCCAATATATTATTTTATCAGTATATTTGTTATTGTGTAATATGTGTTCTTGTACATAGTTACACAAACATAGAACACAACATGGAAATATTACACTACTTATCAAAAAGTAGAAAATTAAACAGCTGAACAATTTGAAATATACAGATATCACACATTACAACCAAACAACATATTAAATGAACAAGTACATTACAGATCACATACACTATTTGATACATTGATCCAAACACAAAATTTGAACCTCAGCGCCAATTCCCTCCCACCATCAATTCCCACCACACACACCTATAGTCCATAATCGTTATTCTTCAATAATGACATTCAGTATTTACTCACACTGAGGAAGAGGCACAACACCTTGAAACGTTTGTGAAAGTGAGAACAAAAGTAAGTTCATTTGTGAAAGTTTTTTATATATAATAATATTAGTAAAAGTGAACGAAGAGGATGAGTCAACAAGATATTTACTTTACTGTTGTTAAAACGTAAAAGGTTGCAGGTAAACTACCCCTTCCCTTTAACCGATCTTCACCAAAATCAAAAGACCTTGAGATCACTACAATTCAGTGATGTATGCAAAAAATTATTTGATTCTGTTTGAATATGCGGCAGTTACTGTTCATCATAGAAAAAATTACCCTTGTTAAAACATAAAATGTTGCAGGTAAACTACCCTATTCCCTTAATCGATCTTCACCAAAACCAAAAGGTCTTGAGAACTCTATAATTCAGGGCTGTATGCAAAACATTATTTGATTCTGTTTGAATTTGCGGCTGTAGTTTGCAAAAAAAATTACCCTTGATAAAAAATGCTGCAGGTAAACTACCCCTTTCCCTTAACCGATCTTCTCCGAAAACAATAGGTCTTGAGTACTCTACAATTCAGGGCTGTATGCAAAAAATTATTTGATTCTGTTTGAATTTGCGGCTGTTATCATTTGCCATAGAAAATACCCTTTTTAAAACATAAAATGTTGTAGGTAAACTACCCCTTTCCCTTAACCGATCTTCACCAAAAACAACAGGTCTTGAGAACTCTACAATTCAGGGCTGTATGCAAAAGAGTAGTAGATTCTGTTTAAATTTGCGGCTGTTATCGTTTGACATAGAAAAAAATTACCCTTGATTTAAAAAAACCGTTGCAGGTAAACTACCCCTTTCCCTTAACCGATCTTCACCAAAAACAATACCGTAGGTCTTGAGTACTCTCCAAATCAGGGCTGCATGCAAAAAATTATTTGATTCTTATTATTATTAAAAGTAAAACACATCAGACCAACAGCACACAACCCAGTAAATACATCACACTTACATACTACAATTCCAATACACACAAAATTGCTAACACATTTAGGAAACACAATTATAAAGTAGCTTACAGAACTAACAACACCATTAGGAAACACATAAATAATACTAACAAAGACACAGACATATACAGTAAAACAGGGGTTTATAAATTAAATTGTAATGATTGTCACCAATTCTACATTGGCCAGACGGGAAGATCTTTTTCCTCCAGATTTTCAGAACATTTAAAAGCCGTCACCACAAACTACATACATTCCACATTTGCCACACATTTACAAAACGAAAACCACAGTTACACAAACATAGAACACAACATGGAAATATTACACTAATTACCTAAAAGTAGAAAACTAAACACAACAGAACAATTTGAAATATACAGATATCATGCACTACAACCAAACAACATATTAAATGAACAATTACATTATAGATCACATACACTATTCGATAAACTGATCCAAACACACAATTTGAACCCCAGCGCCAATTCCCTCCCACCATCAACCCCCACCACACACACCTATAGTCCATAACCATTACTCTGTTTATGATATTCAGTATTAACTCCCACTGAAGAAGACATACATCATGTTGAAACGTTTGGGGAAGTGATAACCAAAGTAAGTTCATAAGTGAAAGTTTATATAATTATATAATAATATTTAAAAAAGTGAACGAAGAGGATGAACCAACAAGATAATTATATTTGATTCTGTTTGAATTTGCGGCTGTTATCGTTTGCCATAGAAAAAAGTCTACAGACAGACAGACACACAGACAGACAGACACACAGACACTTTTCGAAAAATGGCTTTTTTTCATGTTTTGAGTGTAGTACAATCAGAATCTGCAATAATCTCGAACACGATTTTTTTTGCCATCATCATACTTCCATTTCCTGGAACATGGAAGTAAAAATTACCCTTGTTAAAACATAAAATGTTGCAGGTAAACTACCCCTTTCCCTTAACCGATCTTCACCAACACCAACAGGTCTTAAGAACTCTACTATTCAGGGCTGTATGCAAAACATTATATGATTCTGTTTGAATTTGCGGCTGTTATCATATGACATAAGAAAAAATTACCCTTGATAAAAAAAATTGCAGGGATACTACCCATTGCCCTTAACCGATCTTCACCAAACACCTACAGGTCTTGAGTACTCTACAATTCAGGGCTGCATGCAAAAAATTATTTGATTCTGTTTGAATTTGCGGCTGTTATCATTTGCCATAGAAAATACTCTTTTAAAACATAAAACGTTGCTGGTAGGCTACCCCTTTCCCTTAACGGAACTTCACCAAAAACAATACGTCCTGAGAACTCTACAATTCAGGGCTGCATGCAAAAAATTATTTGTTTCTATTTGAATGTGCGGCTGTTATCGTTTGCCATAGAAAATACCCTTGTTAAAGCATAAAACTTTGCAGGTAAACTACCCCTTTCCCTTATCCGATCTTTACCAAAAACAATAGGTCCTAAGTACTCTACAAATAAGGACTGTATGCAAAAAATTATTTGATTCTGTTTGAATTTGCGGCTGTTATCGTTTGCCATAGAAAAAAATCCACACACACACACACACACACACACACACACACACACACACACACACACACACACACACACACACACACACACACACACACACACACACACACACACACACACACACACACACACACACACACACACACACACACACACACACACACACACACACACACACACACACACACACACACACACACACACACACACACACACACACTTTTCGAAAAATGACTTTTTTTCATGTTTTGAGTGTAGTACAATCAGAATCTGCAATAATCTCGAACACGATTTTTTTTGCCATCACCATACTTCCATTTCCTTAAGGAACATGGAAGTAAAAACGTTGCAGGTAAACTACCCCTTTCCCTTAACCGATCTTCACCAAAAACTAAAGGCATTTAGTACTCTACAAATCAGGGCTGTATGCAAAAAATTATTTAATTCTTTTTGAATTTGCGGCTGTTATCGTTTGCCATAGAAAAAAAATCTACAGATAGACACACTGATACTTTTTGAAAAATGACTTTTTACTTCCATATTCCTTAAGAAAAAGGAAGTATGGTGATGGCAAAAAAAATCGTGTTCGAGATTATTGCTGATTCTGATTGTACTATACTCAAAACATGAAAAAAGTCATTTTTCGAAAAGTGTCTGTGTCTGTAGATTTTTTTTTGGATTACGATAACAGTCGCAAATTCAAACAGAATCAAATACATTTTTGCATACAGCTCTGATTTGTAGAGTACTCAAGACCTATTATTTTTGGTGAAGATCGGTTAAGGGAAAAGGGTAGCTTACCTGCAACGGTTTTTTTTAAATCAAGGGTAATTTTTTACTTCCATGTTCCTTAAGGAAATGGAAGTATGGTGATAGCAAAAAAACGTGTTCGAGATTATTGCAGACTCTGATTGTACTACACTCAAAACATGAAAAAAAGTCGTTTTTCGAAAAGTGTCTGTGTGTCTATCTGTAGATTTTTTCCTATGGCAAACGTAACAGCCGCAAATTCAAACAGAATCAAATAATTATTTGCATACAGTCCTGATTTGTAGGGTACTCAAGACTTATTGTTTTTGGTAAAGATCGGTTGAGGGCAAGGGGTAGTTTACCTGCAACTTTTTTTTTTATCAAGGGTAATATTTTCTTATGTCAAACGTTAACAGCCCCAAATTCAAACAGAATCATATAATGTTTTGCATACAGCCCTGAATTGTAGAGTTCTCAAGACTTATTAGTTTTGGTTAAGATCGGTTAAGGGAAAGGGGTAGTTTACCTGCAACATTGTATGTTTTAACAAGGGTAATTTTTTCTATGACGAACGATAACTGCCGTAAATTCAAACAGAATCAACTACTTTTTTGCATACCTTTTTGAATTATACTGAATGCAAGGTCTGTTGATTTTGTTGAAGATCGGTTGAGGGAAAGTGGTAGTTTACCTGCAACGTTTTATGTTTTAACAAGGGTAATTTTTTCTATGACAAACGATAACTGCCGTAAATTCAAAGAGAATCAAATAATGTTTTGCATACAGCCTGAATTATAGAGTTCTCAAGACCTATTGTTTTAGGTGAAGATCGGTTAAGGGTAAGGGGTAGTTTACCAGCAACGTTTTATGTTTTGGAAGGGTATTTTCTATGGCAAACGATAACAGCCGCAAATTCAAACAGAATCAAATAATTATTTGCATACAGCCCTGATTTGTAGAGTACTCCAGACATATTGTTTTTGGTGAAGATCGGTTAAGGGAAAGGGGTAGTTTACCTGCCACCTTTTAGGTTTTAACAAGAGTAATTGTTTATATGATGAACGATAACTGCTGCACATTCAAACAGAATCAAATAATTATTTGCATACAGGCCTGATTTGTAGAGTACTCAAGACCTATTGCTTTTGGTGAAGATCAGTTAAGAGAAAGGGGTAGTTTACCAGCAACGTTTTATGTGATAACAAGGTTAATTTTGTCTATGACGAATGATAACTGCCGTTAATTCAATCATAATCAAATAATATTTTGCATACGTCCCTAAATTGTATAGAACGCAAGGCCTGTTGATTTTGGTGAAGATCGGTTACGGGAAAGGGTAGTTTACCTGAAACATTTTTTGTTGTAACAAGAGTAAAGTACTTAATTTTGATAAATAAAGTATCCTGATAAGAAGATCTTAATAATCCACTGTAGAAACGTAGATGAAATATCTATAAATGATGAGGCTAGTTGAACGGGGTGGGGGTAATTTTCTATAAATGAAAATTATAGTTGAAGGGGGAGGGGATAATTTTTATATGTGTACTACGTTATTGGCAACAAAGTAGTAGTTTGTTGTTAAAATTCCTTCCTGGGCTGTTTGGCCGTAGTCCAATGTTTCTGCAAAACCAGACTTTTCGGCAGTGCCGTCGACTGCCATCATCAGTGAAAATCGAGTGCGATAACGTGTGGTGGTATACGTTAGTGACCACAATACTGTGGTTAAGGCTGAAGAAATAAGTGGAAAGTAGTAGTTTCTATGGAAACATTTCATTTCGTAAATGATTTTAAATATAAATCTTAGAACACGGAAGTCATGTATGGTTCTCCATACCGATATTTTCTATGGCAATTTTTTTCGTTGCGGGGATAACAGCCGCAAATTCAAATAGAATCAAATAATGTTTTGCATACAGCCCTAGAAAAAATGGATCGTTTGTCATAGAAAAAAATCTACACATAGACACACAGACAGACACTTTTCGAAAAATGACTTTTTTTCATGTTTTGAGGGTACTACAATCAGAATCTGCAATAATCTCGAACACGATTTTTTTTGTCATCACCATACTTCCATTTCCTTATGGAACATGGAAGTAAAATTGTTATAACAACATTGGTTGGTACCTGTGTAAGTCCAACATTAGTTTATCCAGGTGCGTAGGCAGAAAATGCACTGTCAATGGATTTAAATACTGCAAACTGCTGTTGTTGTTATGTGTATTCTTATCCAGCCTGAAACATTTGTAATTAACTACAAAATATATACAGTTACATCAGTACAGTGATTTCGACTTATAATGTCTGTTATAATAGTCACGTACAAACAGAACCTCCCTGAACCAGAGAATGTTTAACGCGTTTTGTATTCAGGAAAATTCTGGATCAGAGAAATTATATTTTTTTATAGTTAAGTTTGTGCAGTGTTTATGGTACACTAATAAATTAGGTTGTAATATACATTAGAAAAAAAGTAATAGGATCGTTGAACTCTGTTTTATGGGCTAAATCAATCACAAGAGACACAAAAAAGAGACTGTATAAGAGCATCTTCCTAAATATAGTCACATATGGAGCCGAAACATGGGATATGACAAGGAAAAACCGGAAAAAACTCTTAGCTACCGAAATGGATTATTTATGACGCAGTTGTAGAAAATCGAAACTGGAAAGGGTCGGAAATGAAACAACTAGACAGAGTATGAACATGACGAAGAACATAGTGGAAGAGATTGAAAAAAAAACAACTAGTATGGTTTGGATACACAAAAAGAATGGACGAAACCAGGTGGCCCAAGAAAATTTTAGAGTGGATACCATATGAGAGGAAGAAAAGAGGAAGGCCACAAAGAAGTTGGCGAGAGGGTGTTGATGAAGCTATGAAACTTAGAGGTCTGGAAGAAGGCATGTGCTATAATAGAAGAGAATGTAAACTAGGGACGGAGAAGCGGCCTAGGCCATAGAAATCCTATATATATATATATATATATATACAATATTATACTCTTTTCATACTACAGTTTAGGTATAAATAAATACAGAATCTATAAATTACATGTTAGTAAAAATATTAACAATCAGTCTGTTTTTTCATATGTGTGAAAAAAGCTGATATCACATCACTGCTGAATGAACATTAATGCTCTTCTTGTAACGGAACATTTCAGCCCTCCTAGTGTTTTGGGGAAAATAAACATAAATTTTATTTGAAACTCAAAAGAATAAAGAATAATTGTAAAGTTTTATACCGACGTAGCAAGTCAGCAATTGAAAGGGAGTCAAGGTCAACATTCAGAGGCATGAAAACAGTTACATATAGCCAACGAACTCTGACCTTTGTAAACGATGCAAGTTATGTAATTCAGCAGTCATATGATGTTACGTCAGAGACGAGCCCAGCTATGATTCACTGCTGGAATGTAGAGCCAAATTAATAACTTCGCCAAAATCTGATGTAGAGACTCGAAGAAACAAAAGTTTGCCATCACGTGACTTCCCTCACTATCTCGGAAAATGAGACTTTAAATTTCGTCCCAGTCTGCAATAACAACTTGTCCGAATAGCACGTATAAGTTCCGGAACATAAATCGCGGACGCCCGCACGTAAAAAATGTGAAAATTTTGATATTTGATGATCTAAAACAGTATTTTATAAACCAAGTAGATACAGTGAGAAAATTTAAGCAATATGACAGTTCGGCGATAAGGTAGTGCGTGTCTACGAGGACATTGTGACTCTTCAACATGATAAAAGGGAAGTAACTTACCAAATTTTATTATTTTAACATAAAATACAAGAACGCGACATAAAAAATGAGCTCTAACGGGAATATAACTTATCTAATGGGAAAGCGTGTGTGAGTGTATGGGTGAGTTTTGAATTATGTAATTAAAAAAGCACTGGTTTATGTTAAGAGAAGGTAGTTTAGTATTTGTTTTGCAGTATCTGTTTTAGTGTTTAACAAGTTAATTTTCAGTAATATCCTGAGAAAGGTTGATGTTAAAATAAATAATGTACTGTATTAATGTTATAATAGTAAAAGTGTAAGAGATGGAGGGAGTAATTTTGTCATTGTCATTAATATACAACAGCAAAGCTAAATAATGAATAAACACAAGTTTGCTTAAATACAAGTAGATTTGAAGTAATCATTTCCAAGCAACCATCTTGTTTTTAGCTCGTCCAACGAGACCCTGGACACGGTGAGTAAAAAGTTTAAGTTGGTAGTAGACAACATGGCGGCTATCAGAGTCGAAAGTTGTTAATAAAGTTTTATTAATAAAATTAAATAAAAAATAACAATGGCGCCCGAACAGCTGGACCATTTGCATAAATAAAATTTATGCAAATGTGGACCTGTTTTGAGGAATAGTATGGTTGTTTGGAATGAGTAAATTGGTATGTACATAGAAATAAACTTAGATGACGAGAGTGTCAGATAGGGTTATGTTACAATATTATTGATATGGGTGTATTATAAATAATTAAAAAACTAAATAAGCAAAATGAGTACAAATGAAAATATTAACAATGAAGTCAGCTTCACTGACAACCACACGGAAAGTCAAATAAATAGTGATGTGAGCGAGACCAAATCAAAAATAATGGAAGGCGTAACGAATCAGTCGACGCCAGACCAAAGTAAAAAATCTGACGATAGTTATGAAATGCTGAAAATGATACAAACAATGTTAGATATGAAATTCAATGAGCAGAATGTAAAGTTTGATGAACAAAAGAGTAGTTTTAATGCTAAATTTGATGAACAAAAAAGCGAAATTAAAGAAATAAAAAGTAATTTTAATGCTAAATTTGATGAAATGAATACACAAAATGTTAAATTTGAAATTAATATGAATAAACGTCTGAATGAGATTGACGAACGTTTTAATACAATTAAAGAACAGATAATAGAATCAATAAGTAACAATTGCGAGAAGAAGATTAACGAAATGAATAAAAATTTAGACAGGAAATTAAATCAGATAATAAATAAGAAGTTAGGTAACAGTGTTAGAGATATGACAAATAATAATAATGGTAAAATAATGGAAGTGGTAGCGTTAGAGAATAAAATATTAAATAGTGATGATAATGATGAGAGTGTAGTGGGGGTAGAAAATGGTAGAGAGACAGACCAATTAAACGAAAATAAAGATGATAAGGTAAGTGGGGTTGAGAATTATGATGATATAATTAAAAATAGTGGTAAAATAGTTGAAAACGAGGTATTTAAAGGTGATATAATGAAAATAAATAGTGATGATGATAATATAGAGATAGTTAGTGAGAATGAGAGAGAAGTGGGAGTAAGGGGTTGTAAAGGGGTAGAAACAAGTGTTTATAAGTTAGAGAGAGATTTGTATTTTAATAGGAAGATAGAGTTGTTTGAGACTAGTAGAAATTATAAAGAATTGAGAGAGAGAGAGAGAGAGAGAGAGAGAGAGAGAGAGAGAGAGAGAGAGAGAGAGAGAGAGAGAGAGAGAGAGAGAGAGAGTGAAGCGAGAGAGAGATGATGATTATTGAATTCTTACCTTATGATGTAATTGGTGCAGCAGTAGATGACGATAATGTTGATGATAGTGTAACTTACCTGATTGTGACAGATTATACTAAGGGTGACTTGATTATACTCGATGCTGACAAGATATATGATCTAATAATATGGAATAATCCTGTTGATATTGTGGAAAAATATGAGAAGTTAAATAGTCATTATATTGATAGAGATAATATAATGTATTTAATAAAAAATGATTTGTGTAGACGTAAGACCAGACTATTATTCGATGATGGTGGTTAAACAGTTGTTTATGAACATTTAATTATGTGAATAGTGTGGTTTCGAAATGGACTGTATTGTGAATGATTTATGGTAAACAATAATGAATAATAATTTGGATTGTATATACTTGTGTAGTGATGTTAATTGTATTTGTGTAGTAGATTATGTTGTACTATGTATGTTATGTAAACAATGTGGGTATGCATGGTGAATTGATTGTATAATAATGATAATAATAATAGTTGATCAGACTAAATAAATCGTGGTGAGTTTCTCATGCAAATAACTGAATTGTAATTGTTTTGGAATTGTAATTAAAAAACTTAGTGTTTTAAAAAGAAACTGATTGAATTAGATAATTTGAGATAAATTAATTAATGTTGTATAAATGAATTGTGATAATGAATTTAAATGATTTTTATAAGATTTGAACTTGATAATAAATAGTAAATGAGTAAATGTAGAAGGTGTTTAGTTGTGGAGGCATATGGTTGTTATGATATATCAGAAATTACATAAGGGTATGTACAATATATTTGTCATAATGAATGTTTATAATTTTGAGTCTATGACAGTAATCATGTTTTTATTCAATTGAGTGATGTAATGTAAGTATGAAGTTTATAATGACATGGAAATAAAAGTAAAATGTTTTAATAATAAAATTAAATGAGTTTAAAAGGTTAAATTAGGTGATTAAATTAATTTGAGGTTGTTATGAATTTTCTAGTGTAATTTTCAATTATCATATTAATGTAAAATGTGGTAAAAGATGGAGTTTGGGTGATAATTATTTCAATAAGGCATTAAGTCAAAAGTTAATTTTAAATGGGTGTTAGACAAAATAAGAATTTCTGGAATAAAAGTAATACAGAAACGGGGTAGTAGTAGGGACACAGTAGCGGGAGTGCATGTACGTAGAGAAAGTGAGAGTAATGTAAAGGGAGAGTAAATATGTGATGGTGAAATTTTGTAAAGAGGGTGGTGTGGTAAGGAGTCTTCAACGCAAGACGTTGTGGCGGGGGGTGAATAGTTTTAAATGAGGTTTGGCGGAGTTACCTGGGAGAGGCCAGGAACTAATGAGGGAATGAGTATAAGGGAAGGGAACACACATTCTATGTACAAAGAGGGTATCAGGTACTTTATTATAAGAGAGGAAGGATTTAAGTAAAATTAGAGGAATTAGTGGAGATAAATATTATTGAGAGATTGGTGTCACTCGGTGCAAATCTGTTAGTGGTTGTTAGAAGGAAGAAGGTGAGTAAGGTTATAAATATAAATGCCCATTCAATAAATCAAATCATTGTGAATGACTGAGAATCACCCGAACAAATTAATGATGAAAATGCTTAATAGAAATTCATAGTTGAAATGTACTAATAAATGAAACAAGCGAAAGATTTAATAGAATTTGAAACTAAAGTAAAGCTGTAAGGTGTGTAAATTTTGATCAAAATTAAATGTGAAATGTTTGTCTTAAGGTAATAACAACAATGTTCATTATGAGTGTTTATGATGTTTTATTATGTTGTATATTATTATGTATTATGTTAGTGTGTAGGAATCTTAAACATGAATTGTACGTTTTTTAATAGATTCCCCACTTTTGGGCGGTCCCGGCCTTACCAGCCCAGACCGTGGTTTTGGACGACAATCAGCTGTGGGCAGAATTATTGTAAAACTGACCACAGTTGGTTGTCTGTGAAATTGGTATAACTTAGAAATTAACAGGGGGTTTTCATCAGGGGAATCCACATAACTATGGAACAGCGGCTATCGCCGAAGGGGGTGATAGTGCTGTATTAAGGGCGTATGAATCATAATAGTAGGATTACTGGTGTCCTCAGACATCAGTAATGCCGAATTTTTATATAACGCTGAAGCAAGAATGGTGTAAGCAGCGTTTACACCCTAATAAAATTCAGTTCTTGTGGACGCAAATGGGCGCTACAGTCCAACATCAGTAAACAATAGAGTGTGTGGAAAGGAGCTGGCCGTTACAAGCCAGGGGCATAAATACAGTATTTATGCATAATGTAAATACCTTACACGGTTTACCCGTGAGCCTATTTACCTAATTGTAACTGGGTTATAGGGGGAATATTAGATAATGATGGAGAAGGAGGTTACTAAATTATTAGTAACAAATTAGTAAATATTAAATAAAAATGAATTATGTTGATGACGTAGAAGGTGTAGTTGATCTGATGAGATAACTAAATGATTTTGTATTGAGTTAAGAAGTATTATGATAATTGAAGATGATTAACAATTTTAAGTAGATAATTTGTTCTGATGTAGTTGATTTAAATGTGTTTTATTCTAAATAAGAATTTTATAAATGAATTTAATTGTTTTGAAATATGAATTATATAATGGAAGGTATTTGTAATATTGTAATAGGGAATGTTCATTTAATTTCTGAAAGAATCAGAGAGATATTTTGAATTTTGGGAATAAGAATTAACAAGAGAAGGGTCGTGAATGTTGATATTGAGGTTGAATGTTTTATATTTTGTTATAATAAATATGCATTCATGTATATGTTAGAAGTTAAGAGGAAAACCAGTGCTTCTTAACACAAACCAGCGCACAGCTAAGGGGGAACAGATCAGTTAGGGATATGGTGTTATACAAGGCCACTACTTGATATTTTGATTTGATGTTTCAGTGTCTGGTGATGCTGTGGCGGCGGTCCTGAGCTGGCCAGCGCATCAGATCAGGAGCGTCAAGTGCCTGTCTGGTCTTGCGGTGTTGGGATCTCAAGAGAGAAGTCCGTAAGGTCATTCAGGTGCGGTCACAGTCACTGGGCCAGGGGGTAAGTAAACCATGAATTTTAATAAAACGTAAAGGGGGTTGTGGCAACATATCCTGACTGATCCCTTTAGGAAGTATGAGAGTGTCAATGAGAGTTTTTATGCTTCGGCATATAACCTCTCATTGAGGGGGTATTGTAACAGGACATTTCAGCCCTCCTAGTGTTTGGTCAACATTCAGACGCATGAAAACAGTTGCATATAGCCAACGAACTCTGACCTTTGTAAACGCTGCAAGTTATGTAATTCAGCAGTCATACGATGTTACGTCAGAGATGAGCCCAGCTATGATTCACTGCTGGAATGTAGAGCCAAATTAATAACTTCGCCAAAATCTGATGTAGAGACTCGAAGAAACAAAAGTTTGCCATCACGTGACTTCCCTCACTATCTCGGAAAATGAGACTTTAAATTTTGCCCCAGTCTGCAATAACAACTCGTCCGAATAGCACGTATAAGTTCCGGAACATAAATCGCGGATGCCCGCACGTAAAAAATGTGAAAATTTTGATATTTGATGATCTAAAACAGTATTTTATAAACCAAGTAGATACAGTGAGAAAATTTAAGCAATATGACAGTTCGGCGATAAGGTAGTGCGTGTCTACGAGGAAAATTGTAAGAGAGTACCTTCAACATGATAAAAGGGAAGTAACTTACCAAATTTTATTATTTTAACATAAAATACAAGAACACGACATAAAAAATGAGCTCTAAGGGGAATATAACTTATCTAATGGGAAAGCGTGTGTGAGTGTATGGGTGAGTTTTGAATTATGTAATTAAAAAAGCACTGGTTTACGTTAAGAGAAGGCAGTTTAGTATTTTTTTTTGCAGTGTCTGTTTAAGTGTTTAACAAGTTAATTTTCAGTAATATCCTGAGAAAGGTTGATGTTAAAATAAATAATGTACTGTATTAATGTTATAATAGTAAAAGTGTAAGAGATGGAGGGAGTAATTTTGTCATTGTCATTAATATACAACAGCAAAGCTAAATAATGAATAAACACAAGTTTGCGTAAATACAAGTAGATTTGAAGTAATCATTTCCAAGCAACCATCTTGTTGTTTTCAGCTTGTCCAACGAGACCCTGGACATGGTGAGTAAAAAGTTTAAGTTGGTAGTAGACAACATGGCGGCTATCAGAGTCGAAAGTTGTAAACACAGAGTACATTAATAAAGTTTTATTAATAAAATTAAATAAAATATAACATTCTGTTTTCATGTTATTCAGCATACTTCATTGCCGTCTATGATACAAATTTTGTGAGTTTGATTTTTTTTTAATTCCTGTTCCTTCTTGTCACAAGAGATACCAGATATAAGAAGTCTGGATATGTAAAGTTGTACTAAATTTTTTTATATGCATTTCATTCATATTTTATATATACAAACATGTAGTAATCAAGTAAGTTGAAAACATCTTATTTGCTTGAACTGTTCATATACGTATTTTACATTATAATTCTCATATTATTTAATTGAAAAATTACATTACATTTATGCAATGTAAAAGATTTTCATGTAAATGTAAAATATATAAATTTTCATTCACAATGAAACTAACGTGATACAAAAAATTTAGTCTAAATTATTTAAATTATCGTATTCACACTTTGTTTTATTTACTGTTTAACTAGTCTGAAACAGACTGCCTGTAGTGGGTTATGGTAGACGTTAATGTGTCATACTGCTGGCCTGTCCAATATAAGCAGGAAAGCGATCTATGGATCCTTTCAGTCTCAAATTATGTACTGAGGACATTTTGTCATACAGCATGCAAATTGTCTGGTATAGAATAATTAAAATTAAACAGTGTTAAATTTAGGAAATATGTTGTATTTGAAATATCAACCGGGCTATTTGGCCATGGTCTAAGGTTTACATTCAAACCAAACGTTTCAACGGCATCACTGTGGGCCTGACATACGACACCCCGCGTTACGTTGACTCGAATATCCACTGAAGATGGCAGCCAGTGGTGCTACTGAAACATTTGGTTTGAATATAAATCTTAGACCACAGCCAAACAGCCCAGCAGATATTTCAAATACAACTGACACCGGCCGTGAAAGCCTTAGAACAATATTAGGAGACATGTGCTTTTGTTATACTTATTATTTTGTTTTTAAACTTCGTACTGACACAAATGTACAATTATAGTTGACAGCAGACACATTTCAATTAATGAAATACTATGCACCATGTATTATAGCTTCATATGATTGCTGGATCCATTTTCTGGTCCATATGATGGAACCAGAAAAACAGAACGTTCAATAATTTAATTCACTGAATACACAAAATATTTGATTAAACTTTATAGGGTGAAGTCTTCAGGAAGTATTGATGCATTTTTTTATTTATGTAGCTCCACTGGATAATAGAAGTGTGCAGTTAGTTTTCCTTATACTGTTAACAACTGTATTATAAAATGTAAATTTGGTGCTTATTTCTGGGAAAAAAATGTACACAGTTCTGAAAATGATAACCAGTCACAGAAAATAGTCTTCTGAAAACAAATTGGCCAGTATTTATATGTGAACTGGATATTGTTAACATTACCACATTAATATGAGATGTGGAAAACAATCAAAACAACTGATCCATTTGTTTAGCTATTTTGTTCAACAGACCCACATAGATATTTCAATCTGCAGTCTCTTGTTCATAATAAACTCTGTTGGGAAGAGCCACTATAATTATGATAATACTTTGTTAAAAAAAAAAAAAAACGAATTTGATATAGTCAGGTAAAATACAGTATTCATGATCTGACTTACCACAGAGTTCATTAAACTTACACAGAGAGCTTGTTATATAGATACTGGATTATGATTTTTTCTGTTTTATAAGGATATTTCTATTTTTAAATTCACAGTGAAACCCCTATGAAATATTTTATTCGTATGTCCTCTCTTACAGTGTCTATATAACATTTTTTCTTGCTAAGTGTTGTCTTGTTATGTTAAAACATATTAATTTATAAATCAACTACCTAACAACAAATATCCTGTTGTATGAATCCATGATAGTAGTTTGAATTAGGTGCCTGAGAGCAAAAACAAACACACTATCAAAGGCAGATGGCTCTCTATACTGAATCCTTATATCAGTAATAAGGGATGCTTCCAGCAGGCGATAACATGGTGTTGCAACCAGAATTATGCGCACACTTTTATCAGAAGTAAGACGCTGGACCCAGTCTATACAGTTCTGAGCAACATCTTCAAACTGTGCAGGATCCCAGCAGTCAAATACCTAAATAAACAAATACCTTAAGTATTTTTCCTTCAAAAAATATCCTAAGTTACAAATTTTATCATGTATACAACATAAACACCTTTAGACAAGGTAACATCTTTGTTTTATCTACATTCACGAGCAAAATGTTCAAATTTTCAGCAAGCAAAATGCCGAAACAATGAACATTCTTGGTGAATGTCCCTGTATTACGAGGGGCACTAGAATGCACTAAGTTAGATTTACCCTTACTATATTTGGGCAGAGTATTTAGTAGACACTGTCGACATTCCTTAGCTTGGTGATCCGCTTTATTACAATTGAAAAACACAGTGAATATTCTGTTATTATTGCTGAAAATGTAGCCAGGCCCTTTTGCGCTTCCATTGTTTTGACTTCTTGCACTGTGATAGCAGCTTGTAGCACTTCAGTGAAGGTTGAGGGCATCCAAACGAACTTGGGTACATACAGTACTGTACAAGCGATTAATGTAGGCTGCCAGCATAAATCTCTCAGGCTTTTCATTATTGATTCATTGTGGATCTGGGGGTCACTAACTTGTACTCAGTTAGCAAATGGGAGAGTGCAGAGCCGTCTATATCGGTCAGCAAACTGCTGTGGGCTTTCGTTCCGAGGCTGAACAGCGTTCTGGAGACCGCTGTAATGGAACTGATCTAGATGTTTTACTCTAAATTGTTCTGTATATATTTCTTGTAATCGGGCAAAAGCAGTGTCATCCCATGTTGCTTCCTCCTTACTATTTAGAAACAATGCAGCAGCTCCAGTGAAATTGAGAACTGCTACTGTCACCTTATTCGGGTCTGTCCAATTCCTGGCTTTTGTGGTTCTATTTTACTGACAAATTCATTTACTGAAATAGGATCACTTTCACCACTACATGGTTCTATCACTTTAGATACAGTCAAATCTTTGAACTTAGTAATGGCTGTAACTGAAGGGGACGATTCCTTTATCTGTAACTGTGCCAAACACAATTTTGGCAAAATAAATTAATAAATAAAATCATTAAATGTTGAAAAGAATTAGGAAATTCTATTTTCCTGGTTTGTGGTTGTTCCTATATCACTGACTAAACACCGCAACAAGATAACACTAAAGTCAGTGCACCATTAATAAAACATTTCTGTGATTATACAGGCAATAATACACAACAGAAATGAAATATAAAATACAGTAAAGTATACATAGGTTCTGCTGGTTTGTAAAATCTATTTATAATCTTAAAATTTTTACACACAATACTTTGGTGTCATCATATAATTACTGTGACTGTTAATTTTTTTTTTTTTATTATTCTCTGTGGTAATGTCCGTAACGTCTCGCAACCCTCTGGAAGGACGTCAGGGTCATGGATTGGAAGGTAGTATACTGGCCGACGGCTCATGAATCCTTCTTGGACTATCGTATGTAGGTGATATGGGATTTAGAGCAGATTAACGTAAAGGAGGTGAATTAACAGTAGGTACTCAAACTTGTTGGACTCACTTGTCGTAATAGTAATGGACGTTAATCGATGTAGTAGTAATGTGCTCGCAATATGCTGTAATGTTACCAACATGCGTTCTCACTTGATAAACAGTTCTGGGTTTATCAGCTCTCCTTCTACTAACTGACCCTATAGTACACCAAAAGCATGTTGTGTTCCCATAAACTCATCAGCAGATAAATTACCGGTTAGTTGATTTTTCCTAATGGATGTTCCCATACACACTTAAAGTTTAATTACTGACTCTCAATGATTACTACTTATAATAATTACTTAGGATTACACAACACAGTATAGTACATCAACAGTTCATTAGGATTAGTTAATTTAAATCTCTTTCTAATACAGTATAAATGATAATATCTGGTACCAGTGGCGGCTCGTGAGTAAACTCACCAGGGGTTCACACAGATAATATTGTACGTTATTAATCCATGTGCCTGCTAATATTTGCACTGACAGTAGCATTTCCAATAATTTTTCAACATTAAAGTAAATGACGTTACTAAGAAATTTTAAATAATTTTAGTAAGTAATATTAACAAAATGAATCTAACATTGTAGTTTACTAAGCTTCAACTGGATTATTTATTTAATTAATCTTAGAAAAATTAAATTTAGTAATAATGATAGCAATCACGTTCTGAAACAATAATAAAATAATATACATACTACTTACAAGTGTCAGTAGGTTAATCGGATCTTTAACAAAAACTAAGTGAACTTCCTGTAAACAAAGTCCATCCTTCGGTCTTTCTTGGAAACAAATCTATCAATCACTATTTCATTAAACTTAGGGAGGGTCTTCACCAGTTCTTTCTCTATTGATAACATGGCTAAGGCATTAAGTCTTTCTTGAGACATCGTACTTCTCACAAAGGTTTTTATCCTCTTCAGAGTCGAGAAGCATCGTTCGGCTTCAGCTGAAGTCATTGGGATTGTCGATATCATCCTTAAAAGCTTATATGACTCTGAAAACGAATCTTTCAGATCATTTTGTATAAGAAATTGCAGTAAGCTCACAGCACCATTCATACATCTTATGTCTTCATGTCAGTAACACACCAAGTTCGGTTTTTAGCTTTGCTTTGTCCAAAAAGGGGTATTTTTCTATTGTTTCATCTAATGCAGATTGAGGAAATGATTTACTGTACTCACTAAATTTTTGAGGAACAATAAGGGATACGGCTGAATGGTGCGATGTAAATGAAAACCGCTCTTTTATTTGAGTCAAAATTACATCACATACTTCTTTAGCCGCGATCGTCCTATTAGCATGACAGCCTTCTTCATGTCTTGCTCTTTTGCGTTGTAGAGGTATCTGGTCTACAGCACTTTTCACGGAGTTCATTTTTTCTCTTTCTTTATTTATTTCCCTCAGAAAGGTTTCCACGTCCTTTTTTGTTCGCACAGGATCTGTATAGGTAAGCTGAATTTGTTTGTATAAAATGTCGACGTGTGGCATTATATTATGGAAAACTGTAAGCCAAAACACAAAAGTTGGGTCTTCCAGCATTCGCCGGATTGCTCCAGCTTTGGTAATAGAAGATTCTTGTTTAGAGGTTGATTCTATTTCCTCCATAGAGGTAATAAGGTCTTCCCGATGTTCGAATACTGTATTTACAGTTCTGCTTTTAAAATTCCATCTAGTGCTTGAAGCTCGAGGGATTCTTTTCCCGACAATATTATCCAAAATTTCTGCTCTTTGAGGTGAATTGCTGAAAAAGTTTGTTACATCACTCAAATTCGCGAAAAATATCCGCACTTGCTGATTTTGGCTAGCAGCTCGAGTAATCACTAGATTTAATTGATGAGCATAGCAATGGATATAAAAAGCATACTCGTAATGTCGTTGAATAATTGTTTGTACACCGGTTAGGTGTCCGCTCATCACGTTTGCTCCATCATAACTCTGAGAGATTAACTTTTTCGGCTTATCTACAATATTTTTTAGGGCGCCAAGAATGCATCCAGCGATCGAGTCTGAGTCGTGTCCGGGGGGATGTATAAACCCCCAAAATCTTTCTACTGGTTCTCCATTAGGTAATACGTAGCGAAAAACAACAGCTAATTGAAATGTCAAACTAACATCTGTGGTCTCATCAGCGATTACAGAGAAGAAATCTGCAAATTTTATTTCCTCCTTAATCTTTTCCTGGCAAACAAGAAGCATACAATCGAGCAGGTCGTTTTGAATTTCTTTTGATGTTCCTTTAAAAACGGTTGCATCACGTAAGTGTTCTCTTAGTGAGGCATCAATCTGAGCAGCAAAATCCACTAAGCCTCGAAAAATCCCAGGATTTGAAGAATCATCTCCTTCCCTGTGTCCCCGAAGTGCCAGTTCAAAAGCGCTGCAAAATTTAATGCAGTCAATTATTTTTGATAATGCATAATGATTTTTCTCTACTTTTTCATTATGTTCTTTTACATTCCTCCGATAAGCGCTGTTCAACTGCTGACGTATGTTGACTTTACCAAGCAAGTTAAACTCTAGCAGAGAGTTCAAATGAGTTTGAGAACATTCATGTTTTTTAATTTTCGAGAGTAAATGACCTAAATCATTCACACCATACTTAATCCAGTTTAAGTTTTCAGAGCTTTGTTTTGCAAATAGCAGACAAGGGAAACAATATAGTTTATTTGTAGCTTCACAACCGCAGAGCCAAGAAGTCTTTTCATATAAAGTTTCTTTAAATTCCCTTTTGAAATCTCTATCTTTACCTTTGGTTACTTGTACGATATTAAGCTTTGGGGTCGGACGACCACGTTGTTTTATTTCGAGTTTCTTTTCTAATGAAATACTTGAAAAAATTGTTTCTTTTAACACAGACACAGGGGTAGCAGCCATTGCTAATCGATCACCAACATTAACACAACACAAACACAACTGCACTGGGCGCGAGCGACACTGGGAGAGCGAGTAACGTGACGCCTACAACGGCTAGAACAGCACTGGTTCACAAACCGAATATGCGCACATTCTTTATATGGGAGAGGTTTGCCCCCACCACTGCGCCAATGCCGCATCACATCACCGCTCTCATTTGATCCAGCAGCGCACGTACAGAGCTGTGCGCACACCTTACACTGCGTCGACTGCACGACTGTTTTACCAGAACGAGCATTTTGTTATTGCATCATAAAACTAAACCAAATTATTTCCCGTTTATTTAGTGTTTGTTAAAATTAATTAATTTATATTTATTTATGTAGGGGGTTCACGTGCTCATGTGCACCAATTAAGAAACCGCCACTGTCTGGTACTTCATGAATAGTCACAAGTATCTTGACATTATTGTTTATTCTACTGGTACCAATTCTATAAAACCATTTTAAATCATCTCTATGTGCATCAAAAGTAAGATTTTGTTCTATACACTATTAAATGAGTGAATCTATACACTATTAATATATTAATAGGACAAAAAATTATATATACAAATTAGTTTTTCGAAAGTGAAGTGTTTGAATACAACAGATACTGAATAGTTGGTGTATCTAAATACTTTAAGCCTGATGGTTTAATAATGCCAGGCATAACAAATATAACTTCTTCAAGTTATTCTATTTTAAATTTTAAACTATTCTCTTCAAGATTTAAGATAATTCCAGTTTAAATAATCATTACCACTCCTGCTTAAACAAACACCTTTTCTTCCATTTAAGTTTCAGAATTTGTTAAAATAACAGTTACGTTTAACATTATCACTACCACTAGCACCAAACCGTCGTTCTGATTCTAAGGGTATAGTAGCATGGTTCTGGAAGAATATATGTGTTGTGTTCACAAAAACTCTACTAATAAGAACATAAGTAGACTGGCTTTATTTCCAAATACTTCTAAACATCTAACAAAATTACAACTCATGCAAATACCACTGTCGACTGTCCCAACGATATTCGAACCAAAAGTGGCGCTATGCAAGGAACGCATACCGCACAATCTCTAAACAACTATAGCAAGAGATAACAAACCTCTGCTCAACAGTCCATAAAGCACCAAAGCATAGCGCATGGCTTTTGTGTTTAGTGGGACAGTTGCATGGCTAGTACAACGCACCGCCAGCTGCTAGTTGCGATATTCACAGCCAGATAGCAAGAGATACGAGATTAAAATCAAGAATATGCGTGAGCGGTCACGGATTATCGGTAGACTTTATAGTAACTCCTCCTGGGGAACTGAGAGCAGGTTACACCCTAAATCTGTTGTTCCCCTGGCTGATACAGATTATCATCATATCACCTGGACCAATCACAGTATGGCGTATGTGATAATTATATGTCCTACAGATAGGAAAAGTCATCTAGCTATGTAGAAGACAGGACACTTGTGATTACTGTGGCTTTTTACTATAAAACATCTCTGTCGTGAATCTACCACAGAAGAACCAAAATAACGTTAACAATTAAAATAATTATTTATTTTAAAGAAATTACAACATCAAACTGCAAGCCAAAAGATGTAATTCTTTCACAATCCTGGGTATATGTACCAAGGATTGGTGGTGGTCTGGTACACCAAGACACTACATGGTATTTAATTTTGTGTTTCTATATTATAAGTTTGAAAATTTTTCCTGTGTGAAATGATAAGGAGAGCACTAATGGAAAGGTCAGAAGAGATACCCTTTTGAAATTTTATAAAGTGATGGCAGTGAGACTTGGACACTGAACACAAAGACCCTAAGCTGGATACAGGCTAGTGCAATGAGATTTTTACGATCAGTAGTAGGAGTATCACGTAGGGACCGGCTAAGAAATGATGATATAAGGAACATCCTTAGAATATACAACCTATATGAAAGGATAAAGCAATACAGACCATGTTGAAAGGAAAGAACAGGATACCAAACAAATTTTTGTTTATAATCTGAAAGGACAGTGGAATATTGGAAGACCAAAGAAAAGATGGTCGGACCAAGGAGTGCACAACGGATCATACGGTTCACAGCCTGACTGAGCCACTGTTGGGGTCTCCTTTTCTTTGTCCTTGTTTATTTGGATTTCTTTGAGGTTCTTTGTTTGTGTTTGAGTGCAAAGCAGCTATGTTGTCTTCTGCTGCATTCAATAGGCTGTTGGTCATTACAGGTTATTTCCCTCCAGACCCTCATTCTGAAGGTCTCATAGAATCATTAAAGAGTCCTTTGTCAGCTGAAGTTGAGACAAAATTTAGTACCAGTTTGCTAAGGCAGCCTTGGAACTATATTTTAATGCAGCGAGTCTGTATGAAGGTCTGGAGGAGTCAGATGTCCCAGCAGCATTGACCCATCTAATGGACATTTACTTCCAGGGGGTTGCATTAAGGCATGTTGCCTCCCAGCCTACTTCTGGAGCAATATCTACTCAAAATCTGTCAGGCACTGTGGTCTGCTTGTCTGGATTAACATGGTTAACTTCACCTGCTTCTGATGGTCGATTTGACAGCATGGCCAGAATTCTATTTAGAACTCATCAGTCTCATTCACACAAATTTTGCACTGACACATGAACAAAAGTTATTATATTTGCTGTGTCACATTAAAGGAGAGCATACGATAAAATTTCATCATGTTGATGAATGACAACAGTTATGATATTACCATGTCCACCGTCATGGACCACTGGCTGTCCAAGCCTATTGCCAGAATCTATTTGTACTTCCTACCATCTTGTTGACATCATCAAAGGCAGTCCATGACTTTGTGGATACACATACCTCTAACTTTAAATCATCACAGTCATTTAAGGTGGATGATATTTTCCAGGATCTTTTTTCTGACTTTCAAAATTAGACTTAAAATCATGAGAAAAGTTCAAGGCCCACTGAGGTTTTTCAAATCATGTTCCTAAGGTGGAGTCCATCATCAAATTTCTAACTGCCACGGCTGAGCATAAAGAGCTGGGTGCACTATCTAGTTCATTGTCAGGCCCGTCTCATCCTCAAGGTCCTCACAAGTCTTGATTTCGTCTTATTTCACTAAGCACTTTAGTGCATAATTTCAATAGAGTATGTCTTGTCTGACCATCTTCTCATGGAGTGCACCAAATTTTTAAATCTGAGCTCATTTGACCACTATAAATGAGCCAAGAGCACTGTTATTGTCGTCTGTACATAAGGAGAAGTGTCCAGGTGAATGTACTACTTGCAGTGGTGCTTTGCATCACATATTTTTACATTTTCCAAGAAACCAGCTACCAACCAACAGTCACTGAAGGCAGATGACAAACCTTTGGTTCTTCCAAATGCCATTGTGAAACATGCACATCTCTCACCACCTCCAAGAGTGAAAATAATGGAGTGTTATTGGTTATACGCCTGGTATAACTATATTTTAATGAAAGGCTTGCTACTGGATACTGCTTTTCAAGTCTGCTTTTATTTCTGAGTGTTATGTACAGCAGTTGGGATGTCCTTATGTTTGCAGTCTTTAGTTGTTGATGGTTTCAGGGCTATTCAAGCATTCTCTCATGACATTTGTCAGTTATCTATCCAGACTATAGGAGGGGAGGTAATTGCTCTTAGTCAAACCTTTGTAGTCATGAAAAATATCCACAATACTCCTTGCTTCGTGGTATCTTAGGTGTTGTCTAACAAGTTGACTGTGAGCCATGCCATGGGCCATATTTTTCTCTATCCAATGTATTGGTTTCAGCGTGCCTTAGCACTAAGGAACATCATTGTTCTTATTGTAAGCAGTCAATGTGTTTAATCACTGCATCACCAAGCCTTACAGCCATCATCTGTCATGGCAAATTTTCACATTTTATTGTTGCATAGTATTTCTTTTTTTTTTTGTAACTACACATAAGTGATTACTTTTATTTTTATGCTGTTGGTAATTTTACTTGTATTTATTATACACAGCTGCTTTCACTGTGTATATATTGAGTCAAGTCAGTTTGAACAGTCAAGTTTGCAGTCGACGAACAGACAATTCACGGTCCCAGCATTTTAGAGATATCTTAATAACCAGGAGGCAATTGAACCATGCACCCAAGTAGTTTTCTGATGATTGTCTATTATTTAAAGTGTAATTTTGCAGGTAATCTTGTTTCCTTGAGGGCCTGTCTTTCCATTTAGCAAACTTCAACACACACAGGTTTTTAAAATTTACATATTTTAGATCACAACCTAAAAACCATACAAATTTATACACATGAAATTTCAAGTACTTGTGAGAAACTTAATTTACTGAAAATATAACACTGTTTAATATTGTTATGACAATTAAGTAACTCTCCATAAAAGGCGAGAGTGTTGTTGTTCTACACGCTTCTCAACTAGCCCAGCATCTATGTCAAGGCCATCCACCGCCTAGCAATCCAGACTGTTTGAGTACTTGTAAACTAAGCAAATTATGCCGGTACTCCGCCAAAAGAATGGAAAATTATTCCGGAATTTCTGCGGGTTATATATAAGCAACAGCAACCGGCTTAGTTAGTTACAGCGGGCGATTTCTTTAGTGCGGATCAAGTGCTTGTTGCAGATTAGTGGAAAGTGATTATTGTGTTATAATTAGTGCAGAACTCTTGATAGCCGACAATTATTATCATGTGTGGACAAATTTAATTTGAACTATTGTATGAGAGTACCTTGTTGATTTCACATTGTTATCAGTGACTAATTAAATCTGGTAAGTAGTGACTCCATTGGTGTGTGTGTGTGTGTGTGTGTGTGTGTATGTATTTTGTTCCCACTGTACAATTCGATGATCAGTGAGACTGTCGTAACAGTGGATCAGAAGTGTGACAGAACCTCTACCAGTAGTAACAGAGAACACTTTATTGAAGAGTAGTGTACATTGTAATTAATCTGTAAACATGGATACCAGTCAGATGATGGAAGCTTTCCCAGCACTGTTAGAGCAAACACAGGAACAACAAAAAGTAGAATGATGACACAAGGCAGAAGGTACAGAGGAAGGGCGATGACAGGAGGCGAGAAGAACCAGAGAAAAAATACCTACAAGTGGCGGAAGAAGCAGTAAAAATCACAGGACAAGAAAGATAACCAGGAAGCAGATAAGACGGAAGCTCTTTTTGAATCTATGCAAAAACAGTTGCAAGAACATACTACCGCAGAGTTGGGTCCCCTATGTGGTGTCTTGGGTGAATTACGCAGTGATCTGAATGGCCAAGAGGTAAGACTGTCTACAGTAGAAGACTCAATTGCA
This sequence comes from Magicicada septendecula, assembly GCA_034769895.1. NCBI lineage: Eukaryota > Metazoa > Arthropoda > Insecta > Hemiptera > Cicadidae > Magicicada > Magicicada septendecula. The sequence goes on from CM068369.1 coordinate 154,640,335, forward strand.
AACATAAGAGAATAAATTAAAAGTGAAGTCGACCATTTCATGTCAATACAACCGTGCATTTCAAAACAAATTGCTGAACAGACTGTACCTATGATAAAGACATAAAAGTACATAGAAAATAACGTATCACAGAAACTGACTTTGCCTGTAGTTGGACAGTTCAAGTCAAGGGCCCAACATTTGGTGGAAGCACTCACTGCACAATGTATCTTCGGTAATTTGAAGACGCTGCTTGTGCAAATAATTGGACAGTGAAAGACAAAGCGGTTTCAATAATTCTCACTTTAAAAGGACCTGTGGCAGAGCTACTACAGAAAGTAGCACCTGATGGCCAGAACACTTATGCTGAATTGATAAAGCTTTAGAATTATGGTATAGTGATAAATATTTGCAAGATGTGTACTGCATACAGTTGAGAGCAAGGCGACAGCAGTCCAGCTAGTTTCAAGAGTTTGAAGCAAGCATCAACAGACTGATTAGACTGACCTGTCCTGAACCACCAGAAGTTCGAACAAAGTTTGTGACGCAGACATTTACTGATGGTGTCAGAGATAGTAAACTACAAGTGTTACGAAGGTCAAGACACCAGAATACTGCAGGCGCCCTGGTACATGCTTTACAGTTTGAGGCCACCAAGTCAGTGTCTGATTAGACAAATCATAAAGTGTACAATGGTATAGATGATGAAGAAGAAGAACAAGGAACAGAGACCTAACGATCGGCACCACAGAATAAAGTAAGAAAGGACTGAAGACCGAAGTGTTATAGATGTGGGAAGTCTGGAGATCTACAAGATTATCAGTCCAGAGTTCAGCAGCAGGGAAACAAGTAGTAGTCAGTACAACAGGACGTGTACTGACTAACTGGAGGAACAAAGCCCCTAGACAATACACAATTTCCACACTTCACAAAAATAGTGGGGGCTGGGTAGTTACCGGATTCATTCAAGAAAGGCTGACCTCAAATACAGTTGACAATCTACACTGTGCACCCTGATGTGAAAAATCTAAAGTAAATCTCAAGGACAGCCAGTAAAAGTGTTTGGAAAAGTGGAGATACACCTCTGCCTCAGTGGACTTGAGTTTGATCATCCAGTACTTGTTGCAGACGTTGTGGATGAAGCTATTCTTGGTGTGAACATTATGAAAGCATATGGTTTTATAGTAAACTTCAAGAACAATGTCTTGATTATCGGGAAAGAAGAGGTAATGCTCCCCAAAACATATATGTCAGAAAAATCAATTGAAATGATAAATCAAGTGGCCATAACTATCCCACCAAGCTCCGAAAAAATCATAATGGTTAGGACTACTCAATATTTGAACCCCAGGTAGTCAGCACACCAGGCATACTGATTGCCAGAAGTCTAGTAAAACCAGACGAAACAGGAAATGTACATATTAGAGTAGCGAATATTTTGGATCAGGCTGTCACTTTACAAAGCAACACGCATCTAGGTAAAATGTCTCCTGTTTTCCTGAGTAGCCAGATGGACGACGCTACAAAGATCCAGTGCTTCAGACACTTCCCAATTACCAGAGGAACCTAAGGAACTGTTGAACAGATCTTCTGACTATCTCTCCAGTGGTGAGGTAGATGGATCTTGGACAGTTTTTACATGAATTTAATAATGCTTTTGCAATTTGGGGCCAGTCACTGGGAAGAAATTCACTTGTACAATATCGCATCAATATGCTATTCAAACGAATAGCTTGATAGGAGGACGTATGAAGATAGTCAGCGATAAAATGCAAACTCAGTATGACATTCGCATCAATAGTGTGGGTTTCAAAGAAGGATATCAGGTTTGGTTTTACAACCCAAAGTGCCATCATGGTCGCTCACATAAAATTCAAATTGACTGGGAAGGGCCTTACATTGTGAAAAAGAGAATCAACGATGTTGTTTATTGGAGTCAACAGGATGGACAGTGGAAGTCAAGGTCATCCACCTATATCGCCTGGTCAAGTATTCCTGCAGACAGTTTGCAAGTTCAGGATGAACAGTCTTAAGGAGAGGGCAGTGGTATGACAATTAAGTAACACTCAACGAAAAGTCAAGAGTGTCATTGTTCTACATGATTGTCAACTAGCCCAGCATGTGGTATCTGTCAAGTCCGTCCACTCGCATAGCAATCCAGACTGTTCGAGTACTTGTAACTACACAAAAGAATGGAAAATTGTTCTGGAACTTCTGCGGGCTATATGTAAGCAACAGCGACCGGCTTAGATAGTTACAGTGGGCAATTTCTTTAGTGTAGAACTCTTAACAGTTGATAATTATTATTGTGTGTGGACAAATTTAACTTGAATTATATTATTGTATGAGAGTAGATTGTTGATTTCACATTGTTATCTGTGACTAATTAAAGCTGGCAATTAGTGACTTCATTGGTGTGTGTATTTTGTTTCCACTGTACAATACAACGATACGTGAGACCATCGTAACAATATTATACTTTATAAAGTACAAATTGCTTATAACAACGTTCAGTGGAAATCACATTCTATAGTTAGTAGTCACTAAAAGCAGTAATCACTCACATCATACTTCTTATACTATTTTTCTGGTGGTCTTTCCTTGTCTTAACTGTTTTTGTTGAAATACAGTAAACTGTGAAACAACATCAGTAATAATAATAATAATAAAATACTACTTACTAATAATAATAAATTCTCAATGATGATTTAAAAATATGCTACATATAAAATAATTTGAATTTATAATATACAGTAGAGTCTCGCTAATCCGGACTTGATGGGACCAGACCCCGTCCGGATAACCAAAAGTCCGGATTAAACGGAATCAGCTTTAAAATGTCTGTAAAACAAGTTTTAGATGGGTAAAATTATTAAAATCGATGTTTTTATCATAAAAATGACTTTTCAGTCTCAATACTACAACGTAGGCCTACTTTTTTAACGTACGAATTGATTTAGGATAAAAAACAAAACATCTTATTGATTGAAATTCAAGTTTATTGATTGTATGGTACTAAAGAAAACTACAGTACATTACTGTTACATAATTAAAAAGTGTAAAAACTAAATAAAGTTTAAATTCTGTACAGGACTGTAAGATAAAATGAAACTATATGTACATATGTATGTACTGTACAACTGACAAACAAGAATTAAGTAGGTCATCAACCCCTCCAGCATTGTAGTCGCTTCACCATGAGTTGGGCTAGCTGATTCTTTCGTACCGTCATCGTCCGAACTGTCAATTTCTGTTGCCGTGTTTGCAATGCACGCCTCCACGATTTCACCTTCGCTTAACACCTGATGACCAATATCGTTGTCACTCTGAAATGTCACTTTCTTCCACATCGGCACAACCCTCCAACTGTTGAAAAACTTGAACGAAATCAGCGTCATCATTTGCAGTTGGTTAATTTTCATCTTGTCCCTGGTTTTCTTGTGGGATGCTAGTCTACAGTTTTTCCAGCTTGTTTGAAGAGTTGGCGGCTTAATCTCTTCCCACGCTTCTGCGGCTAAATAAAGGACAGTCTTTATTGTCACTTTTTTTAAGAAGATCCATGAAGTTAGCTGACGGATCTGCTTCTTGTTGCTCTAAGACAGACAAGATCAACTTTTTCCTATATCGCCGTTTTGTTGCTTCAATCACACCTTGATCCATTGGTTGTATCAAAGCGGTCACGTTCGGTGGCAGAAATTTCACCATCTCGTAATTCCTCTTCACTAGGGTGACACAGTCTATGAATAACACAGCTTTTTGTGGGAGTTTTTCTCTCTAAAGAACTTCTTTGTTGTAGGCACAAATTTTTCAAAAAACCAATCTTTAAACATTTGTCCATTCATCCATGCAGATTTGTGTGAGGTATACTGGGCTGGAAGAGCATTTACATTAACATTTTTAAGGGCCCTAGGCTTAGCCGATTTCGCGATCACCAAAAGTGGAAGTTTTAAATCGCCAGAAGCGTTACTGCAAGGAAGCAAAGTCACTCTTTCTTTCTTTACCTTATGACCTTTGGCTACAGAATCCAGCTTTGAGGCTAATATTTTTTTTTGAAGCATTTTGTAATTTCACCCAGTTTCGTCTGCATTAAACACTTGACAAGGCTCTAAGTTTTCATCGCTAACAAACTTTTCAAATTTTACTTTAAAGTCTTCACTTGCAACATTGTCACCTGACAAAATTTCACCACTTACACCAAGTTCACGAACGCCATGTCGATCTTTCCACCGAGACAACCATCCCACACTGGCAGTAAAAGCAGGGTCACCTTTTAATTTTTCATTGAGTTCGAGCGCGATCGCTTGTAACGTTACGCCCGACAGCGGAACACCCTGTTCACGTTGTTGGCAACACCAAACGTACAAAGCCTCGTCTAAGGTTTCGTTTTTTTTTTTTTTTTTTTTTTTTTTTTAACGTGCTTCTGTTATCCAAACTGTCCTTGCTCACCATTTTCGCACAAAAATTTTCAATTTCTTTCCTATTTTTTTTCCAGTCAGAAACAGTATGTTTTCCCACTCCTAACTCTTGCGTGATTTTAGTTAATGATTCACCAGCATCAATACGAAACAAAGCTTGGAGTTTTTGTTCCACTGTTACAATCACTTTCTTACGTTTAGTTGCCATTTTACGTTGCTCTTAATAAGCGCACACAAAACACACGCACTGAATAAAAACACGGCCTTAAAACGGACTGCACGGTTACCAGTACGAGTATCACTGAAGGAAACAAAACAAAACGACAATCAACTGTGCAGGTAGAGTGAGTCCCTTCCCGGAAAACAGGCCGCGCGCCGATATGAAGGCGTATTTACAGCTATAGTCCATTCAACTAAAGAAGATCGCTGATTTTCAAAGCCTGCCATTTCCACAAAAGTAGAGCCAAAAATTAAAGAAACATAGTTATAATCGTCAATCGCTTTTCTTTAAATGGTTTATATTTCATAATTTTACAGCTAAGTGTTTTTTTCACGGTAAAGCAATATTTAGAAAAAGTCACGTTTTTTTCATTGTTTTACTGTAACTGCCAATTTTATGAATTTATTTCTTAGTAAGTAATGCCTTGAAAAAATTTTCTTGTTCAAGGATTGTTGACCCACTCATTCTACACAACATGTAAACATTTCAAGTTCATATTTTCCTTTTTTTACTAGTTATTAATTTTTTCTAAGATCATGTTTTCTCGTAATCTAGAAACGTTTAATAATCAAGTGTTATATCGTTTTGAAGCTTACAATCCCAACAGGTTGGTTAAATTATTGAAATTAGTTCAAGATGCTTTGCTGAATTTTAACTGTGAGATAAGTTTAGAGCGAAAGGTCAAGCGACGCCTACAGTAACAGGCGTGGCGTAGTAGACCACAGCGCAGCAGGTCGGCCTCATAGCACCAGTTAGGTGTGCTGAATGCAGGGGCCTTCCGTAAGTAGGGAATGCGTTTGTAATCTGTTTGCGGTAAGCCTATATTAACCTAACAAACGAGGCTTTTCAGCCTCCCTGTCGGAGATATGAATAAACTGCCGACATTTTTTTTATGATGCGCTTTAAATATTTTTCCAACTTTAATTACCCGTGAAGTGCATTAGGAATTATTAAAGAAAGTAGTGATTAACCAGATGTCTGTTCGTATGTTCTGGTGTCTGAATTATGTGTCCCAAAACATTGAAGTGACCAGAATTTATTTATTTTAAGACCTACGGCTACATAAACGTTTATATTTTTGTTAATGTCCTCAATAATATTTTAAATTATTGTTACGACTTTTTAACATTTTATATTTTATAACAATTAAAATTTCAACGTATTTTATGCGTTATAAAACAATTCAGGCAAAATAAAATTTCTTAAACATTAGAAAAATTGTACTACAATATTAATTACATAATTATATAGGCTACATACCACAACACAATGAAGGGTACTTAAGGTGATAGTGGCAAAAGTGCGATCCCCTCCAGAATTGAGTCATCGCCAATGTCCATGTCATCCTCTTCTGACTCTGAGGAAGTATTTCCCGTTATGTTTATGAAGAACCGCTCTACTACTTCGTCAAGGATTCCCTCTGCTTCCCAGGCTTCCTTGGTCAGCTTCTCCACGTGTCGGACGACGTCTGCCCACTCCTTTTCGCCGATTAGCCCAAACCCTTCATTTATCAAACGCTCCACTTCCGTCAAAGTAAACTTTTTGTTGTTCCTTGCCACGTGTCCTTTTAACTGTGCCCATATCATTTCAATACAATTGAAATGGCAATGATAAGGAGGCAGTCGAATTATTCCGTGGCCATGACTTTTTGCCAGCTCGTCAATTTTGTAAATTGGAAATCTTGGCTTATAAGCCAAAACCATGTCTAATAATTCGCCTTTTTTGAGTTCTGGCCCTGCTTGCACTCCGTGTCTCTCTAACCACTCAATCATCGCAGATTTTTTTGACGACATTGTAGGCGCTTTGTCTATTTTCACTGTGTGGTATGGAGCATTGTCTATAACTATTACTGAGTTTGGGCCAATGTTCGGCAATAGTTGCCCTTCAAACCACTTATAAAATCTGTTATGGTCCATTTCTTCAAGGTAGTCTCCTGTCTTCTTAGACCGGAACATAAGTAAAGCATTGGGAACAAAACCTTTTGATGTGCCGGCATGCAGGATAATGAGCCTGCCTCCTTTGCCGATTGGAACGGTCATTGTTCCTTCGAGAGTGTTGTCAGTCCATCCCTTACTTTCGCTATGTAGCATTCACCCATGTTTCATCAAGCCATATAATTTGTGTAAAATCCTTTTGTTTAACACTGCTCAGATAACGGCAACGCCAAGCAACGATGTCTTCCCTTTCCATCAAAACTTTTCTACCGTTTACTTCGGAATAATGGAATCCCAGATCGCGAAGAACTGTCCAGAGAGAAGTTTTTGCACCGCTAAACAATCCTGTATTTGTCGCTGATACCAGCATTTTATCCAGTGTGGGGTGTTCACGACGTTTGTAATACCCGTCTAAGCGCATCCTCTTCAAACGGGTCTAGTTCGGTAACTTTGGCAGCATGTTTTCTCTCTTTCCCAGGCGTCGAGACGGAGCTTTGGCCAGCTTTAACTGCTGCTGATTTTTCACGACGCACTCGTGTCACTGTTGCAGTTCCAATTTGTAAAGCTCGTGCGGTCCTCTCCGCTATTTTTGAAAAAGGTATTACAGGTTCACCAGTTTTTTTCAAGGTATCATTTTCTTTTTTAAAAAACTCATGGACACTCACGATCATTTCTCTTCCTTGACTCTTTATCGTACTTCCTTTCCGAAAAACAGTCTTCCCGGCACTTGTTGATGGTAAACTTTCTTCGTCACTCACCATCTCTAAGATTAAAAAATATAATTGAACAAAACACTTCAGCTATCTCAGACGACAACACTTTACAAAACAGAACACTCCACCAAACTAAAGTATGTTGGTATTTTGTGTATGTGGTGGGGTGTGTGATAGCGGTGACCTTATCAGGTTATAGACGGTTGACTCATCAGGTTGTGGCGTGCGGTAAGCAATTCGGCCTACATAATCAGAGGGCAAGCATAAATGTGCTTTCAATCTTTAATAACATTTTTTAATTAATATATTACAAAGTGTAGCTATATACAACCGTAATTAACATTCACTTAACGCCTATAATAATTACTTGGTGACATTTAGTTCTAAGAAGTAACGGCCGCCGCCGCACAGACATCGGCCATTGTACTAGAAATGAAACTACTGCAATTTTGACATAATTAAGATATTTCTGTTGAAATGGGATAACCAACACTTGACAATAATGAAATCATCTTATTAATGTTAACATTGTGGCACAATTGAATTGAATTAGGGATCTCGGTAATGTCCAACGACGAGTAAAGGTTAGCATAATTCAAAAGAAATGTCTTAATTTCTTTTAAAATTTTGGCTGTTTCATTAATGGAAAACGTTTCATTATTATAATACCGTACAGCACAAAAACAAATATATACAAACCAGTAATACATCTCCGTAAAGACAAATAGGAAATAAAAACAATATTTATTTCGTTTTATTAGATTTCGACCCACAAGTTATTACAGTATTAACATTATGGTTCGTGTTGTCGGCGCGCGGATAAAATGGACCCAGTACGGAATTGAGTGTACTCCACGCTTTGTCCGTCGCTTTACATTTTAGCGAAAGAGCGCTTCAAATATAAGTTGATGTAAAATATAGTAGCTGTTTAAGCTTGTTTTCACTCAACTTGAACTTTCGTTAGCGTTGTCTTCTCAGTGTTGGCACAAATTTCAACTCTAACAGTGCTCCCGTTTACGAGTTGTTCAAGGTCAACAAAAAAATTAATAACGCCTATAAAAATAATCGCAGAGTTCAAATGGGAATATGTGATGTAGGATGAATGTAAAAATAATCGTTGAACAGGAAAAATTTGTTGACGCTGTACTTTTTTTGTAATGAATTATCAAAGTTGACAATCGTTGTAGAAGGGCTAAAAAAACAGTGACTTTTTAATATATCTCTTAACGTTATGAAAACGAAGAATCAAAAAAATATGAAATGTACACGAGTAACGCAGAATGGAATGCCGATTCCAACAATATGCTCATTTATTTTTTGTCTTTGAAAATTTGGAAACGGCAGGCTTTGAAAGTCAGCGATCTTCTTTAGTTGAACGGACTTTAATTTGGCTGACGGCTGATGCCGATGGCGCAAGGAGTTAGTGGGCGCGCGGGGACTTCCATCACTGAGTCACTTCCCGGAAAACAGGCTGCTCGCCGATATACGCACCGCACGTTTCACAACGTTAATGTAGCCGTACTGTATACAGTAGTAGTAGCCCTAGTTTGTTTACGAGTTGTTAAAACCGAACATAAATACAGTTTAAAGTAAAGTAGGTTTTAAAATTTATGCACGCTTTTTGAGGATTTTTTTTGTGAGGTCTGTCCGGATTAACCGGATGTCCGGACTAGCGGGGTCCAGATTAGCGAGACTCTACTGCATGTAATATTATTCAATACAGTTTTTCTGCAAGTAGTATATTACATTTTTATTGTTTCAAAAACTATATTATATTATATTTCGAAAATATATTAGGTATTGAAAAGGGCAAAAACATAATACATTACTTGCAGAAGAAACTGTATTGAATAATATCATAATATTATATATAATTGTTGCAAGAAACTGTGAGTTATGTATATATATATTGTAACGAAATAAAGCCTTCTGCTGGGTTTTCTTTATTTTGTTTTACGCCCCACTGTTGTGAGCGCCAATTTTGTAACATTTTACTTGTTACAAAATAATTATAATAATATTAAAATTTGAAAATAACAAAATTTTTATTTCAAGTAAAAAATGTTGTTTTCTGAAAAAATATTTGTTTTCGTGTTATTTGTTGTATGTAATTAATAAATAATTTTCGTAACTGTATTGTGTAAAAATTTTAATTATTTTATGGTTGTTTATGTTGTTGTGTCACTTTCTCTGAATAACTCCTGTGCTAATATAGTTAACTCCGGTACTAGTCGATAGACGGTTCTTCTTCTTCTTCTTCTTCAATATGCTCCTTATTCCTTGGTAAATACCGCCTTTCGGATAGTCCGTGATCTTGAATCAACTTATTTTTAATTATATTTAAATTAAATTTCAACCAATTTGCAGAATTATATTATTTATTAACAATTATTAGAAAGATCGATGGTTAATCGATTATTGACAACAGTATCAACTCGTTACTCAGGGCCGGTCGATAAAAAATTAACATGAATAGTGTTTATAAAATATTTTGTTCTTTTAACGGTTATTTTATAAATAGCCAGAGAAGGGTAGGGCCATGAAAGTATAACACTTACAATTAAAAGTCTTAAAACTAAACATTACAAGGTTATTAATCAATATTGAAAGTTTATATATTATAATATTCGAACCAGTGAAGACTCGATGTTCATTTGTTCCAATTCGCATAGGATGCTGGGAAAACAAAATGGCCGACTGAAGACTGCGTAGGTTAATGTCAGTCACCTCGACAAATATTTCTTGCAATAAAGATGCCTTTTCGCCGTTTCCTCGTCTCAGCAATTGTGGATATTCGTTCTGGAGTTAATTGAGTGTTCTTGGTGCAGTGTTTCTTAGTTCACTTTGTTTAAATGTGTGTGATAATGTCTACTTCACTTTGGTTAAATTGGTCATACCTAACACTTTTTGTTTCGTCCGTAATAATTATTTGTGATTGTGTTAATTTAATAATTTAGGCGTATTTGGTTCTGTTTTATTGTTGTTTAATTGTTTTATTGTTTGTGCTCACTGCTTCTAAAGTTAAATGTCAAAATTAAAAAAGTTATAAATTTTCACTGAACTCGATTTATATCTCGCACGCCATTTATGCTTCTTACATAGGTTAAACGGAGCAAAACCTCGTTCAAGTGTTCACTTCAACGGATAATAATTAACTGTTCTCATTTCCTTTGTCTCCTGAAATTCTTAGCCAATTTAATATACATCATACATTGTTTCAAATTGCCTTGGCTTCCGATACATCTTTATTAAATACATTATATCACTGAAAATATTTTCATTATTATTTAATTTTATGAAATACTAAATACATATTCGGTTTCTTTATTAATCTATTTTGCTTATTTTAATACTAATTAATATAGTTTTACAAAGTTTTTATTTAAAAAAGTTATATTTTTTTCATTTTGGAAAAGTAGGCTTAAAATTTTGTTTCCTGTTCTTGTCCAAATATTAGCCATTTTATCTGATATAATTATTATTATACTGAATCTCAGATTGATATAATTGTTTATCTTTCCTTAATTTCTTGCAATTTTGTCCATCAATTATTGTTTTTAAATATAATTCATTTATCTATGACTCTTCCTTTGAAATTTTAGTTAATACATTTCATTTTTATTCATAATTTTACCTATCTTCTGACAATATCTTTTTAAAGTATAAATTACATTATATTACTATGTGATGGGTTTATCTTGCATAAATTTCATCAGTTTAGTTGGTTTATAGGACTAGATTTGTCAATTATAATGTAGTTTAAATTTACTATTTGGCCTAGATTTTATCTGTTGTTACCTACAAAGTTTTTAATAATACAGTTAGTTTATACCCTTTTCTGACCTTCTATTCTAATATAATATTCATTAATACTATAATATTTATGACTAAATTTACCTCAAGATATACTTTTTTCCTTTAGGAACATGTTTCGGGAGATCTTGTTCTCCCATCTTCAGCCTTCGCCATCTTGTTTCTGATGAAGTATTTGTGTGTGAAGAAAGTGATTGAAATAATATTCATTAATAATTCCTTCTTTTAGTACAATAACATTTAGTATTGACTTTGAACAATTAAAACATAACAATTATTTGACATTAAATATAGTATTTAAATTCATACCCTTTTTTGTACTGATTACTTACAGTAACTCCAAAAAACATTTTATTATATAAGAATGGTATCCACATTCAGACATTGCATTCCTAATTCAAACTATTAAACACAATAACATTTTATAAATATAACAATTAATCTCTATTTCCAAACCTTATGCATAGAGTTCATTTATGGTAATTGGAACCTAACATCTCTGTTCCATTAATTTTTAACACTTACTTAAAACTATTTGGGTACAGTCTTATCTGTTTTCCTTAACTTTAGGGATGTATCCCTTGTCACTTTATGGATTAACTCCCATCTTTCTATTTATATTATTCACTCCATTGAATGTTATTACATAAATAGTGGCATTTATTAGAAAGAGTAGTCATTGCTCTTTCACCATACTATTTTATTAAATAGCACTCATGATACTAAATTAAAACACTTAAAGTTATTTAAAGGTACAGTATTTAATGTACTTTCTCAAAGTTTATTTATTATAATATAACAACTTGCACTTGTTCCCTGTTATTTCTTGATACTGTCACTAGTCATTTTCATAGTTTTATAATATCAAATTGTTTAATCATGGGGGAACTGTTAATATTTGTCTTTATTAATTATACAATAACTTTCTTGGGTGCACTTCTACTTAGCACTTCAAACACTTTTGTTTTTATTTATTTTACATGAGTTTCTGGTTTTTTGGGGTGTTATATCTTCAATAGTGACATTTACTTTCTTTTGGGGTTTTTGTTTTCTCCCTATTGGGTTTCTTTTGGGTATTGGTCGTATTCTACTTCCTCTATTACCTGTTATCTTCAAACTTGTGCCTGTTCATTAGGGCTATTGATTTGTTCTGGATTTCGTCCTTCTTCATTCTTGGTTTCTTCAGTACCATTTTGTTATTATTATTTTTCTTTGTTCTGGGTCTCTTCCTTTTTCGTTCTTGGTTTCTTTATTATTATTTATTCTTGTTTATTCTGGTTCGTTTATTTGGTCTGGGTATCTTCCTTACCTACTCCTATCCTACCTGGGTATTATTCTTATTTTAATTTTAGTTTTTTGGGGTTTTATTTTGTTGTACATTTATTTTTGTTGCAGAGTTTTTTCTTTATATTTACTTTTAATTTATTGTGATTTTTATTTGGTTCTCATTTGGATTTTTCTGGATATTCCATATAATTGATTTTTACTAATGATCTATTTAAGTGGATTATCTGTCATGCTACAATATATATTACATTTAATATTTATAAATAAATTTACTTCAAGATATACCTTTTTTTTCCTTATTAGGAACATGTTTCGGGTACTATCTTGTACCCATCCTCAGCCTTCCGGTTTTTTTGTCTGGTGAAGTACATATGTGTTGTTGGTTGACTATTATTATTGTGGCTTCCTGTTGGCTTCTGGTATTTCAAATTGGTTTTATTGTGTGTGATTGTGGTGTATGTGTTAGCTTTTTGTGTATTTTCAATGTTGAGTGCTTTGAATATTGTGTCATGTTTTGTATTGATTTGTATTTGTTCAGGTATTAGTTTGTTTTCTGTTTTATGTTTGTATATTTGTAAATTTTCCCAAATGTTCATTATGGTGCCTTTGTGTGGTATATGTTTTACTAGTGTTACATTGGTTATGTCTGGGAATTCATGTCCTGTGTTTATTGCATGTGTGGCTAAATTGGATTTATATATTTCTGTTTTTTTGTATGCATTTAGGTGTTCAAAATAACGTTTTTTCAGCTGTTTTTTTGTTTGTCCTATGTAACATTTATTGCAATCTTGGCATTCAATTTTGTATATGCCGTTAGTTGTAGTATTATCTTTGTTGTGTGAGCTATTTAGATTTTGTAATTTATTTTTATTAGTTTTGTATGCTATTTTTATTTACAATATATATATATATATTGTAACATGACCAGGTGTTACATAACCTAGACATATACCCATAGAATGAATAAATACATGAAGGTAATGTAAGTAGATAATATAATGATAAAAGTAGCGAAGAAGAGAAGAACCATCGAAGAAGAAAGAAGAAGAAGTGCCACAAGAAGCAGTAAACAAAACACTGCTTGACACTACAACCAATACTATAACTGACACAAACTAATGGACAAATTAAATTCACTTTAAGCTGTCAAGCGAGTCAGTGAATAACTTGAATGTAATGTCACATGTTAATAAAAAATAATTAAGTAACGACCCGAATAATATGATATCAGCAACAGTATTTGGCTGAGAATAAATCAACTATGACTAGTAACTATAAATGCCTAGGACTAAGATTAGCTATGGCCACAATATAAAAGTGAAGCTGTATTACAGTCTCAAATGTGCTTATGATAAGTAAAAATATTTGTAAGAGGGAACCTTATATAAGTAAGTTACCTCATCAAGGTACCAAAATGTAAACTAATAAACATTATTCAGGCATAAATCCGATGTAAACGGTATGCCTAGGCAATGCCTAAAACGAACAATTATCAGTAAGGTGATAAGTAGAAAGCACTACGAGTATAAATCACATACACTGAACAATCTTTATACCAAACGTAGCAATAAGCATTGTTAATATATTATACAAGTAATAACTCGATTATTAATGAATAGCATAGAGCAAAATAGTGTAAACCAAAATGTAATTAGGAAGTAAGGATAGTTCATAGCAATGTATTACATCAATAAGTTAAGATTTAATCATTATATTCGCTAAATAAGTATAAAGACAGTTATATTAGTATTCCAACACAGACGTTTAAGTGAAAACGCGATGTGCAGAACAAATAATGTATTGATAAGAGAGAATCATAGCCGACTTCGTTAGCAGACGACAGCGCGAAGCCATATACCTGAACATTATTTATTAAAAAATGTCAGTGAAAGTGTAAATAAACCAGTGTCAAACTATATCAAATTGAAGAGTAAAAAATATCCTTTAATTTGATAGCGATACGACCATGATCGCAACTATAATAAGTGCGTGACATGCGTTAGCATCATTTGTAAATAGAAAGTAAAAAATCTGTTTATTAATAACAACAACAACAACGACAGCTGTCAATCATCTTAGCAAAAAAAACTGTTAGTGACAGTTGGAAAACAATGCGTCATTTTCGTAACATCTGGTTAAGCCAATCAGAAAATAGCTTACTAAATGAAACAATCGCCTAAGCCTTATCAAAACTGAGGGTATATAATGGAATGCAGTTAATTTCCATTAGACACTTTTGACAATCATCACGAGCATGCAGGTGCCGCTTGTCTCATCAAAATTTTTATTAACGTATATCTTCAGGTAATGAGCCTCCAGGTGGTCTAGTGGCTAACGCGGGCGATTGATGCGCTCGTGGTCCCGGGTTCAATTCCCGGCGGAGGTTCCTTCCGTACGGCGTGCACTCAGCGTCGTGAGGCAAACTGAGTAGGCGCTGAGATAACAGCGCCGCCTCCTGGCTGTGAATACCGCAACTAGCGGCTGGTGGCGCGTAGTACTAGCCATACACCGTCACACTAACACAAAAGCCGCGCGGTACGCCTTGGTCCTTAACGGACTGTTGAGCAGAGGTTTAATTTAATTTAATTTTAATATCTTCAGGTAATAGTGCGTCCATTGAATTATTTTGGCAACAACCCATAACTACAATACAGTCTACATAGAATCAGTGCATCGAAGTGAAGTATTATTTTATTTAGTGCGGGATATATCCAACAGGAGAAAATAATTAAATAGTATTATAAAAAAGGTCCTTTTTAGTCAGAAGCGGACCAATATTCTCTGTTCAAGTGCGTGTGTAGTGTATAGCCAGGGTCATTACATCCGATCCCTGGTGAGTGTAATTAAATTTTAATCGAAAAGATTAAAATAAAGAGGTAACAGCGTGACAATTTATTCCATTACTCTGAGTGCACTAACCTATATATTTTGTAAACAAAATTTGTACTGACACATAACACCAAAACATTTTCTGTGTTACACAATGTCTGAATTTATTTAGTGGATTTGTCAATCCTGTTTAAGTATGATGTTAGTCTTAAGTGGTCTCAATATATAACTTTTGTGAATAATTAAGCAAGCGTGACGAACGCCTAACCTAAATAGGTTTGATTTTTTGTTAGTAAGCAACAAGGCATTACTAGTCAATATTGTTTTATAAAATAATTAACTTTTGTGTAGGCATGAGCATTCTTTCTTGTGTTTCAAAGAATTTACGCCCGAGATATAAATTAATTTAATGTTTAAAGTAAAGTTTATCTGGACATAACCAGAACTGTTGTTTATGCTCTGAGCTAGCGTAATAGGGTAAGTGAACGAAATATTTTCAATTGTATATCAATGTATTTTCTTAATTATGTTTGTTTGAATTCATCATCAAGGGTACAAATAAAACCCAGTTATTAGCAGCATAACTTTGACTTAATTTATTTCAAAAAGTAAATAGTGAATTAATTCAAAATAATCAAAGTAACTTTTAATAGAGATCATACGTTATTGAATTTGAATTGCCATAAGGGCAATAAACACTATTTCAGTTTTTTTTAAATAATTATTTGAGTCTCTTAATGGGTTTTACACGGGATTTTCCCGAAATAAACCTGTGTGGCGCCCATTATTAAACAAGGTAACCTAACTTTGTAAAGAAAGTAAGCTGGTTTTGTAAACCGTCTTGGCAGCTTATTAATTTATTAAAAAAAAGTGAACTTCCGAACTTCCAGAATCACGACCAGGTACGTGGAAGTGTATTTTATTAATTTTATTGTCCAGACGTGACTAGACTTTACGTACTTAGACGACTGTCAACCTGGAAGAGGAGTTTCACTGCCAGAATCAACGCGACGGCTACCTTCATCAAGCAACCAGCTAGTACGCTTTATTTCTTGAATTAAGCAACGTTATTGTTCAAACAACATTACTGCAATCATTTTTATTTTATTTGAAGGAGTTCTTTTAAGACAATTATAATTTTTTTGATTCATCATAACTTGTAACTTTAATTGTCAATTGTAAACACACTTTTAACTTCAAATACTACACAATATTAAACGTTCATAACTCAGTTTAAATACATTTTAAATATTAGATAACACAGTTTTTAAACACAACGGATCTAGTTGCGTTACAATATATATATTTGAAGCCTTTTGGTGTCTCCAACATTACCAAATTAAGATGTAGGTCAGCGCTTGATAGTGGTGAACACAAAGTCTCATCTTCTATGAAGTAGTGTGTGTGCAATATCCAGTTGCTACAACTGATTTTGTCATTATAGCATTACAGCCTATATTTACAGTGGGCCTACTTATGTGTAAACCAAATACATGTCTAGATAGTCAGATATAAGCAATTTATTTTTATAACTGATGTAGGAATAGACAATTCCTACTATATTTAACTTTGTGTAGTATAAACTGATGTATTTTGTATATTTTAACTGCAGTTTTTATGATGGTATTTTCAGTTTTGTAGAGTCACTTCTAGGAACATTGTTTACAAATAATAAATAGCACTGCAGGTGTATGGCATATGCATTAAAGCTTTTGTGAACTACTATCCACAAATGACTGTTACTTTGTAACGGGACAAAATTTGGGTAACAAAATTTATATCACAAGTTAAAATATTTTATTGTAATGAAGCAAATCTGATTAAAACTGTAGAAGTAATGTTCGTTAGGCGATGTCCAAATAAGGTAAAGATGTAACAAGTGATTCTATTTTTAACCAGTGAATGACACAAACAGGACGTGTTTACGATACAGCCAGTCTCCAACCGAAGTGGTGATATTCAGTTAAAACGGAAATTTCAGTGACCAGGACGGGATGAGTAGAAATCTGCTGAGAACCAGTTTCAAAGGCGCAGTTAAAACGGAATTAGCATAGCCACGCTAGCGACGCACGGGCAGTCTCGAGATGGCAACAGAACGGCACACACATGCTAATAGTGCCTGCGGGCAATTACGGTAGGCTTACCGAAAATTGTGGTTAAAAATGTGAGGAAACAGTGACAAACTTGTAAATCAGTGAAAGTGATCATAATATAAAAGTTTCGGGATGTACATTTAGTTGTTTTATCGAAAAAGTGTCGTGCAACAGGTGGTGCAACAATTTGGAGACCACGTGCTAGATAGGTAACCAGAAAGAACAAAAAACAATTAATCAAAATTATTTAAAGTTGGTTTTTATTGTAAAATTATTCTAAAACAAAAAAAATATTAAAATGATGAGAGAGAGAGAGAGAGAGAGAGAGATGTATTATAGAAATGTAATGGTCTAACTGTAACTGTCATAGAAATGTATTTGTCTAATTATTACGCCATTATACCCATAACCTTATCTCTCAATCAATAAGTTCGCCCTGGATTTTGGTTAAGTTGTTATTAATTTATTTACTAAATTATTTTCTTTGGGGAGTGTAAGTGGTTTCCACATTTACTCCAGAAAATGTGGTGGCGGCCCGGGGACTTTGGGAATCTTCTGTGTAAAGGTAAGTCGTAAGTTGTAAAATCGTAGTAATCGGGGTTAAATTTCTTCTCTTTTATTTTTATATTATTTGTAAAGTTACAATTGGCGACCTTGCCTGGATTCTTATATAAACTTTTTTATATAAGTTAGGCCTACGTAAGATACAGAGATACGTTTGGGTATATGGCATTTGTTGTATTATCGTAGAGGTTATAAGGTGTTATTTTGTAGGTATGAATGGTAGTATAAAACATTGTATCTAAATTTTTTTATACAATTTAGGTAAGTTATATAATTCAAAAAGATGGCAGATGATGAAAATGAACTTAGTTTGACTGACAGCCATAATGAGTGACTCTGGGGTACATTCGACCCCAGTGTCAACAAAAGAAAGGGAGGGGTCAATGGCTGATATAATTAATGTTTTGCGTACAATGTCAAGTGATATTAATAACATTAATCAGCGTTTTGATACTGAATTCAGTGAAATGAAAGAACAAATAAATGACAAATTGAGTGATATAATTGATTCACAAAAACAATTGATTGAGAAAATGAAGGAACAAACTGAGAAGTGGAACAGACAGGCAGATAAATTAAATGAGAACAAAAAAGGTAAACTGAACCAGGTGACAGATGATGAGGTAAGTGATGGTGTTAGTATAAATGATAACTATAACAGTATGACGAATAATAATGGTGATATAATTAAAAACGTAGTATTGGAGAGTGAAATATTGAATAATGGTAGTGACGATGAGAGTTTAGTGGGAGTAGAAGTTAGTGATGACGAGGTAGTTAATGAGTTTGAGAGAGTGTGTGAAGTGAAGTTAGGTGAGCATGGGGGGCAAAGGGCAAATTTTCCCTGTGTTTTAAGTGGAGTAAGGACTCCACATGTGGTTTTAGAGGACAAAGGTTCCTCCAGAGGTTATGTGGGAGACATGGTGTCTCAAAGTGGTTCCCTAATTTGTTGTGATATACCTGGTAGAGCCAGGAGTTGTTTTAATAATTTTGTGGTGCCCTTTGCATGGAGTGAGGTAGTTCAAGTGGGTTGTGATAGGTATTGTGATGAGAGATGGAGAAAGAGAGAGAGAGATTTTTTATGCTAATAGAGATTATAAAGAGTTGGTGGAGATTTTAGATATTGATAGAAGGGAGAAAATTGAAGACTTACCTTATAATGAGACTAGGGTAACTGGTTCAGCAGCAGATGATGATGATGATATTGTGACTTACCTGGTTGTGACAAATAACCCCAAGGGCGACTTGACTGTACACGATATTAATGAGGTATATGATGTAATACTATGGAGTAATTCTGTTGGTTATTATGGTATAGTGGACAAAACAAATTTAAATGGTCATTATATTGGAAAAGATAATATAATGGATTTAAACAAAAATAAAATGTGCATGTACAGCATTAGATTGATCTATGATGATGAGGGTTAAACATATGTGGATGATGAACATTTAATTATTTGATGTTAATGGTTTTGGTACCTGGCTTGATAATATAATAATTTTTGGAGAACAATGATATTTTATGTGAAGTATATTGTATATAAATTTGTATTGGGGTTAAATGTATTATGTATTAGGTTATGTTATTGTCATGTAGGGTATCTGAGGATACATTTTGTTGTGTGTGTATATTGTATTTTATGTAGCAATGTTTATAATTTTGTTTGAATGATAATTGACATTACTAAAATTTTGTTATGTAATTAAATTGATTTGTAATGTTTTAAGATGTGAATCTTGTAATAAATTCAAAAAATTTAGGTTTAAATTTGATAATAAATTATAAAGGATCAAAATTTGATAATAGAAATGTGAAATTCAAATTTGAAATGGTTATTTTAATGTGATGGAAATTGTGTGTAGTGTATCAGTTGACACTGTGTGTGTATTATAGTTAGTATAAGTATGGGTATAAGTATTTTTTTAATACCAGTAAAAAGGGGATTCCTCAACTTACGGTCATGACCTCACCGAACCCTGACCGTGGAATTGGCTCATCTTTAACAAGCTATGCCCAGACTTAATATACCCTGACCATCGCTTGTTATGATTGTAAAAGGTGAACATAGAAATTTAACCTGGGGAAAAAATTGGGGGAATCTCTAGAAAAACTATGGAACAGTGGCTATGCACCGAATGGGGTGGTAGACCATTTAAGGGCGTATAGTTAGTTTACTGTTGTTGCTGATGTCTTGTACACCAGTGATACCAGACCTTGTGTAAGGCTGAAGCAAGATGGAGTAATTAAAAAATTACTCAAATCATATTCAGTTCTTGTGGAAGCAACTGGGCGAATCAGTCCAGCCATAAATTGCAATAGTGTAGTAGATAGGGGGTAGCTACGTTACAAGCTACGTAAAAAATGTAATTTCAAAATAGGGTGCGGAAAATGGTCTAAACCTTTGAGAAATTACAAAATATTGTAACGAATTAGGTTAAGAGACTTTGAATTTGAGTACTGATGAAGTGTGAACAATTGATGGCCCCAGTTAAGGAAGGTAAACATAAACTGTAATCGTTAGAAAATTGAATTGGTATTTGAATTTCAGAATATTTTGTTTTTTGATATGATTTACAATTGTATTTTGATATATGGTCATATGTTTATGTACATTGATATGTTACTTGGGTTAAATAATGTGTGTTATTTTAGCAATAAGGGTATCCTTTGGAATTGTAATCTGTTAGTTGTGTGTTAAGATACTTAAGATACCACAAATCAGTACTTTCATCAATGCAAATCAGTACTTCTAGGAGGAACCCAAATCAGAGCAAGGATATGGATTAGTGAAAGCCCATTTACTAATGTTGTTGCAGAATCTGTGTGGAACTGTGGCAGCGAACCTGTGCTGACCAGCGTGTCAAGGTAGGGTCGCCAAGTGCCTGTCTGGCTTTACGGTGTTGGGATCCTGAAGGAAGTCCAGTAAAGTCATGCAGGTGTGGCCTCAGCCACTGGATTAGGGGGGTAGGTACCCAACTTTTAATCAGGAAGTAAGGGGGGTTGTGGCGCCATATCCTCGCTGATCCTCCTAGGTTTAGGCAATGAGAGTTTTTATGTTTTTTGACATAAAACCTCTCATGGGGGGGGGGGGTCTACTTGTAACGGGACAAAATTTGGGTAACAAAATTTATATCACAAGTTAAAATATTTTATTGTAATGAATCAAATCTGATTAAAACTGTAGAAGTAAAGTTTGTTAGGCGATGTCCAAATAAGGTAAAGATGTAACAAGTGATTCTATTTTTAAACAGTGAATCACACAAACTGCATGTGTTTACACGATACAGCCAGTCTCCAACTGAAGTGGTGATACTCAGTTAAAACGGAATAGCCACGCTAGCGACGCACGGGCAGTCTTGAGACGGCAACAGAACAGCACACACGTGCTAATAGTGCCCGTGGGCAATTACGGTAGGCCTACCAAAAATTGTGGTTAAAAATATGAGGAAACAGTGACAAACTTGTAAAGTAGTAAATCAGCAAAAGTGATGATATTATAAAAGTTTTGGGACGTACATTTAGTTATTTTATCGAAAAAGTGTCGTGCAACAGGTGGTGCAACAATTTGGAGACCACGTGGTAATAGGTAACCAGAAAGGACAAAAAACAATTAATCAAATTGATTTAAATACAGTTGGTTTTTATTGTAAAATTATTCTAAAACAAAAAAAAATATTAAAATGATGAGATCTCAAAGGGGGGTAATTATAGAGAGAGAGAGAGAGAGAGAGAGAGAGAGAGAGAGAGAGAGAGAGAGAGAGAGAGAGAGAGAGAGAGAGAGAGTATAAAGAACAAAGGGGGGAGTATAAAGTACTGATTTGCATCTAAAATTTCTTTGTCTTATAATTTTTGTCTTATGATTTTGTGTCTTATCATATTAAAATATCGGTATGGAGAACCATACATGACTTCCATGTTCTAAGATTTATATTTAAAATCATAATCGAAATGAAATATTACCGTAGAAACTACTTCTTTCTGCTTATTGCTTCAGCCTTAACCACGGTACTGTGGTCACTAACCAACTCACGTTTTCGCACTCGATTTTCACTGATGATGGCAGTCGATGGACTGCCGAAAAGTCTGGTTTTGCAGAAAACATTGGACTACGGCTAAACAGCCCGGGAAGGAATTTTAACAAAGAACTACTTCTTTGGTGCCAATAATGTAGTACACATATAAAAAATTCTCCCCTCCAAAATCAACTATAATTTTCATTAATAGAAAATTACCCTCACCCCGTTCACCTAACCTCTTCATTTATAGATATTTCATCTACGTTTCTACAGTGGATTATTATGAGCTTCTTATTAGGATACATTATTTATCAAAATTAAGTACTTTACTATTGTTAAAACATAAAACGTTGCAGGTAAACTACCCCTTTCTCTTAACCGATCTTCACCAAAATCAATAGACCTTCAGTCCTCTACAATTCATGGAAGCATGCAAAAAAATATTTGATTCTGTTTGAATGTGCGGCAGTTATCATTCGTCAAGAAAACATTTCTCTTGTTACAACATAAAATGTTGCAGGTAAACTAACATAAGTTCCTACAATTCAGGAAATATTGCAAAAAATTATTTGATTCTCTTTGAATTTACAGCACTTATCTTTTGTCAAAAAAACTTACCCTTCTTAAGAATAAAATGTTGCTGGTAAACTACCCCTTTCCCTTAACCGATCTTCAACAAAATCAACAGACCTTGAGATCTCTTTAATTCAAAAAGGTATGCAAAAACGTAGTCGATTCTGTTTGAATTGGCGGCAGTTATCGTTCGTCATATAAAAAATTACCCTTGTTAAAACATAAAATGTTGATGGTAAACTACCCCTTTCCCTTAACCGATCTTCACCAACACCAATAGGTCTTGAGAACTCTACAATACAGGGCTGTATGCAAAATATTATTTGATTCTGTTTGAATTTGCGGCTCTTATCGTTTGCCATAGAAAAATATCGGTATGGAGAACCATACATGACTTCCATATTCTAAGATTTATATTTAAAATCATTTTCACCCAAACAGCCAGGCTGTGTCTTACCTGCCTTTTTATTGCTGTATTAAATGAAAAATATTATATTACATTAAAATGAAAAAATTATAATTTTATTGCCTGGCAACAAAATTATTTTATTTTTAACAATTACCATTGTTTCAAAAAGTTTAAATAAATTTTCAAGTACTTTACTCTTGTTAAAACGTAAAAGGTTGCTGGTAAACTACCCCTTCCCCTTAACCGATCTTCACCAAAATCGAAAGTCATTGAGGCCTCTTAATTCAGGGACGTATGCTAAAAATTATTTGATTCTGTTTGAATTTGCGGCTGCTATCGTTTGCCATAGAAAATACGCTTGATAAAAAAACGTTGCAGGTAAACTACCCCTTCCCCTTAACCGATCTTCACCAAAAACAATAGGTCTTGAGTACTCTACAAATCAGGGCTGTATGCAAATAATCTTTTGATTCTGTTTGAATTTGCGGCTGTTATCGTTTGCCATAGAAAATACCCTTGTTAAAAAAACGTTGCAGGTAAACTACCCCTTTACCTCAACCGATCTTCACCAAAAACAATAGGTCTTGAGAACTCTACAATTTAGGGCTGTATGCAAATAATCTTTTGATTCTGTTTGAATTTGCGGCTGTTATCGTTTGCCATAGGAAATACCCTTGTTAAAACATAAAACGTTACAGGTAAACTACCCCTTTCCCTTAACCGATCTTCACCAGAAACAATAGGTCTTGAGTACTCTACAAATCAGGGCTGTACGCAAAACATTATTTGATTCTGTTTGAATTTGCGGCTGTTATCGTTTGCCATTGAAAATACCCTTTTTAAAAAAACGTTGCAGGTAAACTACCCCTTTCCCTCAACCGATCTTCACCAAAACAATAGGTCTTGAGAACTCTACAATTTAGGGCTGTATGCAAATAATCTTTTGATTCTGTTTGAATTTGCGGCTGTTATCGTTTGCCATAAGAAATACCCTTGTTAAAACATAAAACGTTACAGGTAAACTACCCATTTCCCTTAACCGATCTTCACCAAAATCAAAAAACCTTGAGAACTCTACAATTCAGGGCTGTATGCGAAACATTATTTCATTCTGTATGAATTTGCGGCTGTTATCGTTTGCCAAACAAACAAAATATCCTTGCTAAAAAAAAACCGTTGCAGGTAAACTACCCCTTTCCCTCAACCGATCTTCACCAAAAACAATAGGTCGCGAGTACTCTGCAAATCAGAGCTGCATGCAAAAAATTATTTGATTCTGTTTGAATTTGCGGCAGTTATCGTTTGCCATAGAAAAAAAATCTACAGACACACAGACAGACAGACAGACAGACAGACAGACAGACAGACACACAGACACTTTTCGGAAAACGACTTTTTTTCATGTTTTGAGTGTAGTACAATCAGAATCTGCAATAATCTCGAACACGATTTTTTTTGCCATCACCATACTTCCATTCCTTAAGGAATATGGAAGTAAAAATTACCCCTGATAAAAAAACGTTGCAGGTAAACTACCCCTTCCCCTTAACCGATCTTCACCAAAAACAATAGGTCTTGAGTACTCTACAATTCAGGACTGTATGCAAAAAATTATTTGATTCTGTTTGAATTTTCGGCTCTTATCGTTTGCCATACGAAATACCCTTGTTAAAATATAAAACGTTGCAGGTAAACTACCCCTTTCCCTTAACCGATCTTCAACAAAATCAACAGACCTTGAGTTCTGTATAATTCAAAAAGGTATGCAAAAGAGTAGTTGATTCTGTTTGAATTTAAGTCAGTTATCGTTCGTTATAGAAAAAATTAGCCTTATTAAAACATAAAATGTTGGAGGTAAACTACCCTATTCCCTTAACCGATCTTCACCAAAACCCAAAGGTCTTGAGAACTCTACAATTCAGGGCTGTATGCAAAACATTATTTGATTCTGTCTGAATTTGCGGCTGTTATCGTTTGCCATAAAAAATACCCTTTTTAAAACATAAAACGTTGCAGGTAAACTGCCCCTTTCACTTAACCGATCTTCACAAAAAACTACAGGTCTTGAGAACTCTACAATTCAGGGCTGTATGCAAAAGAGTAGTAGATTCTGTTTAAATTTGCGGCTGTTATCGTTTGACATAGAAAAAATTACCCTTAATTAAAAAAAACCGTTGCAGGTAAACTACCCCTTTCCCTTAACCGATCTTCACCAACACCAATAGGTCTTGAGAACTCTACAATACAGGGCTGTATGCAAAATATTATTTGATTCTGTTTGAATTTGCGGCTCTTATCGTTTGCCATAGAAAAAAATTACCCCCGATAAAAAAACGTTGCAGGTAAACTACCCCTTCACCGTAACCGATCTTCACCAAAAACAATAGGTCTTGAGTACTCCACAATTCAGGGCTGTATGCAAAAAATTATTTGATTCTGTTTGAATTTTCGGCTCTTATCGTTTGCCATACGAAATACCCTTGTTAAAATATAAAACGTTGCAGGTAAACTACCCCTTTCCCTTAACCGATCTTCAACAAAATCAACAGACCTTGAGTTCTGTATAATTCAAAAAGGTATGCAAAAGAGTAGTTGATTCTGTTTGAATTTAAGTCAGTTATCGTTCGTTATAGAAAAAATTAGCCTTATTAAAACATAAAATGTTGGAGGTAAACTACCCTATTCCCTTAACCGATCTTCACCAAAACCAAAAGGTCTTGAGAACTCTACAATTCAGGGCTGTATGCAAAACATTATTTGATTCTGTCTGAATTTGCGGCTGTTATCGTTTGCCATAAAAAATACCCTTTTTAAAACATAAAACGTTGCAGGTAAACTGCCCCTTTCACTTAACCGATCTTCACAAAAAACTACAGGTCTTGAGAACTCTACAATTCAGGGCTGTATGCAAAAGAGTAGTAGATTCTGTTTAAATTTGCGGCTGTTATCGTTTGACATAGAAAAAATTACCCTTAATTAAAAAAAACCGTTGCAGGTAAACTACCCCTTTCCCTTAACCGATCTTCACCAACACCAATAGGTCTTGAGAACTCTACAATACAGGGCTGTATGCAAAATATTATTTGATTCTGTTTGAATTTGCGGCTCTTATCGTTTGCCATAGAAAAAAATTACCCCCGATAAAAAAACGTTGCAGGTAAACTACCCCTTCACCGTAACCGATCTTCACCAAAAACAATAGGTCTTGAGTACTCCACAATTCAGGGCTGTATGCAAAAAATTATTTGATTCTGTTTGAATTTTCGGCTCTTATCGTTTGCCATACGAAATACCCTTGTTAAAATATAAAACGTTGCAGGTAAACTACCCCTTTCCCTTAACCGATCTGCAACAAAATCAACAGACCTTGCGTTCTGTATAATTCAAAAAGGTATGCAAAAGAGTAGTTGATTCTGTTTGAATTTACGTCAGTTATTGTTCGTCATAGAAAAAATTACCCTTGTTAAAACAAAATGTTAAAGTTAAACTACTCTATTCCCTTAACCGATCTTCACCAAAACCAAAAGGTCTTGAGAACTCTACAATTCAGGGCTGTATGCAAAACATTATTTGATTCTGTCTGAATTTGCGGCTGTTATCGTTTGCCATAAAAAATACCCTTTTTAAAACATAAAATGTTGCCGGTAAACTACCCCTTTCCCTTAACCGATCTTCACCAAAAACAAAAGATCTTGAGAACTCTACAATTCAGGGCTGTATGCGAAACATTATTTGATTCTGTTTGAATTTTCGGCTGTTATCGTTTGCCAAACAAACAATATCGGTATGGAGAACCATACATGACTTCCATATTCTAAGATTTATATTTAAAATCATTTTCAGCCAAACAGCCAGGCTGTGTCTTACCTGCCTTTTTATTGCTGTATTATATGAAAAATATTATATTACATTAAAATGAAAAAATTATAATTTTATTGCCTGGCAACAAAATTATTTTATTTTTAACAATTACCATTGTTTCAAAAAGTTTAAATAAATTTTCAAGTACTTTACTCTTGTTAAAACGTAAAAGGTTGCAGGTAAACTACCCCTTCCCCTTAACCGATCTTCACCAAAATCGGAAGTCATTGAGACCTCTACAATTCAGGGACGTATGCAAAAAATTATTTGATTCTGTTTGAATTTGCGGCTGTTATCGTTTGCCATAGAAAATACGCTTGATAAAAAAACGTTGCAGGTAAACTACCCCTTCCCCTTAACCGATCTTCACCAAAAACAATAGGTCTTGAGTACTCTACAAATCAGGGCTGTATGCAAAACATTATTTGATTCTGTTTGAATTTGCGGCTGTTATCGTTTGCCATAGAAAATAAAACGTAAAAGGTTGCAGGTAAACTACCCCTTCCCCTTAACCGATCTTCACCAAAAACAATAGGTCCTGAGTACTCTACAAATCAGGACTGTATGCAAAACATTATTTGATTCTGTTTGAATTTGCGGCTGTTATCGTTTGCCATATAAAATACCCTTGTTAAAAAAACGTTGCTGGTAAACTACCCCTTTCCCTCAACCGATCTTCACCAAAAACAAAAGGTCTTGAGAAATCTACAATTCAGGGCTGTATGCGAAACATTATTTGATTCTGTTTGAATTTGCGGCTGTTATCGTTTGCCAAAAAAAAAAAATTTCCCTTGATAAAAAAAACCGTTGCAGGTAAACTACCCCTTCCCCTCAACCGATCTTCACCAAAAACAATAGGTCGCGAGTACTCTACAAATCAGGGCTGTATGCAAAAAATTATTTGATTCTGTTTGAATTTGCGGCAGTTGTCGTTTGCCATAGAAAATACGCATGATAAAAAACGTTGCTGGTAAACTACCCCTTCCCCTCAACCGATCTTCACCAAAAACAATAGGTCTTGAGTACTCTACAAATCAGGGCTGTATGCAGGAAATTATTTGATTCTGTTTGAATTTGCGGCTGTTATCGTTTGCCATAGAAAATACCCTTGTTAAAAAAACGTTGTAGGTAAACTACCCCTTTCCCTTAACCGATCTTCACCAAAAACAAAAGGTATTGAGAACTCTACAATTTAGGGCTGTATGCAAATAATCTTTTCATTCTGTTTGAATTTGCGGCTGTTATCGTTTGCCATAGGAAATACCCTTGTTAAAACATAAAACGTTACAGGTAAACTACCCCTTTCCCTTAACCGATCTTCACCAAAAACAGTAGGTCTTGAGAACTCTACAATTCAGGGCTGTATGCGAAACATTATTTGATTCTGTTTGAATTTGCGGCTGTTATCGTTTGCCAAACAAACAAAATTTCCCTTGCTAAAAAAAAACCGTTGCAGGTAAACTACCCCTTTCCCTCAACCGATCTTCACCAAAAACAATAGGTCGCGAGAACTCTGCAAAACCGGGCTGTATGCAAAAAATTATTTGATTCTGTTTGAATTTGCGGCAGTTATCGTTTGCCATAGAAAAAAATCTACAGACAGACAGACAGACAGACAGACACACAGACACACAGACAGACAGACACACAGACACTTTTCGGAAAACGACTTTTTTTCATGTTTTGAGTGTAGTAGAATCAGAATCTGCAATAATCTCGAACACGATTTTTTTTGCCATCACCATACTTCCATTCCTTAAGGAATATGGAAGTAAAAATTACCCTTAATTTAAAAAAAAACTGTTGCAGGTAAACTACCCCTTTCCCTTAACCGATCTTCTCCAAAAACAATAGGTCTTGAGTACTCTGCAAATCAGAGCTGTATGCAAAAAATTATTTGATTCTGTTTGAATCTGCGGCTGTTATCGTTTGCCTTAGAAAAAAAATCTACAGACACACAGACAGACACATAGACAGACAGACATACCACCTCACGTTATCGCACTCGATTTTCACAGATGATGGAAGTCGATAGCATTGCCGAAACGTCTGGTTTTGTAGAAAACATTGGACTACGGCCAAATATCCCGGGAAGGAATTTTAACAGAAACTACTTCTTTGTTGCCGATAACGTTGTACACATATATATAAAAAATATGCATAAAATTAATGGCTAGTAGTTAATGATTGATCTCCATTAAGTAGTGCTCAAGTTTCCAAAGTTTTAATATTATGATGTCTGTAATTAAAACATCAGAGCAGGTTTAGTGTGTATGAGGGTACACCGTGGACAAAAATTTTCAACATTTCTAATTGAGCGTTGCTTAGAGTAAAGCTGCGAATCTACAGTGTACGTTTCACAGAAAAAACACGTGGAAAAGAAGGAGCGCTCCGAAGTCACTCATGGACCCTCAGCATCTTGCAGAGGGTTCATTCCCTAAAGACGAAAAGTCTGTCTATGAATCGTTTCTCTGTAAACACGTGCAGTTACACTGCCCAGCGATCCACAGGAAGCAAATCGCTATCCACGCTGGACACTTTTTCGGCTTGCACGCGTTATGTTGGTATGGGTTTCGGCACTTTCCATTTAAAAAGCGTGCAAATGTACGAAAATAAACATGAATGAGGCCAGAAATAACGCGAATTTTGTGTGTGTGTGTGTCTTCCCTGCCTTTTTATTGCGGTAGTCATAATAATAAAATGGAAACGTAAACATTACATAACTGAGATATGCTTGCCTGCCACGAACGATATATTTTCTCTCATACACGATTTACATTAAAATGAAAAAATTATAATTTTATTGCCTGGCAACAAAATTATTTTATTTTTAACAATTACCATTGTTTGAAAAAGTTTAAATGAATTTTCAAGTACTTTACTGTTGTTAAAACGTAAAAGGTTGCAGGTAAACTACCCCTTCCCCTTAACCGATCTTCACCAAAAACAATAGATCTTGAGAACTCTACAATTCAGGGCTGTATGCGAAACATTATTTGTTTCTGTTTGAATTTGCGGCTGTTATCGTTTGCAAAAAAAAAATATCGGTATGGAGAACCATACATGACTTCCATGTTCTAAGATTTATATTTAAAATCATATTCGAAATGAAATATTTCTATAGAAACTACGTCTTTCTACTTATTGCTTCAGCATTAACCACAGTACTGTGGTCACTAACGTATACCACCTCACGTTTTCGCACTCGATTTTCACTGATGATGGCAGTCGATGGCACTGCCGAAAAGTCTGGTTTTGCAGAAAACATTGGACTACGGCTAAAGAGCCCGGGAAGCAATTTTAACAAAAAACTACTTCTTTGTTGCCGATAACGTAGTACACATATAAAAAATTCTCCACTACACCTTCAACTAAAATTTTTAATAATAGAAAATTACCCCCACCCCGTTCACCTAAATTCTTCATTTATAGATATTTCATCTACGTTTCTACAGTGGATTACTATGAGCTTCTTATCAGGATAATTTATTTATAAAAATTAAGTACTTTACTCTTGTTATATCATAAAATGTTTCAGGTAAACTACCCCTTTCTCTTAACCGATCTTCTCCAAAATCAACAGACCTTCCGTCCTCTACAATTCAGGGAAGCATGCAAAAATATATTTGATTCTGTTTGAATCTGCGGCAGTTATCGTTCGTCATGGAAACATTTCTCTTGTTACAACATAAAATGTTGCTGGTAAACTACCCCTTTCCCTTAACCGATCTTCACCAAAATCAATAGACCTTGAGCTCTCTGCAACTGAGGAAAGGGTGCAAAAAATTATTTGATTCTCATTGAATTTTCGGCAGTTATCGTTCGTCATAATAAAAATTACCCTTTTTAAAACATAAAACGTTGCTGATAAACTACCCCTTCCCTTAACTGATCTTCAACAAAATCAACAGACCTTGAGTTCTCTTTAGTTCAAAAAGGTATGCAAAAACCTAGTTGATTCTGTTTGAATTTACAGCAGTTATCGTTCGTCATATAAAAAATTACCCTTGTTAAAACATAAAATGTTGCTGGTAAACTACCCCTTTCCCTTAACCGATCTTCACCAGCACCAATAGGTATTGAGAACTCTATAATACAGGGCTGTATGCAAAACATCATTTGATTCTGTTTGAATTTGCGGCTGTTATCGTTTACTATAGAAAAAAATTACCCTTGATAAAAAATCGTTGCTAGTAAACTACCCCTTCCCCTTAACCGATCTTCACCAAAAACGTCAGGTCTTGGGTACTCTACAATTTAGGCCTGTATGCAAACAATTATTTGATTCTGTTTGAAATTGCGGCTGTTATCGTTTGCCATAGAAAACACGCTTGATAAAACATAAAACGTTGCTGGTAAACTACCCTATTCCATTAACCGATCTTCACCAATAACAATAGGTCTTGAGAACTCTACAATTCAGGGCTGTATGCAAAACATTAGTTGATTCTCTTTGAATTTATGGCAGTTATCGTTCGTCATAGAAAAAATACCCTAGTTAAAACATAAAACGTTACAGGTGAACTACCTCTTTCCCTTAACCGATCTTCAACAAAATCAACAGACCTTGAGTTCCGTATAATTCAAAAAGGTATGCAGAAGAGTAGTTGATTCTCTTTTATTGTACGGCAGTTATCGTTCGTCAAAAAAAAATTACCCTTGATAAAACATAAAATGTTGCTGGTAAACAACCCTATTCCCTTAACCGATCTTCACCAAAACCAACAGATCTTGAGATCTCTACATTTCAGGGTTGTATGCAAAATATTATATGATTCTGTTTGAATTTGCGGCTGTTATCGTTTGCCATATAAAATACCCTTGATAAAACAAAAAACTTGTCAGGTAAACTACCCCTCTCCCTTAACTGATCTTCACCAAAAACAATAGATCTTTAGTACTCAACAAAACAGGGCTGTATGCAAAAACGTATTTGATTCTGTTTGAATTTGCGGCTCTTATCGTTTGCCATAAAAAATACCCTTTTAAAACATAAAACGTTGCTGGTAAACTACCCCTTTCCCTTAACCGATCTTCACCAACACCAATAGGTATTGAGAACTCTACAATACAGGGCTGTATGCAAAACAACATTTGATTCTGTTTGAATTTGCGGCTGTTATCGTTTACCATAGAAAAAAATTACCCTTGATAAAAAACCGTTGCAGGTAAACTACCCCTTTCCCTTAACCGATCTTCACCAAAAACAATAGGTCTTGAGAACTCTATAATTCAGGGCTATATGAAAATATTATATGATTTTGTTTGAATTTGCGGCTGTTATCGGTTGCCATACAAAATACCCTTGATAAAACAAAAAATGTGGCTGGTAAACTACCCCTTTCCCTTAAACGATCTTCACCAAAAACAATAGGACTTTAGTACTCAAGAAATCAGGGCTGTATGCAAAAACGTATTTGATTCTGTTTGAATTTGCAGCTCTTATCGTTTGCCATAGAAAATACCCTTGTTAAAACATAAAATGTTGTAGGTAAACTACCCCTTTCCCTTAACCGATCTTTACCAAAATCAACAGATCTTGAGAACTCTAAACTTTAGGGCTGTATGCGAAACATTATTTGATTCTGTTTGAATTTGCGGCTGTTATCGTTTGCCAAACAAACAAAATTTCCCTTGCTAAAAAAAAACCGTTGCAGGTAAACTACCCCTTTCCCTCAACCGATCTTCACCAAAAACAATAGGTCGCGAGTACTCTACAAATCAAGGCTGTATGCAAAAAATTATTTGATTCTGTTTGAATTTGCGGCTGTTATCGTTTGCCATAGAAAAAAAATCTACAGATAGACACACAGACAGACACACAGACACACACACACACACTTTTCGAAAAACGACTTTTTTCATGTTTTGAGTGTAGTACAATCAGAATCTGCAATTATCTCGAACACGATTTTTTTTGCCATCACCATACTTCCATTTCCTTAAGGAACATGGAAGTAAAATTACCCTTGATAAAAAAAACCGTTGCAGGTAAACTACCCCTTTCCCTCAACCGATCTTCACCAAAAACAATAGGTCGTGAGTACTCTACAAATGAGGGATGTATGCAAAAAATTATTTGATTCTGTTTGAATTTGCGGCTGTTATCGTTTGCCATAGAAAAAAAATCGATAGACAGACAGACAGAGACAGATAGACACACAGACACTTTTCGAAAAACGACTTTTTTTCATGTTTTGAGTGTAGTACAATCAGAATCTGCAATAATCTCGAACACGATTTTTTTTGCCATCACCATACTTCCATTTCCTTAAGGAATATGGAAGTAAAACGATAGTCAATTGTGAAAGTAAAGCGTTCTAAAAACCATGGAAACATAAATAAATACGATTTGACGTTTTCGTGGGTTCTAAAGTGAGTGTCAGGTGGTTGTGCAACTCCCGGAGACTACAGAATGGATAAGAAACAAAATTAATTGGCCAAAATTCGATTTTAACATTTAAAAATTAATGTCATTTAATATGTTTTAATTGTTGTGCAAAATCAATTAAATTCACAATCAACAAAATAATGATATCTCAATAAAAGGGGGGGTAAAGAGAAATAGAGAGAGAGAGCAGGTGAGAGATAAAAGGGGGATAAGAGAAAGAGAAAGCGCAAAGTATTGGTTTGCATATTAAAACATTTCTTAGTTAAGTGTCATAATTTTGTCTATTAAAGTTTGTTTTATTTACAATAATTAAAATACAAGGAAGTCAATATGTTGAATAAAAGCGAATATGATATTGCTATAACCATGTGTTAGACTAATTATTATGCCGGAACCTTAACCTATATTTCTGTACCAAGAGCTCGCCTAAACGAACTTGGAAGAGTTTTTTATATAAGGGATTTCAATCAGTGGCGGCGCTAACGAAACGGGGGCCCCCCGCGAAATTAATTAGAGGGCCATATAAAAATGGTTAAATTTTGTATACGTAATAGGGGAAAACACTCAAATGAGTTTCTATTTACGTGTGTTTCACAACACACACATGGTTTGTGAATACTTTCTCATCTATCACAAAGCGTTTGCAATTTGCAAAGGACGTTTTACACGTGTACAAACTCTTAAAATTCATTGTTGCTAAATAGACAAAGTTCTATACAAACTATAAAAAACCAAAATAAAAAGAATGATTTATTTTTACGTCAAAGATCTAAATTCAGACTATGAAACAGTAGGTACCGCACACACAGTGTTAAAAATTTATTATTTAAAAACGAATATCAAAGTAACACTCTAGCTTTTTTCAAACATTTAAATTAGTTTGTAACTGAATTTGTAAAATTCTTGAATATACTCTATACAAGTTCTCCTTAAGTCTAATCCAATTCAATAACACTCAAACTCAAGTAATGTACAATATTTACAGATGAGGATCAACCAAAGTTCATTGTTTTCCTAAGCCTAGTCTTCTTTTTTTAATAGCTAAGAACTTTTCAACCACTTCGTTGATATTAGTTTTCTGTGTCTCTTCATGCTCAATGCTTAACAGTGCCAAGTCACTCAACTGAGTTTGGGCCATGGTACTTCTTAAGTATGACTTAATTAATTTAAGTTTTGAAAAGCTTCTTTCCACTGTAGCTGTTGTGACAGGTATGGTTAAATAAAGCTGCAAAGCTGTAGTTAAGTCTGGGAGGCAACTCATAAGGCAGCTGTTTTCTTCAACCAGTAAATTCATCATTTCTCGAATGCTTTTCTTGTGTACAATTTCTTTGGCCATCAGAGCTTTGAAGGATATTACTTGGTCAGGCAGTGATGTGGAAAGGTCACCAGGATACACATTTACCAGAGCCTTACTTTTCTCCACTATTGTCTCTTGTGAGAAGTTTACTAAATTCTGAGGTGTCAGGAATGAAAACCTATCATCAATGCAACGCAATCCTTCAAATCTCATTTGTAGCTGAGCTATTACAATATCTAGTGTTGCATTGAAAACTTTTACTTCAGATGATTTCACTGGTTCGTCAATTCTATGGTCAACTGATAATTCAACAAAGAAGCGTTTTACAACTCGCTTACGCTTATTTTTCATGTTACAAGTTATGTCCCATGACTGGGCCAACTGTTTAGCACCAGCAAGAAAGCCGGCAAAGTCCTTTCTTAAAACTTTTAACTCATCACAAGCGCGGCTTAGAAACTGCCACGCTCTGCCTAGGTCAACAGTTGGCCTCTGTAGTGCTTTTGAAGTTATATTTACATTCTCTAAAATCTTAGTTTCAAGGCAGAGCACAAGAATAAATTCAAAGTTTTCCAGGTGGTTTCTAATTGCTAATGCTTCTTCTGCCTCGGTTTTTTTTGAGCTGTACAGAATAATTTCTGTCAAACACTTAATCACATTTTTGAAATCATTTCTTAAAGCTAACAGACAGTCGTGTCTAGAAGACCACCTTGTTGGACATAGCTTTTTTAAAGTTAGATTTTTGGCAGAGCTGTCTTCTTTAACGGCAGTCTTAAGTTCTTCCCATCTATGTAAGCTTTCACTGAAAAACACAAGTTTTCTGAACTATGTCATAAAATTGTCTTATTTCAGAAATATTTGATACTGAATCATTGATCACCAAGTTCAGGTTATGTGCAGCACAGTGTACGTAATCCGCGTTTGGGACTATATCCATAATTCTTTTCTGTAACCCAGAGTATTTCCCACTCATTGTTGCTGCACCGTCATAACCTTGACCTCTACACTTACTAATGTCAATTTCATTTGTTTTCAAAAAGTCTAAAATCTTACTTTGAAACCCCTCACCATTGGAATCCTTTATTTCTTGAAATCACAAAAAGGACTCATTAATCACAGTTTTATAATTGCCAGGAGATTCTTCTACTATGTTAATGTATCTGATTACAACACTCATTTGGTCAATCTTAGAAATGTCTTGTGTACTATCAACAATTATAGAAAAAAAGGAGACGAGTGAATCTGTTTTAGTAAGGCAGTCAATACTGATTTTCCTAGCAAGTTAATGATTTCATTTTGAATGTCATGGTGGAGGTATTTTGATCTGGTTTTTTCATTTTCTAAGTGTGCACTAAGGAAAGAATCGTAGTGAGAAACTAAAGATAGTATGTTCAAAAAATTTCTACTTTCAGGATTTACTTCATGTAATGATTCTCTATGGCCACAAAATGGCAATGAACACAGTGCCATGGTTCGAATGACATCCACAATCCGTGTGAAAATATCTTTCCATTTTTTCTGCTCATCGGAAATTTTATCAGCTACCATTTTACTCTTTTTCCAAGTGGCTTACGTGAGACAAGATTTTAAATGAGCATTGCTACTTTCATGAACTTTAATTTTTTTTACTGAGACCTTTCCAATCTCTAATATCGCCTTCACGCCAGCTTTGGGCATCAGCACTTTGGCTGAAAAGCCAACATGGTAAACAATAGACTCCATCTAGATTACGAGAGTAACAAAGCCAAAACCTGTGAACAATTTGGCCTGCTGCAGTTTTGAAAGAATAATATGCTGTACTGAAAGACCACTTAGAAACAGAATCCTTCAGAAAAGGACCCTTTGGTTGACAAGGTTCACTTAACGTTATTAACTTTTTCACCTCGTCTGTCATTATAGCTTGATTTTTATAGAATGCAATATCTGTCTCAAAACTTTGGCAGCTTGGATTGGAAGGGCCTGCTAAACTAGTTTTATTTGCATGATTACTTACAACTTCAGTTGGTTCTAGGTCCAGGTATGTCTTCGGACTGGCGAACACATTCAATGCCTAGCAGTTGATCTTCTTGTTCATGTTGAAGTTGCTTATTTGTTTCCGTAGTTGTATCACTTGTATCCGATGGACTAATGTTTAAATCAGGTTTATTGTCACTGTCACAATCAACTTCAATTCCGATTTTTGTTTCTTTTTCATTACTTGCACTTAGCCCGGGTTTGGGTTGTTCAACTTCACATTTTGATGATTTTTTTAAAAACTGGTCGAGTTTTGAAAGTTTACTTTTAGATTCTTCTCGTTGTTTTTGCAGTTTCCTTTTCTTAGCACCACTTAAATATTCACGCTTACTTTCCATTTTATAAACTCTGTCTCTAACACTCTAACTCTACACAAAATACAAAAACTAAAATCAAATGTTAAGTCATTAAACTTAAACGGCACTAAATTACGAAATGAATGCAATACAGTACTATCACGCAGGAGATGCGACGCTCTACTGAGTACTGAACTACATTGTGTTGTGTTTGTTTCATCTCCTCAGTGCCGAGTGACTCATCGCACCGGACGTACGGGCACCACAAGAGATAAGATAAGCTTCGCTTACAAACTACAAAGAGTAATGTCATTTCGGAAAACCTAGTTTTTTGCATGTCTATACACTTAAATAAAACGTATATTTCGTATTTTAAATACAAATTTGCCGGTAGTCGGATCCCATTAAAACTTGTTTTCCTATTATAGCTCGTTTCATATTTTTTTCTAGGCGGCGGGCCCCCCCAGAGGGGCAGCCCCCCGCGCCGCGGGGTCTGCGGGGGCCTTATCGCCGCCACTGATTTCAATTATCTAAATTATTTCTTTTGGAAAGAATGTTATTGGTTTCGATATTTAATCCACAAAATATCGTGGCGGGCCTGGAAGCTTTGTGGGATTTTCTGTTTTTAAAGTAGCCTAACTAGAAATAAGATCGTCAGAATCGGGGGTAAGTATCTTCTTGTTAATTAATTGTAAAGTTACAATACAGTGATTTTTAAAAAACAATTTCCAAACAAAACATTGCAAATGTTATTAAAAAACTAAGGTAGAATCGTTAATATGGCCTGTTTGAAAAATAATCTTTTGTATGAACACGTTTCCAACAATTTAAGAGACAAGTCGATATATGATGTAAATCTATAATTACATGCCAGTAGGCTTACTAAAGCATTATAGGGAATTACAAAACTGTGCGCCTTGTTACTTACAATTCCTGTTACAAGTGCTTCTGCAAAACGGTAATTTTTCAGCCCTGCAGCGAATACATACTTGCCAGAACAGACTATCTGGACTACCCCTTATCTCAATTGAAAAATCTCTTTTACAAAACCTAAAGAAAATGCTTGCATTTTATGACTCTTTTATAAACCTCTCTCTAGAGAAGAATGCTGAGTCAAGCTGCAGTACAAGCAGACTACAAATACAACTCTAAGATAAGATACAAATAATTAATTTTTGACCAAGTGTTAGGCCAAACAGCAACTGGCAACAGCTGTTATATACCCACGCCATGCCACTGATGTAATTGTATAAGCCAAAGTTTTATCCTTTATAGAAAACTTTTAATTACTCACATATCTCTCCATAAGGAGAGAATATATTTTTAAGGCAGCGGTGCACAACCCGAGGCCCGCGGGCCGCATGTGGCCCTCAACCTCACTTTATGTGGCCCGGAGGAAAAAATACTATAAGTCCACATATTTAAAATTGTGTATGGAAATTTACCCAGATTTGTTGGTTTGATCAGGAATTAGGTTGACCAAGGTCAGGTGGTGGTGGTAGTGGGGGACACTCACTGTCTGCGCATGCATGAACTAGGCTGGCAGCTGGCAGTAGGTAGCAGCAATACTCGTAGCGTGTAGCGTTAGTTCAGTTTCAGTAGAGACCGATCTGTATTTGGCATTCGTGTGTTTTTAAGTGATTCCTTTTTTGTAACATTTCATACAAAACATGCTGGCAAATACAAAGAGTGGACGGGACAATTGCGAACGGATAAGGTAAAAGAGTTCCAACATAAACTAACAAGTCAACAAAATCTTTTCAGGAAAGTGACTGATGACTCAGAAATTGCCGTTAAAGCAAGTTTTGTTGTATCTAAAATTTTAGTTAAAAAAATGAAGCCGTACAAAGATGGAGAGCTAGTTAAAGAATGTCTGGAAGAAGAAGCAAATATAGCTTTACCGGAGAAAAAAGTATTATTTCAAAAATTAGTGTTAATCGTATGACAGTATCCAGAAGAGCAGAAGAAATGGCATCAGACATTGAAAAAACATTGAAGGAAAAAATATTAGAGTTTAAGTTTTTTTTCATTGGCCATGGATGAAAGCACAGACGTCACTGACACAGAACAACTTTCAATTTTTATCCGTGGTATTAATGAAGATTTTCATATAACAGAAGAATTACTGGCGTTAGTTCCTATGAAAGATACAACCAAAGGTCCAGATATTTATTGTGAGGTGAAAAACATTTTGGAAAAGTACAATTTAGACCTAAAACTATTATATGGCATTCCAATAGATGGTGCGCCAACCATGGTGGGAAAGAAGCAAGGAGTAGTGAACTATTTAGCAACAGATTGTAAAAACATGGACAATGATATAGTCGCATTCCACTGCATTTTACGCCAAAGGAACCTTTGTGCACAAACTATTCATATGGAGCATGTGATCAAAGTATTAAATTTTCTTCGTTCCAGAGGACTCAATCATCACCAATTCCGAGAATTCCTATTACAATTAGACACCCAGTATGACGATGTTCTTTATTTTACACAAGTTCGCAAGTTCATTGGCTTAGTGCAGGAACAATGCTGAAATGAATGTACGACCTGCGTAAAGAGATAATTATCTTTTTGAAAACCCGTGATGAGAATCTGGTAGCAGACTTTGAGAACAATGAATGGGTGTGCGATTTATCTTTCTTAGTTGACATAACCCAACATCTTAATGAGCTAAATACCAAACTTCAAGGAAAAAAAAACATGATACGCAATCTGTTTTACTTAATAAAATCATTTGAGGTTAAACTGATTTTATGGCAGTCACAGCTGACGTCTGGGCTACTGACACATTTTTCTACAATGAACAGTTTTGCAGCAAGTTCTGAACAACACATTAACTTCACTAAATATGCCTCACTTATAGAGAATCTTCAAAATGAGTTTAAATGTTGATTTCAAGATATGAGAAAATTTGAGAAATTGTTTGATATGTTTGCTCTACCATTCACTACTGATGTTGAGATAGTGTCCATTGATTTCCAGATGGAGCTAATTGATCTTCAATCGAACTCTGAATTGAAGACAAAATTTTCTGAGGTTTCTCTACTGGATTTTTATAAAAATTACTTACCTGAGGAAATGAAAGCATTGAACAATCATGCTCTAAAAACGGCAACATTATTTGGAAGTACCTACTTATGCGAGCAGTCTTTTTCTTTAATGAAACAGATCAAATCAAGAGGTCGTTCCCGTCTTTCTGATGAACATTTGGAGGGAAACTTGCGAATTGCTGTGTCCAACATTGAACTCGATATAGACAGACTAGTGAAAAACAATCAGTGTCAAGTCTCTCATTAGGCTCTAAATTAGTTTCCTCTTTAACAAATAGTAGTTTTGTGCTTTCTTTCAAATTAATAATTTTATTGCAATTGTGTGTCTTTTAAAAGTAAACTAAAAAAAGTAAAACTGATTTTTAAAATTACGTGTTTTTTAAAAGATTGTTTTAAAAGTGTTTCTTTACAAATTAAAATTTCGATTTTGGAATCTGATGGCTGTATTATTTTTGTGACCTCAAACGTTTAACGTTTTTTCAGGTGAGTTTTTAATTATTCAATAGAACTAGTTTAAATGTAGCTGTGTTAAGTTTACTTACTTACTTATGAGACATGTTAGAAAATGCTCTTCAATTTCACGTAATTTAGTAGCATTATCTTTCACGGAAATGCTACTGGAAATATTAGGATAAGGGGAAAGGTTAGGTAGGCGGTTGGCGAAATGGAGGGAAGTCGCCTTGTGGCCCGCCATGATCATTAATAGTTTTTAGTGGCCCTCGAATGTTGAAAGGTTGTGCACCTCTGTTTTAAGGTATAAACAAGATATGTTACTAATGATAATGTGATGTATTTTATACTTACACTTATTGTTTTTTATTAATGGTACCTATAATTCAATTTTTTTTATTATTTTTTTTTATTTGTCTACAAATTCGTTTTTATAAATAATAGTGTTTTATAATATTGTGAACACAAATGTGCTATATAACCTGACGATGGTCTGTGACCGAAATCGATCGCTTTAAGAATATAAATAATAACATTATATGGTACCTTTAGGCTATATAAAAAAGAATATAATAAAAAAATAAAAAAAAGATATGTTAGTTAATGTTTCTTATGTTTTTTTAGCACAATGTAATATTTCAAATCAGGAGTATTTTCTACACCTGCGTACAAAACCAGTCACATTTTCAGTGATGACAGACTTGTAAATTTGTTAAGTAGAAACAGGATTTTACATATTCATACTAGAACATAACAGTACCTCTGTTGTTGTTGATGTTATACACTTTTCAATTCAAAACTAATGATAACAGAGAAATGTTAAGTATATTTTACCTATAATGTTCTCTTCTTAATTTACATTTAAGTTTAACAAATCAACCGCAACTCTTTGTCAGTATTTTTTAAATTGCAAATAGCACCAAACTTATAAAAAAAAGTTACTTTTCATACTAAATATGTCTTAAATTTTATAAAGGCAGAAAAAAGCCCAAGTCACATACCTGGCACTTTAATGATGACTTCAAAATAGTCCTAAATTCTTTCATAACGTTCATGAACAGATCACAGTCTCTGGCATACAGCAATAACACAGGGGGTTGTTCCTTGATATGCAAAGGTTTAAGTTCTTTATTATGTACCGGAATGAACACATGGTACTTTGAAAACAGTTGCCTGTATACAACAAATACCAGCAGAGACAGCAGGAAGATACTGGAAATAACCAATATTATCACAACAATATACGTTGTGTCTCTGCTTGCTTTTTTTTCCAACACATTGTCAAGAACAGGATTATTGTTGATAGCTGTTGCGTTTGCCCCTGAAACAAATAAATGTACACAATAAGGAATACTCACTGTTTTTCTAGCTGTTCATGTTGAACAATGTTATATATTATTACGACATCACAGAACAATCTACGTGTTTGTCGAATGTGCCAGAAGAATCTCGATGTAACGCATGTGGCGTACGTGCTTGTCGACGCATTTTCGAGAGGTTTCTTGAAGGCGCCAGCCGCGTGGACTGTGTCAAGGCCGCAGTTAATTACGTAGTTCACAGGAGCGCAATTAGGAACATTCTTTTCTGTGAGTGCAGGTATAAATACATGGCAGCAGCGGCCTTAAGTTCCAGTACTAGTGCGAGATATTGACAGTGCGGTTCGAGAGTTATAGTAGTGATATTACTGTGCGCGTTCAAGTGGTTATTAGTTAAGAGTGGTGTTTTATAATCGGATGGTATAATTGTAATACAATTGTGTTTAATATTAGTGACATTTTATTCCATGTGAACAACTTTTATTTGATTTGTTGTAGTAGACTGTGTTGTTAATTATGAACTGTTTAACTGTAAAAATTAAAGCTGGTGATTAATGACTTAATTGGTGTCTTGTACTTATTTTGTTTCACTGTACCTACTGTGCCGTACTGGGTTCGGCCGCGTATTATAAGTTTAAAACGAGCGGCGGTGACGTCATGCACTGCCATACGTTTGTTGTTGTAGTCCGTTTACACACACAAAGGCTGTGCAGCTACGCAATTCAGCTGGCGCTGCCAGCTGTTTCTGTACATTCCTGCATCCAGAGTTTACTTGGCTAGGCCGAAACATTGAATCGGCCTCATTTCTGTTCTATCCTCCAACCTGGTCATCTGCTCTCGACTGGCGGCAACCTTCTGTTCTGGACTTCCTCGGCTATCGCTATGGTGGGCTAGATAAAGTATAGATCCAGGTATGTACAAGTGAGCGGGTTCTGAAAATATTCTAACCCCAAATATATTTTTATGTTTCAGCCTCTATTATAAATTATACTTGTGTGTGTGTGCGTGTAGAGCAGTTTTCAATTTGGGCATTAACGCTGTTACAAAATTAAATTAATATGAATGTATAAATGTAGTGGGTCAAATTGACTTCAATAAAGAAAATACTAATGCATCTTGCACTCAGCTGGTTTGGTGTTAGAAATAATTATGAAATACGTAATTAATTATTTTGAATATTTCAACGAAATACTTAAAAGGTAGTTGGTACATAAGTGAAATAAGTCACAGCTGAGGAGCTTAATACTGTTTAATATGAATTAGTGGCGATGTGTGTGTGTGAGGTTGATGTTTAAAGTGGTGTTGGAAGTTAATGTGGACGGCCTATGTGGCGTATTTTTCTTATGACACCCTCTACAACCTATTGTATGTCCAGGTGCTCGAACAAAGGCGAGATGGGTGTCGGGTGTGACGAAGATCTGTCCACCCTACTGGCAGAGACGAACTTCTAGCCACGATTGCCGTCAGTCGAGAACAACTGTTCGGACACTCTTCCAACACTATGCTGCCCCCAGGACTTGTGATACGACCGTTACAATACTGATCAGCGCCACTATTAACTAAGTACACCGGACAATCCAGGTGGGAACATTCTAATTACCTATTTCTCTCTCTACAACATGGTGAATGCACAGAAGCCGCCAGAAGCTCACTCGTGAAGTTTTAACCGTTATACTCTAGCACAAACTCTCATGTTCAATTATGTTATTGCATGTGTGAACATTACAGCAGTACACCTAACGAAGTATCTTATAACTTTATAATGTGTAAGAAATTACACACATACACACACATCCGCAGTTTGCTGTATGATCTAACTTTC
Source organism: Magicicada septendecula (assembly GCA_034769895.1). Lineage (NCBI taxonomy): Eukaryota > Metazoa > Arthropoda > Insecta > Hemiptera > Cicadidae > Magicicada > Magicicada septendecula. The sequence continues at coordinate 154,683,680 of CM068369.1, forward strand.
ATCTAATTAAGTCCATTAGGGAGTTAATTATCTTGTGCTATCATGTCATCTGGTCATGGCTGAGTTTAATCACGTAACGGGGGCTGTCTGATGCTTTAGATGAGAAACTATTTTCTTTCTCACATATACTTAGCGCTTTAATGATTAAAGTCAGGGTCGTTTAGCTGGTTGAGTCTTGGGGCGGTCACTTACATTCTCTGGTGTTAATTACCAAGGCTAATCTAGGCTTAGGAGCTGAGATATTCAGATTAACCTGTCATTTATATTTGTACATATATATACATATTATGGTGCATTCATTTACTGTAGTTGGAATGGGTTTATGAGGAAGTTAGTACTGAAATGAGGGATGTTTTGTTATTTATGTCGTATATGTGTTTGTGTGTGTAATTTTACTATATTTTGCTGGGGGAATATGTAATGAATTTAAAAAAGAGAAAAACCATAAATGTGCTTACTAAGACAACAGGCTAGCCTATTTGATACTATACAACACTTATGGATTAGTATTGCTTTTATGAATGAGATTATTACTAACTTTGACTCATACATAATCAGGCAGAAATTTTGCAATTATGTTAATATCAATTTCACTTACTTTGTGACATTATGAATTAATTGATATACACATATATATATATATATATATATATAATTCTGCCCTTAATGGTGTGCTCACACAATCAAGAACTTGTGATTTATGTAACATCTTGCAGGTTTAATAAAGCACACGCTTGTTGGTTAAAAGACTTTTTTTTATTTTGCAAGTCCTGTCATTCACCTGGGGGGACATGTCTGTAATTGTAATTGGGCCTTGCACACTTTTGCTTCCTCTAGGTTTTCCACCTAGTTCTAAATATGATGTCTCTCCCCTTTACAAAAAAAAACTTAATAAAAATAAAATTAAATAAAATAAAAATTTACAAAAAAGAAAACTTAGAAAATTAAAAGGGAGCTCTGCAAATGTAAGATCAGAGTGTAGAAAAATATAAAGGGGGGTTTCAAATGTTAGTTCAGAGCGTGGTTATGATTCTAGGTAGGTAGTAGGTATTATTTCTGCCTTATTTTTGTTTTCCTTTTGAACTTGAGAAATTTTAGAATCTGGGGACTTACATTTATTTCCTTAAATGAAACCTGGTGTGGCTACAGACATGTCAGCTGGTGTTAGGACTTGCAAATTATTTCAAATTATTTTTAATTAGAATCCAAGTGTTGCAAGAAAACTTAATGGTAGTGTAACGAATTAATAGAAAGAATAACCAAGAAAAAATAGCACATTTTATAAAATGAATAAGGGGTTGATGGAGTTTACAAAAAATTTAATATGTGTTAGTGTTTAAGTGATTATTTTGTGATGTTGAGTGTGAGATGAATTTTGAAAAGGGGTTATAAGAATGTGATTGATTTTTTTAATGAATGGGTGCTGATTGATTTCACTTGCACATACCCTGGAGCTCAACCAGATTCTGGACGTGATGAGGACCGTCAGTACTTGTCGATTTTGATTGTGATTTGTCTCCTGGATTAGGCAACGTGTTTTATAGCATTCCCGTTATATAGTACTTGTTTATTGAGGACGTTGCGTGGCGGTATCATGTATTCTGAATGCGGTTATGGTCCAACCAGGGGTCGTGGACTTAATAGTTATATGTTTTCAATTACATTCAATTTTATGTGTACTTTGTGGATTGTAGTCAGTGAGTCAGTTTTGTTGTTTTGATTGTATATAGTGAGTCAAGTGTGTTGTTTTGTGTCGTGTTCTCTTCTGAAAATTTTACATGGCTGTTTCTCTGCTTTTATCACACCCATCTCGTCGCATCGCTAGAGCACTGTGGAGCGGCTCAAAGGAAGAAGAGTACTTGAGTTTTTTTCCGGATCCTTCATCTTTATGTTGTAGGTTACGTTTGTGTTATGTGTTTTATGGGGATTTAAGTTATTGTGTTGTGTTTGAGAATTGTGCAACTCTGGCGACGGTATGTTACCGGGAATTGTCCCACCCCATTTCTGGGATTTTCCAGAAACTTTCAGTATTGGGTGGAGTAGATGAGGACAGGTTGTTGGTCTTCTCGGACCTGGTCCTGTAGATTGTCGAGATTATCAGTTTCGCCTGTTCTAAAAATAAGATGGCGAAGTTATGTACCGTTGTGCCCTCAGTGCATAGTAGTTGTTTGTCGATCATGGTAGCGTCGGTCCATGCTGCATTCCCCGGTCGATTTCTCTGGCGTGTCAGTGTTGGATTAAGTGTGGTTTGTTTAGACGGTGGAAAAGTAAACCCCCCCTGCTAGTTATGCTGTATTTGAAAAGTTAAAAACAAATAGGATTGATGTTCGCGTGCCCTCTGCGCGGTCTTCTCTGCCTTGTGAATAGGGTCCGCCCACCCTAGTGTGGGGAGGTGGGCCAGTCATGTGTCAAGGATTGAGGATGCCTTGTTTGTTTCACATGGCTGGTCGGTCCACGACGGTGGACGGTTCTCTAAGGGTACTCGCATATCAAGGTTGTAACACCTTGTTAGCCTTCGGGCGTGAATATGTGAGTACCAGGAGAGTTAGGTGGTGGTCACCGGAGATGGTGACGTGTTGGGGCGGTCCCGAGAGTTGGCATGGAGGAGAGGACTCGCGTGGGGGATGGTCGCAGTGTGGTAGAGATTTTCAGTCCTGGGAAGGGAGGAATAGTGTTAATGGTCCTGGGTCTCAGTTGTTGAGTTTGGGAGGCCTTGGTGTTCAGTACTCAAAGCTGGATCCTGTGATTCTTCTCTTTCTCCTGTTCTTTTCTGTCTCTTATATCTGCATGCGGACCAGGGCCCGGCGAGCATGCAGGACTCACACTTACACCTTCTCTTTCAGACACACATTCACTGACTCACACCTCTTCCTTCTGCTTTTTCGTTTTCCTGTGTTACTGAACTCACCAAGAGCGATTTAGAATCTGAGATTTTCCAGGTTTTCCCGCAGCCGTCGTGCTTGAGGACTGGTTCATTTTGGGTCAACCATGTTGCCCTTTTGGGGTGAGGTGTGCCGTACTGGGTTCGGCCGCGTATTATAAGTTTAAAACGAGCGGCGGTGACGTCATGCACTGCCATACGTTTGTTGTTGTAGTCCGTTTACACACACAAAGGCTGTGCAGCTACGCAATTCAGCTGGCGCTGCCAGCTGTTTCTGTACATTCCTGCATCCAGAGTTTACTTGGCTAGGCCGAAACATTGAATCGGCCTCATTTCTGTTCTATCCTCCAACCTGGTCATCTGCTCTCGACTGGCGGCAACCTTCTGTTCTGGACTTCCTCGGCTATCGCTATGGTGGGCTAGATAAAGTATAGCTCCAGGTATGTACAAGTGAGCGGGTTCTGAAAATATTCAAACCCCAAATATATTTTTATGTTTCAGCCTCTCTTATAAATTATACTTGTGTGTGTGTGCGTGTAGAGCAGTTTTCAATTTGGGCGTTAACGCTGTTACAGAATTAAATTAATATGAATGTAAATGTAGTGGGTCAAATTGACTTCAATAAAGAAAATACTAATGCATCTTGCACTCAGCTGGTTTGGTGTTAGAAATAATTATGAAATACGTAATTAATTATTTTGAATATTTCAACGAAATACTTAAAAGGTAGTTGGTACATAAGTGAAATAAGTCACAGCTGAGGAGCTTAATACTGTTTAATATGAATTAGTGGCGATGTGTGTGTGTGCGGTTGATGTTTAAAGTGGTGTTGGAAGTTAATGTGGACGGCCTATGTGGCGTATTTTTCTTATGACACCCTCTACAACCTATTGTATGTCCAGGTGCTCGAACAAAGGCGAGATGGGTGTCGGGTGTGACGAAGATCTGTCCACCCTACTGGCAGAGACGAACTTCTAGCCACGATTGCCGTCAGTCGAGAACAACTGTTCGGACACTCTTCCAACACTATGCTGCCCCCAGGACTTGTGATACGACCGTTACAATACTGATCAGCGCCACTATTAACTAAGTACACCGGACAATCCAGGTGGGAACATTCTAATTACCTATTTCTCTCTCTACAACATGGTGAATGCACAGAAGCCGCCAGAAGCTCACTCGTGAAGTTTTAACCGTTATACTCTAGCACAAACTCTCATGTTCAATTATGTTATTGCATGTGTGAACATTACAGCAGTACACCTAACGAAGTATCTTATAACTTTATAATGTGTAAGAAATTTCACACATACACACACATCCGCAGTTTGCTGTAAGATCTAACTTTCATCTAATTAAGTCCATTAGGGAGTTAATTATCTTGTGCTATCATGTCATCTGGTCATGGCTGAGTTTAATCACGTAACGGGGGCTGTCTGATGCTTTAGATGAGAAACTATTTTCTTTCTCACATATACTTAGCGCTTTAATGATTAAAGTCAGGGTCGTTTAGCTGGTTGAGTCTTGGGGCGGTCACTTACATTCTCTGGTGTTAATTACCAAGGCTAATCTAGGCTTAGGAGCTGAGATATTCAGATTAACCTGTCATTTATATTTGTACATATATATACATATTATGGTGCATTCATTTACTGTAGTTGGAATGGGTTTATGAGGAAGTTAGTACTGAAATGAGGGATGTTTTGTTATTTATGTCGTATATGTGTTTGTGTGTGTAATTTTACTATATTTTGCTGGGGGAATATGTAATGAATTTAAAAAAGAGAAAAACCATAAATGTGCTTACTACGACAACAGGCTAGCCTATTTGATACTATACAACACTTATGGATTAGTATTGCTTTTATGAATGAGATTATTACTAACTTTGACTCATACATAATCAGGCAGAAATTTTGCAATTATGTTAATATCAATTTCACTTACTTTGTGACATTATGAATTAATTGATATACATATATATATATATATAATTCTGCCCTTAATGGTGTGCTCACACAATCAAGAACTTGTGATTTATGTAACATCTTGCAGGTTTAATAAAGCACACGCTTGTTGGTTAAAAGACTTTTTTTTATTTTGCAAGTCCTGTCATTCACCTGGGGGGACATGTCTGTAATTGTAATTGGGCCTTGCACACTTTTGCTTCCTCTAGGTTTTCCACCTAGTTCTAAATATGATGTCTCTCCCCTTTACAAAAAAAAACTTAATAAAAATAAAATTAAATAAAATAAAAATTTACAAAAAAGAAAACTTAGAAAATTAAAAGGGAGCTCTGCAAATGTAAGATCAGAGCGTAGAAAAATATAAAGGGGGGTTTCAAATGTTAGTTCAGAGCGTGGTTATGATTCTAGGTAGGTAGTAGGTATTATTTCTGCCTTATTTTTGTTTTCCTTTTGAACTTGAGAAATTTTAGAATCTGGGGACTTACATTTATTTCCTTAAATGAAACCTGGTGTGGCTACAGACATGTCAGCTGGTGTTAGGACTTGCAAATTATTTCAAATTATTTTTAATTAGAATCCAAGTGTTGCAAGAAAACTTAATGGTAGTGTAACGAATTAATAGAAAGAATAACCAAGAAAAAATAGCACATTTTATAAAATGAATAAGGGGTTGATGGAGTTTACAAAAAATTTAATATGTGTTAGTGTTTAAGTGATTATTTTGTGATGTTGAGTGTGAGATGAATTTTGAAAAGGGGTTATAAGAATGTGATTGATTTTTTTAATGAATGGGTGCTGATTGATTTCACTTGCACATACCCTGGAGCTCAACCAGATTCTGGACGTGATGAGGACCGTCAGTACTTGTCGATTTTGATTGTGATTTGTCTCCTGGATTAGGCAACGTGTTTTATAGCATTCCCGTTATATAGTACTTGTTTATTGAGGACGTTGCGTGGCGGTATCATGTATTCTGAATGCGGTTATGGTCCAACCAGGGGTCGTGGACTTAATAGTTATATGTTTTCAATTACATTCAATTTTATGTGTACTTTGTGGATTGTAGTCAGTGAGTCAGTTTTGTTGTTTTGATTGTATATAGTGAGTCAAGTGTGTTGTTTTGTGTCGTGTTCTCTTCTGAAAATTTTACATGGCTGTTTCTCTGCTTTTATCACACCCATCTCGTCGCATCGCTAGAGCACTGTGGAGCGGCTCAAAGGAAGAAGAGTACTTGAGTTTTTTTCCGGATCCTTCATCTTTATGTTGTAGGTTACGTTTGTGTTATGTGTTTTATGGGGATTTAAGTTATTGTGTTGTGTTTGAGAATTGTGCAACTCTGGCGACGGTATGTTACCGGGAATTGTCCCACCCCATTTCTGGGATTTTCCAGAAACTTTCAGTATTGGGTGGAGTAGATGAGGACAGGTTGTTGGTCTTCTCGGACCTGGTCCTGTAGATTGTCGAGATTATCAGTTTCGCCTGTTCTAAAAATAAGATGGCGAAGTTATGTACCGTTGTGCCCTCAGTGCATAGTAGTTGTTTGTCGATCATGGTAGCGTCGGTCCATGCTGCATTCCCCGGTCGATTTCTCTGGCGTGTCAGTGTTGGATTAAGTGTGGTTTGTTTAGACGGTGGAAAAGTAAACCCCCCCCTGCTAGTTATGCTGTATTTGAAAAGTTAAAAACAAATAGGATTGATGTTCGCGTGCCCTCTGCGCGGTCTTCTCTGCCTTGTGAATAGGGTCCGCCCACCCTAGTGTGGGGAGGTGGGCCAGTCATGTGTCAAGGATTGAGGATGCCTTGTTTGTTTCACATGGCTGGTCGGTCCACGACGGTGGACGGTTCTCTAAGGGTACTCGCATATCAAGGTTGTAACACCTTGTTAGCCTTCGGGCGTGAATATGTGAGTACCAGGAGAGTTAGGTGGTGGTCACCAGAGATGGTGACGTGTTGGGGCGGTCCCGAGAGTTGGCATGGAGGAGAGGACTCGCGTGGGGGATGGTCGCAGTGTGGTAGAGATTTTCAGTCCTGGGAAGGGAGGAATAGTGTTAATGGTCCTGGGTCTCAGTTGTTGAGTTTGGGAGGCCTTGGTGTTCAGTACTCAAAGCTGGATCCTGTGATTCTTCTCTTTCTCCTGTTCTTTTCTGTCTCTTATATCTGCATGCGGACCAGGGCCCGGCGAGCATGCAGGACTCACACTTACACCTTCTCTTTCAGACACACATTCACTGACTCACACCTCTTCCTTCTGCTTTTTCGTTTTCCTGTGTTACTGAACTCACCAAGAGCGATTTAGAATCTGAGATTTTCCAGGTTTTCCCGCAGCCGTCGTGCTTGAGGACTGGTTCATTTTGGGTCAACCATGTTGCCCTTTTGGGGTGAGGTGTGCCGTACTGGGTTCGGCCGCATATTATAAGTTTAAAACGAGCGGCGGTGACGTCATGCACTGCCATACGTTTGTTGTTGTAGTCCGTTTACACACACAAAGGCTGTGCAGCTACGCAATTCAGCTGGCGCTGCCAGCTGTTTCTGTACATTCCTGCATCCAGAGTTTACTTGGCTAGGCCGAAACATTGAATCGGCCTCATTTCTGTTCTATCCTCCAACCTGGTCATCTGCTCTCGACTGGCGGCAACCTTCTGTTCTGGACTTCCTCGGCTATCGCTATGGTGGGCTAGATAAAGTATAGCTCCAGGTATGTACAAGTGAGCGGGTTCTGAAAATATTCAAACCCCAAATATATTTTTATGTTTCAGCCTCTCTTATAAATTATACTTGTGTGTGTGTGCGTGTAGAGCAGTTTTCAATTTGGGCGTTAACGCTGTTACAAAATTAAATTAATATGAATGTAAATGTAGTGGGTCAAATTGACTTCAATAAAGAAAATACTAATGCATCTTGCACTCAGCTGGTTTGGTGTTAGAAATAATTATGAAATACGTAATTAATTATTTTGAATATTTCAACGAAATACTTAAAAGGTAGTTGGTACATAAGTGAAATAAGTCACAGCTGAGGAGCTTAATACTGTTTAATATGAATTAGTGGCGATGTGTGTGTGTGCGGTTGATGTGTAAAGTGGTGTTGGAAGTTAATGTGGACGGCCTATGTGGCGTATTTTTCTTATGACACCCTCTACAACCTATTGTATGTCCAGGTGCTCGAACAAAGGCGAGATGGGTGTCGGGTGTGACGAAGATCTGTCCACCCTACTGGCAGAGACGAACTTCTAGCCACGATTGCCGTCAGTCGAGAACAACTGTTCGGACACTCTTCCAACACTATGCTGCCCCCAGGACTTGTGATACGACCGTTACAATACTGATCAGCGCCACTATTAACTAAGTACACCGGACAATCCAGGTGGGAACATTCTAATTACCTATTTCTCTCTCTACAACATGGTGAATGCTCAGAAGCCGCCAGAAGCTCACTCGTGAAGTTTTAACCGTTATACTCTAGCACAAACTCTCATGTTCAATTATGTTATTGCATGTGTGAACATTACAGCAGTACACCTAACGAAGTATCTTATAACTTTATAATGTGTAAGAAATTTCACACATACACACACATCCGCAGTTTGCTGTAAGATCTAACTTTCATCTAATTAAGTCCATTAGGGAGTTAATTATCTTGTGCTATCATGTCATCTGGTCATGGCTGAGTTTAATCACGTAACGGGGGCTGTCTGATGCTTTAGATGAGAAACTATTTTCTTTCTCACATATACTTAGCGCTTTAATGATTAAAGTCAGGGTCGTTTAGCTGGTTGAGTCTTGGGGCGGTCACTTACATTCTCTGGTGTTAATTACCAAGGCTAATCTAGGCTTAGGAGCTGAGATATTCAGATTAACCTGTCATTTATATTTGTACATATATATACATATTATGGTGCATTCATTTACTGTAGTTGGAATGGGTTTATGAGGAAGTTAGTACTGAAATGAGGGATGTTTTGTTATTTATGTCGTATATGTGTTTGTGTGTGTAATTTTACTATATTTTGCTGGGGGAATATGTAATGAATTTAAAAAAGGAAAAACCATAAATGTGCTTACTAAGACAACAGGCTAGCCTATTTGATACTATACAACACTTATGGATTAGTATTGCTTTTATGAATGAGATTATAACTAACTTTGACTCATACATAATCAGGCAGAAATTTTGCAATTATGTTAATATCAATTTCACTTACTTTGTGACATTATGAATTAATTGATATACATATATATATATATAATTCTGCCCTTAATGGTGTGCTCACACAATCAAGAACTTGTGATTTATGTAACATCTTGCAGGTTTAATAAAGCACACGCTTGTTGGTTAAAAGACTTTTTTTTATTTTGCAAGTCCTGCCATTCACCTGGGGGGACATGTCTGTAATTGTAATTGGGCCTTGCACACTTTTGCTTCCTCTAGGTTTTCCACCTAGTTCTAAATATGATGTCTCTCCCCTTTACAAAAAAAAACTTAATAAAAATAAAATTAAATAAAATAAAAATTTACAAAAAAGAAAACTTAGAAAATTAAAAGGGAGCTCTGCAAATGTAAGATCAGAGCGTAGAAAAATATAAAGGGGGGTTTCACTACGACGATCGAGTAGACCGTCGTAACAGTGGTGTCAGAACTGGGATAAAACGGTTAACAGTGGAAACAGTGGACACTTTGTACAAGATGAGTGTGATTCGTAATTAACTGGTAAACATGGATCCCAGTCAGATGATGGAAACTTTAAAAACACTGCTGTGACAGACAGGAAGAAGCAGAAAAATGACAGGATGAGAAACGCAGACAGAAAGCGGAAGAAGCAGAAAAACGACAGGATGAAAAACGCAGGCAGGAAAGAGAAGAATGGAAACGTGAAACAGAAGACATCAAGGAGTTAATACAGGAGCAAAAGCAGACACAAGAACAAACCGCTGCAGAGTTGGGTCTCTTACAAGGTGAGCTTAATAACCAAGTTACTAAAATATTGGAGGTACAAGAATCAATGACATTAAAAATAGCTGAAGTAGAGAAATCTGTTTCGAGTGTTGAAGAATCGATGTCCACAAAAATATCTGACATAGAAGAAACCATTACAAATATAATATCTGCAGTAGAAATGTCAATGGCAAACATAAGAGAGCAGTTCCTGAAGTTACAACCAAAACAATTTTGTGAACAGACTGTACCAATGATAAAGACGGAGAAAGACACAGAAAATAAGTCAATAGAGAAGGTCACCTCACCTGCAGTTGGGACAGTTCATGTCAAGGCTCCAATCTTTGATTGAAGCACGCACTGGGCAACGTATTTACGCCTATTCGAAGCTGCTGCATGCACAAATAATTGGACGGAGAAAGACAAGGCAGTTTCACTCGTTCCCTCATTAAAAGGACCAATGGCAGAACTACTACAGAAAGTGCCACCTGACAGCCAAAACACCTATGCTGAATTGATAAAAGCTCTGGAATTACGGTATGGTGATAAACATTTGCGAGATGTGTACTGCACCCAGTTGAGAGCAAGGCGACAGCATTCCGGGGAGAGCCTTCAAGAGTTTGAAGCAAGTATCAACAGACTAGTTAGACTGGCCTATCCTGAAGCGCCAGAAGATTTTTGCGATGCAGACATTTACTGCCAGTGTCCGAGATAACGAACTACAGCAAATATTACGAATGGCAAGACACCAGAACAGTGCGGATGCCCTGGTACATGCTTTGCAATTTGAGGCCGCCAAATCAGCATCTGGTTGGACAATTCGTACCGTGCGCGCGCTAAAAGATTGCAACGGCACAGACGATGAGGGAGAAGAACAAGGAACAGAGACTCGACAGTCGGCGCCACAGAATAAAGTAAGAAAGGATGGAAGACCGAAGTGTTATCGATGTGGGAAACCTGGACATCTACAACGGGACTGTCGGGTTAGAGTTCAGCAGCAGGGAAACGAGCAGTTGTCGGTACAACGGGACGTGTGCATACTAACTGGAGGAACAAAGCCCCTAGACAATACGAAATTTCTACACTTCAGAAAAACAGCGGGAGCATGGTGGTTACCGGATTCGTTCAAGAAAGGCCAACCTCAAGTACAGTTGACATAGGTGCAACAGTCTCTATTGTATGCCCCAACGTGGCGAAAGATCTCAAGCCAATTTGGTGCTCTTGCAGCTTGTGAACAGCTACTGGATGGCCTGTAAAAGTGTATGGAAAAGAGCAGATACACCTACGCCTCGTTAGACTTGAGTTTAATCATCAAGTACTTGTTGCAGACATTGTGGCTGAAGCAATTCTTGGTGTGGACGTTATGAACGCAACAGATTAATAGTCGGCCTCAGAAACAATGTCTTGAGAATCGGAGGTGAAAGGTTATGCTATCAACAATGACGACAGCAGAAAAATCGATGGACGTCATAAACCAAGTGGCCGTAACTGTTCCGCCAAACTCCGAAACGATCATCATGGTTAGAACCGATGAAGATACTAGGTGCAACCAGTGCTCTATATTCGAACCCCAGGTAGTCAGCACACCGGGCATACTAATTGCCAGAAGTTTAGTAAAACCTGACGAAACCGGAAATGTACCTATTAGAGTGGCGAATATTTTGGATCAAGCTGTCACTTTACAAAGCAATACGCTCCTAGGCAAATTGACTCCTGTGGCCTGGGTAGCCGGAATGATGCAACGAAGATCCAGTTATTCAGATACTTCCAAATTACCAGAGGAACTGCAGGAATTATTAAACAGATCTTCTAACGACCTCTCAAGTGGTGAGGTAAAAGAACTCAGACAGTTTTTACATGAAATCAAATAGTGTTTTTCAGTTCGGGGACAGTCAATGGGAAGAACCTCTCTTGTGCAACATCGCATCAATACCGGGGACACAACACCGATATGCCAACCTCCTCAAAGGCCTCCATTATCTAAACAAGAGGAAATGTCTCGGTTAGTACAGGACATGATGACAGAGGGAGTAATCGAACCTTCGTCAAGTGCTTGGTCTTCTCCTGTAGTGCTGGTAGTGAAGAAGGATGGGGGGGTTGCGTTTCTGCGTAGACTACCAGAGTTTAAATGACGTTACAAAGAAAGACTGCTATCCATTACCTCGCATTGATGATACACTCGACACGTTGTCCGGAGCACAGTGGTTTTCCACATTGGACCTAAAGAGTGGATATTGGAAAGTGGGTCTTCATCAAGGAGACAAGGAAAAGACCGCTTTCTCGACCCCAAGTGGCTTATTCCAATTTAACGTCAAGCCATTTGGACTCTGTAACGCACCGGCAACATTTGAGAGATTGATGGACCTGATACTCCGAGGCCTGACATGGAAAACTTACCTTGTTTATTTAGATGTCATAGTCATTGGGAAGACTTTCAAAGACCATTTGGAAAACCTTAAGGAGGTTCTAACTAGAATTTACGGTGCCCAACTGAAGCTGAGCCCAAAGAAGTGTTCTCTATTCCAGAAGGAAGTACAGTATCTGGGCCATCTGGTTTCGGCAGCGGGTGTTAGTATGGATCGTAATAAAGTAGACACCATAAGAGACTGGCCAGTGCCAAAGAGTAAACACGAAGTTCGGAGTTTCCTGGGGTTATGCTCATATTACAGACGTTTTGTGAAAGGCTTCACTACTATTGCTAAACCATGAGCTAACAGAAAATAAACGAAACTTCCAGTGGTCGCGGGCGTATGATCAAGTATTTAGGACTTTGAAAATTACATTATGTTCACAGCCAATTCTCGCTTTTCCAGATTCCAAAGGGAAGTGCATTGTGGACACAGACGCAAGCAATACTGGTCTAGGAGCAGTTCTGTCTCAAGTTCAAAATGGTGAAGAACGAGTAATAGCGTATTACAGCAAGACACTTTCTAAACTGGAGAGAAATTATTGCATCACAAGGAGAGAGTTGCTGGCAATCGTCTGAGCGTTGGAGCACTTCCATAAATACCTCTATGGAAGAGAGTTTTCACTACATACCGACCATGCCACACTTGCATGGCTCTTAAGATTTAAAAATCCGGAAGGACAGTTGGCAAGGTGGCTTGAAAGTCTGCAAGAGTACAACTTCAAGGTACAACATCGACGGGGGCGCCTGCATGGTAATAGAGATGGCTATCACGAAGACCGTGCCCGGAAGACTGCCGACATTGCCACAGAAAGGAAGAACGAAACTCAAGCGAACATGTTCAAGCCATCACTGTAGATTTCCTGGCTGATGGCTGGACAACAAGACTGTCAACAAGAACAGATGGCTGATGAAGACATTGGACCGATCTTGACAGCACAAGAGGAAGGTCGCCGCCCAGATTGGCAAGATATCTGCCATGGTTCTGAAGTGCTGAAGGGCTACTGGGCACAATGGGAATCTCTCACCTTAGAAAACGGATTGCTGAAAAGGGCTTGGGAAAGTGCAGCTGGACGAGACGTGGTCGTGCAGTTGATAGTTCCCCGAAGTAAAGTGCAGTCTGTTTTGAAGGAGATGCATGATGGAACATCTGGAGGCCATCTTGGCGTTAACAAAACCCTTGACAAAATACGGAAGCGATTCTATTGTCTTCATCTTCGCCACAACGTAGAGGAATGGGTTTGGATGTGTGAATATGTGCTGCAAGCAAGGGCCCACAAACCAGAAGCAGGGGAAAAATGAGACAATATAACTTTGGACTGCCTTTCGAGAGAATTGCCATAGACATTGCTGGACCATTACCAGTTACTGACGATGGAAACTGGTACATCATGGTTGTAGGTGACTACTTTACTAAGTGGGTGGAAGCATACGCAATTCCAAATCAGGAGGTTACCACTGAGGCAAAGCAGTTAGTTTACAACTTCTGTTGCCGTTACGGAGCCCCTATGGAAATCCATACGGATCAAGGGAGAAATTTCGAATCAGGAGTGTTTAAAGAATTATGCCGTATACTCAGAATTCGAAAGACCAGGACAACGCCTCTGCGTCCTCAGTCGGACGGGATGGTTGAGAGATTCAATAGGACACTTAAGCAGCTTCTTTCGAAGGTTGTTGACGAGAACCAAACAGACTGGGCCCAACGTATACTACTATTCCTCATGGTGTATAGATCATCAGTACACGACAAAACCGGCATGACTCCAGCAACATTGGTGTTTGGGAGGGAGATTTGTCTTCCTGGGGACTTAATGTTCGGATCACCTGAGACTCAGTCCCAAGAGCCGCAGAACTATTCCTCACAATTAGAAAACCAACTGCAAGAAATGAATCGCTTGGTAAGAGGATGGCTGAAGATTGCCAGTGATAAAATGAAAACTCGGTATGACATTCGCAGCAATAGTGTGGGTTTCCAAGGAGATCAGGTCTGGTTGTTCAACCCAAAGCGATGTTGTGGTCGCTCACCTAAGCTAGGAAGGACCCTACACTGTAAAAAAAAGAATCAACGATGTTGTTTATCGGATTCAACAGGAAGGGCAGCGAAAGTTCAAGGTCGTCCACCTAGATCGCCTGGCTATGTACTACTTTAGAGACGGTTTGCCAGTTTGGGATGAACAGGCTTAAGGAGGGGGCAGTGTTACGACATCACAGAACAATCTACGTGTTTGTTGAATGTGCCAGAAGAATCTCGATGTAACGCGTGTGGTGTACATGGTTGTCGACGCATTTTTGAGAGGTTTCTTGAAGGTGCCAGCCGCGTGGACTGTGTCAAGGCCGCAGTTAATTACGTAGTTCACAGGAGCGCTAAGACGGAATTAGGAACATTCTTTTCTGTGAGCGCAGGTATAAATACATGGCAGCAGCGGTCTTAAGTTCCAGTACTAGTGCGAGATATTGACAGTGCGGTTCGAGAGTTATAGTAGTGATATTACTGTGCGCGTTCAAGTGGTTATTAGTTAAGAGTGGTGTTTTATAATCGGACGGTATAATTGTAATACAATTGTGTTTAATATTAGTGACATTTTATTCCGTGTGAACAATTTTTATTTGATTTGTTGTAGTAGACTGTGTTGTTAATTACGAACTGTTTAACTGTAAAAATTAAAGCTGGTGATTAGTAACTTAATTGGTGTCTTGTACTTATTTTGTTTCCACTGTACCTATGACGATCGAGTAGACCGTCGTAACAATATATTATAACTTTATCATCGACTTAAACTTTTCAAGGATGAAGAATGTTTTACTGTTCCCAGCTTCTGTCTCTCACCTCACCTTACTGCCAATCGTCCTAAAACCCTTCTTCCATATGACAACATAATGGAAATGTTACGTATTCTTGTAAGTGGCTTGTCTATTTGTTTCTATAGTAAACGTAACTTAAAGATGTCAATAATCAGTTTAAATTTGTCATCTAATGTAATGCTTATTTTATTCCCACATTGAGTGTCAATAAATTGAAAATTATTAGCTTCATACTTTCTACCTATTTCTAGCTCACTCACCTTTTTACTTCTGAATGGATCATTAAGTTTAGTAATTAGTTAATCCATTATTTTGTAAGTTGTTTAAGTTAGTATTTATATAGAGAAAATTTTAAAATTATTTCCAGCACACTTTTTAAAATTATGTTCAGTTTACTAGTCAGTTTCAATTTGGCATGAAATACAACATTTTTTTTCCAGAGCAGTATTTAGCGCATATTTTAAAAAACTCTGTAGGACAATATTTTTGTAAATTTCCACCACTTGCATTATTAAGAAGAAGTGGAGCATTCTCGTCCAATTTATCTTCAAAAACATCTTTATTTGTAATAATTTTATATACACAGTTTAAAATAAAAGTTTTATCTCTGTTATGTAAGTTAAAATATTCTTATTGTACTACACAATACAATATTTCCTACACCACTTTTCAGAATTGTTACTTATATAACAGTTGGTTTAAATGCAGCGTCTAAAAGATTTGTGACAGTACAAAAAAGCCTGATATAAAAAATATGGTATGCAAGGTAGCAAACTATGGTATTCCGATGTTTTAAAGTCATTTCTATGGGTGACATAATTTCCCTTGGTTTTGCCGACAACGACGCAGTTCCGAGACGACAAAATAATTTCAAGGACAGCAGTGTACGTGCAGATAAAAAGACTTATAATGGTTACAGCCACTAATAACGGCGCTACTTGCTCACGTTTCATTGGCCAACAACGCCAAACGTCATAAAACCACCATGACGTTATAAAAATATGTAACTAACCAGGCTATTATATAATGAGAAACAAAGAACGATGACGTTTTACTCACACACACATACGTAAAATTTGCATAATTTTCATCCCAGTACACAGAAGTTCATCATGGCGACCACACACTAACAATAGTGTTGGCTTGAAATAGTCAAGTTTAAAGTATTGCAAAGTGTTAACAATGTAATCAAAAGCAAATCAGTGTTAGTTACTTTCAGAGTTTGAGCAGTATAAAGCAATATTAAAAGTGTTAAATGTAAATGCAGTGCAGCCAAGAAAATGTAACCACGCCGTTTGGAATCAACATGTGACACTCTACTAGAACGTCCAGTTTACTGACAAGGGAAGTGGCAACCAAAATTTTTATTTAAAGAGCTCTTTTAATCATAAAAAATATAATCATGATGTGTACACAGTCAAAAGTAAATTCAAAAAAGGTTTGTATGAATGTGAGTGAGTGAGAGAGGTGTGAACGTTAAATGTCGACTTCCAAATGGGGGTTGGTTTGCGTTGACTATAATTAGATATTATCAAATCACATGATCATGAAACTAAGTCATAACCAGTAAAATTAATTGTTTGAATTAGCTTTTAAAATTAAACATAAAGGAGTGGTGATAGTAAAGGGCGGAAATTAGTAATGGCCGCCGTGTCAAGTTGTTATATGGTGTAACGATTAAAGAAATTCCTGAATAAATTACGATTGATAATAGTTACTACAATTAAATGTATTCTCATTTCAATGACCATCTCTGTCAGCATTCTCGCTGAGCAGAATCCTGGATCCTTAGGTAATAAAAATTTATATAACGAAACTGAAATAAACAGGTGCTATAATTATGGTAGATACCATAATTATGGTAAATGTGTCACACGTGTTTAACTCGAACAATGTAAACAGACCCGAATATAAGTTACTAGAGATTTTATATGACAAATACATTTATATTTATTTAAGATAAAAGTGAGAGATAACAAATGGGCCCGAACTGGTGACTATATAAAATATATAAATACATTTTATATAATAAGCCTGAATTGCGGCAGAGGGACATTGAAAATGAGAATGCGGTTGTAGGTTAGGTGGTAACGATAATAAAGCGACAAACCATTAACAAATTTTATAATGGCAGAGAATAAAGAAAATAGTTCTTTATTAAACATAACTGATAGTACAAATAACAGTCAAATAAGCATGACAGAATCAGTAGTTATGAGTGAAGGAATAGTGCACTCAACACCAGTCCCAAATAACAGGGCTGAGAATAACGAAATTATGAAAATGATGCAAATGCTTTTCAATACACAGAACAATAATTTTAATGTAAAATTCGACGAGATAAAAAACGAAATAAAAAAGCAAAATATTAAGTTTGATAATCGAATAACTGAAATAGAGATACGTTGCACAAATATGCCAGAACAAGTGGTAGAAACAATTAGCGAGAAATATGATGATAAAATAAATAATTTAAATGGTAGAATCAGTACAAATAACGAAACAGTAATTAGCAAAGTACGAAACCAAATAGAAACTCAATATGAACAATTAGAAAACAAATGTTTAACCACAATCAGTGAGCAAATAGAAAATAGAACCAATTGTGAAACAAGTAGACAAATTGATATGAAAACTAGTATGTTGCAGAACAAAATAGAGAAATGTGAACTCGATGTAATAGACATAACCAAACATTTTGAAATAGTAGACAGAACAGTATTAAAAAATGAAAGTAACGCTAATGAGAGAATGAGCATGTTGCAAAATAAAATTGAAAAAATAGATAACCTAGTTATACAGAATGATAATGATGTGCATGTTAAATGTAATGTAATTGAAAATGATTTGATGAAAATGAGAAATGTTGTAGTCGGGGGTGAAGAAAAGGCTTCACGAGTGTATTGGGTAGATAAATGGTCTACCGATAATTGTTTTTTGAATTGTTGTATTGTTCCTGTAGAAATCAGGAGAGGTTTTAATGTAGTAGTACCCTCTGAAAGGAGTGAGAGATATTTAGAGAAAGAGTTGTGTGTAGATGGTGAGATGCAAGTATTTAAGTTAGATAGAGGTTATAAAGAGTTGATAGAGAGATTAGGAGGGAAGAAAACAAACTATATGAAATACTTACCTTGTAATGAAGCTGATATAGCAGTAGTAGGAGATGATAATGAAAATAATGACTTAGTAACTTATCTGATTGTGACTAATTATACTGAAGGTGACAGGACCATAACCGATCGTGACAAGTTGTATGATAAATTGATATGGAATAACCCTATTAATTATGATAGTTTTGTAGAATATAAAAATTTAAATAAGTACTATATTCATGATGGTGATATAATGTTTTCCAGGGAAAATAAGTTGTATAGACTTAAGATAAGATTATTATTTGACGATATGGGGTAGTTGTGTATTGTTTATTGTGTTATGAACATTTAATTGTGTGGACGGTGTTTTTAAAAAATGGACTGATTATGGTAAATGATTTCATGATTAGGGGAATTGTATATTTTTGTGTATTGATGTCTATGTATTTGTGTAATTTTGCTATTGTGTATTCTATGTATTTTTTGTGTGTAAACTATTGTAGAATTTTAAATAAGTAAAAGAAGTTTAATAATGATTTTGAAAGGATATTATGGAATTTAGATTCTAAAGGGTTAGTAAATGATTAAGCATGTTATAGGTTTGGTTATTGAGAGGTATTGTTGTTAGTAGATAAGTGATGAATTTCTAATGGTATATTAATGTGAAATGTTGTAAAGAGTTTGGGAATAAGGATAAATCAGGGCATTGGAGTTAGTTGAATAAAGTTATTGGGAGTTAGGAAAAATAAAGTGCTGAGATGCTGATAATATATAAAGAGGTGTTAGATATTTTAGGGACACAGTAGGTAGGGATTATATGTAGAGGTGAGTAATGTGAGTGGTAATTATATTTGTTGTTGATGGTGATATTTTGTAATAAGGGTATTGGTGTAGGAGTCCAACGAGAGATGTTGAGACAGGAAGGGACCGTTTAGCGCCGGAAAGGGTTATCTGAAAGGGTCAGGAACCGATAAGGGAATGAGTTGGTTAGAGGGAATACACACATACTAGTACAAAAATGAGCGGTGCCAGAGGTTTTAAATGGGATTTGTGAAGGGGGTTATTATAGAGATATTGGTGTCATAATGTATTAATGGTTAGAAGCGGTTGTTAATAGTGAAAAAGAGGTAGTAAGGTTAGGCTGACACATGCCAAAGTAAGATAGAGAAAAATGAATAATAGAGAGTCACCCAAACTAGTAAGGATAAAAAGGTTAGAAAAGAAAATTCATAGTAGAAAGGTGATGTAACTGAAAGGTAAGGTAAATGGAAAGGTAAATGATAAATGTGAAATTTTGTATAGAATCTAAATGAATGTTAAATATTAAAAGTTGAATAGAGAATTGTTGATAGGAAAAAAGTTATAAAATTTTGCTACAAGTTATGTAAATTGTTTATTTGTGAATTGTTCAATGCTAGTGTTTAATGCTTATGATGTACAATGTTTTATTGTGTTTTATTATGTCAACAATAGTGTGTGTGGATAGGAGGTTACTACCAAGATAGTAACGATTATAAGATTAAAATTTTGTAAAGTTTGTACATTCTCTAGAAATTATTCTGTTATAAAGAAGGTTAAATGTAAGAAAAAGTCGTAGAGAAATTATAAAGCTTTTAAATTGTCTGCCATGATATAGATATTGTAAGATTATATGAAGTAAAATATTAGGGTTAATGGTTGTTGCTAAAGCAGTAAAATACATTGTTGTTTAGGTTAAGAACAATTGTTTTCATGGGATAAAAGGGAGTGAATATAGTTGACAGAAGTCAGAAATGTGTACTAGGTACCGGATTGTTGAAGGGGAGCAATTTCTATCGTAATTCTTGTTATACATTGTTTGAAATTTTTAGAATTAAGCAAACCAATGCCCCAAAACGCAAACCAACGTACTAAGAGGAAACATATCAGTTGTGGATATGGATATAGAGAAGGCCACTATTTTAAAATTTTGTATTGAATGTTTCAGAGTTTTATGGTGTGGTGACCGCGGTCCTGAGCTGGCCGGTGAGCCAGAACAGGAGCGTAAAGTGCCTCATGGCCTTATGGTGTAGGGATCTCTCTGGAGAAGTCCAGTAAGGTCAGAAGGTGCGAACCTCATCATTGAACCGAGGGTAAGTGATTGAATTTATATTTTTTTTTTGTAACACTACAGGGGGTTGTGGCTCCATATCTGAGCTGATCCTTTTAGAGAGGTGTGAATGAGTCAATGAAAGTTTTTGTGTCTCGACACAAAACCTTTCATTGAGGGGGTTTTGTGACAGTACAAAAAAGCCTGATATAAAAAATATGGTATGCAAGGTAGCAAACTATGGTATTCCGATGTTTTAAAGTCATTTCTATGGGTGACATAATTTCCCTTGGTTTTGCCGACAACGACGCAGTTCCGAGACGACAAAATAATTTCAAGGACAGCAGTGTACGTGCAGATAAAAAGACTTATAATGGTTACAGCCACTAATAACGGCGCTACTTGCTCACGTTTCATTGGCCAACAACGCCAAACGTCATAAAACCACCATGACGTTATAAAAATACGTAACTAACCAGGCTATTATATAATGAGAAACAAAGAACGATGACGTTTTACTCACACACATACATACAATTTGCATAATTTTCGTCCCAGTACACAGAAGTTCATCATGGCGACCACACGCTAACAATAGTGTTGGCTTGAAATAGTCAAGTTTAAAGTATTGCAAAGTGTTAACAATGTAATCAAAAGCAAATCAGTGTTAGTTACTTTCAGAGTTTGAGCAGTATAAAGCAATATTAAAAGTGTTAAATGTAAATGCAGTGCAGCCAAGAAAATGTAACCACGCCGTTTGGAATCAACATGTGACACTCTACTAGAACGTCCAGTTTACTGACAAGGGAAGTGGCAACCAAAATTTTTATTTAAAGTGCTCTTTTAATCATAAAAAATATAATCATGATGTGTACACAGTCAAAAGTAAATTCAAAAATGTTTGTATGAATGTGAGTGAGTGAGAGAGGTGTGAACGTTAAATGTCGACTTCCAAATGGGGGTTGGTTTGCGTTGACTATAATTAGATATTATCAAATCACATGATCATGAAACTAAGTCATAACCAGTAAAATTAATTGTTTGAATTAGCTTTTAAAATTAAACATAAAGGAGTGGTGATAGTAAAGGGCGGAAATTAGTAATGGCCGCCGTGTCAAGTTGTTATATGGTGTACACGATTAAAGAAATTCCTGAATAAATTACGATTGATAATAGTTACTACAATTAAATGTATTCTCATTTCAATGACCATCTCTGTCAGCATTCTCGCTGAGCAGAATCCTGGATCCTTAGGTAATAAAAATTTATATAACGAAACTGAAATAAACAGGTGCTATAATTATGGTAGATACCATAATTATGGTAAATGTGTCACACGTGTTTAACTCGAACAATGTAAACAGACCCGAATATAAGTTACTAGAGATTTTATATGACAAATACATTTATATTTATTTAAGATAAAAGTGAGAGATAACAGATTAATTCATTTTTGTCTTACATTTCTAAAATTTTGTTAGTCAGTTTTAATAAGGTCGAGAATTTTGTTGTTTCTATCTGCCAGTAATCCGTCTTGGGCGGATGCCACTTAATGTAGAATAAAACTTGGAAAAAATAAATATAACGTATTGTAATCAGAGTTTTATGTTGGATTCATCGTGAACACGAATTTGTGTTAGTCTAAAACAAGTTGGTGTTAGCATGAACACAACTTAGGTTCAGAATAAAATAAACTCTGAAACAGAAACAAACTGTGTGTATGTGTGTGTGTGTGTGTGTGTGAGAGAGAGAGAGAGAGAGAGAGAGAGAGAGAGAGAGAGAGAGAGAGAGAGAGAGAGTGTGTGTGTGTGTGTGTGTGTGTGTGTGTGCAGGTATTTTATCTGCTTTTATCACACATCTTTTAATAAAAGATCTGAATCATTTGTATCTTTAATTTTGAATTTAAAGTAACTTTTATCAAACAAGCATCTTGCTAAACCAATTTTTGATTCAACTGCCCAAGGGTAGCTCTGCACAGAACTTATTTCACTTCCTACGTGGGCAATTTTCAGATGACTTCCTTGCTTTACTCCTAGCTCATAAGCCAAACAGAAACTTGTTTTGATGGTAGAATTTTCAGTAACCAATGTCCATTATGAAAATAAGGTATTAGTTTCAGACTGTTCGCTGGTGTAGGTCCTTTTAGTGCTGTGAGCTAACTGCATTGGCCCCACTGTCTGTATACAAACTGCCAACTGATTCAATCACCCTGTAAGTTTCTATGCATTGTAATATATAGTCACTTGTTAACATACAACTTTGTTTTGTAATTCCGCTATAAAGAGGCACTATTCTTTAATACACCACAGTTTTATCTTCTTTACATTGGTTTAACACGACTGAACAGGCTGTGTTATTTACACTTTTAAGAGCTAATTTACTGGAGACACTGTGGTATTTAATTGTAGTTAAGTTACTTCAGTAATATTTATTCACAAACAAAAAATACTAGTAAAAAGTAAATTATTAGGTAAATTGCATATTGTAATGGTACATATCTTCACCTAACAATAATGAAGATACATAACAAAATAAGTTATTTAAAATAATTAACACTAGAATAAAAAAGGATGAATCAGAGATTCAAGAATGGGTGATTCATAATTAATAACATGGTCAAACGTATTAAGGTAATCAGAAAAGTAACCTCTAATAATAAAAAAGTAACAAACCACGAACCAAAATGTTAAATACGATAATACCTGGCGATTTAACCATAATGACCCAATAGATGGTAAGTGAGAGAGTAGCACCAGCCCCAAAGACCAAGAATATAAAATAAAATATGACAATAGTAAGCGATAACTGGAACTAGCCACTACACTAACGTAAGAGTGTATAAATAATAAGAATAATGATGAATAAATAATTAGCATGAAAGTGTGAAGATATAATCAGCCACAACACCAAGGAAGTGATAAATAAAATATGGAAAAGTGAAATAAACACAGTGAAAGAGTGTTAAACCAACGAAACTAGTGTTAAACCAAGAAAAAAGAATAATCAATGATAAATTGTATATAATAACGATGATTGTAAAAACAGACAAATAGTCTAAAAGTTAGAAGTATTGAATTGTTAAGGACTTAAAATGTAGAAGGGTACACTAACCCAAACAAAGAGAGTAAACTAGGACAAATCGAACTAACACGACACAAACCTATTAATTGTATAACCCAACCAGATAGAGTTGTAATGATGATGAACATTGTAAAAATAAAAATGAGAAAGAGAATTTTAAGTAAGCAATACACTAAATTTTGCCCACCAATAACACTTAATCCATAATGAGTGCAAGGTGTTATTATTAATATCCCCAAAGTGAAAATAACCCCCCTTAATAGTGATAAACACTGATAAGACAGTGATAAAAGTTTATAAGTGCAAAAAGTGAGTGAGAGCTAATAATGGCTAAACACAGGAAGGACTGTGATAGTTAAAAGCCAATATAAGTGGACACCAAAATGTAACAAAATAAACTAAAAGTAGTAGGATTAAGTTATCAATAGTAATGACTAATTATCATGTTTTAAATTTTATCAATTAAGATTATCAGTGACAACTCATATTATTACATGAGAGTAAGAAAAATAGACTATTAGAGTGTCAATACACCGTATAGAGAATTTCTGAAATACTGAAAGACAAAAACCAATGTTATTAACCCAAAATTTATAAGGGAAAGACAATTAATAAACATTATAAGATTTTAGTAAAAGCATAAGAAAATATCATTAGATTATCAAGAATGACCCAATGTCATATAAGTTTAGTCATAAGCAAATATAATTTTGTTCAAAGAGTTAACTAATGTTTATATGTTTGTTGTTTGTTAATACTAGGCAATAATTATTACTCACTAAAAAGTATGAGTAGGTAATGAGAATGAACGTTTTCAGTAATGAAAATTAAATAAGTACGTTGTAATGAATAAGAATTATGTCTCAAATAATTATGTTATAATGAATAAGAATTATATCTATGGAATTGTTAAACCATAAGATTCTATGTTATATGTTATGCAATAAATAATGATTAAAAACAAACAAGAAACAAGATAAATACAGACAAACACAATAACACTAAAAGGCAGTTATGACAATAGACAAGCTAGAATATGAAACAGTAAAATCACACATCATTACAGAACAGACTTAAAACCATTGAACAAATAACCAAAATCATGTATTAAAACCAATCAGGACTCATACAAGGGGAAAATGAAATGTAATATCAGTAATTAAAGAAAAATAGCCAATTTCTGTTTAAGCCTAGGCAAATTCCCAACTGTCAAACTACAAAAAACTTCAATTTTGAGAATTCAACACTGACATTAGTAAGACTAAGCCATATAAACAATAAAATACAATTAGACAATCATGTTAAGACAGAAATATAATAGTAATCATGTAAATTAAGAAAACAGTGTAAATAAACAAAATCAACAAAACTGTCAAAATGTTGATACCTAAGTAAACACAATAGTATTGGATGTCAAATTAATCCTTGAACCAAAATATGAACAGTGATAATAATATTTAATACTTAAAGGGTAATACTGAAGACTAATTACATTCAGAAGATCTGTAACCACTTTAAATAAAAATTCAAATATCCTAACAATGGTCTTAAGCCAATTTTAGCCAATCAGAAATTTTGAGTTACCATGACAACAACCGAATATTGACTAATTTCAGTTAGGAAAAAAGAATTAGTAGTGACGCTTAACTAGAGAGACGCCACGCCGTGAAGGGCCCAAATTTTTGACTTAAAACAGTATAAATGCCCATAAATGGCATGAAGAAGGACCAGACCAACCGATGAGGGGACATTCCAACCAACCTAGACCAAGGACCAGCTCAAAATTAATCCAGATGACTGTAATACATGGAATTTAACAAGAAGAAGACGCCGGACATCCATGAAGCCCAAGATTGAAGAAAGAAGACTCGACATTGACCAATTAACCTACGTTGACTACTGACAATACACCTCCTATCTACTAACGTTAAGTATTGCTGAATTCATTGATTTCATAAAACAAATTCTCTTTCAAACTTATGACTAAACCGTGAAACTCTCACTATCACTCTAAGTATTATTTTTCAAGGATTGATAAATAAAAAAATAACTTGTAAACACTGAACAATTGATAAACTATGTACTACACCAACGACACTGTCACACATTTTAACACAACCACATTGAATTTACAGTAAGCCTTGTTTGATTTTAATGCCCACGAACATTAAGTGATATATTATAATTTGTTATCTTGTTATAAAAACTTCTGTATCGTACTTAAAAGGTTTTAACAGATTTATTTTGTAAATAATAACCAACTCTGTCTTGCATCTAATAGAAACTTTGTACTGCCAACCCAGCAATCCGCTGAGTGAACGACTATATTTTGCCGAGGCTAAAATTATTATATCAATTATTATTTTGTATAAAGCGTTAACAAGAACTAACAATTCAGAGCCTAATAAAAAAGTGTGTACCGAGAATAACTGTCCAGTATTTATTTATAGAGAATATTATGTATGTTTTGTTTAATAGCAGTGAGTCAACATAACCAACATTATTCAAGTTGGCAACACATTTTCCCCCCCTCAAACGAGAATCGGTTTCATGCCAGTCGGCGAACGATTCAAATTTACACTAGTACACTGTTAAACCATACAGGTAAAAACTTTTAATTGTTTTCTCGTAAAACAATTTGGCGCCTATCGGGAGTTACAAAAGAGTGAGAAGGGACAGGTAAGGCACACAGGCTACCAGACGCTTTCGAACGAACACTAATTACGTTCGCTAAAACTTACAATTCCAAGTATAAAAACCAATAGACCAGAACACAAACTTTCTCTACAGTATTTGTAAACAACTGTGCACTGAGTAAGTTCCGTTGTACCTGTTTATAATGTCGAATAAAATCAAGACGCCCGTTGCATATGAAAGCACGTGTGTGATTTGTTCCTTGAATGTAAAAGGTATTAAACCAGCCGAAACTCAACATCAAATGTATGATTAAGGAGAAGTAATTTACTGATTTGATGGTATGGAGTTGGGCGACCGTCTTCACTGAATGATGTTGTGATGCAGGCTGTTGAAGAGAAAATTACAGAGAACAGACGATTCACTATGACATTACTCTCCCTATAGTTTCCAGAAATTTCACACTCACTTCTTCATGAAACTGTGCCTGAAAAACTAAACTACTAGAAATTTTGTGCATGTTGGGTTCCAAACCTAACACATAATGAAACGGTGCAACAGTGTATTGGGTTTTTTGACACAATTTAGACAGGAAGGGGATGGTTCTGAACCATACAGTCACCGGAGATGAGACATAGGTGTCACAGACAACCTCTAAATCAAAACAGCGGTCATCCATGGTGTGAAGTGACACTTCATTGCCTGCAAAGAAAAATTTAAAGTCAACGGTTTCATCTCAGAAAATCATATGTGCAGTCTGTTAGGACAGAAAAGGGTTTTGTTTATAGACTTCTTGCCTCAAGATTGCAAAACGCTTACACATTTTGATTGTGTGATCCAGAATACGTGACGTGTGTTGATTCATGAAAATGCCTACCCACATACTGCCTTTGTAACACATCTCCTCACAACCTTCAGCTGGAAACAACTTGATCACCTGCCATACAGACTACACCTCATATCAAGTGAATATAACATTTTCAATTATCTGAAATCCTTTCTTGGTCACCAGAGGTTCCATAACTATGACAATGTCAAACATGGTTCAAATCATAGGCAAAACATTTCTATGATGAAGGTATACATCACCTGGTGTCCTGGTATGAAAAGTGCTTCAATAATGATGGAAACTATGTAGAATCGTAATTTAAGGTGTGTACTTCATCAATAAAAATGTTTTGTAAATATATTCTTTGTCTGTTTTAATAACTTATTGGAACTTACTTTCTGGATTTCACTCGTATATTACCTACTATTAGAGCCTCCAGGTGGTCTAGTGGCTAACGCGGGCGATTGATGCGCTCGTGGTCCCGGGCTCAATTCCCGGCGGAGGTTCCGTACGGCGTGCACTCAGCATCGTGAGGCAAACTGAGTAGGCGATGAGATAACATCGTCGCCTCCTGGCTGTGAATACCGCAACTAGCGGCTGGTGGCGCGTAGTACTAGCCATACACCGTCACACTAACACAAAAGCCGTGCGGTACGCCTTGGTCCTTAACGGACTGTTGAGCGGAGGTTTAATTTAAATTTAATTACCTACTATTAAATGTAACCTATCCAAACTTGAGGTATTTAAATTTGGAGGATAGTCAGGGAGGTTTTGTAAAAAATGTGTACAGCTGTTATATGTTAACTGCAAAAAGAGTCAAAACTATAGAAAAGTCTTAGCTAAAATGTAGAGAATTTGTGAACTTAGGTCCAAGAAGAACAAACATTTATATGAAGAAGACCATCCCATTATAAAGAGCAATAACATACGTATATCCATGCATCTCATACAGTGCTTTACTCGACTGATAACACATACTCTACACTTTTAAAACATTAAAGGTACACACTATTATAGCTCATGCTGCTAGGAAAAACGATATACAAAAATGTGACATTAATTGAGGTACTTAATTGACATTTAAATGAGGTACAAAAAAGGGTAACTACAATAATCAAATAAACTAAAAAAATTATGAAAAATAGTTAGGTAAGAAACGCCTAATTTAACATAAAAATCGGTATTAGTATTACATTGTATAATGATGGTGTTCCTTCTTCCTATACCTACAATACAAATACATTTTATTATGATTGGGTGTTTAACTGATATCACATCTTTTCATAATTTGTAAGTGCATTCTTCACAAAATTCTCACTAAAAAATTTCTCTCTCAGTCAGAGCTTCAAATAATCATGTACAAACTGCAAAACAGATCAGTCAGGCTATCCTTTTGTTTTTGAAGTAATCACTGCTGTAGAAACACCCACAATTTTTTTTGTAAAATTCATTACCAACAAACAGTGTCAACTTTATCTTTAAAATATTCAAAACTACTGGTACTTACAGTACCGCTTACGCCAAGAACATGGTTCAGTTTCATTTTCAATCCAAAGTGTCGAACTTTCACATCTGTCATCAATAAACTCTATCATGGCACAATAATTTCCGCTCGACGCATTATGAAACACACAGTCCAGCACACCAGCTTTCTGATCGTGTAAACAAACAAACATGAAATATAAAAATGTATGTTGTACACACAACCTTTATGCTGACATTTCAGTTGATAAGCTAAGAAATATAAATTATGTATGTATCTTACCCGAAATTTACAGCTTGCAGTAATGTTTACACCATTAGCATCACATTCTATTTCCCTTTTATCCTGAAAAAATTAACAAACTAAGTGTAAACACTTCTGAACCATATAAAAAAAGTACATGAATATATTACGATAACGAGAGAGATCAGTTGATAATTCATAAATCAACCCAATCTTAATAGAAAATGTAACTCTATTATTAACTCTATTATTACCACTAACATTTAGAACATTGTTCTAAGTGAAAACATTTGGAAAGGGCTGTGAACAAAAAACAGATGAAGTTATTGGTTACAGAAAACTATTTTAAATAATTACATTAGTTTTTAGCTTCAAAAGAATGTAGTATGCTTTAATATTATTTTCACAGAAAGTTACAGTCACCAACATTACTGACATGTAACATTTTTGAAGTGATGTTTCAACTGCAAAGATGAAGCTACTTTCTTTGTTACATTTAGATTGTATATCAATTCATATGTGGCTCTAGATATCCTCCCTGCTAACATATTACATTAATGATATTAAAGAAGGAACATTATGAGCGTGATAATACAACAATTGTGTAATTGCCTCTGATAACAATGGTATAGCTGAAGTGTAGTGGTGGTCACACTACCTTCCTGTAAGCTTGATGGCTTACGAAACAATCTTGCCTTTGTCTATATTATATTATTATAGAAAGCTACACTAATGACAAATATCCACATTTATGAAAATAATCTCATAAAGATAATCTTAACTGAATAAAAAAAAAGATTCAATCAAAATATATGTAGAAAATTGCTGTTCTAAAGTCGTGCATACAGAATACATAACAGACTACCTAGAAATAGTTACAGATGCTATTCCTTATTTTGTTCATAAATCACATTATGTAAAGGATTTACGATAATTTTAAGAATAAAAAAAATATATATTAACCGAAACACGTATAATATAGTTTCTTGGTATTATAATAGTTCACTTCCAAAATATTGGTTTTCATAAACATTCTTACATTCAAGCAAAGAAAATTGTAAAAAACATCTTATTATCTTGATAAGGCTTACAGCAGCAACTGACCAATAAAATATTTTAAAACTACACATATAGCCTACTGTCCTTTCTTGTAGCTTTTGACATAAAAAAAAAGATATTTAATATTTAACAGGTCATCAAGTCATCTGCTGTAAAATGACATTAACATACTTTACAGCGGTTCAAGAAATTATACTTTCAAAATATTCTCTATATGATAAATATTGAAGGTTACAACTAGAGATGAGAGAGCTTAATGTATACACAAAGTGCCACCACAATAACAACACAAAACAATATTAGTATATAAATATTAGTAGTATGTTATGTGAAGAATTCCCTTCCAAATATTAGTATATCGAGTATATACATATAGACCAAATTACAGTATATATAATACTGTGCGTTTATATATGTTAGTGTTCTAAATTGTATTTAATACATGTATATTAATGAATGTATATTTTATTTATAGTTTTTAACAGTTTAGTGCAATTTAAACTATAATTACTCTTTGTTGTACAGCATACATTTGATTTTACAATATTTTTTTTCATGGTCAAAGTGTTATTTCAGAAACGCAATTTCATAACTTCAATATGTGGTTATTTGCGAAAAAGTACCAAGGTAGCAAACATCTGGAGAACGACGTACAATCTTTCCTCATAATCTCATCTCTTTATCAATAAATTTTTTTTTTTTATTTACGAAAAAACATTAGAAGTCTCCAAAAACAGCTGGCTATAGAAAATGGATGTGAAAGATTGAGGATTACAGGAAATGTTATAACAATGGTAACACGAGGTCTAACAGAGTGGTCTGACATTGGAGAGGGAAGCGAGAGAAGAATGTTCTTTGCTGTCGACCTTATTTCTTACAGCACACAGAGCACACGGTAAGTATTATTTTCAACAGAGAAGAAGGAAAATAAATTGTGAAAAATTGAGAAATCTGGGCAGACAAGACACCACCTATGTTACACTAGTCATTAAGTTTACAAAGTCACTAATCAAGTTACAAAAATTGGGTTGGCAGTGTATGATATACAAATAAATGTAGGGAAAAAGTGATAAGACTAAATACAGAGGTAGATACAAAAATAAAAATATCAAAAAGAAGACCAGAGCAGGTAGATTGTTGTGTATTTGGGAGGAGTGTGCTGATTAAGGGATCGATCAATGAACAAGAGATTAGTAGTAGAACAGCTATAACCAAAGGAAGACTTCAATAAGAAAAAAATGAATTTTATGTAACAGAATAAACTTGAACATGAGGAAGAGACTGGTAAATTGGGTGTTTTATTCTTGAGTCAGAGACATTGACAATATAGAAAAGGAATCGAGATGGAACTGAAGTGCTGGTAATGTGGATTTGGAGGTGGAGAGTTGGAAAAATTAATTCAGGTACATAGAATGAGTGATGAACAGATGAAGGATAGAACACTTCTGCAGACATAAAGAGGAGAAAGGGAACTGAACTGAAGGCATCCTGAGTATACGTGGATTACTCGTAACAATTTTTGAAAGTGGGAGGAGAGAAGAAGACACAAAGGATAAGACTGACTCTTGGATGAATTATAATTTAGGTTGTTGTATGGGGTCACATTTAGGGTGTTGTATGTGGTCACATTTAGGGTGTTGTATGGGGTCTGCCACATGGCTGTTGATGGAAATGATGATGTCATAAATAGGACAATATTACACCTATGCGAGTGGTAAGTGAAACGGCACCACTGTTAGCAAACATCCCTGTTTCATTAAAAATTGAATGCAGTATTGACGTTCAGACTGAAAGAACCACACAGAGTCCACTATGCATTTTATTATCTAATAAACTTGCCATAACGCATGCAACATCGCTAAAATATGATGAAATATACACTGAATCTATTTTATAGTGACTCATCAGATAAACAAATTATATATCAACACATATTACTTGCTAAATCATGAAATATGATTAGGCATGAATTACTTTATGATTATGATGTGACATTTTTAAAAGTGACAAGTCTACCACTTCATTACCAGGTCTGTTCAGTAACACAAAACCAGTTAAGCATCATAGGTGACATGAAAAGGAAGAAACTTTAATAGTGTATGTCATTACTTTAGATGAACAAGATGTAAAAAAAAAAAGAATTCCTTGTGTTCTTTGTTTATGGAATTTAAGGGGAAAAATTTTTCTGACAAAACGTATGCTGAAACGTCTAGTAAAGAGGATAGAATTATGTAAGGCTAAGTTAATGCATTTTTAGAACTAAACTGTTGTAACAAACTAAAAAAAATTCTGTTTGACAAAATAAAAATTTATATGTTTACCAAAATAAAAAATTTTGGTGGTTTTGTTTTTTGAAAAATATTGTTCAATTGGTTTTTGTTGTTTGTATTTAGTAAATTAATTTTTGTAATTGATTCGTGTCAAAATTTAACTCTTTCGTTTCTGTTTCTGTTAATTATATCACTTTGCATTTTTATAATTAACTTCCGCGTTAATTGTATTATCTCCAGCACTAATCGATAGACAGTTCTTCTTCTTAATGGAGTATTCTCCTTCTTCTTTGGTAAAGGCCGCCTTTCGGATAGTCTGTGATCTCAAGTTACCTTATTTTTAATTCTATTTATTAAATTTATAAATAAATAGAAACCAATTTGCAGAAATTTTAGGTTTATTAACAATTTGTATAATGGATCGAGTGTTAATCGATTATTTAACAGTAGTATCGACTCGTTCTCAGGGCCGTCGATTAATTTTTACATCTGTATTTTATATTAATTATTAGGTTCTTTGAACGGTTATTTTATATATAGTCAGAGAAGGGTAAGGTCAGGAAAGTATAACACTTACATGTAAAAAGCTTAATAATTAAAAATTACAAGTTATTAGTTAATATATAATGTTTATTAAAGAAAAAATTCGAACCATTGAAGACTGTATGATTATGTTGGTAAAGCTCGCTTTGAATTGTGGGAGTCAAGATGGCGGCTCCCGGACTGCATATGTTAAACGGTAGTCGGCTCGATGAAAATTTCTTCCAATAAATGGTGCCTTTTCAATGTTTCCTTGTCTCCGCAGTTGTGATTATTCCTTCTGGTGTTAGTAGAATGGTTCTGGTTCAGTGTCTTGTGATTCACTTCGATTAAATATGTGTGATAATGTTTAATTTACTTTGTTCAATAAGGTCGAAACTTGCACTTCTCGTCTCGTTATTAAGAATTATTTATTGTATAGGTTTAAGTTATTATTTCACTCATTTACTGTTCTGTATTACTTTAGTTTAATTGTGGTATTAAATGTTCTCACTGAGTTTAAGGTTTAAGTTCAAAATTTAGTAATTTACGATTTTTCACTGTAGACTAGGCTTATAGACCGATCGCCATATTTGTCTGCTATATAGGTTAATATAAGCAAAAATCTCATTCAAGTGTCCTCGATAAGGTCCAATAATTAACTGTTCTCATTTCCTTCGTCTCCTGAAATCATCTTAGCCAATTTAATATTAGCAATACATTGTTTTAAATCGGTTTGGCTTCCGCTACATTCGGAAAATTTACATTATATTACTGAATATATTTTTGCTATTATTTAATTTTATGAAATACTAAATACATAATCTTTTCTTTCAGTTCATTCTGTTTGATTTGATACCAAATAAGATAGTTTTACAAAGTTTTTTATCTAAAATGCTATATTTCTTTCATTTTGAAAAAGTAGGCTTTAAAATTTACTTCCTGTTCTTCCCCAAATGTTTGCCATTTTATATGTTATATTTATGATTGTACTAAATCTCAGATTGACATAAAATGTTTATCTTCCCTTAATTTCTTGTAATTTTATTAATGGGTTATCCTTTTAAATATTATTCAATAATTTATGACTCCCCACTCTGAATTTTCAGTTATTACATTTGCATTTTTTCTCATAATTCTTCCTATCTTTTTACAATATCCTTTTAAAGTATAATTTACATTATATTACTCTGTGACTGATTTACCTTACATAAATTTCATCAGTTTAACTAGTTTACTGGACTTGATTAATCAATTATATTGTAGTTTATATTTACCATTTGGCCTAGATTTTATCTGGTTTTACATACAAAGTTTTTTAATAATACAGCTTGTTTATACCCTTTCTGACCTTCTATTCTAATACAATGTTAATTAACAATTCCTTACTTTACTACAAGAACATTTAGTAATGACAATTATTTGACATGAAAAACATGGTATTTAAGCTCAGACATTCTAGTCTTGATTATTTCTAGTAACTCATAATAAACATTTTATAATAAAAGAATGGTATCCACACTCAGACATTGCATTCTTGATTAAAACTATTAAACGTAATAAACATTTTATAATATTAGAACATTACTCTCTATTTCAACATTTATGTATATAGTTCATTGATTTAACTAGAAACATAACACATTTGTTTCTTCATTTTTAACCTTTCTTAAAATTACTTGTGTGCAGTCTTATCTGTTTTTATTTTATTTTAAGGATGTATCCCTTGTCACTTTACTTACTGAATTCCCTTGTCAATTTATTAACTACCTGCTCTCTATTTATCTTACTCATTTCAGTCAATGTTATTAGATAAAGAGTGGCACTTTATTAGAAACATTAGTCTTTGCCTTTCATAATACTATTCTATTAAATAGTATTCATGAAGTTAAATTAAAACCTTAAAGTTGTTTAAAGGTACACTTTTATTAAGTTTAAGCATTCAATGCACTTTCTTGAAGTTTATTTACTATAATATAATAACTTGCACTTGTCCCCTGTTATTTCTTGATACTATCACTAATCAGTTTTATAGTTTTATATTATCAAGAATTTTATTTATAGAGGACTATAAATAAGATTTATACAAGATATAATTAAGATTTGTTTTTTATTCATTATACAATAACTTTCCTGGGTGCACTTTTACTTATAACTTTAAACACTTTTGTTTATATTTATTTTACATTATTTCTGTTTTTGGGTGTTATACTTTCATTTGTGACATTTAATTTCCTTTGGGGTTTTTGTTTTCTCCTTGCTGGGTTTCCTTTGAGTATTTGTTGTAGTCTTCTCCTCCTACTATTTTGTATTTTCAAACTCATTCCTGTTTATTAGGTATTTTGGTTTGTTCTGGGTATCTTCCTTATTCATTCTTTGTTTCTTCATTACCATATAGTTATTATGTACGTTGGTTTGTTCTGGGTATCTTCCTTACTTACTCCTATCCTACCTGGGTATTTCCTTACTTTATTTTAGTTTTTTTTTTAAATTATTTTTCATTACACATATTTGTTGCATAGTTGCTTTTTCTGTATTTTTACTTCTTCAAGTTATTATTGTATTTTATTGTGATACTTATTTGTTTTCATTTGGATTTTTCTTTGATAGTTATTTTAATTGATATTTATTTATGATCATATTTCATTCATTATTAAGTGGATAATCTGTCATACTACACTGTACACTAGAATTTCAGTACATTGTAATTGTAACGTCTGTACATCACAGATATAACTATCACATGCCCAGTAGGCATGACAAAGTCATCTCCGGTAAAGCAAAATGTGATAGTATTGATCTGTTCACTCACTTCAACTAATGATTATAATGCCAGATCCTCTTTAATAAATTCTTACGTATAATTTGTTGAGTATGAGTAAACAGGTTGTTACTAGTTACACTAAAATATCCTTTAACATCAACTCATGTGAGCCCCATGATTACAATGAAGATAAGTTCAACCAATGATTACAATCCAATAAGTTCAAATTCCACTATCATAACAGAGTCATATACTCATATTAATCACTAAATGCATTTATTGTATTTATATGACTAAGAAGGTTAGCAATTGTTCATTAATATAATATTACGAGG
This sequence comes from Magicicada septendecula, assembly GCA_034769895.1. Taxonomy (NCBI): domain Eukaryota; kingdom Metazoa; phylum Arthropoda; class Insecta; order Hemiptera; family Cicadidae; genus Magicicada; species Magicicada septendecula. The sequence goes on from CM068369.1 coordinate 154,719,045, forward strand.
TGTGTTCAAATAGAATTTTATTATAATTTTTTTTCCACAAACCACTTGGCATTTGGAGGCAAGTGAAGAGGTCAAGTGTGTTAGGTGAGGTATGTCATTGGAATTTTGTAAACACGCATGATGTTTTCAGTGAGCACTGAATGGATGTATTACACACACTGTTTATATGTAGCCTTATAGCAAAGGTTGAATGTTTCCGGCAAAATTAATGCATAAAGTTTTGCTAGGAGTACAATTTAGAAACAATAATAAAAATTCAGCAGCCCTTTTGGGGCTATCCAATAAAGATCACACAAATAAAAGAAGGGATTTAATTACCAAATGATAAGAGGACTGCTGCTGTTGAAACATTCTGCATCTGAACTGACATCTCCTTGTTTTGCCAATTACTTGTTGATTTTCTTGTAAGTTGCTTTTGCAACATATTCTTTCCAAGTTCTTGACCCTCTTAAACACATTGAGAGTAGAGAGAAATAGTCTACTATCTTTTTCTAGCCATCTTTTAATTCTTATCTTCATAAAATGTCTTCAGGCCATTTTTGTGTGTATAGATTCTAGTCAATTTACCCTAGTCTTAACAACACTAACTTGGCTTTACAGTTTTTTACAGACTTAGTCACATGTATTCTTGTCAACTTATTGACCATAATGAAAAAATAAATGTTTGTAGTACTAATGTTTTTACCTCTGATTAATTCTCAGAAAATATGATTTTCTGTCCTGGTTTTCAAAAGTTGGCGTTTTTGAAATATACTAAGTAAAATAGATTTTCTCCTCCAAAGAACAGACATATCCGAATAGTGATTAACAAAACGAAAAAGTACAAAGAAAAAGGGGAATGAAAGAGCACTACAAAATACACAGTGTAGCAGTGTTTGGTGAACAAGCAGGAACCATTTGGATACTGATAAAATTCATACACTATAACTTGTTGAATATCTACACAGATGCTTTTAACCACACAACTGCACAGATGGTTTGGTATATAAAAAATTCCTGCAAACCTGTGCTGAAGTTCTCAACATATGCTGTGTTGGCCCACAAGCTTCATATTATTGGTAAAAGCTTCTTACTGACAAACATTTTACTATCATGGTGTTGTCCACTACAGTATGAAAGAGGAGAAATAACCATAAAAAAGAGAACATTAAAATACGATATATACAAAATGATGAGGGGAGAATAATGTTCTACGTTATGGTTAATTTTGGAGGGCAAAATAAAAATCAAGATAATATAGGAAGACCCTTGGCTAACGTACTCAAGACATTATCAACTATTTAGTGTTTAAGCCAAATACGTAAAATACATGGAAATAAAAACCATTAATTGGTATGATGACCTCCAGCCTCTTATAGAAGATGGTTATCCTATAAAGAAGATGGTTATCTATCATGAATACATACCAGAAAGCCTAGTTGATTCCAGAAATATCACTTCGAGTCCCTTGTCATCTTTGTGATACAATTAATTTAATGCAAAAAATTAGGAATGTGACAAAAAACTGGCTACATCAAGACAACATCACAGGCCAATCTCCAAATTTATCTTGTCCATTACTTTTTAGCTAAACACACAGTTCTTTATGTCTGCCATGCTTGCTGCCCACCAGACATGTGACTCCTCGGCATTTCCAAATAGTGATGTCACTAAAATGGGGTCAAGGGAACTTGGAGAGGTACCACCTTTGGTTCGGATTGACTGGGCACTGATCCTCACAAGTTCCCAGGGTTGGATGGTGTGATGGTAACTCCCAACGGAGCCATGAGCCTCTCTCCGGCCAAAATCGTACTGCGTGGTGAAGAGTCACATCCTACTATTGGTGCAGAACAGTACGGATCTAGACCGGAAGGTTGATAAACATTTCTGGTGGAGGGCAGCAGTACCCACCAGTACCAAGGTAGGGCGTATAGGAAATGATCCTAGACCAGCCTATGTCTTGGGTTATTGCAGGCGGTAGTCAAAATTTGACCCATCTGGCTGTGGTATTGCGACTGAGGGGGTAGGTGGGACTCCACAGCTGTAGTGAAAGCAACCTACCTAGAGGAGAAAACCTCGATCACAATCCTGGCCCTCCAGGTTGGAGGTTGGGCTATGGGCAAACAACCCATTCCCGGAAAATCTGATGTTATGAAACCATCAAATAAGCCTCGGAAAGGACAGTGTTATCTGAAAGGACTCAGGCAACGGAATATGGGCTTGTCTTTTGGAATGGCGTTGCAGAGGGACATGGGGATAAGAAACTGGAGGAGGGCTGCAATTGATAGAGTAGATTGGAGGCGGATATTGGTGGAGGCCAGGGCCAAACTTGGGCTGTAGCGCCATAGGAGGAGGAGGATGTCACTAAAATGTTCCAACTTCAGGAGCAGAAAAAATATCAAAATGGATATGACACTGTTGTTACTGGACATCATGAAACAGTCTTCCAAAAATATATGAAAATGGAAGACGGCTGAATAGTAAGTGGAATCCAAAGGAGATTTTTATTCTATCACTCTGATCACAATTAACCTCCAAACGTGCTTTTCATTTTTTAGTGAATGGTTGAACGCTTTTTGGACAGGCCTCATGTAAAAGTTTTATCAAAATTTAAATGCATAATTAAGTCTCAAACCACAATAACATCATAAGACAAACCAATGAAAAAAAACGGTAACTGTTTCTGTTATGCACTACTAATTTATATATGACTGTGTAAAAATGTTGTGTTATTTCAAGAAATTAGCAACAATTAAATGAGAAGTATTACTAGGATGAAAGTGTTCTTACCGTACACATCTTACAAGAGGAATGTGTATATCCAGTTTCATGGCAAGCATCTGATGACGCTCGTGAAAAAAAAAAACCCGAAGACAAGGACACAAAAATTTTGTACAGAAACACAAAACAAGAAAATAATGTAATTAATACATATTTTTCACATTATTAAAATATACACTCACTTGGAAAAAACTATCAAGATACATTAAAAATGTTAGCATAAAGACAACAACCAAATATGTTAAGGGTTAACATTGCCACTTAGTCAAAAATCTGATCACAAAGAAGCCCAACTGAAGCAACAGGGTAAAATAGTTTTGACACTGCCATTTCTAATGAAAAACCAACTCATTGTAAATAATTTTAACTGTTCCATTTTTATCAAGCCACACTGATAACTTTAGTCATGCACCCAAACCAAACGTATACCAGTTATACACCTTACAGCCTCATAGTTGAGAATTAAAACCACACACGCACGCTCTACGAAACAGTTTCTGCCTTCCACTGATCTCATTCAGTTTTTATAGGCAGCGTCGTCATTTCACATTCAACACTGATTATACCACCAACATGCATCCTTATAAAATCATTAAAATTTATTAAGTGGTAATAGAAATCTCAGGTGCAAACTCATGCGACTTTGAGAAAGCAATCAGCAAAATAAAATCTGTTCTTTTCTTAGGACTTGGACTATATTCTTCTTACCTGCTCACTTGATGTAAAATGTTGCACAAAAATAACTTACGCGACTAACATGTGTAACTGTAACAGATGTCTAAAGCATAATCCTTGTGCATAAAAATACATACAATTAACTGGATCTAGGAAGGCAAAGAAAGAGAGGAAATCGATAGTTTCCCATTTCCTTCCAAGTTATTACTTCTAAAATTAAAATCAACATTGAAATATGCAAACAAACACCAGTAAATAGAAATGACTTGTCGCACATTATTTACATTCTATGCAATAAAACAGAAAATCACAACTCTCCGTTAAAACATATTTACATATTGTGTTGTGGTCTCCAAGTTGCATATAACTAACTATATTTAATATTACCTTGTGTATCCAGGTACACTGGTGCTCCTCTTTGCAACTTCAATGTTTCTTTAAAAAACTACGCGTTTCGGGACTCATGGTCCCATCATCAGGTTGATAAAAAACAAGAATCACTCACATGGAGTACGTCAACTTAATAAGATATAAATAAAAAGTTTCACTCGCACATACCGCGTGTATACAATTACACAACTACACGATGCGCATCGTATCGGAACTTGCAAGCGAATATCTTATTAAGTTGACGTACTCCATGTGAGTGATTCTTGTTTTTTATCAACCTGATGATGGGACCATGAGTCCCGAAACGCGTAGTTTTTTAAAGAAACATTGAAGTTGCAAAGAGGAGCACCAGTGTACCTGGATACACAAGGTAATATTAAATATAGTTGAAACATATTTTCTTCCTACATAACTGAGGAAAATCTGAAGGATTATTGACAAAAAATTATGGTGAATACTGTAAAAATGATGCTTTATTTCACAACTAGAGAAGAGGAAAGAACAAATCATAAAAAGTTTTAACAACAAAACTATACAACATTGTCACTTACATACAACAAAACTATACAATGGTGAAAGTAAATTTTCACCGAAATGTGCTTTCCGACAAAGTGTTCTGACTCAAATACTACAAAAAACTGCTACTGACTCATGCTACAGTTCCTGCAAAAATATATTCTGTACAATAACAAATGGTAATCAGTCTATTTCCTCTGGGCAGCCAGCCCAAATGGAAAACTAACGTGAATGAACTTTTTTAACAAACAGTAGTAACACCTTCTTGTCTGACACTATCAACATTATCCAGTAGGAAAATATATGTTTACACCAGGAACTGGAAATGGATTGATGATATGAACTGATATGTCATAAGAGTAACATATATAAATATAACTTACCATGCCAACCCATACGCAAGAGCATAATGCACTCATGCAAAGTTTCAATAACGCTTTTGCTTTTTATAAGGACGATTTCCTGAACATTTTAATTTATAATACACAAATGCATAATTTTCTACACTGATTCTGACTGATATATTGAACAAAACTGCAGTTTTCACTTTTATAAGCAACCCATACCCTTTTACACACCATGCCACAATAGTACTTCTAGGCTACAGACCCAACTCAAACAAGCACAGCAAATGACTATATTTATTTGATGTTAATAAACAGTGTTAATAAATAAGTGTTAATAAACACTCTGCTACAAACCTAATAATCTTTTTTTGACTTTGATAAATTTGTTTAGAATTAATATCAAACATTTTAGAAATTGTTTTTATAAAAAATTATATAAATATAATTAAATAAAAATCAGCATCCTGGCTTACACTAAGATCTGAAGAATTGAATATAGCAGCAAAAATAGGTTGGGGTTTGCGACCATAAACACCACTGGGGATTTTTGAAAGCCTAAGCCAGAACAACTGAATCTCAAATGCATTATAGGTAACACTACATTCCAACTGACCATCACTGAAACAAAATACGTGCTCAAAACAAACACAAGGCAAAAAATACATGGTTATACTAAAGTAATGCTAGCTTATACTAAGTAAAATGATTTTTCATATAACATGCAAAACTTTCACTAGCTTTAGAAGGGAACAGGTTAATTGTTTGTTTATTGCAATTTATGTTCTATTAGTAAAGCATAGTTACTAGAGAAAATATTATTTAAAAAATGTGCACGTTGCCTTCACAATATGTGCTCTACTGTAGAACTTCAACATACAGGAATGCAAAGGTATGAAATACAAATTTTTAGTGTAAAGTTTTACCAGTCTTTAATACAATGGAATTAAATCAACAACAGAGGTAGTAAAAAATCCAAATCTGATTTGTCAGTCCTTTTCCACAAATACAACAATAATCCATTATGCACTATGCCAATAAAAATTACCTGAAGTTACGATATTTATTAAACCAGAGTTGAAAACAAATAAACACTATCACTTTGTACTAATTATTACAACAAACACCTTCATCACTATAAAACAAGTTTCTGACTAAGTAAACTTTGTGCCCCATGAGCTTGCATAAGTAAGCTACGGTAACAATGGATGTACTAATCTACAATACACTTATTATTTGTTGTTTACTCTTGAATGTGGGGTCGAAAGGGGGTGTGATGCAAACATATGCTTTCATAGAAGAGAAATGCACCAGCCTCTCCACCCCAACTCCACTCTCACCTATACATTAGTGGGCCCTGTTACGCCGAGCAAACCACTCCAAGATTGTGATAACCAATCCCTTCGGCAGAGTGGATCGGTAAGCAAACAAGAGATGGGGGTTCTGTCAGGACAGCCTGGGGGTATCCTGGGTCCTGGCCGGGCAGGATGGTGCACATCGGCAGCAGGGTGTGCATCTAGTGTGGAGGTGGCAGAGGAGGCTATAGTAGCCCAACGGCTGCACACATAGGCTGAGTCAGTTAGCCTACTGCGACCAGGCAGAGAGAGCTCATCAGCTGAGGTGAAAGCAACTCTTTCGGGGAAGAGCACTCCGAAATCAAAGTTCCTGGTCCTCCAGGTTGGGGGTTGAATCGGAGAATTCACATAGCCCATCTGTAAAACTTTTATGTGCAGAAACCTGTCAGTTTCTTTTGTCAGCCCAAACTACGTTGGGAAGATGGTGTGAACTATGATGCGCACCATATCCTTGGGACCCGGAACTGGAGAGCAGCTGCACTTGACCGGGACAACTGGCGGAGGCTGTTAAAGGAGGCCTTGACTCAGTAATGGGTTGTTGCGCCGCTGAAGAAGAATCCTGAATGTGAAATGTTATGCACTGTGTATAGCTATTCCCCATGTTGGTATGCACTGAGGTGATAGACAACATGTGTGACTACATGACCCTTTGCACTTTGATACTTTCGCATATTACAGATCTTTCCACACTTGACTTCCAGATTGTAGTAGATTGTTCTATTCACATCTATGCCAATCTTGTCACACACCGTGCAATACGAGCTGAGTATAAAAGAGCTGTTTTGGAAGCTGCTGGCCAGTTAAGGTGCATGCAAGCCGTGAATTATGAGGTGATGAAGTCACGTTATTTAGAGTTCTTGTGACTTGCAATTCCACGCATCTGATGACAGTGATAGTTTGTATAAAATGATAATTGTGTGCAAAAATCTGTAACTGGTGACTTGCATTATTTATTGTGACAGTGTTAATTACGTGATATTTGTTGGTTACTGTTGTTTTGTTTATCGGAACTGTAACTATGGTTGTAAGTAAACATTCCTATGGTTTTAAATTAATTACACCACTGTTTAATCATGAAGATCCATACGACCATCTTAATATATTGTTATGACGGTCGCACGGATTGTTGTGTTGTAAGTGGAAATAGAATAACTGACACCTGATGAAGCCACTAATTACAACTCTAATTACAATTGGAATTAAACAAAGAGATTCACATACAACAGTTCCTCAAACTAGAGAATGTCCAACACACAGTAATATCGCAAACAATAAATGTCACCTTATCACAATTTTGCTCTAATACACACTAAAACCGCAAGTCATAGATTCAGTCACTCTGAACCACATTGTGAAATGTTACTGGTCAAAAACTGAAACTTTAGCCGATCGCTGGTGCTTATATTTATACCCCACTGAGATTCAAGAATAATCCGTCGTTTTTCAGACGATGTGTTGAGAAATAATATTTACAGGTGCTCTGGAACCTGCTATAAACTGTGTCAATGTCCAACCTTGTATAATGTTGGGCAGAATGATCGACAAACATCAGGAACAGGCTCGTGCATTGTCACGTGATATGTGTTACACAGGCACATCTGTCTCAGCACAGCAATATTATGTTGTTTGATTAATCATCACATTACATAATCATAATTACACTTCAAGTACAAGTTTTTTTATTACATTATATGCACTGGTGTGACCATACTGCCGATGGACTCCTCAGTATAATAATACGAGAGCCTTATATAGAGGTCTGATAAAAAAATTTGTGCAATTTCTTTACATTTTTGTGCAAAAAATTTTGATTCGGAAGTAATATTTTGTTTATTGGTATACATGTATATACATTTTAACAATAATCTACATTTTAGCTACAATGGATACATAGTTTAGACTTGATACTTAATTGAGTAAGTTGTGATTCAGTGTAACTTATTGCATGATTTTCTTTTACCATTCTACGATGAAAGAAATTTTGATTTCCATTAAATTTTATGTAACAAACAAGATAAAATGCTGTACTATAATGAAAATGTTGTATAAGTTTTCAGATGAGTCAATGAGTCTAACATCCATGAGTGGTTCAAAGGCGGTACAAAAGCTTTCAAGATAATTATTATTCAGCTGAAGGTGATGACAGTAAGATGCAGACTGTTAAGTAAGTAAAGAGTAGTATTTAGGCATTTCATAGCACTTCTGTAAAACTATTCATAGAAAAGTACCAAATTAATGGAAAGATAATTTATGGATGAGTAGCAATACTGCAACAGCTAATGCATAAGTGCTTGTTCACAAATGTTTAGTTAAAAAAACTAATGGTACCACAAACATTCACAAGGTCTGTCCACATGCGATTTTTTAATGTCTTCCAAAAATGAAAATTACTATCAATGACAAGCTTTCACAACCAATGAATATGAAAACAAATATTGCTGAGTAAGGCTAAACCAGTACTACAAAATGCATCCAAAACTATTCTGATGACTGGAAAAAATGTTACCACAAGTTTGTTATATCTGATTAGACTACTTACAAGCGGATATTATAAACCTAAATAATAACACCATAATTTTTCAAATAAACAAATCTGCATAATGTTTTTGACCAAACCTTATTCATAAATGAAATCATCGATCTTTACCTATAAATATCACTCTTTAACTTACAACAAGTTTTGACGGAAGACCAGTACAAATAATGACAACTCTGAACATACCTAAATGTCTAATGTGACTGTGTGATTGTCTGAACTTCACTTTATTTTTATATATCATCTTAACTGCTATTTTCTTAACATAAGACTTTTATAGTGAGGCTTATACAAAGAGGCCACTGGTTGATCCAGAACTTGATTTGGAGAGGATTATTTAAAAAAGGTTAAAGGCTATTTACATTTTCAAAATCATGGAAAGTATATTATTTGCTATATTAATCCTGTTTGTCACCTTTTAATCATTTTTGCATGTTAAAAGTTGCTTTGTTTAGTATTTTTTTATCTATGTACATAAAAGAGTCCTACGAGAGTCAGCTGAAAAGTTCTTGGAGCAACATCTATAGCTTAGCGGTAAAACTAAAATTTTGTGTGTGTTGCAAGATTTATATTTCATGAACACCTGATAACTTCCAAATCTATATGTCAGTTTATCCATAGTTTACCAGCTGTTTGAAATTTATGTATCATGCTATATAAAATGCACAATTAAACATCTGCTGTGGTTCTTTGTAAAAATATGTCTAGCAGCAATAGAAGTTCACAATGAAATAGTAAATGTGTTGGACGTTGCACATTCAAATGCAATGGTCACTTGAGTTTAAACATGGTTCTACATGCAATGAAGGTATGTGTGTATTAGGGGACCAAAAAATACAACTCTAAACGCAGCAGCAAACTTACACAAAGTTTTTTCACACCAAATTCTTGAGTTCAAATATGATACACACAGTCATATGAGAGCTTATGATCTCTGCAATGTCATCCCCCCTCAATCACTGGTCTTCCAACACCATGTACAAAATTTGTTTATGATATCTTGAGTTATTCCACTTTTTGGTAATCATCATCATCACAGAATATTTAATTTTACTCTTTGTTTCAAAACACGTGTGATACTTAAATTTCAAACAGATGGTAAACTGTGAATAAATTGATGGATAGATAAGGAAATTAACAGGTGTTCACATGAAATATAAATCTTGCAATACATGAAAATTTTAGTTCTACCACTAACCTACAGATGTCACTCTGCAGAGACCCTCATAAAGTTGTTGTAACCTCTTTTTCTGCTGCCGGCTTCCAGTATTTTATTCCCCTAAGTGCAAGTTCTATGCTCTCATCATTTCTTAAATGTTATTCTTCTGGAATTGTCTTGGTTGCACTCTTTTCTTCAGGATTCCATTATAAAACGTTTTTCATCCATTTATCACTTGTCATCCTAGTAATGTGTGCAAACCATATAGGCTATCTTCTTTTGATAGCTTCTTTCTTTCCAGCATTATACACTAAAATTTTGTTTCCCATAAATCCATCTCTGTCAATAACAGTTTTCTCTTATTAATTTTACTTCTGTATAGTACTTCACCCTCATATAATGTCACACTTTCTTCTTATACATGAGCAGGGAAATGTGTGTGTGTCCTTGTTTTATCATCTAATAATTTTCCTACACAGAATATAGTTCAAAGTTTTTACCAACTGCCTTGTTTTTATTGACCCTGTCCCAGTTTGTCAATGGTTGTTCATATTTTTAATGAATAACGCTCTTAAATAACACACCTATATTCTTCTACCTCTTTCAACATAATAGGGTTCAAATTTAAATCCTCACTGTTATTTGTACCTACAGAGGTGTATTCAGATTTTGGTTCATTCTCGTAATGTCATAATGGTCCTTCAATGCTTGACTATACCGTTTCCGTTCTTAGTTAAATTCTGATATAAACAAATCCACATGGCAAATCTGAAACGGTATTGGTCAGGGGCGTTGACACTGTTCACACAGTAATGTATTACGCGCATGCGCAGAATGTCCGTATAGTCATGTGAGTGTTATCTTACCACTTAAATCGGGGCATGTTGTTCTAAGACTTTGTCCTTATTAGTGTTTTTTGAATCCTAATGAATTAGTACGACTCCAGTTGAAAGGATATGTTGCCCGTCACATTACAACATATATAAGCTGCCTGACACAAAAATTGTGATAGAAATGAAACAAGGCGGTAAATGAAACAATGGCAGAGAAGGGGCGTCATTGTCTCGATCATACGGTCAAGGAAGAATAAGGCTTGGGAATTACAGACGTAGTTATAGACAGTCTTATCAATAATAATGATGATACAAGTGACTCACTCACGTGACGGTACAAGTTCCGAGATATGAAAGGGATTGAATTACTATCTGACAGCAACTGATAATATACAGTACACTGGTAATTATCACAGCTTCTATTGTCGTTTTAAATTTACTTTTTTGATTTGTTGCGATTTTTAAATGGTTAACAAAAAAAGCCATTAACTGGTGTTATAAAATATTTCTCTGTCGGGCTGACAAAATTCATACAAATTTTACTTTGGTTAGGACAAATTATTACAGTTAATAATAGTTTGTTTATAAAGTTTGTTTATAAAGTATTAATATTATATACAGTATACCCTGTTTGTCCTGCTTCTATCAGAGTGACACGCCTCTAATTCAAGCAGCAAATAGCGTTTCAGATGTGCCATGCCTGCTTGTTTACATCAGGATTGAACTAAGAACGGAAACAGTATATATATAAATTAACCTCCTGTAACCTTCGCCACCACTACTTAATCACCAATATAGAATAAAGTGTTTATAGAGTCGTCAACCAACGTAACCCCTTTGGTTCAAATGTTTTCTCCATTTAGAATTGTTGGAGGTAAATTCTGAACAGTTTTGGCACTACGTGTAGCATTTTTATCTCAGCCCTTTACTAACTTTAAAATTTTCTGTTTCCTATTGCACTGCTATCTTTATATAAATCCATGATAGCCCATGTTGTATATTTTTATCAGATACAGACTTTCATAATAGTGATACAGGTTTCCTGTTTTATGTTTAATGGTGCACAACAGTGTTGAAAAAATAATATATATCCTGTTCATAGTAGACTTACGTCTATGTTAATGAAAGTTGATAGTTTAAGTTTGACTGCAACTTTTCTCTATTAAGTTTTAGAGTTAAAATATTATCTATAGTACACCCTGCACAAGATTCTACCAGCTTTTCCAACCTGTTAACTTTTTCCTCAAGACTTTTACCATAGCCTACCTACAGAACGGAATACTGAAATACTCCTATAATTTTCTTGTTTGCTTTGGCCTCTTTCTTCAAAATCAGAAAAAACTGTACTAGTTCTCCATTGTAGAATGTATTTTCCCCATTCGCACACTGCCAAAACAAGCTTTTCTAATAACATGTGTAATTTACGTGATCCTTGATTCAACAGTTCTGTCAAACTATTTCCTATGCCTGAGCTTTTCTATTTTTCATTCCTGCAAGTATTTCCTTCATTACCTGCATATTTACCTTTAATGTCTGATACCACTGAACACTTCTGGCCACTGCTCTTTACATTAGCCAATTTTTTCTTCGTAAGAAGTTTATAAACTTGTCTGTAAAAAACAAACAAGTTTACATGTACAAAAAAAAACAAATAAATGTAACAAATTTACATTTTAGTATTATTTTGTTTTGTGTGCTTTCTTATTTTATAAGCTTCATACATTTCCTGCCTACAATATATTTGTCAGTTTGCTCACATTTTTAAATCCCTTAAATATTTTTTTGCTCATCATTTCATGCTTCATTTCCAAGCCACCAACTGATTCTCTATATCAATTTGATCATTCTTATTATTCAACCATTTAAGATACAGCTGTATCTGATCAATTCTCACTTTCACTTCACTGTTCTCACAGTGCAGTCATTCAGATCTTCCCCAAGCCTCGTGTTACTATAACATTGTATTCATTGTCAACTGTGCTATTCTCCACTGATAATTTCTGATCCAGTCACCTTTGATATAGATATTTATTTGTCTTGTTCTCTAATGACAACTTCTTCTCCAGCTACTACTAACATTATTCTTTAATGATATTTTATATCATTATTCAACATTTATTAATGGGAAGGGCTTCTACCTTTAGACTGTTTAGTCTCTTCCCATACATAATCCAATGGTGATATCCATTTACTCTTCAGATTTTGTAACCATATTATTAAGAAATGAGAAAACGTTTTGTGGGTTTTGGTTAATGAGTAGACACAATTTTTAAATCATATGCGTTGACATTTTTAATGTTTTAATAACACTAATATTAACACTATTACAAACACTATTAACAAATAATTTTCATACACAACTATTAAAACTATGGTTTGGCATACACTTTACACATAACAAAATAATCCATTTCAATTTTTAATTAACAATTTTGCAGAGTTGTTTTTGTAATCTATGTAACACGACATAATCTATAATGTTATTACTACGTCCATAAGAAAATAATCACACATACACACACACACAATTATTGGTATTATTATGTTTATATATACTGAATAGTGAATACTGTCTGCTATATTTTTTCCTGGAGCTCCATTTCTACTTTGTATTGAATCACTAAGCAGACGTATGTACATAATATACAAAAGTACCAAACCATTAGAACGCCAAGCATGGTCCTATTTTTCATGACATATTTTTAATATCTTCACCTTACTCCATTTAAAACTACTGACTTGTGTCTATTACTGTAACTATGCTTTACTATTTCAGCAAATATGATTATTTTAACTATTTTAAGCACACTCTGAGAAGATATACCTTAGCCATGTGACTATTATGAAAAGAAAAAGCTCAGATTAAAACTCATTTAAAGTCTGTCTAACATATAGTGTCTATTATAGAGATATTCATTTAAATAATTAAAACATACTGAAAAATACCATAAATATCACATTGGCATAACCATTTATAATATTTTACATCAGAAAAATTATTTTATTTATTTTCAATATGACTTTCTAACTTTTTAACACTAAGAGTAATTTCATTTAATGAACTACGGTGACATACCCTTGTATTATTACAGCAATTAAAAATTAAAATTATATGAAACAAACAAAATTTCTAGAAATCTGTAATAAGTACCAGTGAATAATTTTTTGTTAATGTTGGTGATGTTTAACTGTTAAACTCACCATATGTATATATAAATTATTTTGTGCAACTCTGATATATAATTTGTTACACTTTACTTGGTTTATATCCAAATTAATTATCAAATAGGAATTCACTTCACTATTAGCACTATGAAATATGAAATTTAAATTATATCAACTATACTTCAATTGAACAAAAATATATTTTTGTTTTAAAGAATACAGTATACTGAAACTGATAATAATGTTTCCCTATTAGTGTTACAAATATACTGTTATGGTACAAAAATCTGATTTTCTAAAATTCCTGTTAATACACTGTTGTCACACAAATTATATACCTCTAATTAACAACTCTATGCATTTTTTACTGACAAATGAATGGGAGAAAAATTATGTTTGCTGCAAGGCATGTTTTTTAAGTAAGTCCTGTTTAAAAAAAAAGAAGACACTAGCAGATGAAAATGATTTATTATAGGAAAAAAATCTAAAAGCTTTCTTTATTTTCCCACATAATCACCATTAGCTTCCATGCACTTTTGATTGATACCATCTTAACAGGTTCCATATTCCATTGTCGTAAAAGCCTGCCACCTGTGCTGTGATTATGCCATTCTTCATTTAGTTGTTGTTATCAAACGTTTGAAATCTTTTCCATTTCTTTAATTTCTTGAATATGTGGTAATCACTTGGAGTGAGATTGAGGTATAGGGCGGATGGTCAAAAATTTCTCAAACAACTGAACAGTTTGAGCTACTGTGTAAGCCAAGCTGTAATCATATAAAAAAAAACAATTCTACTGGATAACAAGTCCGCTTTGTGTTTCATATGGCATGGCTATGTTCAGTAGAGTTTCACAGTACGCATCAACATTAATAGTCATTCTGAGCTCTATAAAATGAATCAACAAGACGCCTTTTCCTGTCGGACTTTTGAGACAGAGTGAGGATGATTTTTATACAGAAAGTACATAAAATTTGCTTTCAGAGATGATAAGTGTCGCCACCACTACATTTACTATTGTTCTGACTCAAAACATGGCTGTACGAAACCCAGGTTTTATCTTCAGTGACAATACGTTCAAACAGCCCACTCCTTAAATTTCAAAACACTGAAAAAACCTTTGAGCTGGAGCCAGATATTTCTGCTTGTCTGTCTTGGTTTACATTTTCAACACCCACCTGGTACATGGTTTTTATAGCCAACGTTTCTCTGTTACAGTGGCATAGGAACATGAAAAGTTGGGAAATAGAACAAGCCATTCTGAAACTGTAAATGGCTTTCATTGTAAATTTTCGCATTCAATTTTTATACTAAAACATTTATCATCACTGTTGGGCAACTACTGCACTCTTCATCATCAGCAATCGTTCACCCTTACCTAAATAGACTATACAATTGATTAACTTTACTGTCACTAATAATGTTTGGTCCATAAACCTCACAAAGTTGTCTGTAAAATTCAGCACTATTGTTTTTTTTTCTAAATGTGTCAAAGCATGAACATCACAGGTGGCAGGATTAGCTCTCACAGAATTCATAGTATCCCTTTGGCGGAGTGGATTGGTAAGCAAACAAGAGTTGGGGGTTCTGTCAGGACAGCCTGGGGGTATCCTGGGTCCTGGCTGGGCATGATGGTGCACATTGGCAGCAGGGTGTGCATCTAGTGTGGAGGCGGAGGAGGCTATAGTAGCCCAACAGCTGCACACATGGGCTGAATCAGTTAGCCTACTGTGACCGGGCAGAGAGAGCTTTTCAGCTGAGGTGAAAGCAACTCTTTTGGCAAAGAGCACTCAATCAAAGTTCCTGGTCCTCCAGGTTGGGGGGTTGTATTGGAGAATTCACATAGCCCATCTATAAAACTTTTATGCGCAGAAACCTGTCAGTTTCTTTTGCCAGCCAGTTTTTACAAATTGGGAAGACGGTGTGAACTATGATGCGCGCCATATCCTTGGGAGCCAGAACTGGAGTACACTTTACCGGGACAACTGGCAGAGGCTGTTAAAGGACGCCTTGACTCAGTAATGGGTTTTTGTGCCACTGAAGAAGAAGAAGAAGAAGAAGAATTGACAGTAAGTCACCCATACATTTAAAAAAATCACGCATCTTAGCCAAAAGAGTCGACAGCTGATTATCCTCATAGTACAACACGATTAAGTGGAGTTCCGCTTCATTGCCAGTTGGTAGTTATTACAAAACAGTGCTTACTTAAGAAACACACCCTAAACAACTTGTTGATTAGCACTTACATCTGACACCCCTACTGACAGCAGAACACTTATTCCCACTTACAGCACACACTACCATTCAGATTACACACAGGAAACAAACAATGCTAAACACTGCTTTAGTAAAAATTTTGGTGAACAGTCACATTTTAGCAAAACAGCATTTTCATAGCAAAAATAAAACAAATTTAACACCAAAACTACATATTACTGTTTAATAAAATTTTATTCTTATTTTTACCTATCTTTAGAATGCTGGAACAAAATCTTAGGCTGTAGTCCAGCAACACGTTTCTTTTCATAATCTGTGACAATATGCAGTGGTAACGTCCAATTAGCCTTTCTGCTGTTGCTACCTATCTTTGGCAGTATTTGAAATATATAACAACCAGTGAAGATATGGTTGAACACCAAAGTCACATTCTGCAATCAAATAGTACAAAATCAGTATCTGACATAAATATGGACATAAATATCTGACAATCAATAAAAATAAAGATAACGTACTTAACATTTAGAAAAGAAAGGAGGAGAATTGGTACATCCATGAATCATTTGCATAATGTGAATGAGGATAAGATTATGAAATGAATAGGTTTTGCATAAAATACATTGTTATTGTATTTTTATATCAATTATCTGTGTAAGGTGGCTTTTTTCTCATACCCTGACATATGATAAGAAAAGGCTTTCAGGAGTATACCAGTCAGTGGCGGCTGATGTTATGGTTTCAGCGTTGCACAACCACCAATATAGAATAACTAAACTGCAAAATAATGTACTATTACAATGGTCTACTTGATCGTCGTAGGTACAGTGGAAACAAAATACAAGACACCAATTAATCACCAGCTTTAATTTTCACAGTTAAACAGTTCGTAATAATTAACAACACAGTCTCTTACAACAAATCAAATAAAAATTGTTCATACGAAATAAAATGTCAACTAATATTAAAACACAATTGTATTACAATATACCGCCCGATTATAAAGCACAACACTTTACTAATAACCACTTGAACGCACTGAGTAATATCGCCTGATAATAACTCTCGAACCACACTGTAATTTATCGCGACTATAACTGTAAACTACGGCCGCTGCCGCCTAGTATTTATACAACGCTCACAGGCCAGAAGATTCCAAACTGCGTCTTAGCGCCAGTGTGTACTACGTAATTAATTGCGGCCTTGACACAGTCCACGCGGCTGGCGGCTTCCAGAAAAATCTCGCGAATGCATCGAGAATCACGTACACCACACTTATTAGAGCGAGATTCTTCTGGAACATTCGACAAACACGTAGACTGTTCTGTAATATCGTAACAATACGAAAACATTAAGCAGCTAAAAGTTCATAAATTTCACGGAGATCGTATTAGATTCTATGCGGCAATGTTCGCGTACAATTCAAATGTGGCACGTAGGCTGATGGTTGTACGCCGTTTGCAACTTCAACAGTATATGGCAGAGCTTACTACACAAACATATGGGAGGACATGCGCTACTCTTCACAACTGCCCTATGTTTCTGATGCTAGTCGGTTGCATAGTTTCTGCAACGCTCCACTAGTAGCGCTGTAGCGCAACTTAGTTGTGTCATGAAATCAGCACAGCTTTCTTGATTTATAAGTTATGTCAAGACTTAGTGTTTACGTTCGTTCACGGTAAACATTATCCGTTGTTTGAGGTCATAAAATTATGGTAATAATTTTGTATAACTGTGATTACGATAGTTTAATGTCTTTAACCCCTCACCGATCCACTCAACCAACTACTGCAACCACCAAAATTTGGAATCACCAGCCGCCACTGATACCAGTTGCTATGAAATGGCCCTACAGCCATGATATCTCAATAGCAAATGATTTTTCACTGTAGCCCTCAAAACCAAAAACTAACCCTACGAAAAAATATTACTTAAATCTCAAAGTTTGGAATGCTAGAAATCAACCAATTTCAGTGAAGCGTTGCAATCCACAGAGTAGGAATGCCCCTTAAGGACTCCCTATAGCACTAAAACTCACTCTAGACTGCTTAAACTGATGATTCATCATAGATACTCTACTGACTATGGACCCCAACATCAGGAACAATTACAGGACTCGTAATGCAAAGGCTCTTCCTTGGGATTTTCTAAACTAAGAATAATACCTCCTGATACCCTCAGAACTCTCATTAAAAGGACCTGCGGCAGAACTACTACAGAAAGTGCCACCTGACAGCCAAAACACCTATGCTGAATTGATAAAAGCTCTGGAATTACGGTATGGTGATAAACATTTGCGAGATGTGTACTGCACCCAGTTGAGAGCAAGGCGACAGCATTCCGGGGAGAGCCTTCAAGAGTTTGAAGCAAGTATCAACAGACTAGTTAGACTGGCCTATCCTGAAGCGCCAGAAGAGTTTTGCGATGCAGACATTTACTGCCGATGTCCGAGATAACGAACTACAGCAAATATTACGAATGGCAAGACACAAGAACAGTGCGGACGCCCTGGTACATGCTTTGCAATTTGAGGCCGCCAAATCAGCGTCTGGTTGGACAAGTCATAAAGTGCGCGCGCTAAAAGATCTCGATGGCACAGACGATGAGGAAGAACAACAAGGAACAGAGACTCGACGGTCGGCGCCACAGAATAAAATAAGAAAGGATGGAAGACCGAAGTGTTATACATGTGGGAAACCTGCACATTTACAACGAGATTCTCGGATTAGAATTCAGCAGCAGGGAAACGAGCAATAGTCGGCAATAGTTGTGCTGACCAACTGGAGGAACGAAGCCCCTAGACAATACGAAATTTCTACACTTCAGAAAAACAGCGGGAGTTTGGTTGTTACCGGATTTGTTCAAGAAAGGCCAACCTCGATTACAGTTGACACAGGCGCAACAGTTTCTATTGTGTGCCCCGACGTGGTGAAAGATCTCAAGCCAATCTGGTGCTCTTGCAGCTTGCGAACAGCTACTGGATGGCCTGTAAACGTGTATGGAAAAGTGGAGATACACCTACGCATCAGTCGACTTGTTGCAGATATTGTGGATGAAGCAATTCTTGGTGTGGTCGTTATGAACGCATACGGATTTATAGTCGACTTCAAGAACAATGTCTTGAGAATCGGAGGCGACGAGGTAATGCTATCAACAATGATGACAGCAGAAAAATCGATGGACGTCATAAACCAAGTGGCCGTAACTGTTCCGCCAAACTCCGAAAAGATCATCATGGTTAGAACCGATGTAGATACTAAGGGCAACCAGTGCTCTATATTCGAATCCCAGGTAGTCAGCACACCGGGCATACTAATTGCCAGAAGTTTAGTAAAACCTGACGAAACCGGAAATGTACCTATTAGAGTGGCGAATATTTTGGATCAAGCTATCACTTTACAAAGGAATACGCTCCTAGGCAAATTGACTCCTGTGGCCTGGGTAGCCGGAATAACGCAACGAAGATCCAGTTATTCGGATACTTCCAAATTACCAGAGGAACTGCAAGAATTATTGGACAGATCTTCTAACGACCTCAAGTGGTGAGGTAAAAGAACTCAAGACAGTTTTTACACGAATTCAAAGATTGTTTTGCCGTTCGGGGACAGTCACTGGGAAGAACCTCTCTTGTGCAACATCACATCAATACCGGGGACACAATACTGATACGCCAACCTCCTCGAAAGCCTCCATTATCTAAACAAGAGGAAATGTCTCGGCTAGTACAGGACATGTTGACAGAGGGAGTAATCGAACCTTCGTCAAATGCTTGGTCTTCTCCTGTAGTGCTGGTAGCAAAGAAGGATGGTGGATTGCGTTTCTGCGTAGACTACCGGAGGTTAAATGACGTTACAAAGAAAGACTGCTATCCACTACTTCGCGTCGACGATAGACTCGACACGTTGTCCGGAGTACAGTGGTTTTTCACATTGGACCTGAAGAGTGGATATTGGCAAGTGGGCAAGACAAGGAAAAGACCGCTTTCTCGACCCCAAGTGGCTTATTCCAATTTAACGTCATGCCATTTTGACTCTGTAATGCACCGGCAACATTTGAGAGATTGATGCACCTGATACTCCGAGGCCTGACGTGGAAAACTTGCCTTGTTTACTTGGACGATGTCATAGTGATCGGGAAGACTTTCGAAGATCATTTGGAAAACCTTAAGGAAGTTCTAACTAGAATTCACGGTGCACAACTGAAGCTGAGCCCGAAGAAGTGTTCTCTATTCCAGAAGGAAGTACAGTATCTGGGCCATCTGGTTTCGGCAGTGGGATCCTAATAAAGTAGACACCGTAAGAGACTGGCCAGTTCCGAAGGGTAAACACGAAGTTTGGAGTTTCCTGGGGTTATGCTCATATTACAGACATTTTGTGAAAGGCTTCGCTACTATTGCTAAACCACTACATGAGCTAACGGAAAATAAACGAAACTTCCAGTGGTCGAGAGAGTGTGACCAAGCATTTAGAACGTTGAAGATTGCATTATGTTCGCAGCCAATTCTCGCTTTTCCAGCTTCCGAAGGGAAGTACATCGTAGACACAGACGCAAGCAATACTGGTCTAGGAGCAGTTTTGTCTCAAGTGCAGAACGGTGAAGAACGAGTAATAGCGTATTACAGCAAGACGCTTTCTAAACCAGAGAGAAATTATTGTGTTACAAGGAGAGAGTTGTTGGCAATTGTCAGAGCTTTTGAGGCACTTCCATAAATACCTCTATGGGAGAAAGTTTTCATTACGTACTGACCATGCCGCACTTGCATGGCTCTTGAGATTTAAAAATCCGGAAGGACAGTTGGCATGGTGACTCGAACATCTGCAAGAGTACAACTTCAAGGTACAACATCGACGGGGGCGCCTGCATGGTAATGCAGATGGCTTATCACGAAGACCGTGCCCGGAAGACTGCCGACATTGCCACAGAAAGGAAGAACGAAACTCAAGCGAACATGTTCAAGCCATCACTGTAGATTTCCTGGCTGACGGCTGGACAACACAAGACTCCAGGTCCAGGTCCAGGTGGAGCAGGGCACAGCGCAGTGCGTGCCCCAGTGACGGCAGCGTCCGGGCAAGCCCGATGACTGCCTGTTGCTTGGTGAGTGATTGGTGCGAGACTTGTCGCTGCGAGGATAGGTACCCCCTTTTTTATTTTGGCGGAGGTGAAGGAGACGGGCTGTGATTGGCTGAACCGCTGACGCGATCCACCAATGGCCTGAGAGGGAAGTCTACGCGAACGCTTAGCACGGATTGGCGGGATTTGTTCGCCCACAACGGGTCGATACACTTCCGCCAGCCCGGTAAGAGTCCGGTAGACTGCCTTATGGCGATACCGAGGCAGGCGAGAGATTGGAGGGGGGAAGTTGCCGACTGAAGGTGGCGCTAGGCACACCTAAAGCCGGCACAACGCCCGATCCATCTGTCGGCCTGCAACGGACCGGAGATTTGACTGGAAGGAAGGTGGTGAGATACGATTGGTCGGTGCGTGGACAGATGGTGAGAGGGCAATTTTTTATTTTAAAATTACGGTGGGTCGTCGGACACAAGACTGTCGACAAGAACAGATGGCTGATGAAGACATTGGACCGATCTTGACAGCAAAAGAGGAAGGTCGCCGCCTGGATTGGCAAGATATCTGCCATGGTTCCGAAGTGCTGAAGGGCTACTGGGCACAATGGGAATCTCTCACCTTAGAATACGGATTGCTGAAGAGGGCTTGGGAAAGTGCAGATGGATGAGACATGGTCATGCAGTTGATAGTTCCCCGAAGTAAAGTGCAGTCTGTTATGAAGGAGATGCATGATGTATCTGGAGGCCATCTTGGCGTTAACAAAACCCTTGACAAAATACGGAAGCGATTCTATTGGCTTCATCTTCGCCACGACGTAGAGGAATGGGTTCAGACGTGTGACATACGTGCTGCAAGCAAGGGCCCACATACCAGAAGCAGGGGAAAAATGAAATGTTGGACTACCTTTCAAGAGAATTGCCTTAGACATTGCTGGACCATTCCCAGTTACTGACGATGGAAACCGGTACATCATCGTTGTAGGTGACTAATTTACTAAGTGGGTGGAAGCTTACGCAATTCCAAATCAGGAGGTTACCACTGTGTCAAAACAGTTAGTTCACAACTTCTGTTGCCGTTATGGAGCCCCTATGGAAATCCATACGGATCAAGGGAGAAATTTCGAATCAGGAGTGTTTAAAGAATTATGCCGTCTACTCGGAATTCGAAAGACCAGGACAACGCCTCTGCATCCTCAGTCGGGCGGGATGGTTGAGAGATTCAACAGACACTTGAGCAGTATCTTTCGAAAGTTGTTGACGAGAACCAAACAGACTGGGACCAACGTATACCACTATTCCTTATGGCGTATAGGTCATCAGTACACGACACAACCGGCATGACTCCAGCAACATTGGTGTTTGGGCGGGAGATTCGTCTTCCTGGGGACTTAATGTTCGGATCACCTGAGACTCAGTCCCAAGAGCCGCAGAACTATTCCTCGCAATTAGAAAACCAACTGCAAGAAATGAATCGCTTGGTAAGAGGACGGCTGAAGATTGCCAGTGATAAAATGAAAACTCGGTATGACATTCGCAGCAATAGTGTGGGTTTCCAAGAAGGAGATCAGGTCTGGTTGTTCAATCTAAAGCGCCGTCATGGTCGCTCACCTAAGCTTCAGTCTAACTGGGGAGGACCCTACACTGTGAAAAAAAGAATTAACGATGTTGTTTATCGGATTCAACAGGGACAGCGGAAGTTCAAGGTCGTCCACCTAAATCGCCTGGCTAAGTACAACTTTAGAGACGGTTTGCCAGTTCGGTACGAACAGGCTTAAGGAGAAGGCAGTGTTACGACGTCACAGAACAATCTACGTGTTTATCGAACGTTCCAGAGAGATCCAGAATGTAAGCGCATGGCATACGTGCTGCTAGACGCATTTTGCGAGAATCTTCTCGACTGTGCCGGGCTTCGCTCGGGCGCTCGGCCTGTGTCAAGGCCGCAGTTAATTACGTAGTTCACACGAGAGACAAGACGCAGTTTGGAAGCTTCTGGTGTGTGAGCAGGACTATAAATACATGGCGGTAGTGGCCTTAGTTTTCAGTTTTAGTGTGAGATATTTACAGAGCGGTTCGAGAGTTATAGTAGCCTAGTGAGATTACTGTGTACGTTCAAGTAGTTATTAGTGAAGTGTTGCGTTTTATAATCGGGCGGTATAATTACAATTTATTGTAATACAATTGTGTTAATATTAGTGACATTTTATTGTGTGTGAACAATTTTGATTTGATTTGTTGTAGTAGACTGTTGGTAATTACGAACTGTTTTACTGTAAAAATTAAAGGTGTGATTAGAGACTTAATTGGGGTCTTGTACTTATTTTGTTTCCACTGTACCTATGACGAACAAGTAGACCGTTGTAACAATATGAAATAACAAACACTGTTAAAAAAAAATACGGGAAATAACTTTATACCACTGTCACTGTTGAAAACATGTAAGTTGCCTATAAACGTTCAGTGAATGAACAGACTGAAATAAATTGCTGGATAATACACAGCCCTAAAGATATTATGCTAGACTGTCTTAAAAATGGACAAACATGTTTACTTTTACCACCCAATATAACTTTAGTGGTCCAGTCAACTGATCAGGGTGTTACTAAACTTCAAATGGCTATTTTTCACTAACTTTACAACTAATTA
The DNA here is from genome assembly GCA_034769895.1 of Magicicada septendecula. NCBI lineage: Eukaryota > Metazoa > Arthropoda > Insecta > Hemiptera > Cicadidae > Magicicada > Magicicada septendecula. The sequence continues at coordinate 154,742,701 of CM068369.1, forward strand.
TGAATTAACCATAAAACTAATTACACAGCTCCCAAGCACAATAAATTCTTTCAGTTAAGATGATAGGAAGTGGACCATCAATAGATAAAAGATACAGTTCGCCTAATTGTACCATAATATTCGTACACTGAAAAACAAACCAATCAGAAAAAACAATCTCTTTATGAGACCCTCCTCTTATAACTACACCATTTGAATATTTGTAACATGCAATGAATCCTAAGACAACAAAAGATCAGTTTTTGAGTTCTAGAATAAAAACATAAGGATCAACCACATTTGCAACTCAAAAGTTCCTTTTCCTTCAAATATAAATTCTGAAAGAATTTATTTTTGTACATCTAATACTTGTACCGATGAAAATTGTGTAGTAACCTGATACTTTAAAATTACTTCAGTAATGAAAATAGCATAGTAATCTGATATTTCAAAATTACTTTAGCAACGCTAAGTCAACTGATTGATTCTAAAGTTACATAAGTCACATTATTTATCCAATTCTTACTGCTAGAATACTAGCAGTCTGAATACTGAAAACATATTTAATCACAGTTCAGAAGAGCGATTTCTAGAATTTTTATGACATCCTTATGCATAAAAAATAGCAACGTTTTATTTTAGTACTCCTGGCAGATAACATTTTATGATGAGCATATGTTTAGTTTTTTGTTACATTTCAATGTAGCTTCTACCGACTCTGATACTATATATTTTCATATAACACATGTATCCCCAATAAAGTATTCACTTCAAAATAGTACACGCCTAAAAGTAACATGACACATAGATGACAAACAATAATATACATAATACATTAGTACAGATTACTCTATTTGTTTTACTTACTTCATTACATGGTTCTGTACTGATGCACATGCCATCTGGTTCACATGTTTGTGTAAACACTGACTTTGACGAATGCTTCCTTGTGTCTTTATCTGTTACAGAACTACAGGCATCCCTAGTAGCTGTTTCATTTACAAACAATGTTACCTCATATTTATAGAAGTTACATAATGTAAAGGGTGTAAATATTACTTCCATCGTCCCTAACGTTGAATTTATCACTTTGTTAGTTATCTTTAACTCAGGACGAGAAAAAGAACAACTGTAATCACATTCTGAGAAGCTGTTGTCTGAAACAAACAAACAACATATACTAAAAATAGTACCAACTTTTATACAAGTAGAAACTATTAAAGAAATCTGTCTGCTGATTAATAATGTTCAAGAGTTTGGACTTTTTTCACAACCTATCCATGTAATCACATCCTGAGTGCTCTGACTGGCGCATGTAAATATTTAAACAGTACTTATTAACTCTGTTCACAACATAGAAAAAAAACACAAAACTAGTATTGAAATAGTATTTTAGTAAATATCACTATAGTATTGACGACTCGGAAGACTAAGTTTTTTATAAGTAAAAACGTAAAGTTTTACCTTACAGCCTAAACCGGCTTTCACCTATAGAAGGCTTCATCAGAGGCTGTCGTAGGTAGCGCTGTTCGTCTTGTTGTTGGCGACGGGATAGTTTTTTGAAAGATCGAAGCTGTGTGTGTGTGTGGTGAGATGTGTTCGAATAATGCGTGCGATTTGAATTGTGTCTGTTGGTTTAGGATGTCGTTTTTATTTGTTTTTGTGTGTTTGTATATTTCTAATTGTTCTAGAGTGTCTAGTTTTTGGCCTTTTGTGTGTACGTGTAGTATTTTAGTATATATTTTTTAACAGTAAGAAGTACCTGAGGATAACAAAAAACATTTCTTTAAAATATCTTTATTGAATAAGGCATTACCCAACAAAACCTCACCCATATTATTAGAAAAACCTGCACCCGGTTTTAAAACGCTGAAGGATCATATTACTGTAATGGTAAGTATGAATGCAAATCAGAATCATAGGTTTGCTGTACTTACTGCAAGTCAAACCTCAGTCATTTACACAATTAATTTAAATGTCCTATGTGTTAAATACAACTCACAAAAAAGCCCCTGGATGAGTCAGGATATTTTGCAGCACTGGTTCCATAAAGTCTTCATACCAAATGTAAAGTCACGTGAAGAGACTGTGACACAAAAGTAATGTTATCGATGGAAAAATAACGTCCTATTTTTTAAAGTTACTGAGCCTTGGGATAACATTTTGGAAGAAACTTTATAGAAAGGTTAGAATATACTGTTAGTTTCTACACTAACTAAAACGCCTGTTTTTCACAGTATAGCATTTCATACGTTTTAATAGTTATTTTTGTAATTGTAAATTTTTTATATAATCCAAAAGATGTAAAATGACATTACTTATAACATATGCCAGTATTTTATGATTATCTTGAAGTTAATGTCTCAATTACAAAATTTTCATGTTTAAGTAGTATACACAGTAGTATAGGTAAGTATAGATATGGTTCCTGCATAAGAACAGTGTATTTACCTATTTGTCCTATCTCATAGTCTCACGAGATTCTTGGACAAGGTATAGACAAAAAAATAGAATTATGTTTGGATGATAATATCATGGTAACAGAATTGTTTAGATAACTTTTCTTTTTCTTTTTTTTTAATATGTATTATTACGCCATTACAGAACATTCTACATGTTTCTCGGCTATCCCAGCAGAGCCAAGCTGTAATGTTTGTGTGGATACATGACAATTAACATGCGTCAACGAGGCTATTCCAGACCATACCGGTCGTGTTCGAGGCCACAATCAATTACGCTTTAGTTTTTTCGAGTAGTGTTGACGTGTATTATGGATTATTCTGAACTCTCAGTGGGCTATAAATATAAGCATTCAGTGATGCTTAGTTGCAGTTTAAGTGGTGATTTATTCCAGGGAGGTACAAAGTATTGTGGCAAAGTGTTATGTGTTTTATAATTGTGCAGGACTCTATTAGTTGACATTATTATTGTGTGTGGACAAATTTTGCTCGAATTATTGTACAAGTTGATTATAAACTGTATTTGTGATTAATTAAAGCTGGCGATTAGTGACTCCATTGGTGTCTTGTATTTTGTTTTTCACTGTACCATACTATGATCAGTGAGACTGTTGTAACAGTGGTGTCAGAAGTGGGATAGAACCGTTAACAGTGGACACTTTGTACAAGACTAGTGTAATTTGTTATTAATCGGTAAACATGGATGCCAGTCAGATGATGGAAAATTTCCAGGCGCTGCTGTTGCAAGCAGAAAAACAACAGGATGAGAAACGTAAGAAGGAAGCAGATAAAACGGAAACTCTTTTTGAATCTATTCAGAAACAGATGCAAGAATATTGTATCATTATGCAACCTACCTTTTTAGCTGTTGACGAGTGAGTCACAATTATGTACACTAAAAGGAATGTGTAAACAATATCGTTATTTGGGTGTGGCGGAACAGAATTGTGTCTTATGTAATTAAACTGTAAACAAGTGACATCAGCCAGTCAGCCAATGGCAGCAATGTGTGGCCAAAACCGGCAAAAAAACTGGTTTTGAACTGCGCAGTAAAACGGACATACTGTTGTGTAAGACGACGAACAGTCAGTCAGTCTCACGATCGCCAGCAGCCAGTACAGATGTATTTTAGTGCGTGGGCAACCACGGTATGCCGAACAGCCTAGGTAGGCCTGCCAAGGTAGGCCTACTGATCTCAAAAGTTACAAAACCATGCAAAATTATTGAATTATTGAACAAATCAGTGAACAGTAGTTTATCAGACTGTTGGAACGTTTCTTGTTTGTATTTTTTATCAAGATCATAGTTATTGGGAAAGTGCGCAATTTTCCCCAGATGACACAACTACAGTGCGGCTCACTGATAATACAGATAAGTAAAAGGACAAAAAATTTAAACAATGAGTGTGCAGAAAACATCTGGCCAATTGAATTTAATAAATCAATAAACATGAAATAAAAATATATACAGAATCAGAGGGAAAGAGAGTGTGTGAGAGAGCGAGAGAAAAAAAGGGGGTAATACAAAAAGTACTGATTTTCTGTGTTTTATTTTTCCTTTTTGTAATCGAAATGTAATTTGTAGCCACAAATTACAATTCAATAATTCTTTTGAAATATTGAATAAAATAATAAGATTTTTTATTACAATGTGTTAAGTTAGTTTATTACGTCACTTTACCTATAACTATTCTCTGTGACCGAAAGTTCGCCTAACGGCTTGGAATTTACTGTGAGGGAGAGTTGGTATTTTTAAATTGTTTTTCACGGTGAAAGTTGTTACGGTTTCCACATTTCCTCCAATAAAAATGTGGTGGTGACCCTGGGGCTTTTGGAATCTTTGGTACGTAAGGCATGTAAGGTTAGTATCGGGGCTTGATTCCTTCTTTTCTTTATGACGAAACGTTACAACATAGTACCGCAGAATTGGGTCTCATACAAGGTGAGCTTAATAAACAAGTTACTAAAATATTGGAAGTACAAGAATCAATGACATTAAAAATAACTGAAGTAGAAAAATCCGTCTCGAGTATTGAAGAATCAATATCTACAAAAATATCTGTCATAGAAGAATCCATGTCAAATAAAATAGCTGCAGTCGAAAACTCAATGGCAAGCATAAGAGAACACATTAAAAGTGAAGTTCAGCAGTTCTTGAAGACACAACCAAAACAAATTTCTGAATAGACTGTACCAATGATAAAGACAGAAAAGACAATACAGAAAGTCACTTTGTCTGCAGCTGGGGCAGTACATGTCAAGACCCCCAACCTTTGATGGAAGCACACAATGGGCGACGTACCTTAGGCAATTTGAAGCCGCTGGATGTGCAAATAATTGGACAGATAAAGAGAAGGCAGTGTCACTCGTTCTTACTTTAATAAAAGGACCTGCCTGCAGAGCTACTACAGAAAGTGCCTGCCACTTGACAGTCAGAACACGTATGCCGAGGTAAAAGCTCTAGAATTATGGTGATAAATATTTCTGAGATGTGTACTGTACTCGGTTGAGAGTAAGGTGACAGCATTCCAGGGAGAGTCTTCAAGAGTTTGAAGCGAGTATTGACAGATTAATTAGACTGGCCTATCCAGAAGCGCCAGAAGATTTTCGAACAAAGTTTGTGGAAGCAGACATTCACTAATAGTGTCCGAGATAAAGAACTACAGCAAGTGTTACAAATGGCAAGATACTGAAATAGCTCAGAACCTCTTGTTCACGCCCTCGAGTCTGAAGCTGCCAAGACAGCGTCCCGCTACATTATGGGTTTGTTGTGTCATCACACTGTAGTCAGAAGATCCCAGTATCACATTGCTGTTATGATGGATGCAGAAAAAACAATATTGCTATATAAACTATTTAGAAGTTCAAGAGTGCTGCAACGATTTGAATGATGGGAAAAAGACAGAAGACCGAAGTGTTATAACTGCAGAAATGAGGTCATCTACAGGTAGACTGTTGGGAGAAGAAAATATCGAGAGAAGAGAGTGATCGCACCAATTGGAGAAGTAAAGCCACAGAGCAGCATACAGTTTCCACGTTACATAAGACCAGTGGAAACTTAAACGTTAATGGATTTGCGGGAGGTAAACCAACATCATTTATAGTCGACATGGGCGCAACAATGTCCATTGTGTGCCCTGACTTGGTCAGCAATCACCAGCCTCAAATTAGCTCTTGTACAATACAGACTGTGACTGGAAGGTGATAGGAAAGGTAGACGTACGTGTACGCCTGGATCTTCTCGAGTTTAACCACCAAATGCTCGTTGCAGACATCGCTGAAGTGATTCTTGGTACAGACATTATGAATGCCTATCGATTCATTGTGGACTTAAGAGAGAATGTCCTGATGATTGGCCAAGAGAAGATAAAGCTTTGCATGGCTAAAATGACAGGGTCCGCCAACCATTCGATCCAGCAAGTGGCATTGGCTGAAAAAGAAGTCAACAGGTGTGATCAAGAGGAACCCTTCCTACTGCAAGTGGAAATGGAAGAAGAACGAGCAGAGTAAGTATGAATGTGCAACACGACAAAAGAAGTGACTGGAAAGCCAACTATGGGCGTCGAGAAAAGACTATTGCTTGTTCCTGAGTTAATGGAAGCACCTGGGGGAAACGTTGGTGAAGATGCAATGTTTGTTATGCAAGAGGTTGTTGACAAGAACTAATCACACTTGGACCTGCTAATGGCGTATAGGTCATTAGTACATGACGCAATGGGAGTGATTCCAGCAAAACTAGTGGTTGAGTGGGAGACTCATATTCCTGGGAACTTGATGTTCGGATACACAAGACTGAATTCCAAGAGCCAGAGAATTATCTTTCGCAAGTAGACCAGCTATGTAGATCGCCTGGCTAAGTATTACTTCAGAGATGGTTTGCCAGTTCGGGATGAACAGGCTTAAGAAGGGGGCAGTGTTATGCCATTACAGAATGTTCTACATGTTTCTCGGCTATCCCAGCAGAGCCCAGCTGTAATGTTTGTGTGCGTATGTGACACTTAACATACATCAAACAAGGCTATTCCAGACCATACCGGTCGGTGCCGTGTTCAAGGCCGCAATCAATTATGCTCTAATGTTTTCCAGTAGTGTTGACGCGTATTATGGATTATTCTGAAATCTCAGTGGTGTATAAATATAAACATTCAGCGACACTTAGCTCAGTTTAAGTCGCCATTTATTCAAGTGAGATTCGAGTTATTGTCGGACGATTTACACAGTGCATCTCATGTAGTGTATTAGTGAAACGTGATTATAGTGTGGTATTCTCTTTTAGTTGATATTATTATTGAGTGTGGACAGATTAATTATGGAGTTAATTGCGTGTGGACAGCCGGGTTCCACTGGATTAGCCGAGAAACACGTAGAATGTTCTGTAATGGCATAACAGTATTTTTGAAATGGCGAAACAAAGAATTTGCGTTAAATTCTGTGTTAAAAATTATATCACGAGCAGTGAAGTAGAGCAAATATTGGAAAAGGTTTCTGACGAGAATCCTATGTCCAAACCAATGGTTTATGAGTGGTATGAACGTCTCCAAGAGGGCTGTTAGACAATGAAGAACAGACAAGAAATGAACACCCTACCACAACAGCCACCAAAGAAAACATGAGAAAAGTTAATGATATTGTCCTTGGTAACTGCCAAATCACTATACAAGAAATTGCTGAGGAAGTTGGTATATTATATTGATCATGTGAAGCAATTCTTATTAACATTTTAAACATAAAACAAGTAGCAGAAACATTTGTTCCAAAAGTGTTAAATTTTCATAAAAAGCAGCATCGCAAAAACATCGCTGAGTAAATGTTACCTGACATTGCTAATGACCCTGATTTACTCAAACACGTCATCATAACAGGTGACAAAACTGAAACAAAGGCTCAATCGTCCCAATGGAAACTTCCTAAAGAACCAAGACCAAAAAAAGCATGCCAAGTGAGATCGAATGTGAAGGCTCTCCTTACTGTTTTCTTTTAATACAATGGCATAGTCTACTTTGAATTCTTACTGATGGGCCATTCTGTCAATAAATAGTATTACCTTTAGGGTCATTCCAAATCAAATCATCCAGCCAGAACAAAATTTTTCACCCCACCCTCTCAGATTTTCATGAAATTTGTTTACAGCCTCTATGGACAAATATAACAACCCTTATTTTTCATTTTTGCCAAATTCGCTTTAGTTTTTTATAATGATTTTTTGAAAAAAGTCCATTTTTAGCGATTTGTTAGTCGCAGCGTGAAATCTAAAGAGCACTTTTCAATAAAAACTCTACTTGTATGGTTATTATTTAATATTAAGTTATGAAACTCACAATATGTACTTGAAATTTCACAAGATTCCAAATATAAAGTCAAAAATAACATTTACACCCATACAAACTTGTTTTTCCACTTCAAAATTGGCAATTGTGAATTTTTTTTCTCCATGCAGGCTTTTATGTAAATGTTTATAACTTTTTTCTGTCTGGTCCTATGTGGCTGAAAAAGGTCTCATTTGAAAGAGGATGAAATGTAATATAATAGCATAAAATAAAAGTCATGGGTATTTAATGACATCATTTTATAATTTAAGTACAAAATTTATATTTGATATTTCATTGAAATATTTTGCATAGTACCCTATCTTGTGTGGCCAATGAGGATTTTTTTTTACTTAAGGATGCTTATATTTTTCTGTACTAAAACCTTCAGTTAAAATTAGGCTTATCAGTGTAACAAGGCCTAACTACTTGTCAAAACTAAAAAAATATAGACTTTAAAGAAGATTTGTCCGTATTTTAAAAGTAATAACTTGCTAAGGTATTTACTTGTTGAGTTAGCTTACCTTTTCAGTCTTAAATAGTATTACAGGATATTTATAATATATACAGGTGCTTCTTGATTGATATGAAACTTAATTTTTCCTTGCCCAGGCAGCATTAATATTCTGAATACTTTTTTTGGATAGTCTGAAAAGCATTCGGCCCACCTAAGCACTTAATTCAGGTACATCTATGCAGAAAATTATGTTTGTAAAAGGGACCCAGCACTTATCCTCTCTCCCAACATTTCTGTGTTCTGGCCAAAAAAAAATGTTTTTGATGGCCAGTGAGGATGCATAAAATTGATGTAAGCATCTTTGTTGTCATCATTTATCAATCACCAAGCACGACAGCATTCACTTTTCTCTCATTTTCTTTGGTAGCTGTTATGGTAGGATGTCAAATTAACTTCTCTTCTTCATTATCTTCACAGCCCTCTTGGAAACGTTCACACCAGTCATAAACCCTTAGTGTGGACATAGTATTTTCGCCAAAAAGCTTTTCCAATATTTGCACTACTTCACTGCTTGTGATGTTATTTTTAACACAGAATTTAATGCAAATTCTTTGTTCCGCCATTTCAAAAATACAAAAATCACCAACCGTGCTATAATGTATCAACACTGTCCACTTGTTAAACAGGAACTAAGCGTCTAATATTCCCAACAATTGACACATATCACAGAGTCACAGAGGGTGGTACCAACATATGAAAAAATGTATTGTAAATTGAAAACATACAGCACATGAAATTAAGAAATTCTTGTATCACATCTCGTGCGCGCGCATCTGTATGTCCTGTCCTGTTGCTTTTTGATTTTTAGTTCTTCCAAGGGCTTCTTCAGGTTCGTCTCCATTGTTATTACATTTCTCTCGTAGGTAAAGAGTTGCTGGTTTCTATATTACTATGCTTGGCTTTCACACTAGCATTAGACAAAAGAGCTTTATGTGATCTAACCATTTACATTCAGTCATGATGTTCAAATTTGCTGTATCATTATCGTTTTTATTCATGCCTTTTAGCATTTTACAGGCTACAAGTTGTCTTCAACACTCCCTATAAACTGAATCCATGATTTACCATGTACCTGTTTCACTAAACCCTTAGCTCTGTTTCTTTTTTCTTTATAGACGTTGTAACGTTCTGCCTATGAGGTACTAGCGAAACGTCCGTCTTATTCAAACCCCACTGTTGTAAGCGCCAATTTGTAACGTTCTCCTCGAGCGTGTCCCTCTGATCGGTCCGAACACCTCTTAGCAGTCGCCACTTATGAATTATAAAGACTGAAGTTTAAATAAAGTTGTTGGTAATGTTACTCAAACAAAGCAGAAATCGAGTGTGTGTGATTTGGGTTAAGTAGGGAAGTGGTTTAGCCTTCTTTTGAAGAGAGAGCAAGTACCGTTTGTTTACCCTCGGTTTAGACGATTTCTAAATTTTTCAAATATTCGCCGTGAACCGAATCAGCTGATTTTGACACTAGTCTCCAAATATAGGTTAACCAGACGACACTGTGGCAGAATACGACCCGGTGGATCGTCCTCTTCTTATTTATTCTGAAACCCACTACAACTACCCACTACAATAAAGGAAACACATTTTTATTATTCAATATCATTTCTCAATAATATTTATTAAGAATATTATTGGTTTTTTTCTCTTCCGCCAAAATACAAATATCACAATCGATCTTTTCATTAACTAGTACATGATATCGACTTCATTGAGTAAACATGGAATTGTCAAAAAATATATGGTTTTTGACAAAATTTTATACTATATTTAAAACATCAATCAACATATAATTCTTTTATTTATTTCCCCAGGGTTAAGGGTAAGTTCTTTTTGTTATGAGATGGTCAGAAATGGATAATTATACTACGCTTTACAAATATAGAAAAAATATTCAAAAATTTGTTTATTTCGCTTAATACGTAGTTCTGGAGTTGTCCGTAAGAGAGCAGATTGCGTTTGTTTTTATTAAAACATGTGATTACACTTTAATCGTTTCTGTACTACACGACCATTCAGTTTGAAGTTTCTTCGTTAAATATTAAAAGAAATGTTTATATTACCTCTCTTCTTGAAGTTCTTACTTGGGTGAAGCCGTTTCTCAGGTGGTGTTCGTATTTGGTTGTAATTTCATAACCGTCCGGCAAATATTATCTCGTTAAAACTCGAACTCGGCTAGGCTATGCCTACTCGTCCAAAATGGTTTTTTCACTTTTATTATGGAGTATAGCAAGTTAACTTTGATAACTAAGGTAGTAGTACATCATGTTTATACTGTTATTTAATTTTGTAACAATTTTGTGCTTTTCAAAAGGTTTCGAAAGGATATTTTAATAAAATTTTTGTCTCATCATTTTGTCAACCGGACAGGTTTCAATTTCAAATTCGATTAAACAATACTTGTTATTTCGTTACTCTTAGTAACCCATAATTTTTTATATACCTTTTTATTGGTTCTGCTATTTACTTTTTAGTATATAGGCGGTTTGTAATTATTATAAATTTATTTTTGATTTACAGAAAAATAATTCTTTCTCATTTTGGTTTCTTTCCCCATTTGATTTACATAATAGGTTTCTGTATTTTCCTTATAACTTTGGATATAAGTCTTTAATATTATTATTAACTTTACATGAATTTATATACTATTTATTAATCTCTTATAATATTCCTACACTGCACTATTTCCTTCTGCCATTTTCCTCATACAGTATTATTTTAATTTTTATTATCATCTGATATTTAAATCTTTTATGTTTTTTTAAAAAACAACCCTGGGTTATCTTATACAATAACACAATTATTTTATAAAAATATAAAATTAACATAGGTATTAAATTTTGTTACCTACACAATATAAATACTACAATAACTAAACAAAATACATAATTAGTTAGTAGCATCATAGTCTACTATCATAGTTTATAATTCTCACATCTACAGCACAATTCTGTAAGAAGTTCCCTTCACCTTGTAACGTCACAGAACGTTCCATAAAAGAAATCATTTATATAGTAAGTTAGCATAAGAGGAAGGTGAGGTGAACAGTATCGAACCCAAGTAGTCCCAAAAAATTGTGTAATTTTGTATAATAATTATTTCTATCAACTTGAAAAAAACGACCAAACTATGACTAAGACAAATCCCCATATATATTATTAAGGTGAATAAGAGTGAAAAAACCATAAGACACTATAAGAGAGAGAAATAATGTCAGAATCAACCAAAATAAAGTCAATAATTATTAAGTTTTATAACTATGAATAGAGTATTAAAAACTATTTTTTGTGAATAAATGGACATGATCCATTATTATATTATGTGATGTAAATAAAATAAATGTATTAAATGATTTAAATACATTATTAGAAAGAGTTTAAGTTAGAATAAAAATGATATATTTGTTATGACAAAAAATATTAATGTGTTGGATTTGAGACCATACACCAAGATTTCATGAAAAAATTAATTATTATCAGATTTAAATAAAAACTACAGTATATGTAATTGTCAAGCAGACAATAGTGAACAATTTATCTTAAATAAAGGAAGCTGTCAAATGAATAAAAAGCAGTCAAAACAGCCAAAAACAGTGTTAACTAAAAACATGTAATAGGCATCTAATATTGTATAATTTATGAATTTAATGTTGCCAAAATGCAACCAAATTGCATTAGGAAGCTGTAATATGATATAAAGCAACTATACTAATATACCTGACTGACTTTAACATTGTAATAGTCAAGTTAGCAAAATATTTACTTATACCATGTATGGCTGAAGCCAATTATCCAGTACAAAAATAATCATATCTGGCTAAATACTTACATAATACTAACAAAAATAAGATAGAAAGGTACAATACATCAGTATACCCTAATAAGAAACAAACTCAGTTGAAAGTAAAGTCAATTCTAAAAGAATTTAACTAATTAGAGTGAGATTTGTCACGCCATAAAAAAGGACATCTCAAGACCAATCAATGATGCTATGTCATCTTGTGATAAATATAATATATGTACAGAGTAACCAGGTATCACAAAAGATAGACAAAATAATAAACTCTGTGTGTACAGTAGTGAAATAATACATATATTAAAGAAAAAGACTAATCATTGTATTAGAAAACTGACAAGAATCTAGGCCATGAGCAGAGGCCATATAAAATTGTATTTATTTGTGTTTTATCTATGTTAAAATTTGTTTATTTTGTTGTAGGAAAGTAGTAGTAGTAGATGTTCAGCTTGTGGAAGGAACTTAGTAACTCCACAACAATTTTTGTTATAAAAAATGAGTTTTCAATGACAACAACTCAAGGTGAGGGTTGTATATTGTATTGTTTATTAGACTTAAGTTAATTAGAAACCAATCATATTTAGTATCGCTAGATTCAGTTAAAAACAGGGAATCTAAATGTATTAATGGCATACAAATTGTGAGTACTAATGTAAAACTGTTTGATAAATACCAGTGTAATTTTTGAAATATCCTTTGTATGAAGAATAAGAAATTCGTTCTAAAAGCTTCTACGGAAGTGAAAATTGTTCTATGACATTCCATTTCGTTTATTCTCGAACAATCTAGAAAGAATTTTACACAAATATACCGGAAGTCGATGAAAACAGTCATCCTGAATTAGTATAAAAGCGAGACCAAATTCGACCCAAAAACACTTGAAACTTGAACTCCAGAACTGATGCATCTCACACAACACTGATCAACGCAGCTAAGTCGAAACCGAAGAGGCGAGAAATCGACAAGACACGGCAGGAAGGCTTTTCCCGTACATAGACATACCGACTGACTTAACCTCAACGAGAATCTTCGCCAAATGTATCGCTGAAATAGAGCAGCGATACGGCAAATTTTAATAGAAATCACGCAGCCAGAACGTCGACGGCCCAGGAAGGACCAAAAATTTAAATAGAGAACGAATTCTGCTGTGTTCGCATTGACTGACTAACTTGACAAATAATTCCCCCTAACGTAAACATACAATACACAAAGCCTTCCTCGACACTGCATGGGAATCAGCGCTGCGGCGGATAATTTCTGAATTAACGCGGAGCAGCTGACGAGCTTTTGGCGGCGTTTGAACGAGATTCTACTGCCAAACGTTTTTACAAAAGTGCGGAAAAGTAAACGATCGCAAAATTTGACTTTAAATAGATTCAGTGTATACCCGAAGAGGCGAGATTGAGAAACTACCCGAAAGGAGTGTCCAGTGCGAGAATAAATAACCATTGGAACGTGAGTTACCAAAATTAAAGTCATTTGTTACTTGGTTACATTTTATCACGCAGTTGTACTTCACACGCCACACATACACCTTCAAATCACTTAGTTTTTTCTTGTAAGGCATCTAATTGATATGTCTTGGTAGTTAAAAGGAGTCACGTCCTGAGAGTAAAGATTTTTCACGTATTAAACTCATGCTTTTCAACTGAGTCAAAATCTGAAATATACTAGCCGATACTTGATTGGATATATATAAAAAATTGTCAATAATAATAACTTGTAAAATTTTTTCTCTGCAATTTTATAATTTTTTCTATGAATGTTAGTCCTTCAGACAATTTGTTTGTTTTTTTGAAGAATCATTAAACTTAACTGATTTTTCCAAGCTAAACTGACTTGTTTAAATTTTTCGTAGATTTAAAAATTTTATCAATCACATTTTTTTTTCTTGGAACAGACGTTTCCAAGTGGCGCCCACAAAGAGCATAGTATTAAGTTGTGTTACAGGACTACATCACAGCAGAGGATCCAGTCAACAGAGTAAGTAACAAAAGTACGCGGAGGTAACGCCCGACAGTTTACAACACAAACATTTACACAACACCCACTACTTGTGTTTCTATAAATTGGCAGCCCAACTAGTGAGGCTTGAAAAAGACGGAACAAGCCCGGCAACTACCAACATATTAAAATGTCGCAAACAAAATTAATGATGATGATCCAAAAATTGGAAGAAACAAACAAAAATAGTAAGGAGCGAATGCTCCAAAGAATGGAAGAAAATATGAATAGATTCAGACAGGAAGAATGGGAGGAAAGACAGAAATATAAGGAGGAAATAATAGGGGGGATAGAATCTTGGGGAGAATCCCTGAGAGAGAATAGACGGAAAGAGAGAGAGGAGAATGAAAAACAAATACAGAAAATTCGGGAGGAAGGTGAAAAATGGAGAGAATCCTTGAGGGAGGAAACTCAAAAATGGGTAGAGTCCGTTACGAAAAATAATAATGCAAATTACAAAACAGTACACGAAAATATCGAGGAGAGTAAAACCGACAATGACAGGGAGGTCGAGGTAATGGAGGAACAGGTAGAAGGATTACAGATTCTATTTCGTCATCTTCCAGAAACGAAAAATAATAATGCAAATTACGAAATAGTAGACGAAAAGATCGAGGAGAGTAAAACCGACAATGATAGGGAGGTCGAGGTAATGGAGGAACAGGTAGAAGGATTACAGATTCTATTTCGTCATCTTCCAGAAGATAATAACGGTCCTGAAACCATAGAGAAAGAAACAGTAGAAACGAAACAAAACATAGCTAATAGATTGAACAGACCGAGAAAAACAAACAGGGAGTATACAAAGGAAATAGGAGAAATGACTCAAGGCGGTTTAATTAATATACTTAACCCCCCGGTCACTGACCGCAGAGAAAGAAGTTATATGAAAGAATATAATCAGAATTTAATGAAAAGGGACAAAAAGAAAGAGTGTATTACAAAGAAAATCATAGGCCAAAATACTTTTAAGGTAAGCGTGCCTAGAAAAAAGATACATTCCAAAAAGAAGGAATATTATGAGGAACAAATGGGCCAGCTTATAGAAAAATACGCTCAGGCAATAAGAGAAATAAGAAAGAAAAGGAATCAAGAGAATAGGCCCCAGGCAAGTAATGACGAAAGACCCCGAACAGTTCAGGTAAACCATGTATTGGCAGAAACTGGCCGAGAACCAGATAAATATCCCCAAAATGAAAGTGAGAGAGAGGAGGAAGTCCGCTATGCAGAAAAATTATGGCCCAAACATGTGATGAGATGGTAATGCCATGGATTAATCATCCAGAATAAATGTCATAGACCAGGCATTTGAAGGAGTAGAGGTGCTAAACATCGAAGGTCAAATATTGAAAAGAGAAGGAATTAAAAATGAATGGGAATGATAAATAATGACATAATATAAGGAACACACAACCAAAAGGGGTTGAAATAATCAAGGTAATTAACCCAAACTGACAAATATAAACCCAAATATTATCAAACATGAAAACAATACCTACGAGGTAACTGACACAATTAGGAACAAGGTAAAAGGTACGTATAACCAGACTTCATTAAAAAAGTACCATGATTAAAAAAAAAAATCGCAAGTCGAATACTCAATCAGTGACCAAGTACCATGACCAAAAACCAAAGTCAAATACAGCATCATAGAGAAGGTACCTTGACTAAACATGTTAACGTGAATTTTTAACTTAGCCATAATTAGAAAGGAGGTAGAGATTATTAAATAAAAATAAATATTATTGTATAGAGATTATTATTAATAAATATTACGAGAAGGACACCTTACACCAAAGGCATAAAGATATATAAAATATAGATTTATTTCCAATAGCCATGTCAACGTATATTTACCAACTTACCCGTACTTAGAGAAGGAGAGAGATTGTTATAAATAAATATTACGAGATGGACACTTAGTAAAGGAGAAAAGAAGGAGAAATACTGTCATATATTTTATATTTAAATGGAAATGATAAATGAAAAAAAAAAGGAAAAACAGTGTGTTACATAAGGAGGTAATGATGAATATGAATATAGCTATTAACATTGAATGATTTTAAACGATAATTTTAACCTGCGGAGAACGATATATTAATATAATTGTGAATTAATCAGAAGAGTTTAAGAAAGGAAATTTATGTGTAGGAGCCTATGATCTTTGAATATTGTATTTTTTTATTATTATTATTATTATTATTTGTTGCAAAGGTGCAATTATTATTTTCTGAACAGGGATGTGTTGCCTCTGATTTCAGTAGTTATAGACAGGAAGGGACAGAGAATGTATGCCATAGCGAGCCACTCTGACTCCCAACCCTCTATGTAAGTTAGGGAATTGATAGGGAATTATATCAAAGATTAATTATAAAACATCAAGGTAAAAAGGAAAGGAATAGGTGATATGACAAAGAACAAAATAGGAATATTGAGTTGGATTAATATTTTAAAGGAGTAGTACAGGAATTTAGTTATAAGATAAAAGAATGAGATATAAAGAAGCTAATAAAGGGTTAATATGGAGATGATAATTTCATCAAAACCAAAGATATGTTTTTCCAAAATTATCAACTTTAACGGAAAGGCATATGTAACGTTACAGAACGTTCCATAAAAGAAATCATTTATATAGTAAGTCAGCATAAGAGGAAGGTGAGGTGAACAGTATCGAACCCAAGTAGTCCCAAAAAATTGTGTAATTTTGTATAATAATTATTTCTATCAACTTGAAAAAAACGACCAAACTATGACTAAGACAAAACCCCATATATATTATTAAGGTGAATAAGAGTGAAAAAACCATAAGACACTATAAGAGAGAGAAATAATGTCAGAATCAACCAAAATAAAGTCAATAATTATTAAGTTTTATAACTATGAATAGAGTATTAAAAACTATTTTTTATGAATAAATGGACATGATCCATTATTATATTATGTGATGTAAATAAAATAAATGTATTAAATGATTTAAATACATTATTAGAAAGAGTTTAAGTTAGAATAAAAATGATATATTTGTTATGACAAAAAATATTAATGTGTTGGATTTGAGACCATACACCAAGATTTCATGAAAAAATTAATTATTATCAGATTTAAATAAAAACTACAGTATATGTAATTGTCAAGCAGACAATAGTGAACAATTTATCTTAAATAAAGGAAGCTGTCAAATGAATAAAAAGCAGTCAAAATAGCCAAAAACAGTGTTAACTAAAAACATGTAATAGGCATCTAATATTGTATAATTTATGAATTTAATGTTGCCAAAATGCAACCAAATTGCATTAGGAAGCTGTAATATGATATAAAGCAACTATACTAATATACCTGACTGACTTTAACATTGTAATAGTCAAGTTAGCAAAATATTTACTTATACCATGTATGGCTGAAGCCAATTATCCAGTACAAAAATAATCATATCTGGCTAAATACTTACATAATACTAACAAAAATAAGATAGAAAGGTACAATACATCAGTATACCCTAATAAGAAACAAACTCAGTTGAAAGTAAAGTCAATTCTAAAAGAATTTAACTAATTAGAGTGAGATTTGTCACGCCATAAAAAAGGACATCTCAAGATCAATCAATGATGCTATGTCATCTTGTGATAAATATAATATATGTACAGAGTAACCAGGTATCACAAAAGATAGACAAAGTAATAAACTCTGTGTGTACAGTAGTGAAATAATACATATATTAAAGAAAAAGACTAATCATTGTATTAGAAAACTGACAAGAATCTAGGCCATGAGCAGAGGCCATATAAAATTGTATTTATTTGTGTTTTATCTATGTTAAAATTTGTTTATTTTGTTGTAGGAAAGTAGTAGTAGTAGATGTTCAGCTTGTGGAAGGAACTTAGTAACTCCACAACAATTTTTGTTATAAAAAATGAGTTTTCAATGACAACAACTCAAGGTGAGGGTTGTATATTGTATTGTTTATTAGACTTAAGTTAATTAGAAACCAATCATATTTAGTATCGCTAGATTCAGTTAAAAACAGGGAATCTAAATGTATTAATGGCATACAAATTGTGAGTACTAATGTAAAACTGTTTGATAAATACCAGTGTAATTTTTGAAATATCCTTTGTATGAAGAATAAGAAATTCGTTCTAAAAGCTTCTACGGAAGTGAAAATTGTTCTATGACATTCCATTTCGTTTATTCTGGAACAATCTAGAAAGAATTTTACACAAATATACCGGAAGTCGATGAAAACAGTCATCCTGAATTAGTATAAAAGCGAGACCAAATTCGACCCAAAAACACTTGAAACTTGAACTCCAGAACTGATGCATCTCACACAACACTGATCAACGCAGCTAAGGTGAAACCGAAGAGGCGAGAAATCGACAAGACACGGCAGGAAGGCTTTTCCCGTACATAGACATACCGACTGACTTAACCTCAACGAGAATCTTCGCCAAATGTATCGCTGAAATAGAGCAGCGATACGGCAAATTTTAATAGAAATCACGCAGCCAGAACGTCGACGGCCCAGGAAGGACCAAAAATTTAAATAGAGAACGAATTCTGCTGTGTTCGCATTGACTGACTAACTTGACAAATAATTCCCCCTAACGTAAACATACAATACACAAAGCCTTCCTCGACACTGCATGGGAATCAGCGCTGCGGCGGATAATTTCTGAATTAACGCGGAGCAGCTGACGAGCTTTTGGCGGCGTTTGAACGAGATTCTACTGCCAAACGTTTTTACAAAAGTGCGGAAAAAGTAAACGATCGCAAAATTTGACTTTAAATAGATTCAGTGTATACCCGAAGAGGCGAGATTGAGAAACTACCCGAAAGGAGTGTCCAGTGCGAGAATAAATAACCATTGGAACGTGAGTTACCAAAATTAAAGTCATTTGTTACTTGGTTACATTTTATCACGCAGTTGTACTTCACACGCCACACATACACCTTCAAATCACTTAGTTTTTTCTTGTAAGGCATCTAATTGATATGTCTTGGTAGTTCAAAGGAGTCACGTCCTGAGAGTAAAGATTTTTCACGTATTAAACTCATGCTTTTCAACTGAGTCAAAATCTGAAATATACTAGCCGATACTTGATTGGATATATATAAAAAATTGTCAATAATAATAACTTGTAAAATTTTTTCTCTGCAATTTTATAATTTTTTCTATGAATGTTAGTCCTTCAGACAATTTGTTTGTTTTTTTGAAGAATCATTAAACTTAACTGATTTTTCCAAGCTAAACTGACTTGTTTAAATTTTTTCGTAGATTTAAAAATTTTATCAATCACATTTTTTTTTCTTGGAACAAACGTTTCCAAGTGGCGCCCACAAAAAGCATAGTATTAAGTTGTGTTACAGGACTACATCACAGCAGAGGATCCAGTCAACAGAGTAAGTAACAAAAGTACGCGGAGGTAACACCCGACAGTTTACAACACAAACATTTACACAACACCCACTACTTGTGTTTCTATAAATTGGCAGCCCAACTAGTGAGGCTTGAAAAAGACGGAACAAGCCCGGCAACTACCAACATATTAAAATGTCGCAAACAAAATTAATGATGATGATCCAAAAATTGGAAGAAACAAACAAAAATAGTAAGGAGCGAATGCTCCAAAGAATGGAAGAAAATATGAATAGATTCAGACAGGAAGAAAGGGAGGAAAGACAGAAATATAAGGAGGAAATAATAGGGGCGATAGAATCTTGGGGAGAATCCCTGAGAGAGAGTAGACGGAAAGAGAGAGAGGAGAATGAAAAACAAATACAGAAAATTCGGGAGGAAGGTGAAAAATGGAGAGAATCCTTGAGGGAGGAAACTCAAAAATGGGTAGAGTCCGTTACGAAAAATAATAATGCAAATTACGAAACAGTACACGAAAATATCGAGGAGAGTAAAACCGACAATGACAGGGAGGTCGAGGTAATGGAGGAACAGGTAGAAGGATTACAGATTCTATTTCGTCATCTTCCAGAAACGAAAAATAATAATGCAAATTACGAAATAGTAGACGAAAAGATCGAGGAGAGTAAAACCGACAATGATAGGGAGGTCGAGGTAATGGAGGAACAGGTAGAAGGATTACAGATTCTATTTCGTCATCTTCCAGAAGATAATAACGGTCCTGAAACCATAGAGAAAGAAACAGTAGAAACGAAACAAAACATAGCTAATAGATTGAACAGACCGAGAAAAACAAACAGGGAGTATACAAAGGAAATAGGAGAAATGACTCAAGGCGGTTTAATTAATATACTTAACCCCCCGGTCACTGACCGCAGAGAAAGAAGTTATATCAAAGAATATAAACAGAATTTAATGAAAAGGGACAAAAAGAAAGAGTGTATTACAAAGAAAATCATAGGCCAAAATACTTTTAAGGTAAGCGTGCCTAGAAAAAAGATACATTCCAAAAAGAAGGAATATTATGAGGAACAAATGGGCCAGCTTATAGAAAAATACGCTCAGGCAATAAGAGAAATAAGAAAGAAAAGGAATCAAGAGAATAGGCCCCAGGCAAGTAATGACGAAAGACCCCGAACAGTTCAGGTAAACCATGTATTGGCAGAAACTGGCCGAGAACCAGATAATGATCCCCAAAATGAAAGTGAGAGAGAGGAGGAAGTCCGCTATGCAGAAAAATTATGGCCCAAACATGTGATGAGATGGTAATGCCATGGATTAATCATCCAGAATAAATGTCATAGACCAGGCATTTGAAGGAGTAGAGGTGCTAAACATCGAAGGTCGAATATTGAAAAGAGAAGGAATTAAAAAGGAATGGGAATGATAAATAATGACATAATATAAGGAACACACAACCAAAAGGGGTTGAAATAATCAAGGTAATTAACCCAAACTGGCAAATATAAACCCAAATATTATCAAACATGAAAACAATACCTACGAGGTAACTGACACAATTAGGAACAAGGTAAAAGGTACGTATAACCAGACTTCATTAAAAAAGTACCATGATTAAAAAAAAAAATCGCAAGTCGAATACTCAATCAGTGACCAAGTACCATGACCAAAAACCAAAGTCAAATACAGCATCATAGAGAAAGTACCTTGACTAAACATGTTAACGTGAATTTTTAACTTAGCCATAATTAGAAAGGAGGTAGAGATTATTAAATAAAAATAAATATTATTGTATAGAGATTATTATTAATAAATATTACGAGAAGGACACCTTACACCAAAGGCATAAAGATATATAAAATATAGATTTATTTCCAATAGCCATGTCAACGTATATTTACCAACTTACCCGTACTTAGAGAAGGAGAGAGATTGTTATAAATAAATATTACGAGATGGACACTTAGTAAAGGAGAAAAGAAGGAGAAATACTGTCATATATTTGATATTTAAATGGAAATGATAAATGAAAAAAAAAAGGATAAACAGTGTGTTACATAAGGAGGTAATGATGAATATGAATAGAGCTATTAACATTGAATGATTTTAAACGATAATTTTAACCTGCGGAGAACGATATATTAATATAATTGTGAATTAATCAGAAGAGTTTAAGAAAGGAAATTTATGTGTAGGAGCCTATGATCTTTGAATATTGTATTTTTTTTTTATTATTATTATTATTATTTGTTGCAAAGGTGCAATTATTATTTTCCGAACAGGGATGTGTTGCCTCTGATTTCAGTAGTTATAGACAGGAAGGGACAGAGAATGTATGCCATAGCGAGCCACTCTGACTCCCAACCCTCTATGTAAGTTAGGGAATTGATAGGGAATTATATCAAAGATTAATTATAAAACATCAAGGTAAAAAGGAAAGGAATAGGTGATACGACAAAGAACGAAATAGGAATATTGAGTTGGATTAATATATTAAAGGAGTAGTACAGGAATTTAATTATAATATAAAAGAATGAGATATAAAGAAGCTAATAAAGGGTTAATATGGAGATGATAATTTCATCAAAACCAAAGATATGTTTTTCCAAAATTATCAACTTTAACGGAAAGGCATATGTAACGTCACAGAACGTTCCATAAAAGAAATCATTTATATAGTAAGTTAGCATAAGAGGAAGGTGAGGTGAACAGTATCGAACCCAAGTAGTCCCAAAAAATTGTGTAATTTTGTATAATAATTATTTCTATCAACTTGAAAAAAACGACCAAACTATGACTAAGACAAAACCCCATATATATTATTAAGGTGAATAAGAGTGAAAAAACCATAAGACACTATAAGAGAGAGAAATAATGTCAGAATCAACCAAAATAAAGTCAATAATTATTAAGTTTTATAACTATGAATAGAGTATTAAAAACTATTTTTTGTGAATAAATGGACATGATCCATTATTATATTATGTGATGTAAATAAAATAAATGTATTAAATGATTTAAATACATTATTAGAAAGAGTTTAAGTTAGAATAAAAATGATATATTTGTTATGACAAAAAATATTAATGTGTTGGATTTGAGACCATACACCAAGATTTCATGAAAAAATTAATTATTATCAGATTTAAATAAAAACTACAGTATATGTAATTGTCAAGCAGACAATAGTGAACAATTTATCTTAAATAAAGGAAGCTGTCAAATGAATAAAAAGCAGTCAAAATAGCCAAAAACAGTGTTAACTAAAAACATGTAATAGGCATCTAATATTGTATAATTTATGAATTTAATGTTGCCAAAATGCAACCAAATTGCATTAGGAAGCTGTAATATGATATAAAGCAACTATACTAATATACCTGACTGACTTTAACATTGTAATAGTCAAGTTAGCAAAATATTTACTTATACCATGTATGGCTGAAGCCAATTATCCAGTACAAAAATAATCATATCTGGCTAAATACTTACATAATACTAACAAAAATAAGATAGAAAGGTACAATACATCAGTATACCCTAATAAGAAACAAACTCAGTTGAAAGTAAAGTCAATTCTAAAAGAATTTAACTAATTAGAGTGAGATTTGTCACGCCATAAAAAAGGACATCTCAAGACCAATCAATGATGCTATGTCATCTTGTGATAAATATAATATATGTACAGAGTAACCAGGTATCACAAAAGATAGACAAAATAATAAACTCTGTGTGTACAGTAGTGAAATAATACATATATTAAAGAAAAAGACTAATCATTGTATTAGAAAACTGACAAGAATCTAGGCCATGAGCAGAGGCCATATAAAATTGTATTTATTTGTGTTTTATCTATGTTAAAATTTGTTTATTTTGTTGTAGGAAAGTAGTAGTAGTAGATGTTCAGCTTGTGGAAGGAACTTAGTAACTCCACAACAATTTTTGTTATAAAAAATGAGTTTTCAATGACAACAACTCAAGGTGAGGGTTGTATATTGTATTGTTTATTAGCCTTAAGTTAATTAGAAAACAATCATATTTAGTATCACTAGATTCAGTTAAAAACAGGGAATCTAAATGTATTAATGGCATACAAATTGTGAGTACTAATGTAAAACTGTTTGATAAATACCAGTGTAATTTTTGAAATATCCTTTGTATGAAGAATAAGAAATTCGTTCTAAAAGCTTCTACGGAAGTGAAAATTGTTCTATGACATTCCATTTCGTTTATTCTGGAACAATCTAGAAAGAATTTTACACAAATATACCGGAAGTCGATGAAAACAGTCATCCTGAATTAGTATAAAAGCGAGACCAAATTCGACCCAAAAACACTTGAAACTTGAACTCCAGAACTGATGCATCTCACACAACACTGATCAACGCAGCTAAGGTGAAACCGAAGAGGCGAGAAATCGACAAGACACGGCAGGAAGGCTTTTCCCGTACATAGACATACCGACTGACTTAACCTCAACGAGAATCTTCGCCAAATGTATCGCTGAAATAGAGCAGCGATACGGCAAATTTTAATAGAAATCACGCAGCCAGAACGTCGACGGCCCAGGAAGGACCAAAAATTTAAATAGAGAACGAATTCTGCTGTGTTCGCATTGACTGACTAACTTGACAAATAATTCCCCCTAACGTAAACATACAATACACAAAGCCTTCCTCGACACTGCATGGGAATCAGCGCTGCGGCGGATAATTTCTGAATTAACGCGGAGCAGCTGACGAGCTTTTGGCGGCGTTTGAACGAGATTCTACTGCCAAACGTTTTTACAAAAGTGCGGAAAAAGTAAACGATCGCAAAATTTGACTTTAAATAGATTCAGTGTATACCCGAAGAGGCGAGATTGAGAAACTACCCGAAAGGAGTGTCCAGTGCGAGAATAAATAACCATTGGAACGTGAGTTACCAAAATTAAAGTCATTTGTTACTTGGTTACATTTTATCACGCAGTTGTACTTCACACGCCACACATACACCTTCAAATCACTTAGTTTTTTCTTGTAAGGCATCTAATTGATATGTCTTGGTAGTTCAAAGGAGTCACGTCCTGAGAGTAAAGATTTTTCACGTATTAAACTCATGCTTTTCAACTGAGTCAAAATCTGAAATATACTAGCCGATACTTGATTGGATATATATAAAAAATTGTCAATAATAATAACTTGTAAAATTTTTTCTCTGCAATTTTATAATTTTTTCTATGAATGTTAGTCCTTCAGACAATTTGTTTGTTTTTTTGAAGAATCATTAAACTTAACTGATTTTTCCAAGCTAAACTGACTTGTTTAAATTTTTTCGTAGATTTAAAAATTTTATCAATCACATTTTTTTTTCTTGGAACAAACGTTTCCAAGTGGCGCCCACAAAAAGCATAGTATTAAGTTGTGTTACAGGACTACATCACAGCAGAGGATCCAGTCAACAGAGTAAGTAACAAAAGTACGCGGAGGTAACACCCGACAGTTTACAACACAAACATTTACACAACACCCACTACTTGTGTTTCTATAAATTGGCAGCCCAACTAGTGAGGCTTGAAAAAGACGGAACAAGCCCGGCAACTACCAACATATTAAAATGTCGCAAACAAAATTAATAATGATGATCCAAAAATTGGAAGAAACAAACAAAAATAGTAAGGAGCGAATGCTCCAAAGAATGGAAGAAAATATGAATAGATTCAGACAGGAAGAAAGGGAGGAAAGACAGAAATATAAGGAGGAAATAATAGGGGCGATAGAATCTTGGGGAGAATCCCTGAGAGAGAGTAGACGGAAAGAGAGAGAGGAGAATGAAAAACAAATACAGAAAATTCGGGAGGAAGGTGAAAAATGGAGAGAATCCTTGAGGGAGGAAACTCAAAAATGGGTAGAGTCCGTTACGAAAAATAATAATGCAAATTACGAAACAGTACACGAAAATATCGAGGAGAGTAAAACCGACAATGACAGGGAGGTCGAGGTAATGGAGGAACAGGTAGAAGGATTACAGATTCTATTTCGTCATCTTCCAGAAACGAAAAATAATAATGCAAATTACGAAATAGTAGACGAAAAGATCGAGGAGAGTAAAACCGACAATGATAGGGAGGTCGAGGTAATGGAGGAACAGGTAGAAGGATTACAGATTCTATTTCGTCATCTTCCAGAAGATAATAACGGTCCTGAAACCATAGAGAAAGAAACAGTAGAAACGAAACAAAACATAGCTAATAGATTGAACAGACCGAGAAAAACAAACAGGGAGTATACAAAGGAAATAGGAGAAATGACTCAAGGCGGTTTAATTAATATACTTAACCCCCCGGTCACTGACCGCAGAGAAAGAAGTTATATCAAAGAATATAAACAGAATTTAATGAAAAGGGACAAAAAGAAAGAGTGTATTACAAAGAAAATCATAGGCCAAAATACTTTTAAGGTAAGCGTGCCTAGAAAAAAGATACATTCCAAAAAGAAGGAATATTATGAGGAACAAATGGGCCAGCTTATAGAAAAATACGCTCAGGCAATAAGAGAAATAAGAAAGAAAAGGAATCAAGAGAATAGGCCCCAGGCAAGTAATGACGAAAGACCCCGAACAGTTCAGGTAAACCATGTATTGGCAGAAACTGGCCGAGAACCAGATAATGATCCCCAAAATGAAAGTGAGAGAGAGGAGGAAGTCCGCTATGCAGAAAAATTATGGCCCAAACATGTGATGAGATGGTAATGCCATGGATTAATCATCCAGAATAAATGTCATAGACCAGGCATTTGAAGGAGTAGAGGTGCTAAACATCGAAGGTCGAATATTGAAAAGAGAAGGAATTAAAAAGGAATGGGAATGATAAATAATGACATAATATAAGGAACACACAACCAAAAGGGGTTGAAATAATCAAGGTAATTAACCCAAACTGACAAATATAAACCCAAATATTATCAAACATGAAAACAATACCTACGAGGTAACTGACACAATTAGGAACAAGGTAAAAGGTACGTATAACCAGACTTCATTAAAAAAGTACCATGATTAAAAAAAAAAATCGCAAGTCGAATACTCAATCAGTGACCAAGTACCATGACCAAAAACCAAAGTCAAATACAGCATCATAGAGAAGGTACCTTGACTAAACATGTTAACGTGAATTTTTTAACTTAGCCATAATTAGAAAGGAGGTAGAGATTATTAAATAAAAATAAATATTATTGTATAGAGATTATTATTAATAAATATTACGAGAAGGACACCTTACACCAAAGGCATAAAGATATATAAAATATAGATTTATTTCCAATAGCCATGTCAACGTATATTTACCAACTTACCCGTACTTAGAGAAGGAGAGAGATTGTTATAAATAAATATTACGAGATGGACACTTAGTAAAGGAGAAAAGAAGGAGAAATACTATCATATATTTTATATTTAAATGGAAATGATAAATGAAAAAAAAAAGGAAAAACAGTGTGTTACATAAGGAGGTAATGATGAATATGAATATAGCTATTAACATTGAATGATTTTAAACGATAATTTTAACCTGCGGAGAACGATATATTAATATAATTGTGAATTAATCAGAAGAGTTTAAGAAAGGAAATTTATGTGTAGGAGCCTATGATCTTTGAATATTGTATTTTTTTATTATTATTATTATTATTATTTGTTGCAAAGGTGCAATTATTATTTTCTGAACAGGGATGTGTTGCCTCTGATTTCAGTAGTTATAGACAGGAAGGGACAGAGAATGTATGCCATAGCGAGCCACTCTGACTCCCAACCCTCTATGTAAGTTAGGGAATTGATAGGGAATTATATCAAAGATTAATTATAAAACATCAAGGTAAAAAGGAAAGGAATAGGTGATACGACAAAGAACGAAATAGGAATATTGAGTTGGATTAATATATTAAAGGAGTAGTACAGGAATTTAATTATAAGATAAAAGAATGAGATATAAAGAAGCTAATAAAGGGTTAATATGGAGATGATAATTTCATCAAAACCAAAGATATGTTTTTCCAAAATTATCAACTTTAACGGAAAGGCATATGTAACGTCACAGAACGTTCCATAAAAGAAATCATTTATATAGTAAGTTAGCATAAGAGGAAGGTGAGGTGAACAGTATCGAACCCAAGTAGTCCCAAAAAATTGTGTAATTTTGTATAATAATTATTTCTATCAACTTGAAAAAAACGACCAAACTATGACTAAGACAAAACCCCATATATATTATTAAGGTGAATAAGAGTGAAAAAACCATAAGACACTATAAGAGAGAGAAATAATGTCAGAATCAACCAAAATAAAGTCAATAATTATTAAGTTTTATAACTATGAATAGAGTATTAAAAACTCTTTTTTGTGAATAAATGGACATGATCCATTATTATATTATGTGATGTAAATAAAATAAATGTATTAAATGATTTAAATACATTATTAGAAAGAGTTTAAGTTAGAATAAAAATGATATATTTGTTATGACAAAAAATATTAATGTGTTGGATTTGAGACCATACACCAAGATTTCATGAAAAAATTAATTATTATCAGATTTAAATAAAAACTACAGTATATGTAATTGTCAAGCAGACAATAGTGAACAATTTATCTTAAATAAAGGAAGCTGTCAAATGAATAAAAAGCAGTCAAAATAGCCAAAAACAGTGTTAACTAAAAACATGTAATAGGCACCTAATATTGTATAATTTATGAATTTAATGTTGCCAAAATGCAACCAAATTGCATTAGGAAGCTGTAATATGATATAAAGCAACTATACTAATATACCTGACTGACTTTAACATTGTAATAGTCAAGTTAGCAAAATATTTACTTATACCATGTATGGCTGAAGCCAATTATCCAGTACAAAAATAATCATATCTGGCTAAATACTTACATAATACTAACAAGAATAAGATAGAAAGGTACAATACATCAGTATACCCTAATAAGAAACAAACTCAGTTGAAAGTAAAGTCAATTCTAAAAGAATTTAACTAATTAGAGTGAGATTTGTCACGCCATAAAAAAGGACATCTCAAGACCAATCAATGATGCTATGTCATCTTGTGATAAATATAATATATGTACAGAGTAACCAGGTATCACAAAAGATAGACAAAATAATAAACTCTGTGTGTACAGTAGTGAAATAATACATATATTAAAGAAAAAGACTAATCATTGTATTAGAAAACTGACAAGAATCTAGGCCATGAGCAGAGGCCATATAAAATTGTATTTATTTGTGTTTTATCTATGTTAAAATTTGTTTATTTTGTTGTAGGAAAGTAGTAGTAGTAGATGTTCAGCTTGTGGAAGGAACTTAGTAACTCCACAACAATTTTTGTTATAAAAAATGAGTTTTCAATGACAACAACTCAAGGTGAGGGTTGTATATTGTATTGTTTATTAGACTTAAGTTAATTAGAAACCAATCATATTTAGTATCGCTAGATTCAGTTAAAAACAGGGAATCTAAATGTATTAATGGCATACAAATTGTGAGTACAAATGTAAAACTGTTTGATAAATACCAGTGTAATTTTTGAAATATCCTTTGTATGAAGAATAAGAAATTCGTTCTAAAAGCTTCTACGGAAGTGAAAATTGTTCTATGACATTCCATTTCGTTTATTCTGGAACAATCTAGAAAGAATTTTACACAAATATACCGGAAGTCGATGAAAACAGTCATCCTGAATTAGTATAAAAGCGAGACCAAATTCGACCCAAAAACACTTGAAACTTGAACTCCAGAACTGATGCATCTCACACAACACTGATCAACGCAGCTAAGGCGAAACCGAAGAGGCGAGAAATCGACAAGACACGGCAGGAAGGCTTTTCCCGTACATAGACATACCGACTGACTTAACCTCAACGAGAATCTTCGCCAAATGTATCGCTGAAATAGAGCAGCGATACGGCAAATTTTAATAGAAATCACGCAGCCAGAACGTCGACGGCCCAGGAAGGACCAAAAATTTAAATAGAGAACGAATTCTGCTGTGTTCGCATTGACTGACTAACTTGACAAATAATTCCCCCTAACGTAAACATACAATACACAAAGCCTTCCTCGACACTGCATGGGAATCAGCGCTGCGGCGGATAATTTCTGAATTAATGCGGAGCAGCTGACGAGCTTTTGGCGGCGTTTGAACGAGATTCTACTGCCAAACGTTTTTACAAAAGTGCGGAAAAATAAACGATCGCAAAATTTGACTTTAAATAGATTCAGTGTATACCCGAAGAGGCGAGATTGAGAAACTACCCGAAAGGAGTGTCCAGTGCGAGAATAAATAACCATTGGAACGTGAGTTACCAAAATTAAAGTCATTTGTTACTTGGTTACATTTTATCACGCAGTTGTACTTCACACGCCACACATACACCTTCAAATCACTTAGTTTTTTCTTGTAAGGCATCTAATTGATATGTCTTGGTAGTTCAAAGGAGTCACGTCCTGAGAGTAAAGATTTTTCACGTATTAAACTCATGCTTTTCAACTGAGTCAAAATCTGAAATATACTAGCCGATACTTGATTGGATATATATAAAAAATTGTCAATAATAATAACTTGTAAAATTTTTTCTCTGCAATTTTATAATTTTTTCTATGAATGTTAGTCCTTCAGACAATTTGTTTGTTTTTTTGAAGAATCATTAAACTTAACTGATTTTTCCAAGCTAAACTGACTTGTTTAAATTTTTTTGTAGATTTAAAAATTTTATCAATCACATTTTTTTTTCTTGGAACAAACGTTTCCAAGTGGCGCCCACAAAAAGCATAGTATTAAGTTGTGTTACAGGACTACATCACAGCAGAGGATCCAGTCAACAGAGTAAGTAACAAAAGTGCGCGGAGGTAACGCCCGACAGTTTACAACACAAACATTTACACAACACCCACTACTTGTGTTTCTATAAATTGGCAGCCCAACTAGTGAGGCTTGAAAAAGACGGAACAAGCCCGGCAACTACCAACATATTAAAATGTCGCAAACAAAATTAATGATGATGATCCAAAAATTGGAAGAAACAAACAAAAATAGTAAGGAGCGAATGCTCCAAAGAATGGAAGAAAATATGAATAGATTCAGACAGGAAGAAAGGGAGGAAAGACAGAAATATAAGGAGGAAATAATAGGGGCAATAGAATCTTGGGGAGAATCCCTGAGAGAGAATAGACGGAAAGAGAGAGAGGAGAATGAAAAACAAATACAGAAAATTCGGGAGGAAGGTGAAAAATGGAGAGAATCCTTGAGGGAGGAAACTCAAAAATGGGTAGAGTCCGTTACGAAAAATAATAATGCAAATTACAAAACAGTACACGAAAATATCGAGGAGAGTAAAACCGACAATGACAGGGAGGTCGAGGTAATGGAGGAACAGGTAGAAGGATTACAGATTCTATTTCGTCATCTTCCAGAAACGAAAAATAATAATGCAAATTACGAAATAGTAGACGAAAAGATCGAGGAGAGTAAAACCGACAATGATAGGGAGGTCGAGGTAATGGAGGAACAGGTAGAAGGATTACAGATTCTATTTCGTCATCTTCCAGAAGATAATAACGGTCCTGAAACCATAGAGAAAGAAACAGTAGAAACGAAACAAAACATAGCTAATAGATTGAACAGACCGAGAAAAACAAACAGGGAGTATACAAAGGAAATAGGAGAAATGACTCAAGGCGGTTTAATTAATATACTTAACCCCCCGGTCACTGACCGCAGAGAAAGAAGTTATATGAAAGAATATAAACAGAATTTAATGAAAAGGGACAAAAAGAAAGAGTGTATTACAAAGAAAATCATAGGCCAAAATACTTTTAAGGTAAGCGTGCCTAGAAAAAAGATACATTCCAAAAAGAAGGAATATTATGAGGAACAAATGGGCCAGCTTATAGAAAAATACGCTCAGGCAATAAGAGAAATAAGAAAGAAAAGGAATCAAGAGAATAGGCCCCAGGCAAGTAATGACGAAAGACCCCGAACAGTTCAGGTAAACCATGTATTGGCAGAAACTGGCCGAGAACCAGATAATGATCCCCAAAATGAAAGTGAGAGAGAGGAGGAAGTCCGCTATGCAGAAAAATTATGGCCCAAACATGTGATGAGATGGTAATGCCATGGATTAATCATCCAGAATAAATGTCATAGACCAGGCATTTGAAGGAGTAGAGGTGCTAAACATCGAAGGTCGAATATTGAAAAGAGAAGGAATTAAAAAGGAATGGGAATGATAAATAATGACATAATATAAGGAACACACAACCAAAAGGGGTTGAAATAATCAAGGTAATTAACCCAAACTGACAAATATAAACCCAAATATTATCAAACATGAAAACAATACCTACGAGGTAACTGACACAATTAGGAACAAGGTAAAAGGTACGTATAACCAGACTTCATTAAAAAAGTACCATGATTAAAAAAAAAAATCGCAAGTCGAATACTCAATCAGTGACCAAGTACCATGACCAAAAACCAAAGTCAAATACAGCATCATAGAGAAGGTACCTTGACTAAACATGTTAACGTGAATTTTTTAACTTAGCCATAATTAGAAAGGAGGTAGAGATTATTAAATAAAAATAAATATTATTGTATAGAGATTATTATTAATAAATATTACGAGAAGGACACCTTACACCAAAGGCATAAAGATATATAAAATATAGATTTATTTCCAATAGCCATGTCAACGTATATTTACCAACTTACCCGTACTTAGAGAAGGAGAGAGATTGTTATAAATAAATATTACGAGATGGACACTTAGTAAAGGAGAAAAGAAGGAGAAATACTATCATATATTTTATATTTAAATGGAAATGATAAATGAAAAAAAAAAGGAAAAACAGTGTGTTACATAAGGAGGTAATGATGAATATGAATATAGCTATTAACATTGAATGATTTTAAACGATAATTTTAACCTGCGGAGAACGATATATTAATATAATTGTGAATTAATCAGAAGAGTTTAAGAAAGGAAATTTATGTGTAGGAGCCTATGATCTTTGAATATTGTATTTTTTTATTATTATTATTATTATTATTTGTTGCAAAGGTGCAATTATTATTTTCTGAACAGGGATGTGTTGCCTCTGATTTCAGTAGTTATAGACAGGAAGGGACAGAGAATGTATGCCATAGCGAGCCACTCTGACTCCCAACCCTCTATGTAAGTTAGGGAATTGATAGGGAATTATATCAAAGATTAATTATAAAACATCAAGGTAAAAAGGAAAGGAATAGGTGATACGACAAAGAACGAAATAGGAATATTGAGTTGGATTAATATATTAAAGGAGTAGTACAGGAATTTAATTATAAGATAAAAGAATGAGATATAAAGAAGCTAATAAAGGGTTAATATGGAGATGATAATTTCATCAAAACCAAAGATATGTTTTTCCAAAATTATCAACTTTAACGGAAAGGCATATGTAACGTCACAGAACGTTCCATAAAAGAAATCATTTATATAGTAAGTTAGCATAAGAGGAAGGTGAGGTGAACAGTATCGAACCCAAGTAGTCCCAAAAAATTGTGTAATTTTGTATAATAATTATTTCTATCAACTTGAAAAAAACGACCAAACTATGACTAAGACAAAACCCCATATATATTATTAAGGTGAATAAGAGTGAAAAAACCATAAGACACTATAAGAGAGAGAAATAATGTCAGAATCAACCAAAATAAAGTCAATAATTATTAAGTTTTATAACTATGAATAGAGTATTAAAAACTATTTTTTGTGAATAAATGGACATGATCCATTATTATATTATGTGATGTAAATAAAATAAATGTATTAAATGATTTAAATACATTATTAGAAAGAGTTTAAGTTAGAATAAAAATGATATATTTGTTATGACAAAAAATATTAATGTGTTGGATTTGAGACCATACACCAAGATTTCATGAAAAAATTAATTATTATCAGATTTAAATAAAAACTACAGTATATGTAATTGTCAAGCAGACAATAGTGAACAATTTATCTTAAATAAAGGAAGCTGTCAAATGAATAAAAAGCAGTCAAAATAGCCAAAAACAGTGTTAACTAAAAACATGTAATAGGCATCTAATATTGTATAATTTATGAATTTAATGTTGCCAAAATGCAACCAAATTGCATTAGGAAGCTGTAATATGATATAAAGCAACTATACTAATATACCTGACTGACTTTAACATTGTAATAGTCAAGTTAGCAAAATATTTACTTATACCATGTATGGCTAAAGCCAATTATCCAGTACAAAAATAATCATATCTGGCTAAATACTTACATAATACTAACAAAAATAAGATAGAAAGGTACAATACATCAGTATACCCTAATAAGAAACAAACTCAGTTGAAAGTAAAGTCAATTCTAAAAGAATTTAACTAATTAGAGTGAGATTTGTCACACCATAAAAAAGGACATCTCAAGACCAATCAATGATGCTATGTCATCTTGTGATAAATATAATATATGTACAGAGTAACCAGGTATCACAAAAGATAGACAAAATAATAAACTCTGTGTGTACAGTAGTGAAATAATACATATATTAAAGAAAAAGACTAATCATTGTATTAGAAAACTGACAAGAATCTAGGCCATGAGCAGAGGCCATATAAAATTGTATTTATTTGTGTTTTATCTATGTTAAAATTTGTTTATTTTGTGTAGGAAAGTAGTAGTAGTAGATGTTCAGCTTGTGGAAGGAACTTAGTAACTCCACAACAATTTTTGTTATAAAAAATGAGTTTTCAATGACAACAACTCAAGGTGAGGGTTGTATATTGTATTGTTTATTAGCCTTAAGTTAATTAGAAAACAATCATATTTAGTATCGCTAGATTCAGTTAAAAACAGGGAATCTAAATGTATTAATGGCATACAAATTGTGAGTACAAATGTAAAACTGTTTGATAAATACCAGTGTAATTTTTGAAATATCCTTTGTATGAAGAATAAGAAATTCGTTCTAAAAGCTTCTACGGAAGTGAAAATTGTTCTATGACATTCCATTTCGTTTATTCTCGAACAATCTAGAAAGAATTTTACACAAATATACCGGAAGTCGATGAAAACAGTCATCCTGAATTAGTATAAAAGCGAGACCAAATTCGACCCAAAAACACTTGAAACTTGAACTCCAGAACTGATGCATCTCACACAACACTGATCAACGCAGCTAAGGCGAAACCGAAGAGGCGAGAAATCGACAAGACACGGCAGGAAGGCTTTTCCCGTACATAGACATACCGACTGACTTAACCTCAACGAGAATCTTCGCCAAATGTATCGCTGAAATAAAGCAGCGATACGGCAAATTTTAATAGAAATCACGCAGCCAGAACGTCGACGGCCCAGGAAGGACCAAAAATTTAAATAGAGAACGAATTCTGCTGTGTTCGCATTGACTGACTAACTTGACAAATAATTCCCCCTAACGTAAACATACAATACACAAAGCCTTCCTCGACACTGCATGGGAATCAGCACTGCGGCGGATAATTTCTGAATTAACGCGGAGCAGCTGACGAGCTTTTGGCTACGTTTGAACGAGATTCTACTGCCAAACGTTTTTACAAAAGTGCGGAAAAAGTAAACGATCGCAAAATTTGACTTTAAATAGATTCAGTGTATACCCGAAGAGGCGAGATTGAGAAACTACCCGAAAGGAGTGTCCAGTGCGAGAATAAATAACCATTGGAACGTGAGTTACCAAAATTAAAGTCATTTGTAACTTGGTTACATTTTATCACGCAGTTGTACTTCACACGCCACACATACACCTTCAAATCACTTAGTTTTTTCTTGTAAGGCATCTAATTGATATGTCTTGGTAGTTCAAAGGAGTCACGTCCTGAGAGTAAAGATTTTTCACGTATTAAACTCATGCTTTTCAACTGAGTCAAAATCTGAAATATACTAATCGATACTTGATTGGATATATATAAAAAATTGTCAATAATAATAACTTGTAAAATTTTTTCTCTGCAATTTTATAATTTTTTCTATGAATGTTAGTCCTTCAGACAATTTGTTTGTTTTTTTGAAGAATCATTAAACTTAACTGATTTTTCCAAGCTAAACTGACTTGTTTAAATTTTTTCGTAGATTTAAAAATTTTATCAATCACATTTTTTTTTCTTGGAACAAACGTTTCCAAGTGGCGCCCACAAAAAGCATAGTATTAAGTTGTGTTACAGGACTACATCACAGCAGAGGATCCAGTCAACAGAGTAAGTAACAAAAGTACGCGGAGGTAACGCCCGACAGTTTACAACACAAACATTTACACAACACCCACTACTTGTGTTTCTATAAATTGGCAGCCCAACTAGTGAGGCTTGAAAAAGACGGAACAAGCCCGGCAACTACCAACATATTAAAATGTCGCAAACAAAATTAATGATGATGATCCAAAAATTGGAAGAAACAAACAAAAATAGTAAGGAGCGAATGCTCCAAAGAATGGAAGAAAATATGAATAGATTCAGACAGGAAGAAAGGGAGGAAAGACAGAAATATAAGGAGGAAATAATAGGGGCGATAGAATCTTGGGGAGAATCCCTGAGAGAGAATAGACGGAAAGAGAGAGAGGAGAATGAAAAACAAATACAGAAAATTCGGGAGGAAGGTGAAAAATGGAGAGAATCCTTGAGGGAGGAAACTCAAAAATGGGTAGAGTCCGTTACGAAAAATAATAATGCAAATTACGAAACAGTACACGAAAATATCGAGGAGAGTAAAACCGACAATGACAGGGAGGTCGAGGTAATGGAGGAACAGGTAGAAGGATTACAGATTCTATTTCGTCATCTTCCAGAAACGAAAAATAATAATGCAAATTACGAAATAGTAGACGAAAAGATCGAGGAGAGTAAAACCGACAATGATAGGGAGGTCGAGGTAATGGAGGAACAGGTAGAAGGATTACAGATTCTATTTCGTCATCTTCCAGAAGATAATAACGGTCCTGAAACCATAGAGAAAGAAACAGTAGAAACGAAACAAAACATAGCTAATAGATTGAACAGACCGAGAAAAACAAACAGGGAGTATACAAAGGAAATAGGAGAAATGACTCAAGGCGGTTTAATTAATATACTTAACCCCCCGGTCACTGACCGCAGAGAAAGAAGTTATATGAAAGAATATAAACAGAATTTAATGAAAAGGGACAAAAAGAAAGAGTGTATTACAAAGAAAATCATAGGCCAAAATACTTTTAAGGTAAGCGTGCCTAGAAAAAAGATA
Organism: Magicicada septendecula; assembly: GCA_034769895.1. Classification (NCBI taxonomy): domain Eukaryota; kingdom Metazoa; phylum Arthropoda; class Insecta; order Hemiptera; family Cicadidae; genus Magicicada; species Magicicada septendecula. Next base: position 154,779,435 of record CM068369.1, read on the forward strand.
CATTCCAAAAAGAAGGAATATTATGAGGAACAAATGGGCCAGCTTATAGAAAAATACGCTCAGGCAATAAGAGAAATAAGAAAGAAAAGGAATCAAGAGAATAGGCCCCAGGCAAGTAATGACGAAAGACCCCGAACAGTTCAGGTAAACCATGTATTGGCAGAAACTGGCCGAGAACCAGATAAAGATCCCCAAAATGAAAGTGAGAGAGAGGAGGAAGTCCGCTATGCAGAAAAATTATGGCCCAAACATGTGATGAGATGGTAATGCCATGGATTAATCATCCAGAATAAATGTCATAGACCAGGCATTTGAAGGAGTAGAGGTGCTAAACATCGAAGGTCGAATATTGAAAAGAGAAGGAATTAAAAAGGAATGGGAATGATAAATAATGACATAATATAAGGAACACACAACCAAAAGGGGTTGAAATAATCAAGGTAATTAACCCAAACTGACAAATATAAACCCAAATATTATCAAACATGAAAACAATACCTACGAGGTAACTGACACAATTAGGAACAAGGTAAAAGGTACGTATAACCAGACTTCATTAAAAAAGTACCATGATTAAAAAAAAAAATCGCAAGTCGAATACTCAATCAGTGACCAAGTACCATGACCAAAAACCAAAGTCAAATACAGCATCATAGAGAAGGTACCTTGACTAAACATGTTAACGTGAATTTTTTAACTTAGCCATAATTAGAAAGGAGGTAGAGATTATTAAATAAAAATAAATATTATTGTATAGAGATTATTATTAATAAATATTACGAGAAGGACACCTTACACCAAAGGCATAAAGATATATAAAATATAGATTTATTTCCAATAGCCATGTCAACGTATATTTACCAACTTACCCAACTTAGAGAAGGAGAGAGATTGTTATAAATAAATATTACGAGATGGACACTTAGTAAAGGAGAAAAGAAGGAGAAATACTGTCATATATTTGATATTTAAATGGAAATGATAAATGAAAAAAAAGGAAAAACAGTGTGTTACATAAGGAGGTAATGATGAATATGAATATAGCTATTAACATTGAATGATTTTAAACGATAATTTTAACCTGCGGAGAACGATATATTAATATAATTGTGAATTAATCAGAAGAGTTTAAGAAAGGGAATTTATGTGTAGGAGCCTATGATCTTTGAATATTGCATTTTTTTTTTTATTATTATTATTATTATTATTTGTTGCAAAGGTGCAATTATTATTTTCTGAACAGGGATGTGTTGCCTCTGATTTCAGTAGTTATAGACAGGAAGGGACAGAGTATGTATGCCATAGCGAGCCACTCTGACTCCCAACCCTCTATGTAAGTTAGGGAATTGATAGGGAATTATATCAAAGATTAATTATAAAACATCAAGGTAAAAAGGAAAGGAATAGGTGATACGACAAAGAACGAAATAGGAATATTTAGTTGGATTAATATATTAAAGGAGTAGTACAGGAATTTAATTATAAGATAAAAGAATGAGATATAAAGAAGCTAATAAAGGGTTAATATGGAGATGATAATTTCATCAAAACCAAAGATATGTTTTTCCAAAATTATCAACTTTAACGGAAAGGCATATGTAACGTCACAGAACGTTCCATAAAAGAAATCATTTATATAGTAAGTTAGCATAAGAGGAAGGTGAGGTGAACAGTATCGAACCCAAGTAGTCCCAAAAAATTGTGTAATTTTGTATAATAATTATTTCTATCAACTTGAAAAAAACGACCAAACTATGACTAAGACAAAACCCCATATATATTATTAAGGTGAATAAGAGTGAAAAAACCATAAGACACTATAAGAGAGAGAAATAATGTCAGAATCAACCAAAATAAAGTCAATAATTATTAAGTTTTATAACTATGAATAGAGTATTAAAAACTCTTTTTTGTGAATAAATGGACATGATCCATTATTATATTATGTGATGTAAATAAAATAAATGTATTAAATGATTTAAATACATTATTAGAAAGAGTTTAAGTTAGAATAAAAATGATATATTTGTTATGACAAAAAATATTAATGTGTTGGATTTGAGACCATACACCAAGATTTCATGAAAAAATTAATTATTATCAGATTTAAATAAAAACTACAGTATATGTAATTGTCAAGCAGACAATAGTGAACAATTTATCTTAAATAAAGGAAGCTGTCAAATGAATAAAAAGCAGTCAAAATAGCCAAAAACAGTGTTAACTAAAAACATGTAATAGGCACCTAATATTGTATAATTTATGAATTTAATGTTGCCAAAATGCAACCAAATTGCATTAGGAAGCTGTAATATGATATAAAGCAACTATACTAATATACCTGACTGACTTTAACATTGTAATAGTCAAGTTAGCAAAATATTTACTTATACCATGTATGGCTGAAGCCAATTATCCAGTACAAAAATAATCATATCTGGCTAAATACTTACATAATACTAACAAGAATAAGATAGAAAGGTACAATACATCAGTATACCCTAATAAGAAACAAACTCAGTTGAAAGTAAAGTCAATTCTAAAAGAATTTAACTAATTAGAGTGAGATTTGTCACGCCATAAAAAAGGACATCTCAAGACCAATCAATGATGCTATGTCATCTTGTGATAAATATAATATATGTACAGAGTAACCAGGTATCACAAAAGATAGACAAAATAATAAACTCTGTGTGTACAGTAGTGAAATAATACATATATTAAAGAAAAAGACTAATCATTGTATTAGAAAACTGACAAGAATCTAGGCCATGAGCAGAGGCCATATAAAATTGTATTTATTTGTGTTTTATCTATGTTAAAATTTGTTTATTTTGTTGTAGGAAAGTAGTAGTAGTAGATGTTCAGCTTGTGGAAGGAACTTAGTAACTCCACAACAATTTTTGTTATAAAAAATGAGTTTTCAATGACAACAACTCAAGGTGAGGGTTGTATATTTTATTGTTTATTAGACTTAAGTTAATTAGAAACCAATCATATTTAGTATCGCTAGATTCAGTTAAAAACAGGGAATCTAAATGTATTAATGGCATACAAATTGTGAGTACAAATGTAAAACTGTTTGATAAATACCAGTGTAATTTTTGAAATATCCTTTGTATGAAGAATAAGAAATTCGTTCTAAAAGCTTCTACGGAAGTGAAAATTGTTCTATGACATTCCATTTCGTTTATTCTGGAACAATCTAGAAAGAATTTTACACAAATATACCGGAAGTCGATGAAAACAGTCATCCTGAATTAGTATAAAAGCGAGACCAAATTCGACCCAAAAACACTTGAAACTTGAACTCCAGAACTGATGCATCTCACACAACACTGATCAACGCAGCTAAGGCGAAACCGAAGAGGCGAGAAATCGACAAGACACGGCAGGAAGGCTTTTCCCGTACATAGACATACCGACTGACTTAACCTCAACGAGAATCTTCGCCAAATGTATCGCTGAAATAGAGCAGCGATACGGCAAATTTTAATAGAAATCACGCAGCCAGAACGTCGACGGCCCAGGAAGGACCAAAAATTTAAATAGAGAACGAATTCTGCTGTGTTCGCATTGACTGACTAACTTGACAAATAATTCCCCCTAACGTAAACATACAATACACAAAGCCTTCCTCGACACTGCATGGGAATCAGCGCTGCGGCGGATAATTTCTGAATTAATGCGGAGCAGCTGACGAGCTTTTGGCGGCGTTTGAACGAGATTCTACTGCCAAACGTTTTTACAAAAGTGCGGAAAAATAAACGATCGCAAAATTTGACTTTAAATAGATTCAGTGTATACCCGAAGAGGCGAGATTGAGAAACTACCCGAAAGGAGTGTCCAGTGCGAGAATAAATAACCATTGGAACGTGAGTTACCAAAATTAAAGTCATTTGTTACTTGGTTACATTTTATCACGCAGTTGTACTTCACACGCCACACATACACCTTCAAATCACTTAGTTTTTTCTTGTAAGGCATCTAATTGATATGTCTTGGTAGTTCAAAGGAGTCACGTCCTGAGAGTAAAGATTTTTCACGTATTAAACTCATGCTTTTCAACTGAGTCAAAATCTGAAATATACTAGCCGATACTTGATTGGATATATATAAAAAATTGTCAATAATAATAACTTGTAAAATTTTTTCTCTGCAATTTTATAATTTTTTCTATGAATGTTAGTCCTTCAGACAATTTGTTTGTTTTTTTGAAGAATCATTAAACTTAACTGATTTTTCCAAGCTAAACTGACTTGTTTAAATTTTTTTGTAGATTTAAAAATTTTATCAATCACATTTTTTTTTCTTGGAACAAACGTTTCCAAGTGGCGCCCACAAAAAGCATAGTATTAAGTTGTGTTACAGGACTACATCACAGCAGAGGATCCAGTCAACAGAGTAAGTAACAAAAGTGCGCGGAGGTAACGCCCGACAGTTTACAACACAAACATTTACACAACACCCACTACTTGTGTTTCTATAAATTGGCAGCCCAACTAGTGAGGCTTGAAAAAGACGGAACAAGCCCGGCAACTACCAACATATTAAAATGTCGCAAACAAAATTAATGATGATGATCCAAAAATTGGAAGAAACAAACAAAAATAGTAAGGAGCGAATGCTCCAAAGAATGGAAGAAAATATGAATAGATTCAGACAGGAAGAAAGGGAGGAAAGACCGAAATATAAGGAGGAAATAATAGGGGCGATAGAATCTTGGGGAGAATCCCTGAGAGAGAATAGACGGAAAGAGAGAGAGGAGAATGAAAAACAAATACAGAAAATTCGGGAGGAAGGTGAAAAATGGAGAGAATCCTTGAGGGAGGAAACTCAAAAATGGGTAGAGTCCGTTACGAAAAATAATAATGCAAATTACAAAACAGTACACGAAAATATCGAGGAGAGTAAAACCGACAATGACAGGGAGGTCGAGGTAATGGAGGAACAGGTAGAAGGATTACAGATTCTATTTCGTCATCTTCCAGAAACGAAAAATAATAATGCAAATTACGAAATAGTAGACGAAAAGATCGAGGAGAGTAAAACCGATAATGATAGGGAGGTCGAGGTAATGGAGGAACAGGTAGAAGGATTACAGATTCTATTTCGTCATCTTCCAGAAGATAATAACGGTCCTGAAACCATAGAGAAAGAAACAGTAGAAACGAAACAAAACATAGCTAATAGATTGAACAGACCGAGAAAAACAAACAGGGAGTATACAAAGGAAATAGGAGAAATGACTCAAGGCGGTTTAATTAATATACTTAACCCCCCGGTCACTGACCGCAGAGAAAGAAGTTATATGAAAGAATATAAACAGAATTTAATGAAAAGGGACAAAAAGAAAGAGTGTATTACAAAGAAAATCATAGGCCAAAATACTTTTAAGGTAAGCGTGCCTAGAAAAAAGATACATTCCAAAAAGAAGGAATATTATGAGGAACAAATGGGCCAGCTTATAGAAAAATACGCTCAGGCAATAAGAGAAATAAGAAAGAAAAGGAATCAAGAGAATAGGCCCCAGGCAAGTAATGACGAAAGACCCCGAACAGTTCAGGTAAACCATGTATTGGCAGAAACTGGCCGAGAACCAGATAAAGATCCCCAAAATGGAAGTGAGAGAGAGGAGGAAGTCCGCTATGCAGAAAAATTATGGCCCAAACATGTGATGAGATGGTAATGCCATGGATTAATCATCCAGAATAAATGTCATAGACCAGGCATTTGAAGGAGTAGAGGTGCTAAACATCGAAGGTCGAATATTGAAAAGAGAAGGAATTAAAAAGGAATGGGAATGATAAATAATGACATAATATAAGGAACACACAACCAAAAGGGGTTGAAATAATCAAGGTAATTAACCCAAACTGACAAATATAAACCCAAATATTATCAAACATGAAAACAATACCTACGAGGTAACTGACACAATTAGGAACAAGGTAAAAGGTACGTATAACCAGACTTCATTAAAAAAGTACCATGATTAAAAAAAAAAATCGCAAGTCGAATACTCAATCAGTGACCAAGTACCATGACCAAAAACCAAAGTCAAATACAGCATCATAGAGAAGGTACCTTGACTAAACATGTTAACGTGAATTTTTTAACTTAGCCATAATTAGAAAGGAGGTAGAGATTATTAAATAAAAATAAATATTATTGTATAGAGATTATTATTAATAAATATTACGAGAAGGACACCTTACACCAAAGGCATAAAGATATATAAAATATAGATTTATTTCCAATAGCCATGTCAACGTATATTTACCAACTTACCCGTACTTAGAGAAGGAGAGAGATTGTTATAAATAAATATTACGAGATGGACACTTAGTAAAGGAGAAAAGAAGGAGAAATACTGTCATATATTTGATATTTAAATGGAAATGATAAATGAAAAAAAAAGGAAAAACAGTGTGTTACATAAGGAGGTAATGATGAATATGAATATAGCTATTAATATTGAATGATTTTAAACGATAATTTTAACCTGCGGAGAACGATATATTAATATAATTGTGAATTAATCAGAAGAGTTTAAGAAAGGGAATTTATGTGTAGGAGCCTATGATCTTTGAATATTGTATTTTTTTTTTATTATTATTATTATTATTTGTTGCAAAGGTGCAATTATTATTTTCTGAACAGGGATGTGTTGCCTCTGATTTCAGTAGTTATAGACAGGAAGGGACAGAGTATGTATGCCATAGCGAGCCACTCTGACTCCCAACCCTCTATGTAAGTTAGGGAATTGATAGGGAATTATATCAAAGATTAATTATAAAACATCAAGGTAAAAAGGAAAGGAATAGGTAATACGACAAAGAACGAAATAGGAATATTTAGTTGGATTAATATATTAAAGGAGTAGTACAGGAATTTAATTATAAGATAAAAGAATGAGATATAAAGAAGCTAATAAAGGGTTAATATGGAGATGATAATTTCATCAAAACCAAAGATATGTTTTTCCAAAATTATCAACTTTAACGGAAAGGCATATGTAACATCACAGAACGTTCCATAAAAGAAATCATTTATATAGTAAGTTAGCATAAGAGGAAGGTGAGGTGAACAGTATCGAACCCAAGTAGTCCCAAAAAATTGTGTAATTTTGTATAATAATTATTTCTATCAACTTGAAAAAAACGACCAAACTATGACTAAGACAAAACCCCATATATATTATTAAGGTGAATAAGAGTGAAAAAACCATAAGACACTATAAGAGAGAGAAATAATGTCAGAATCAACCAAAATAAAGTCAATAATTATTAAGTTTTATAACTATGAATAGAGTATTAAAAACTCTTTTTTGTGAATAAATGGACATGATCCATTATTATATTATGTGATGTAAATAAAATAAATGTATTAAATGATTTAAATACATTATTAGAAAGAGTTTAAGTTAGAATAAAAATGATATATTTGTTATGACAAAAAATATTAATGTGTTGGATTTGAGACCATACACCAAGATTTCATGAAAAAATTAATTATTATCAGATTTAAATAAAAACTACAGTATATGTAATTGTCAAGCAGACAATAGTGAACAATTTATCTTAAATAAAGGAAGCTGTCAAATGAATAAAAAGCAGTCAAAATAGCCAAAAACAGTGTTAACTAAAAACATGTAATAGGCACCTAATATTGTATAATTTATGAATTTAATGTTGCCAAAATGCAACCAAATTGCATTAGGAAGCTGTAATATGATATAAAGCAACTATACTAATATACCTGACTGACTTTAACATTGTAATAGTCAAGTTAGCAAAATATTTACTTATACCATGTATGGCTGAAGCCAATTATCCAGTACAAAAATAATCATATCTGGCTAAATACTTACATAATACTAACAAGAATAAGATAGAAAGGTACAATACATCAGTATACCCTAATAAGAAACAAACTCAGTTGAAAGTAAAGTCAATTCTAAAAGAATTTAACTAATTAGAGTGAGATTTGTCACGCCATAAAAAAGGACATCTCAAGACCAATCAATGATGCTATGTCATCTTGTGATAAATATAATATATGTACAGAGTAACCAGGTATCACAAAAGATAGACAAAATAATAAACTCTGTGTGTACAGTAGTGAAATAATACATATATTAAAGAAAAAGACTAATCATTGTATTAGAAAACTGACAAGAATCTAGGCCATGAGCAGAGGCCATATAAAATTGTATTTATTTGTGTTTTATCTATGTTAAAATTTGTTTATTTTGTTGTAGGAAAGTAGTAGTAGTAGATGTTCAGCTTGTGGAAGGAACTTAGTAACTCCACAACAATTTTTGTTATAAAAAATGAGTTTTCAATGACAACAACTCAAGGTGAGGGTTGTATATTGTATTGTTTATTAGACTTAAGTTAATTAGAAACCAATCATATTTAGTATGGCTAGATTCAGTTAAAAACAGGGAATCTAAATGTATTAATGGCATACAAATTGTGAGTACTAATGTAAAACTGTTTGATAAATACCAGTGTAATTTTTGAAATATCCTTTGTATGAAGAATAAGAAATTCGTTCTAAAAGCTTCTACGGAAGTGAAAATTGTTCTATGACATTCCATTTCGTTTATTCTGGAACAATCTAGAAAGAATTTTACACAAATATACCGGAAGTCGATGAAAACAGTCATCCTGAATTAGTATAAAAGCGAGACCAAATTCGACCCAAAAACACTTGAAACTTGAACTCCAGAACTGATGCATCTCACACAACACTGATCAACGCAGCTAAGGCGAAACCGAAGAGGCGAGAAATCGACAAGACACGGCAGGAAGGCTTTTCCCGTACATAGACATACCGACTGACTTAACCTCAACGAGAATCTTCGCCAAATGTATCGCTGAAATAGAGCAGCGATACGCCAAATTTTAATAGAAATCACGCAGCCAGAACGTCGACGGCCCAGGAAGGACCAAAAATTTAAATAGAGAACGAATTCTGCTGTGTTCGCATTGACTGACTAACTTGACAAATAATTCCCCCTAACGTAAACATACAATACACAAAGCCTTCCTCGACACTGCATTGGAATCAGCGCTGCAGCGGATAATTTCTGAATTAACGCGGAGCAGCTGACGAGCTTTTGGCGGCGGTTGAACGAGATTCTACTGCCAAACGTTTTTACAAAAGTGCGGAAAAAGTAAACGATCGCAAAATTTGACTTTAAATAGATTCAGTGTATACCCGAAGAGGCGAGATTGAGAAACTACCCGAAAGGAGTGTCCAGTGCGAGAATAAATAACCATTGGAACGTGAGTTACCAAAATTAAAGTCATTTGTTACTTGGTTACATTTTATCACGCAGTTGTACTTCACACGCCACACATACACCTTCAAATCACTTAGTTTTTTCTTGTAAGGCATCTAATTGATATGTCTTGGTAGTTCAAAGGAGTCACGTCCTGAGAGTAAAGATTTTTCACGTATTAAACTCATGCTTTTCAACTGAGTAAAAATCTGAAATATACTAGCCGATACTTGATTGGATATATATAAAAAATTGTCAATAATAATAACTTGTAAAATTTTTTCTCTGCAATTTTATAATTTTTTCTATGAATGTTAGTCCTTCAGACAATTTGTTTGTTTTTTTGAAGAATCATTAAACTTAACTGATTTTTCCAAGCTAAACTGACTTGTTTAAATTTTTTCGTAGATTTAAAAATTTTATCAATCACATTTTTTTTTCTTGGAACAAACGTTTCCAAGTGGCGCCCACAAAAAGCATAGTATTAAGTTGTGTTACAGGACTACATCACAGCAGAGGATCCAGTCAACAGAGTAAGTAACAAAAGTGCGCGGAGGTAACGCCCGACAGTTTACAACACAAACATTTACACAACACCCACTACTTGTGTTTCTATAAATTGGCAGCCCAACTAGTGAGGCTTGAAAAAGACGGAACAAGCCCGGCAACTACCAACATATTAAAATGTCGCAAACAAAATTAATGATGATGATCCAAAAATTGGAAGAAACAAACAAAAATAGTAAGGAGCGAATGCTCCAAAGAATGGAAGAAAATATGAATAGATTCAGACAGGAAGAAAGGGAGGAAAGACAGAAATATAAGGAGGAAATAATAGGGGCGATAGAATCTTGGGGAGAATCCCTGAGAGAGAATAGACGGAAAGAGAGAGAGGAGAATGAAAAACAAATACAGAAAATTCGGGAGGAAGGTGAAAAATGGAGAGAATCCTTGAGGGAGGAAACTCAAAAATGGGTAGAGTCCGTTACGAAAAATAATAATGCAAATTACGAAACAGTACACGAAAATATCAAGGAGAGTAAAACCGACAATGACAGGGAGGTCGAGGTAATGGAGGAACAGGTAGAAGGATTGCAGATTCTATTTCGTCATCTTCCAGAAACGAAAAATAATAATGCAAATTACGAAATAGTAGACGAAAAGATCGAGGAGAGTAAAACCGACAATGATAGGGAGGTCGAGGTAATGGAGGAACAGGTAGAAGGATTACAGATTCTATTTCGTCATCTTCCAGAAGATAATAACGGTCCTGAAACCATAGAAAAAGAAACAGTAGAAACGAAACAAAACATAGCTAATAGATTGAACAGACCGAGAAAAACAAACAGGGAGTATACAAAGGAAATAGGAGAAATGACTCAAGGCGGTTTAATTAATATACTTAACCCCCCGGTCACTGACCGCAGAGAAAGAAGTTATATGAAAGAATATAAACAGAATTTAATGAAAAGGGACAAAAAGAAAGAGTGTATTACAAAGAAAATCATAGGCCAAAATACTTTTAAGGTAAGCGTGCCTAGAAAAAAGATACATTCCAAAAAGAAGGAATATTATGAGGAACAAATGGGCCAGCTTATAGAAAAATACGCTCAGGCAATAAGAGAAATAAGAAAGAAAAGGAATCAAGAGAATAGGCCCCAGGCAAGTAATGACGAAAGACCCCGAACAGTTCAGGTAAACCATGTATTGGCAGAAACTGGCCGAGAACCAGATAAAGATCCCCAAAATGAAAGTGAGAGAGAGGAGGAAGTCCGCTATGCAGAAAAATTATGGCCCAAACATGTGATGAGATGGTAATGCCATGGATTAATCATCCAGAATAAATGTCATAGACCAGGCATTTGAAGGAGTAGAGGTGCTAAACATCGAAGGTCGAATATTGAAAAGAAAAGGAATTAAAAAGGAATGGGAATGATAAATAATGACATAATATAAGGAACACACAACCAAAAGGGGTTGAAATAATCAAGGTAATTAACCCAAACTGACAAATATAAACCCAAATATTATCAAACATGAAAACAATACCTACGAGGTAACTGACACAATTAGGAACAAGGTAAAAGGTACGTATAACCAGACTTCATTAAAAAAGTACCATGATTAAAAAAAAAAATCGCAAGTCGAACACTCAATCAGTGACCAAGTACCATGACCAAAAACCAAAGTCAAATACAGCATCATAGAGAAGGTACCTTGACTAAACATGTTAACGTGAATTTTTTAACTTAGCCATAATTAGAAAGGAGGTAGAGATTATTAAATAAAAATACATATTATTGTATAGAGATTATTATTAATAAATATTACGAGAAGGACACCTTACACCAAAGGCATAAAGATATATAAAATATAGATTTATTTCCAATAGCCATGTCAACGTATATTTACCAACTTACCCGTACTTAGAGAAGGAGAGAGATTGTTATAAATAAATATTACGAGATGGACACTTAGTAAAGGAGAAAAGAAGGAGAAATACTGTCATATATTTGATATTTAAATGGAAATGATAAATGAAAAAAAAAGGAAAAACAGTGTGTTACATAAGGAGGTAATGATGAATATGAATATAGCTATTAACATTGAATGATTTTAAACGATAATTTTAACCTGCGGAGAACGATATATTAATATAATTGTGAATTAATCAGAAGAGTTTAAGAAAGGAAATTTATGTGTAGGAGCCTATGATCTTTGAATATTGTATTTTTTTTTTATTATTATTATTATTATTTGTTGCAAATCTGCAATTATTATTTTCTGAACAGGGATGTGTTGCCTCTGATTTCAGTAGTTATAGACAGGAAGGGACAGAGAATGTATGCCATAGCGAGCCACTCTGACTCCCAACCCTCTATGTAAGTTAGGGAATTGATAGGGAATTATATCAAAGATTAATTATAAAACATCAAGGTAAAAAGGAAAGGAATAGGTGATACGACAAAGAACGAAATAGGAATATTGAGTTGGATTAATATATTAAAGGAGTAGTACAGGAATTTAATTATAAGATAAAAGAATGAGATATAAAGAAGCTAATAAAGGGTTAATATGGAGATGATAATTTCATCAAAACCAAAGATATGTTTTTCCAAAATTATCAACTTTAACGGAAAGGCATATGTAACGTCACAGAACGTTCCATAAAAGAAATCATTTATATAGTAAGTTAGCATAAGAGGAAGGTGAGGTGAACAGTATAGAACCCAAGTAGTCCCAAAAAATTGTGTAATTTTGTATAATAATTATTTCTATCAACTTGAAAAAAACGACCAAACTATGACTAAGACAAAACCCCATATATATTATTAAGGTGAATAAGAGTGAAAAAACCATAAGACACTATAAGAGAGAGAAATAATGTCAGAATCAACCAAAATAAAGTCAATAATTATTAAGTTTTATAACTATGAATAGAGTATTAAAAACTATTTTTTGTGAATAAATGGACATGATCCATTATTATATTATGTGATGTAAATAAAATAAATGTATTAAATGATTTAAATACATTATTAGAAAGAGTTTAAGTTAGAATAAAAATGATATATTTGTTATGACAAAAAATATTAATGTGTTGGATTTGAGACCATACACCAAGATTTCATGAAAAAATTAATTATTATCAGATTTAAATAAAAACTACAGTATATGTAATTGTCAAGCAGACAATAGTGAACAATTTATCTTAAATAAAGGAAGCTGTCAAATGAATAAAAAGCAGTCAAAATAGCCAAAAACAGTGTTAACTAAAAACATGTAATAGGCATCTAATATTGTATAATTTATGAATTTAATGTTGCCAAAATGCAACCAAATTGCATTAGAAAGCTGTAATATGATATAAAGCAACTATACTAATATACCTGACTGACTTTAACATTGTAATAGTCAAGTTAGCAAAATATTTACTTATACCATGTACGGCTGAAGCCAATTATCCAGTACAAAAATAATCATATCTGGCTAAATACTTACATAATACTAACAAAAATAAGATAGAAAGGTACAATACATCAGTATACCCTAATAAGAAACAAACTCAGTTGAAAGTAAAGTCAATTCTAAAAGAATTTAACTAATTAGAGTGAGATTTGTCACGCCATAAAAAAGGACATCTCAAGACCAATCAATGATGCTATGTCATCTTGTGATAAATATAATATATGTACAGAGTAACCAGGTATCACAAAAGATAGACAAAATAATAAACTCTGTGTGTACAGTAGTGAAATAATACATATATTAAAGAAAAAGACTAATCATTGTATTAGAAAACTGACAAGAATCTAGGCCATGAGCAGAGGCCATATAAAATTGTATTTATTTGTGTTTTATCTATGTTAAAATTTGTTCATTTTGTTGTAGGAAAGTAGTAGTAGTAGATGTTCAGCTTGTGGAAGGAACTTAGTAACTCCACAACAATTTTTGTTATAAAAAATGAGTTTTCAATGACAACAACTCAAGGTGAGGGTTGTATATTGTATTGTTTATTAGACTTAAGTTAATTAGAAACCAATCATATTTAGTATCGCTAGATTCAGTTAAAAACAGGGAATCTAAATGTATTAATGGCATACAAATTGTGAGTACTAATGTAAAACTGTTTGATAAATACCAGTGTAATTTTTGAAATATCCTTTGTATGAAGAATAAGAAATTCGTTCTAAAAGCTTCTACGGAAGTGAAAATTGTTCTATGACATTCCATTTCGTTTATTCTCGAACAATCTAGAAAGAATTTTACACAAATATACCGGAAGTCGATGAAAACAGTCATCCTGAATTAGTATAAAAGCGAGACCAAATTCGACCCAAAAACACTTGAAACTTGAACTCCAGAACTGATGCATCTCACACAACACTGATCAACGCAGCTAAGGCGAAACCGAAGAGGCGAGAAATCGACAAGACACGGCAGGAAGGCTTTTCCCGTACATAGACATACCGACTGACTTAACCTCAACGAGAATCTTCGCCAAATGTATCGCTGAAATAGAGCAGCGATACGGCAAATTTTAATAGAAATCACGCAGCCAGAACGTCGACGGCCCAGGAAGGACCAAAAATTTAAATAGAGAACGAATTCTGCTGTGTTCGCATTGACTGACTAACTTGACAAATAATTCCCCCTAACGTAAACATACAATACACAAAGCCTTCCTCAACACTGCATGGGAATCAGCGCTGTGGCGGATAATTTCTGAATTAACGCGGAGCAGCTGACGAGCTTTTGGCGGCGTTTGAACGAGATTCTACTGCCAAACGTTTTTACAAAAGTGCGGAAAAAGTTAACGATCGCAAAATTTGACTTTAAATAGATTCAGTGTATACCCGAAGAGGCGAGATTGAGAAACTACCCGAAAGGAGTGTCCAGTGCGAGAATAAATAACCATTGGAACGTGAGTTACCAAAATTAAAGTCATTTGTTACTTGGTTACATTTTATCACGCAGTTGTACTTCACACGCCACACATACACCTTCAAATCACTTAGTTTTTTCTTGTAAGGCATCTAATTGATATGTCTTGGTAGTTCAAAGGAGTCACGTCCTGAGAGTAAAGATTTTTCACGTATTAAACTCATGCTTTTCAACTGAGTCAAAATCTGAAATATACTAGCCGATACTTGATTGGATATATATAAAAAATTGTCAATAATAATAACTTGTAAAATTTTTTCTCTGCAATTTTATAATTTTTTCTATGAATGTTAGTCCTTCAGACAATTTGTTTGTTTTTTTGAAGAATCATTAATCTTAACTGATTTTTCCAAGCTAAACTGACTTGTTTAAATTTTTTCGTAGATTTAAAAATTTTATCAATCACATTTTTTTTCTTGGAACAAACGTTTCCAAGTGGCGCCCACAAAAAGCATAGTATTAAGTTGTGTTACAGGACTACATCACAGCAGAGGATCCAGTCAACAGAGTAAGTAACAAAAGTGCGCAGAGGTAACGCCCGACAGTTTACAACACAAACATTTACACAACACCCACTACTTGTGTTTCTATAAATTGGCAGCCCAACTAGTGAGGCTTGAAAAAGACGGAACAAGCCCGGCAACTACCAACATATTAAAATGTCGCAAACAAAATTAATGATGATGATCCAAAAATTGGAAGAAACAAACAAAAATAGTAAGGAGCGAATGCTCCAAAGAATGGAAGAAAATATGAATAGATTCAGACAGGAAGAAAGGGAGGAAAGACAGAAATATAAGGAGGAAATAATAGGGGCGATAGAATCTTGGGGAGAATCCCTGAGAGAGAATAGACGGAAAGAGAGAGAGGAGAATGAAAAACAAATACAGAAAATTCGGGAGGAAGGTGAAAAATGGAGAGAATCCTTGAGGGAGGAAACTCAAAAATGGGTAGAGTCCGTTACGAAAAATAATAATGCAAATTACGAAACAGTACACAAAAATATCGAGGAGAGTAAAACCGACAATGACAGGGAGGTCGAGGTAATGGAGGAACAGGTAGAAGGATTACAGATTCTATTTCGTCATCTTCCAGAAACGAAAAATAATAATGCAAATTACGAAATAGTAGACGAAAAGATCGAGGAGAGTAAAACCGACAATGATAGGGAGGTCGAGGTAATGGAGGAACAGGTAGAAGGATTACAGATTCTATTTCATCATCTTCCAGAAGATAATAACGGTCCTGAAACCATAGAGAAAGAAACAGTAGAAACGAAACAAAACATAGCTAATAGATTGAACAGACCGAGAAAAACAAACAGGGAGTATACAAAGGAAATAGGAGAAATGACTCAAGGCGGTTTAATTAATATACTTAACCCCCCGGTCACTGACCGCAGAGAAAGAAGTTATATCAAAGAATATAAACAGAATTTAATGAAAAGGGACAAAAAGAAAGAGTGTATTACAAAGAAAATCATAGGCCAAAATACTTTTAAGGTAAGCGTGCCTAGAAAAAAGATACATTCCAAAAAGAAGGAATATTATGAGGAACAAATGGGCCAGCTTATAGAAAAATACGCTCAGGCAATAAGAGAAATAAGAAAGAAAAGGAATCAAGAGAATAGGCCCCAGGCAAGTAATGACGAAAGACCCCGAACAGTTCAGGTAAACCATGTATTGGCAGAAACTGGCCGAGAACCAGATAATGATCCCCAAAATGAAAGTGAGAGAGAGGAGGAAGTCCGCTATGCAGAAAAATTATGGCCCAAACATGTGATGAGATGGTAATGCCATGGATTAATCATCCAGAATAAATGTCATAGACCAGGCATTTGAAGGAGTAGAGGTGCTAAACATCGAAGGTCGAATATTGAAAAGAGAAGGAATTAAAAAGGAATGGGAATGATAAATAATGACATAATATAAGGAACACACAACCAAAAGGGGTTGAAATAATCAAGGTAATTAACCCAAACTGACAAATATAAACCCAAATATTATCAAACATGAAAACAATACCTACGAGGTAACTGACACAATTAGGAACAAGGTAAAAGGTACGTATAACCAGACTTCATTAAAAAAGTACCATGATTAAAAAAAAAAATCGCAAGTCGAATACTCAATCAGTGACCAAGTACCATGACCAAAAACCAAAGTCAAATACAGCATCATAGAGAAGGTACCTTGACTAAACATGTTAACGTGAATTTTTTAACTTAGCCATAATTAGAAAGGAGGTAGAGATTATTAAATAAAAATAAATATTATTGTATAGAGATTATTATTAATAAATATTACGAGAAGGACACCTTACACCAAAGGCATAAAGATATATAAAATATAGATTTATTTCCAATAGCCATGTCAACGTATATTTACCAACTTACCCGTACTTAGAGAAGGAGAGAGATTGTTATAAATAAATATTACGAGATGGACACTTAGTAAAGGAGAAAAGAAGGAGAAATACTGTCATATATTTGATATTTAAATGGAAATGATAAATGAAAAAAAAAAGGAAAAACAGTGTGTTACATAAGGAGGTAATGATGAATATGAATATAGCTATTAACATTGAATGATTTTAAACGATAATTTTAACCTGCGGAGAACGATATATTAATATAATTGTGAATTAATCAGAAGAGTTTAAGAAAGGGAATTTATGTGTAGGAGCCTATGATCTTTGAATATTGTATTTTTTTTTTATTATTATTATTATTTGTTGCAAAGGTGCAATTATTATTTTCTGAACAGGGATGTGTTGCCTCTGATTTCAGTAGTTATAGACAGGAAGGGACAGAGTATGTATGCCATAGCGAGCCACTCTGACTCCCAACCCTCTATGTAAGTTAGGGAATTGATAGGGAATTATATCAAAGATTAATTATAAAACATCAAGGTGAAAAGGAAAGGAATAGGTGATACGACAAAGAACGAAATAGGAATATTGAGTTGGATTAATATATTAAAGGAGTAGTACAGGAATTTAATTATAAGATAAAAGAATGAGATATAAAGAAGCTAATAAAGGGTTAATATGGAGATGATAATTTCATCAAAACCAAAGATATGTTTTTCCAAAATTATCAACTTTAACGGAAAGGCATATGTAACGTCACAGAACGTTCCATAAAAGAAATCATTTATATAGTAAGTTAGCATAAGAGGAAGGTGAGGTGAACAGTATCGAACCCAAGTAGTTCCAAAAAATTGTGTAATTTTGTATAATAATTATTTCTATCAACTTGAAAAAAACGACCAAACTATGACTAAGACAAAACCCCATATATATTATTAAGGTGAATAAGAGTGAAAAAACCATAAGACACTATAAGAGAGAGAAATAATGTCAGAATCAACCAAAATAAAGTCAATAATTATTAAGTTTTATAACTATGAATAGAGTATTAAAAACTATTTTTTGTGAATAAATGGACATGATCCATTATTATATTATGTGATGTAAATAAAATAAATGTATTAAATGATTTAAATACATTATTAGAAAGAGTTTAAGTTAGAATAAAAATGATATATTTGTTATGACAAAAAATATTAATGTGTTGGATTTGAGACCATACACCAAGATTTCATGAAAAAATTAATTATTATCAGATTTAAATAAAAACTACAGTATATGTAATTGTCAAGCAGACAATAGTGAACAATTTATCTTAAATAAAGGAAGCTGTCAAATGAATAAAAAGCAGTCAAAATAGCCAAAAACAGTGTTAACTAAAAACATGTAATAGGCACCTAATATTGTATAATTTATGAATTTAATGTTGCCAAAATGCAACCAAATTGCATTAGGAAGCTGTAATATGATATAAAGCAACTATACTAATATACCTGACTGACTTTAACATTGTAATAGTCAAGTTAGCAAAATATTTACTTATACCATGTATGGCTGAAGCCAATTATCCAGTACAAAAATAATCATATCTGGCTAAATACTTACATAATACTAACAAGAATAAGATAGAAAGGTACAATACATCAGTATACCCTAATAAGAAACAAACTCAGTTGAAAGTAAAGTCAATTCTAAAAGAATTTAACTAATTAGAGTGAGATTTGTCACGCCATAAAAAAGGACATCTCAAGACCAATCAATGATGCTATGTCATCTTGTGATAAATATAATATATGTACAGAGTAACCAGGTATCACAAAAGATAGACAAAATAATAAACTCTGTGTGTACAGTAGTGAAATAATACATATATTAAAGAAAAAGACTAATCATTGTATTAGAAAACTGACAAGAATCTAGGCCATGAGCAGAGGCCATATAAAATTGTATTTATTTGTGTTTTATCTATGTTAAAATTTGTTTATTTTGTTGTAGGAAAGTAGTAGTAGTAGTAGATGTTCAGCTTGTGGAAGGAACTTAGTAACTCCACAACAATTTTTGTTATAAAAAATGAGTTTTCAATGACAACAACTCAAGGTGAGGGTTGTATATTGTATTGTTTATTAGACTTAAGTTAATTAGAAACCAATCATATTTAGTATGGCTAGATTCAGTTAAAAACAGGGAATCTAAATGTATTAATGGCATACAAATTGTGAGTACTAAGGTAAAACTGTTTGATAAATACCAGTGTAATTTTTGAAATATCCTTTGTATGAAGAATAAGAAATTCGTTCTAAAAGCTTCTACGGAAGTGAAAATTGTTCTATGACATTCCATTTCGTTTATTCTCGAACAATCTAGAAAGAATTTTACACAAATATACCGGAAGTCGATGAAAACAGTCATCCTGAATTAGTATAAAAGCGAGACCAAATTCGACCCAAAAACACTTGAAACTTGAACTCCAGAACTGATGCATCTCACACAACACTGATCAACGCAGCTAAGGCGAAACCGAAGAGGCGAGAAATCGACAAGACACGGCAGGAAGGCTTTTCCCGTACATAGACATACCGACTGACTTAACCTCAACGAGAATCTTCGCCAAATGTATCGCTGAAATAAAGCAGCGATACGGCAAATTTTAATAGAAATCACGCAGCCAGAACGTCGACGGCCCAGGAAGGACCAAAAATTTAAATAGAGAACGAATTCTGCTGTGTTCGCATTGACTGACTAACTTGACAAATAATTCCCCCTAACGTAAACATACAATACACAAAGCCTTCCTCGACACTGCATGGGAATCAGCGCTGTGGCGGATAATTTCTGAATTAACGCGGAGCAGCTGACGAGCTTTTGGCGGCGTTTGAACGAGATTCTACTGCCAAACGTTTTTACAAAAGTGCGGAAAAAGTAAACGATCGCAAAATTTGACTTTAAATAGATTCAGTGTATACCCGAAGAGGCGAGATTGAGAAACTACCCGAAAGGAGTGTCCAGTGCGAGAATAAATAACCATTGGAACGTGAGTTACCAAAATTAAAGTCATTTGTTACTTGGTTACATTTTATCACGCAGTTGTACTTCACACGCCACACATACACCTTCAAATCACTTAGTTTTTTCTTGTAAGGCATCTAATTGATATGTCTTGGTAGTTCAAAGGAGTCACGTCCTGAGAGTAAAGATTTTTCACGTATTAAACTCATGCTTTTCAACTGAGTCAAAATCTGAAATATACTAGCCGATACTTGATTGGATATATATAAAAAATTTTCAATAATAATAACTTGTAAAATTTTTTCTCTGCAATTTTATAATTTTTTCTATGAATGTTAGTCCTTCAGACAATTTGTTTGTTTTTTTGAAGAATCATTAAACTTAACTGATTTTTCCAAGCTAAACTGACTTGTTTAAATTTTTTCGTAGATTTAAAAATTTTATCAATCACATTTTTTTTTCTTGGAACAAACGTTTCCAAGTGGCGCCCACAAAAAGCATAGTATTAAGTTGTGTTACAGGACTACATCACAGCAGAGGATCCAGTCAACAGAGTAAGTAACAAAGGTGCGCGGAGGTAACGCCCGACAGTTTACAACACAAACATTTACACAACACCCACTACTTGTGTTTCTATAAATTGGCAGCCCAACTAGTGAGGCTTGAAAAAGACGGAACAAGCCCGGCAACTACCAACATATTAAAATGTCGCAAACAAAATTAATGATGATGATCCAAAAATTGGAAGAAACAAACAAAAATAGTAAGGAGCGAATGCTCCAAAGAATGGAAGAAAATATGAATAGATTCAGACAGGAAGAAAGGGAGGAAAGACAGAAATATAAGGAGGAAATAATAGGGGCGATAGAATCTTGGGGAGAATCCCTGAGAGAGAATAGACGGAAAGAGAGAGAGGAGAATGAAAAACAAATACAGAAAATTCGGGAGGAAGGTGAAAAATGGAGAGAATCCTTGAGGGAGGAAACTCAAAAATGGGTAGAGTCCGTTACGAAAAATAATAATGCAAATTACGAAACAGTACACAAAAATATCGAGGAGAGTAAAACCGACAATGACAGGGAGGTCGAGGTAATGGAGGAACAGGTAGAAGGATTACAGATTCTATTTCGTCATCTTCCAGAAACGAAAAATAATAATGCAAATTACGAAATAGTAGACGAAAAGATCGAGGAGAGTAAAACCGACAATGATAGGCAGGTCGAGGTAATGGAGGAACAGGTAGAAGGATTACAGATTCTATTTCGTCATCTTCCAGAAGATAATAACGGTCCTGAAACCATAGAGAAAGAAACAGTAGAAACGAAACAAAACATAGCTAATAGATTGAACAGACCGAGAAAAACAAACAGGGAGTATACAAAGGAAATAGGAGAAATGACTCAAGGCGGTGTAATTAATATACTTAACCCCCCGGTCACTGACTGCAGAGAAAGAAGTTATATCAAAGAATATAAACAGAATTTAATGAAAAGGGACAAAAAGAAAGAGTGTATTACAAAGAAAATCATAGGCCAAAATACTTTTAAGGTAAGCGTGCCTAGAAAAAAGATACATTCCAAAAAGAAGGAATATTATGAGGAACAAATGGGCCAGCTTATAGAAAAATACGCTCAGGCAATAAGAGAAATAAGAAAGAAAAGGAATCAAGAGAATAGGCCCCAGGCAAGTAATGACGAAAGACCCCGAACAGTTCAGGTAAACCATGTATTGGCAGAAAATGGCCGAGAACCAGATAATGATCCCCAAAATGAAAGTGAGAGAGAGGAGGAAGTCCGCTATGCAGAAAAATTATGGCCCAAACATGTGATGAGATGGTAATGCCATGGATTAATCATCCAGAATAAATGTCATAGACCAGGCATTTGAAGGAGTAGAGGTGCTAAACATCGAAGGTCGAATATTGAAAAGAGAAGGAATTAAAAAGGAATGGGAATGATAAATAATGACATAATATAAGGAACACACAACCAAAAGGGGTTGAAATAATCAAGGTAATTAACCCAAACTGACAAATATAAACCCAAATATTATCAAACATGAAAACAATACCTACGAGGTAACTGACACAATTAGGAACAAGGTAAAAGGTACGTATAACCAGACTTCATTAAAAAAGTACCATGATTAAAAAAAAAAATCGCAAGTCGAATACTCAATCAGTGACCAAGTACCATGACCAAAAACCAAAGTCAAATACAGCATCATAGAGAAGGTACCTTGACTAAACATGTTAACGTGAATTTTTTAACTTAGCCATAATTAGAAAGGAGGTAGAGATTATTAAATAAAAATAAATATTATTGTATAGAGATTATTATTAATAAATATTACGAGAAGGACACCTTACACCAAAGGCATAAAGATATATAAAATATAGATTTATTTCCAATAGCCATGTCAACGTATATTTACCAACTTACCCGTACTTAGAGAAGGAGAGAGATTGTTATAAATAAATATTACGAGATGGACACTTAGTAAAGGAGAAAAGAAGGAGAAATACTGTCATATATTTGATATTTAAATGGAAATGATAAATGAAAAAAAAAAGGAAAAACAGCGTGTTACATAAGGAGGTAATGATGAATATGAATATAGCTATTAACATTGAATGATTTTAAACGATAATTTTAACCTGCGGAGAACGATATATTAATATAATTGTGAATTAATCAGAAGAGTTTAAGAAAGGGAATTTATGTGTAGGAGCCTATGATCTTTGAATATTGTATTTTTTTATTATTATTATTATTATTATTATTTGTTGCAAAGGTGCAATTATTATTTTCTGAACAGGGATGTGTTGCCTCTGATTTCAGTAGTTATAGACAGGAAGGGACAGAGTATGTATGCCATAGCGAGCCACTCTGACTCCCAACCCTCTATGTAAGTTAGGGAATTGATAGGGAATTATATCAAAGATTAATTATAAAACATCAAGGTAAAAAGGAAAGGAATAGGTGATACGACAAAGAACAAAATAGGAATATTGAGTTGGATTAATATATTAAAGGAGTAGTACAGGAATTTAATTATAAGATAAAAGAATGAGATATAAAGAAGCTAATAAAGGGTTAATATGGAGATGATAATTTCATCAAAACCAAAGATATGTTTTTCCAAAATTATCAACTTTAACGGAAAGGCATATGTAACGTCACAGAACGTTCCATAAAAGAAATCATTTATATAGTAAGTTAGCATAAGAGGAAGGTGAGGTGAACAGTATCGAACCCAAGTAGTTCCAAAAAATTGTGTAATTTTGTATAATAATTATTTCTATCAACTTGAAAAAAACGACCAAACTATGACTAAGACAAAACCCCATATATATTATTAAGGTGAATAAGAGTGAAAAAACCATAAGACACTATAAGAGAGAGAAATAATGTCAGAATCAACCAAAATAAAGTCAATAATTATTAAGTTTTATAACTATGAATAGAGTATTAAAAACTATTTTTTGTGAATAAATGGACATGATCCATTATTATATTATGTGGTGTAAATAAAATAAATGTATTAAATGATTTAAATACATTATTAGAAAGAGTTTAAGTTAGAATAAAAATGATATATTTGTTATGACAAAAAATATTAATGTGTTGGATTTGAGACCATACACCAAGATTTCATGAAAAAATTAATTATTATCAGATTTAAATAAAAACTACAGTATATGTAATTGTCAAGCAGACAATAGTGAACAATTTATCTTAAATAAAGGAAGCTGTCAAATGAATAAAAAGCAGTCAAAATAGCCAAAAACAGTGTTAACTAAAAACATGTAATAGGCACCTAATATTGTATAATTTATGAATTTAATGTTGCCAAAATGCAACCAAATTGCATTAGGAAGCTGTAATATGATATAAAGCAACTATACTAATATACCTGACTGACTTTAACATTGTAATAGTCAAGTTAGCAAAATATTTACTTATACCATGTATGGCTGAAGCCAATTATCCAGTACAAAAATAATCATATCTGGCTAAATACTTACATAATACTAACAAGAATAAGATAGAAAGGTACAATACATCAGTATACCCTAATAAGAAACAAACTCAGTTGAAAGTAAAGTCAATTCTAAAAGAATTTAACTAATTAGAGTGAGATTTGTCACGCCATAAAAAAGGACATCTCAAGACCAATCAATGATGCTATGTCATCTTGTGATAAATATAATATATGTACAGAGTAACCAGGTATCACAAAAGATAGACAAAATAATAAACTCTGTGTGTACAGTAGTGAAATAATACATATATTAAAGAAAAAGACTAATCATTGTATTAGAAAACTGACAAGAATCTAGGCCATGAGCAGAGGCCATATAAAATTGTATTTATTTGTGTTTTATCTATGTTAAAATTTGTTTATTTTGTTGTAGGAAAGTAGTAGTAGTAGTAGATGTTCAGCTTGTGGAAGGAACTTAGTAACTCCACAACAATTTTTGTTATAAAAAATGAGTTTTCAATGACAACAACTCAAGGTGAGGGTTGTATATTGTATTGTTTATTAGACTTAAGTTAATTAGAAACCAATCATATTTAGTATGGCTAGATTCAGTTAAAAACAGGGAATCTAAATGTATTAATGGCATACAAATTGTGAGTACTAAGGTAAAACTGTTTGATAAATACCAGTGTAATTTTTGAAATATCCTTTGTATGAAGAATAAGAAATTCGTTCTAAAAGCTTCTACGGAAGTGAAAATTGTTCTATGACATTCCATTTCGTTTATTCTCGAACAATCTAGAAAGAATTTTACACAAATATACCGGAAGTCGATGAAAACAGTCATCCTGAATTAGTATAAAAGCGAGACCAAATTCGACCCAAAAACACTTGAAACTTGAACTCCAGAACTGATGCATCTCACACAACACTGATCAACGCAGCTAAGGCGAAACCGAAGAGGCGAGAAATCGACAAGACACGGCAGGAAGGCTTTTCCCGTACATAGACATACCGACTGACTTAACCTCAACGAGAATCTTCGCCAAATGTATCGCTGAAATAAAGCAGCGATACGGCAAATTTTAATAGAAATCACGCAGCCAGAACGTCGACGGCCCAGGAAGGACCAAAAATTTAAATAGAGAACGAATTCTGCTGTGTTCGCATTGACTGACTAACTTGACAAATAATTCCCCCTAACGTAAACATACAATACACAAAGCCTTCCTCGACACTGCATGAGAATCAGCGCTGTGGCGGATAATTTCTGAATTAACGCGGAGCAGCTGACGAGCTTTTGGCGGCGTTTGAACGAGATTCTACTGCCAAACGTTTTTACAAAAGTGCGGAAAAAGTAAACGATCGCAAAATTTGACTTTAAATAGATTCAGTGTATACCCGAAGAGGCGAGATTGAGAAACTACCCGAAAGGAGTGTCCAGTGCGAGAATAAATAACCATTGGAACGTGAGTTACCAAAATTAAAGTCATTTGTTACTTGGTTACATTTTATCACGCAGTTGTACTTCACACGCCACACATACACCTTCAAATCTCTTAGTTTTTTCTTGTAAGGCATCTAATTGATATGTCTTGGTAGTTCAAAGGAGTCACGTCCTGAGAGTAAAGATTTTTCACGTATTAAACTCATGCTTTTCAACTGAGTCAAAATCTGAAATATACTAGCCGATACTTGATTGGATATATATAAAAAATTGTCAATAATAATAACTTGTAAAATTTTTTCTCTGCAATTTTATAATTTTTTCTATGAATGTTAGTCCTTCAGACAATTTGTTTGTTTTTTTGAAGAATCATTAAACTTAACTGATTTTTCCAAGCTAAACTGACTTGTTTAAATTTTTTCGTAGATTTAAAAATTTTATCAATCACATTTTTTTTTCTTGGAACAAACTTTTCCAAGTGGCGCCCACAAAAAGCATAGTATTAAGTTGTGTTACAGGACTACATCACAGCAGAGGATCCAGTCAACAGAGTAAGTAACAAAAGTGCGCGGAGGTATCGCCCGACAGTTTACAACACAAACATTTACACAACACCCACTACTTGTGTTTCAATAAATTGGCAGCCCAACTAGTGAGGCTTGAAAAAGACGGAACAAGCCCGGCAACTACCAACATATTAAAATGTCGCAAACAAAATTAATGATGATGATCCAAAAATTGGAAGAAACAAACAAAAATAGTAAGGAGCGAATGCTCCAAAGAATGGAAGAAAATATGAATAGATTCAGACAGGAAGAAAGGGAGGAAAGACAGAAATATAAGGAGGAAATAATAGGGGCGATAGAATCTTGGGGAGAATCCCTGAGAGAGAATAGACGGAAAGAGAGAGAGGAGAATGAAAAACAAATACAGAAAATTCGGGAGGAAGGTGAAAAATGGAGAGAATCCTTGAGGGAGGAAACTCAAAAATGGGTAGAGTCCGTTACGAAAAATAATAATGCAAATTACGAAACAGTACACGAAAATATCGAGGAGAGTAAAACCGACAATGATAGGGAGGTCGAGGTAATGGAGGAACAGGTAGAAGGATTACAGATTCTATTTCGTCATCTTCCAGAAGATAATAACGGTCCTGAAACCATAGAGAAAGAAACAGTAGAAACGAAACAAAACATAGCTAATAGATTGAACAGACCGAGAAAAACAAACAGGGAGTATACAAAGGAAATAGGAGAAATGACTCAAGGCGGTTTAATTAATATACTCAACCCCCCGGTCACTGACCGCAGAGAAAGAAGTTATATGAAAGAATATAAACAGAATTTAATGAAAAGGGACAAAAAGAAAGAGTGTATTACAAAGAAAATCATAGGCCAAAATACTTTTAAGGTAAGCGTGCCTAGAAAAAAGATACATTCCAAAAAGAAGGAATATTATGAGGAACAAATGGGCCAGCTTATAGAAAAATACACTCAGGCAATAAGAGAAATAAGAAAGAAAAGGAATCAAGAGAATAGGCCCCAGGCAAGTAATGACGAAAGACCCCGAACAGTTCAGGTAAACCATGTATTGGCAGAAACTGGCCGAGAACCAGATAAAGATCCCCAAAATGAAAGTGAGAGAGAGGAGGAAGTCCGCTATGCAGAAAAATTATGGCCCAAACATGTGATGAGATGGTAATGCCATGGATTAATCATCCAGAATAAATGTCATAGACCAGGCATTTGAAGGAGTAGAGGTGCTAAACATCGAAGGTCGAATATTGAAAAGAGAAGGAATTAAAAAGGAATGGGAATGATAAATAATGACATAATATAAGGAACACACAACCAAAAGGGGTTGAAATAATCAAGGTAATTAACCCAAACTGACAAATATAAACCCAAATATTATCAAACATGAAAACAATACCTACGAGGTAACTGACACAATTAGGAACAAGGTAAAAGGTATGTATAACCAGACTTCATTAAAAAAGTACCATGATTAAAAAAAAAATCGCAAGTCGAATACTCAATCAGTGACCAAGTACCATGACCAAAAACCAAAGTCAAATACAGCATCATAGAGAAGGTACCTTGACTAAACATGTTAACGTGAATTTTTTAACTTAGCCATAATTAGAAAGGAGGTAGAGATTATTAAATAAAAATAAATATTATTGTATAGAGATTATTATTAATAAATATTACGAGAAGGACACCTTACACCAAAGGCATAAAGATATATAAAATATAGATTTATTTCCAATAGCCATGTCAACGTATATTTACCAACTTACCCGTACTTAGAGAAGGAGAGAGATTGTTATAAATAAATATTACGAGATGGACACTTAGTAAAGGAGAAAAGAAGGAGAAATACTGTCATATATTTGATATTTAAATGGAAATGATAAATGAAAAAAAAAAGGAAAAACAGTGTGTTACATAAGGAGGTAATGATGAATATGAATATAGCTATTAACATTGAATGATTTTAAACGATAATTTTAAGCTGCGGAGAACGATATATTAATATAATTGTGAATTAATCAGAAGAGTTTAAGAAAGGGAATTTATGTGTAGGAGCCTATGATCTTTGAAAATTGTATTTTTTTATTATTATTATTATTATTATTTGTTGCAAAGGTGCAATTATTATTTTCTGAACAGGGATGTGTTGCCTCTGATTTCAGTAGTTATAGACAGGAAGGGACAGAGAATGTATGCCATAGCGAGCCACTCTGACTCCCAACCCTCTATGTAAGTTAGGGAATTGATAGGGAATTATATCAAAGATTAATTATAAAACATCAAGGTAAAAAGGAAAGGAATAGGTGATACGACAAAGAACGAAATAGGAATATTGAGTTGGATTAATATATTAAAGGAGTAGTACAGGAATTTAATTATAAGATAAAAGAATGAGATATAAAGAAGCTAATAAAGGGTTAATATGGAGATGATAATTTCATCAAAACCAAAGATATGTTTTTCCAAAATTATCAACTTTAACGGAAAGGCATATGTAACGTCACAGAACGTTCCATAAAAGAAATCATTTATATAGTAAGTTAGCACAAGAGGAAGGTGAGGTGAACAGTATCGAACCCAAGTAGTCCCAAAAAATTGTGTAATTTTGTATAATAATTATTTCTATCAACTTGAAAAAAACGACCAAACTATGACTAAGACAAAACCCCATATATATTATTAAGGTGAATAAGAGTGAAAAAACCATAAGACACTATAAGAGAGAGAAATAATGTCAGAATCAACCAAAATAAAGTCAATAATTATTAAGTTTTATAACTATGAATAGAGTATTAAAAACTATTTTTTGTGAATAAATGGACATGATCCATTATTATATTATGTGGTGTAAATAAAATAAATGTATTAAATGATTTAAATACATTATTAGAAAGAGTTTAAGTTAGAATAAAAATGATATATTTGTTATGACAAAAAATATTAATGTGTTGGATTTGAGACCATACACCAAGATTTCATGAAAAAATTAATTATTATCAGATTTAAATAAAAACTACAGTATATGTAATTGTCAAGCAGACAATAGTGAACAATTTATCTTAAATAAAGGAAGCTGTCAAATGAATAAAAAGCAGTCAAAATAGCCAAAAACAGTGTTAACTAAAAACATGTAATAGGCACCTAATATTGTATAATTTATGAATTTAATGTTGCCAAAATGCAACCAAATTGCATTAGGAAGCTGTAATATGATATAAAGCAACTATACTAATATACCTGACTGACTTTAACATTGTAATAGTCAAGTTAGCAAAATATTTACTTATACCATGTATGGCTGAAGCCAATTATCCAGTACAAAAATAATCATATCTGGCTAAATACTTACATAATACTAACAAGAATAAGATAGAAAGGTACAATACATCAGTATACCCTAATAAGAAACAAACTCAGTTGAAAGTAAAGTCAATTCTAAAAGAATTTAACTAATTAGAGTGAGATTTGTCACGCCATAAAAAAGGACATCTCAAGACCAATCAATGATGCTATGTCATCTTGTGATAAATATAATATATGTACAGAGTAACCAGGTATCACAAAAGATAGACAAAATAATAAACTCTGTGTGTACAGTAGTGAAATAATACATATATTAAAGAAAAAGACTAATCATTGTATTAGAAAACTGACAAGAATCTAGGCCATGAGCAGAGGCCATATAAAATTGTATTTATTTGTGTTTTATCTATGTTAAAATTTGTTTATTTTGTTGTAGGAAAGTAGTAGTAGTAGTAGATGTTCAGCTTGTGGAAGGAACTTAGTAACTCCACAACAATTTTTGTTATAAAAAATGAGTTTTCAATGACAACAACTCAAGGTGAGGGTTGTATATTGTATTGTTTATTAGACTTAAGTTAATTAGAAACCAATCATATTTAGTATGGCTAGATTCAGTTAAAAACAGGGAATCTAAATGTATTAATGGCATACAAATTGTGAGTACTAATGTAAAACTGTTTGATAAATACCAGTGTAATTTTTGAAATATCCTTTGTATGAAGAATAAGAAATTCGTTCTAAAAGCTTCTACGGAAGTGAAAATTGTTCTATGACATTCCATTTCGTTTATTCTCGAACAATCTAGAAAGAATTTTACACAAATATACCGGAAGTCGATGAAAACAGTCATCCTGAATTAGTATAAAAGCGAGACCAAATTCGACCCAAAAACACTTGAAACTTGAACTCCAGAACTGATGCATCTCACACAACACTGATCAACGCAGCTAAGGCGAAACCGAAGAGGCGAGAAATCGACAAGACACGGCAGGAAGGCTTTTCCCGTACATAGACATACCGACTGACTTAACCTCAACGAGAATCTTCGCCAAATGTATCGCTGAAATAAAGCAGCGATACGGCAAATTTTAATAGAAATCACGCAGCCAGAACGTCGACGGCCCAGGAAGGACCAAAAATTTAAATAGAGAACGAATTCTGCTGTGTTCGCATTGACTGACTAACTTGACAAATAATTCCCCCTAACGTAAACATACAATACACAAAGCCTTCCTCGACACTGCATGAGAATCAGCGCTGTGGCGGATAATTTCTGAATTAACGCGGAGCAGCTGACGAGCTTTTGGCGGCGTTTGAACGAGATTCTACTGCCAAACGTTTTTACAAAAGTGCGGAAAAAGTAAACGATCGCAAAATTTGACTTTAAATAGATTCAGTGTATACCCGAAGAGGCGAGATTGAGAAACTACCCGAAAGGAGTGTCCAGTGCGAGAATAAATAACCATTGGAACGTGAGTTACCAAAATTAAAGTCATTTGTTACTTGGTTACATTTTATCACGCAGTTGTACTTCACACGCCACACATACACCTTCAAATCTCTTAGTTTTTTCTTGTAAGGCATCTAATTGATATGTCTTGGTAGTTCAAAGGAGTCACGTCCTGAGAGTAAAGATTTTTCACGTATTAAACTCATGCTTTTCAACTGAGTCAAAATCTGAAATATACTAGCCGATACTTGATTGGATATATATAAAAAATTGTCAATAATAATAACTTGTAAAATTTTTTCTCTGCAATTTTATAATTTTTTCTATGAATGTTAGTCCTTCAGACAATTTGTTTGTTTTTTTGAAGAATCATTAAACTTAACTGATTTTTCCAAGCTAAACTGACTTGTTTAAATTTTTTCGTAGATTTAAAAATTTTATCAATCACATTTTTTTTTCTTGGAACAAACTTTTCCAAGTGGCGCCCACAAAAAGCATAGTATTAAGTTGTGTTACAGGACTACATCACAGCAGAGGATCCAGTCAACAGAGTAAGTAACAAAAGTGCGCGGAGGTAACGCCCGACAGTTTACAACAGAAACATTTACACAACACCCACTACTTGTGTTTCTATAAATTGGCAGCCCAACTAGTGAGGCTTGAAAAAGACGGAACAAGCCCGGCAACTACCAACATATTAAAATGTCGCAAACAAAATTAATGATGATGATCCAAAAATTGGAAGAAACAAACAAAAATAGTAAGGAGCGAATGCTCCAAAGAATGGAAGAAAATATGAATAGATTCAGACAGGAAGAAAGGGAGGAAAGACAGAAATATAAGGAGGAAATAATAGGGGCGATAGAATCTTGGGGAGAATCCCTGAGAGAGAATAGACGGAAAGAGAGAGAGGAGAATGAAAAACAAATACAGAAAATTCGGGAGGAAGGTGAAAAATGGAGAGAATCCTTGAGGGAGGAAACTCAAAAATGGGTAGAGTCCGTTACGAAAAATAATAATGCAAATTACGAAACAGTACACGAAAATATCGAGGAGAGTAAAACCGACAATGATAGGGAGGTCGAGGTAATGGAGGAACAGGTAGAAGGATTACAGATTCTATTTCGTCATCTTCCAGAAGATAATAACGGTCCTGAAACCATAGAGAAAGAAACAGTAGAAACGAAACAAAACATAGCTAATAGATTGAACAGACCGAGAAAAACAAACAGGGAGTATACAAAGGAAATAGGAGAAATGACTCAAGGCGGTTTAATTAATATACTCAACCCCCCGGTCACTGACCGCAGAGAAAGAAGTTATATGAAAGAATATAAACAGAATTTAATGAAAAGGGACAAAAAGAAAGAGTGTATTACAAAGAAAATCATAGGCCAAAATACTTTTAAGGTAAGCGTGCCTAGAAAAAAGATACATTCCAAAAAGAAGGAATATTATGAGGAACAAATGGGCCAGCTTATAGAAAAATACACTCAGGCAATAAGAGAAATAAGAAAGAAAAGGAATCAAGAGAATAGGCCCCAGGCAAGTAATGACGAAAGACCCCGAACAGTTCAGGTAAACCATGTATTGGCAGAAACTGGCCGAGAACCAGATAAAGATCCCCAAAATGAAAGTGAGAGAGAGGAGGAAGTCCGCTATGCAGAAAAATTATGGCCCAAACATGTGATGAGATGGTAATGCCATGGATTAATCATCCAGAATAAATGTCATAGACCAGGCATTTGAAGGAGTAGAGGTGCTAAACATCGAAGGTCGAATATTGAAAAGAGAAGGAATTAAAAAGGAATGGGAATGATAAATAATGACATAATATAAGGAACACACAACCAAAAGGGGTTGAAATAATCAAGGTAATTAACCCAAACTGACAAATATAAACCCAAATATTATCAAACATGAAAACAATACCTACGAGGTAACTGACACAATTAGGAACAAGGTAAAAGGTATGTATAACCAGACTTCATTAAAAAAGTACCATGATTAAAAAAAAAATCGCAAGTCGAATACTCAATCAGTGACCAAGTACCATGACCAAAAACCAAAGTCAAATACAGCATCATAGAGAAGGTACCTTGACTAAACATGTTAACGTGAATTTTTTAACTTAGCCATAATTAGAAAGGAGGTAGAGATTATTAAATAAAAATAAATATTATTGTATAGAGATTATTATTAATAAATATTACGAGAAGGACACCTTACACCAAAGGCATAAAGATATATAAAATATAGATTTATTTCCAATAGCCATGTCAACGTATATTTACCAACTTACCCGTACTTAGAGAAGGAGAGAGATTGTTATAAATAAATATTACGAGATGGACACTTAGTAAAGGAGAAAAGAAGGAGAAATACTGTCATATATTTGATATTTAAATGGAAATGATAAATGAAAAAAAAAAGGAAAAACAGTGTGTTACATAAGGAGGTAATGATGAATATGAATATAGCTATTAACATTGAATGATTTTAAACGATAATTTTAAGCTGCGGAGAACGATATATTAATATAATTGTGAATTAATCAGAAGAGTTTAAGAAAGGGAATTTATGTGTAGGAGCCTATGATCTTTGAAAATTGTATTTTTTTATTATTATTATTATTATTATTTGTTGCAAAGGTGCAATTATTATTTTCTGAACAGGGATGTGTTGCCTCTGATTTCAGTAGTTATAGACAGGAAGGGACAGAGAATGTATGCCATAGCGAGCCACTCTGACTCCCAACCCTCTATGTAAGTTAGGGAATTGATAGGGAATTATATCAAAGATTAATTATAAAACATCAAGGTAAAAAGGAAAGGAATAGGTGATACGACAAAGAACGAAATAGGAATATTGAGTTGGATTAATATATTAAAGGAGTAGTACAGGAATTTAATTATAAGATAAAAGAATGAGATATAAAGAAGCTAATAAAGGGTTAATATGGAGATGATAATTTCATCAAAACCAAAGATATGTTTTTCCAAAATTATCAACTTTAACGGAAAGGCATATGTAACGTCACAGAACGTTCCATAAAAGAAATCATTTATATAGTAAGTTAGCACAAGAGGAAGGTGAGGTGAACAGTATCGAACCCAAGTAGTCCCAAAAAATTGTGTAATTTTGTATAATAATTATTTCTATCAACTTGAAAAAAACGACCAAACTATGACTAAGACAAAACCCCATATATATTATTAAGGTGAATAAGAGTGAAAAAACCATAAGACACTATAAGAGAGAGAAATAATGTCAGAATCAACCAAAATAAAGTCAATAATTATTAAGTTTTATAACTATGAATAGAGTATTAAAAACTATTTTTTGTGAATAAATGGACATGATCCATTATTATATTATGTGATGTAAATAAAATAAATGTATTAAATGATTTAAATACATTATTAGAAAGAGTTTAAGTTAGAATAAAAATGATATATTTGTTATGACAAAAAATATTAATGTGTTGGATTTGAGACCATACACCAAGATTTCATGAAAAAATTAATTATTATCAGATTTAAATAAAAACTACAGTATATGTAATTGTCAAGCAGACAATAGTGAACAATTTATCTTAAATAAAGGAAGCTGTCAAATGAATAAAAAGCAGTCAAAATAGCCAAAAACAGTGTTAACTAAAAACATGTAATAGGCACCTAATATTGTATAATTTATGAATTTAATGTTGCCAAAATGCAACCAAATTGCATTAGGAAGCTGTAATATGATATAAAGCAACTATACTAATATACCTGACTGACTTTAACATTGTAATAGTCAAGTTAGCAAAATATTTACTTATACCATGTATGGCTGAAGCCAATTATCCAGTACAAAAATAATCATATCTGGCTAAATACTTACATAATACTAACAAAAATAAGATAGAAAGGTACAATACATCAGTATACCCTAATAAGAAACAAACTCAGTTGAAAGTAAAGTCAATTCTAAAAGAATTTAACTAATTAGAGTGAGATTTGTCACGCCATAAAAAAGGACATCTCAAGACCAATCAATGATGCTATGTCATCTTGTGATAAATATAATATATGTACAGAGTAACCAGGTATCACAAAAGATAGACAAAATAATAAACTCTGTGTGTACAGTAGTGAAATAATACATATATTAAAGAAAAAGACTAATCATTGTATTAGAAAACTGACAAGAATCTAGGCCATGAGCAGAGGCCATATAAAATTGTATTTATTTGTGTTTTATCTATGTTAAAATTTGTTTATTTTGTTGTAGGAAAGTAGTAGTAGTAGATGTTCAGCTTGTGGAAGGAACTTAGTAACTCCACAACAATTTTTGTTATAAAAAGTGAGTTTTCAATGACAACAACTCAAGGTGAGGGTTGTATATTGTATTGTTTATTAGACTTAAGTTAATTAGAAACCAATCATATTTAGTATCGCTAGATTCAGTTAAAAACAGGGAATCTAAATGTATTAATGGCATACAAATTGTGAGTACTAATGTAAAACTGTTTGATAAATACCAGTGTAATTTTTGAAATATCCTTTGTATGAAGAATAAGAAATTCGTTCTAAAAGCTTCTACGGAAGTGAAAATTGTTCTATGACATTCCATTTCGTTTATTCTCGAACAATCTAGAAAGAATTTTACACAAATATACCGGAAGTCGATGAAAACAGTCATCCTGAATTAGTATAAAAGCGAGACCAAATTCGACCCAAAAACACTTGAAACTTGAACTCCAGAACTGATGCATCTCACACAACACTGATCAACGCAGCTAAGGCGAAACCGAAGAGGCGAGAAATCGACAAGACACGGCAGGAAGGCTTTTCCCGTACATAGACATACCGACTGACTTAATCTCAACGAGAATCTTCGCCAAATGTATCGCTGAAATAGAGCAGCGATACGGCAAATTTTAATAGAAATCACGCAGCCAGAACGTCGACGGCCCAGGAAGGACCAAAAATTTAAATAGAGAACGAATTCTGCTGTGTTCGCATTGACTGACTAACTTGACAAATAATTCCCCCTAACGTAAACATACAATACACAAAGCCTTCCTCGACACTGCATGGGAATCAGCGCTGCGGCGGATAATTTCTGAATTAACGCGGAGCAGCTGACGAGCTTTTGGCGGCGTTTGAACGAGATTCTACTGCCAAACGTTTTTACAAAAGTGCAGAAAAAGTAAACGATCGCAAAATTTGACTTTAAATAGATTCAGTGTATACCCGAAGAGGCGAGATTGAGAAACTACCCGAAAGGAGTGTCCAGTGCGAGAATAAATAACCATTGGAACGTGAGTTACCAAAATTAAAGTCATTTGTTACTTGGTTACATTTTATCACGCAGTTGTACTTCACACGCCACACATACACCTTCAAATCACTTAGTTTTTTCTTGTAAGGCATCTAATTGATATGTCTTGGTAGTTCAAAGGAGTCACGTCCTGAGAGTAAAGATTTTTCACGTATTAAACTCATGCTTTTCAACTGAGTCAAAATCTGAAATATACTAGCCGATACTTGATTGGATATATATAAAAAATTGTCAATAATAATAACTTGTAAAATTTTTTCTCTGCAATTTTATAATTTTTTCTATGAATGTTAGTCCTTCAGACAATTTGTTTATTTTTTTGAAGAATCATTATACTTAACTGATTTTTCCAAGCTAAACTGACTTGTTTAAATTTTTTCGTAGATTTAAAAATTTTATCAATCACATTTTTTTTTCTTGGAACAAACGTTTCCAAGTGGCGCCCACAAAAAGCATAGTATTAAGTTGTGTTACAGGACTACATCACAGCAGAGGATCCAGTCAACAGAGTAAGTAACAAAGGTGCGCGGAGGTAACGCCCGACAGTTTACAACACAAACATTTACACAACACCCACTACTTGTGTTTCTATAAATTGGCAGCCCAACTAGTGAGGCTTGAAAAAGACGGAACAAGCCCGGCAACTACCAACATATTAAAATGTCGCAAACAAAATTAATGATGATGATCCAAAAATTGGAAGAAACAAACAAAAATAGTAAGGAGCGAATGCTCCAAAGAATGGAAGAAAATATGAATAGATTCAGACAAGAAGAAAGGGAGGAAAGACAGAAATATAAGGAGGAAATAATAGGGGCGATAGAATGTTGGGGAGAATCCCTGAGAGAGAATAGACGGAAAGAGAGAGAGGAGAATGAAAAACAAATACAGAAAATTCGGGAGGAAGGTGAATAATGGAGAGAATCCTTGAGGGAGGAAACTCAAAAATGGGTAGAGTCCGTTACGAAAAATAATAATGCAAATTACAAAACAGTACACGAAAATATCGAGGAGAGTAAAACCGACAATGACAGGGAGGTCGAGGTAATGGAGGAACAGGTAGAAGGATTACAGATTCTATTTCGTCATCTTCCAGAAACGAAAAATAATAATGCAAATTACGAAATAGTAGACGAAAAGATCGAGGAGAGTAAAACCGACAATGATAGGGAGGTCGAGGTAATGGAGGAACAGGTAGCAGGATTACAGATTCTATTTCGTCATCTTCCAGAAGATAATAACGGTCCTGAAACCATAGAGAAAGAAACAGTAGAAACGAAACAAAACATAGCTAATAGATTGAACAGACCGAGAAAAACAAACAGGGAGTATACAAAGGAAATAGGAGAAATGACTCAAGGCGGTTTAATTAATATACTTAACCCCCCGGTCACTGACCGCAGAGAAAGAAGTTATATCAAAGAATATAAACAGAATTTAATGAAAAGGGACAAAAAGAAAGAGTGTATTACAAAGAAAATCATAGGCCAAAATACTTTTAAGGTAAGCGTGCCTAGAAAAAAGATACATTCCAAAAAGAAGGAATATTATGAGGAACAAATGGGCCAGCTTATAGAAAAATACGCTCAGGCAATAAGAGAAATAAGAAAGAAAAGGAATCAAGAGAATAGGCCCCAGGCAAGTAATGACGAAAGACCCCGAACAGTTCAGGTAAACCATGTATTGGCAGAAACTGGCCGAGAACCAGATAATGATCCCCAAAATGAAAGTGAGAGAGAGGAGGAAGTCCGCTATGCAGAAAAATTATGGCCCAAACATGTGATGAGATGGTAATGCCATGGATTAATCATCCAGAATAAATGTCATAGACCAGGCATTTGAAGGAGTAGAGGTGCTAAACATCGAAGGTCGAATATTGAAAAGAGAAGGAATTAAAAAGGAATGGGAATGATAAATAATGACATAATATAAGGAACACACAACCAAAAGGGGTTGAAATAATCAAGGTAATTAACCCAAACTGACAAATATAAACCCAAATATTATCAAACATGAAAACAATACCTACGAGGTAACTGACACAATTAGGAACAAGGTAAAAGGTACGTATAACCAGACTTCATTAAAAAAGTACCATGATTAAAAAAAAAAATCGCAAGTCGAATACTCAATCAGTGACCAAGTACCATGACCAAAAACCAAAGTCAAATACAGCATCATAGAGAAGGTACCTTGACTAAACATGTTAACGTGAATTTTTTAACTTAGCCATAATTAGAAAGGAGGTAGAGATTATTAAATAAAAATAAATATTATTGTATAGAGATTATTATTAATAAATATTACGAGAAGGACACCTTACACCAAAGGCATAAAGATATATAAAATATAGATTTATTTCCAATAGCCATGTCAACGTATATTTACCAACTTACCCGTACTTAGAGAAGGAGAGAGATTGTTATAAATAAATATTACGAGATGGACACTTAGTAAAGGAGAAAAGAAGGAGAAATACTGTCATATATTTTATATTTAAATGGAAATGATAAATGAAAAAAAAAAGGAAAAACAGTGTGTTACATAAGGAGGTAATGATGAATATGAATATAGCTATTAACATTGAATGATTTTAAACGATAATTTTAACCTGCGGAGAACGATATATTAATATAATTGTGAATTAATCAGAAGAGTTTAAGAAAGGAAATTTATGTGTAGGAGCCTATGATCTTTGAATATTGTATTTTTTTTTTATTATTATTATTATTATTTGTTGCAAAGGTGCAATTATTATTTTCTGAACAGGGATGTGTTGCCTCTGATGCACGCCATAAAAAAGGACATCTCAAGACCAATCAATGATGCTATGTCATCTTGTGATAAATATAATATATGTACAGAGTAACCAGGTATCACAAAAGATAGACAAAATAATAAACTCTGTGTGTACAGTAGTGAAATAATACATATATTAAAGAAAAAGACTAATCATTGTATTAGAAAACTGACAAGAATCTAGGCCATGAGCAGAGGCCATATAAAATTGTATTTATTTGTGTTTTATCTATGTTAAAATTTGTTTATTTTGTTGTAGGAAAGTAGTAGTAGTAGATGTTCAGCTTGTGGAAGGAACTTAGTAACTCCACAACAATTTTTGTTATAAAAAATGAGTTTTCAATGACAACAACTCAAGGTGAGGGTTGTATATTGTATTGTTTATTAGACTTAAGTTAATTAGAAACCAATCATATTTAGTATCGCTAGATTCAGTTAAAAACAGGGAATCTAAATGTATTAATGGCATACAAATTGTGAGTACTAATGTAAAACTGTTTGATAAATACCAGTGTAATTTTTGAAATATCCTTTGTATGAAGAATAAGAAATTCGTTCTAAAAGCTTCTACGGAAGTGAAAATTGTTCTATGACATTCCATTTCGTTTATTCTCGAACAATCTAGAAAGAATTTTACACAAATATACCGGAAGTCGATGAAAACAGTCATCCTGAATTAGTATAAAAGCGAGACCAAATTCGACCCAAAAACACTTGAAACTTGAACTCCAGAACTGATGCATCTCACACAACACTGATCAACGCAGCTAAGGCAAAACCGAAGAGGCGAGAAATCGACAAGACACGGCAGGAAGGCTTTTCCCGTACATAGGCATACCGACTGACTTAACCTCAACGAGAATCTTCGCCAAATGTATCGCTGAAATAGAGCAGCGATACGGCAAATTTTAATAGAAATCACGCAGCCAGAACGTCGACGGCCCAGGAAGGACCAAAAATTTAAATAGAGAACGAATTCTGCTGTGTTCGCATTGACTGACTAACTTGACAAATAATTCCCCCTAACGTAAACATACAATACACAAAGCCTTCCTCGACACTGCATGGGAATCAGCGCTGCGGCGGATAATTTCTGAATTAACGCGGAGCAGCTGACGAGCTTTTGGCGGCGTTTGAACGAGATTCTACTGCCAAACGTTTTTACAAAAGTGTGGAAAAAGTAAACGATCGCAAAATTTGACTTTAAATAGATTCAGTGTATACCCGAAGAGGCGAGATTGAGAAACTACCCGAAAGGAGTGTCCAGTGCGAGAATAAATAACCATTGGAACGTGAATTACCAAAATTAAAGTCATTTGTTACTTGGTTACATTTTATCACGCAGTTGTATTTCACACGCCACACATACACCTTCAAATCACTTAGTTTTTTCTTGTAAGGCATCTAATTGATATGTCTTGGTAGTTCAAAGGAGTCACGTCCTGAGAGTAAAGATTTTTCACGTATTAAACTCATGCTTTTCAACTGAGTCAAAATCTGAAATATACTAGCCGATACTTGATTGGATATATATAAAAAATTGTCAATAATAATAACTTGTAAAATTTTTTCTCTGCAATTTTATAAATTTTTCTATGAATGTTAGTCCTTCAGACAATTTGTTTGTTTTTTTGAAGAATCATTAAACTTAACTGATTTTTCCAAGCTAAACTGACTTGTTTAAATTTTTTCGTAGATTTAAAAATTTTATCAATCACATTTTTTTTCTTGGAACAAACGTTTCCAAGTGGCGCCCACAAAAAGCATAGTATTAAGTTGTGTTACAGGACTACATCACAGCAGAGGATCCAGTCAACAGAGTAAGTAACAAAAGTGCGCGGAGGTAACGCCCGACAGTTTACAACACAAACATTTACACAACACCCACTACTTGTGTTTCTATAAATTGGCAGCCCAACTAGTGAGGCTTGAAAAAGACGGAACAAGCCCGGCAACTACCAACATATTAAAATGTCGCAAACAAAATTAATGATGATGATCCAAAAATTGGAAGAAACAAACAAAAATAGTAAGGAGCGAATGCTCCAAAGAATGGAAGAAAATATGAATAGATTCAGACAGGAAGAAAGGGAGGAAAGACAGAAATATAAGGAGGAAATAATAGGGGCGATAGAATGTTGGGGAGAATCCCTGAGAGAGAATAGACGGAAAGAGAGAGAGGAGAATGAAAAACAAATACAGAAAATTCGGGAGGAAGGTGAAAAATGGAGAGAATCCTTGAGGGAGGAAACTCAAAAATGGGTAGAGTCCGTTACGAAAAATAATAATGCAAATTACAAAACAGTACACGAAAATATCGAGAAGAGTAAAACCGACAATGACAGGGAGGTCGAGGTAATGGAGGAACAGGTAGAAGGATTACAGATTCTATTTCGTCATCTTCCAGAAACGAAAAATAATAATGCAAATTACGAAATAGTAGACGAAAAGATCGAGGAGAGTAAAACCGACAATGATAGGGAGGTCGAGGTAATGGAGGAACAGGTAGAAGGATTACAGATTCTATTTCGTCATCTTCCAGAAGATAATAACGGTCCTGAAACCATAGAGAAAGAAACAGTAGAAACGAAACAAAACATAGCTAATAGATTGAACAGACCGAGAAAAACAAACAGGGAGTATACAAAGGAAATAGGAGAAATGACTCAAGGCGGTTTAATTAATATACTTAACCCCCCGGTCACTGACCGCAGAGAAAGAAGTTATATGAAAGAATATAAACAGAATTTAATGAAAAGGGACAAAAAGAAAGAGTGTATTACAAAGAAAATCATAGGCCAAAATACTTTTAAGGTAAGCGTGCCTAGAAAAAAGATACATTCCAAAAAGAAGGAATATTATGAGGAACAAATGGGCCAGCTTATAGAAAAATACGCTCAGGCAATAAGAGAAATAAGAAAGAAAAGGAATCAAGAGAATAGGCCCCAGGCAAGTAATGACGAAAGACCCCGAACAGTTCAGGTAAACCATGTATTGGCAGAAACTGGCCGAGAACCAGATAATGATCCCCAAAATGAAAGTGAGAGAGAGGAGGAAGTCCGCTATGCAGAAAAATTATGGCCCAAACATGTGATGAGATGGTAATGCCATGGATTAATCATCCAGAATAAATGTCATAGACCAGGCATTTGAAGGAGTAGAGGTGCTAAACATCGAAGGTCGAATATTGAAAAGAGAAGTTATTAAAAAGGAATGGGAATGATAAATAATGACATAATATAAGGAACACACAACCAAAAGGGGTTGAAATAATCAAGGTAATTAACCCAAACTGACAAATATAAACCCAAATATTATGAAACATGAAAACAATACCTACGAGGTAACTGACACAATTAGGAACAAGGTAAAAGGTACGTATAACCAGACTTCATTAAAAAAGTACCATGATTAAAAAAAAAAATCGCAAGTCGAATACTCAATCAGTGACCAAGTACCATGACCAAAAACCAAAGTCAAATACAGCATCATAGAGAAGGTACCTTGACTAAACATGTTAACGTGAATTTTTTAACTTAGCCATAATTAGAAAGGAGGTAGAGATTATTAAATAAAAATAAATATTATTGTATAGAGATTATTATTAATAAATATTACGAGAAGGACACCTTACACCAAAGGCATAAAGATATATAAAATATAGATTTATTTCCAATAGCCTTGTCAACGTATATTTACCAACTTACCCGTACTTAGAGAAGGAGAGAGATTGTTATAAATAAATATTACGAGATGGACACTTAGTAAAGGAGAAAAGAAGGAGAAATACTGTCATATATTTGATATTTAAATGGAAATGATAAATGAAAAAAAAAAGGAAAAACAGTGTGTTACATAAGGAGGTAATGATGAATATGAATATAGCTATTAACATTGAATGA
This sequence comes from Magicicada septendecula, assembly GCA_034769895.1. Taxonomy (NCBI): domain Eukaryota; kingdom Metazoa; phylum Arthropoda; class Insecta; order Hemiptera; family Cicadidae; genus Magicicada; species Magicicada septendecula. The sequence goes on from CM068369.1 coordinate 154,822,297, forward strand.
TTTTAAACGATAATTTTAACCTGCGGAGAACGATATATTAATATAATTGTGAATTAATCAGAAGAGTTTAAGAAAGGAAATTTATGTGTAGGAGCCTATGATCTTTGAATATTGTATTTTTTTTTATTATTATTATTATTATTTGTTGCAAAGGTGCAATTATTATTTTCTGAACAGGGATGTGTTGCCTCTGATTTCAGTAGTTGTAGACAGGAAGGGACAGAGAATGTATGCCATAGCGAGCCACTCTGACTCCCAACCCTGTATGTAAGTTAGGGAATTGATAGGGAATTATATCAAAGATTAATTATAAAACATCAAGGTAAAAAGGAAAGGAATAGGTGATACGACAAAGAACGAAATAGGAATATTGAGTTGGATTAATATATTAAAGGAGTAGTACAGGAATTTAATTATAAGATAAAAGAATGAGATATAAAGAAGCTAATAAAGGGTTAATATGGAGATGATAATTTCATCAAAACCAAAGATATGTTTTTCCAAAATTATCAACTTTAACGGAAAGGCATATGTAACGTCACAGAACGTTCCATAAAAGAAATCATTTATATAGTAAGTTAGCATAAGAGGAAGGTGAGGTGAACAGTATCGAACCCAAGTAGTCCCAAAAAATTGTGTAATTTTGTATAATAATTATTTCTATCAACTTGAAAAAAACGACCAAACTATGACTAAGACAAAACCCCATATATATTATTAAGGTGAATAAGAGTGAAAAAACCATAAGACACTATAAGAGAGAGAAATAATGTCAGAATCAACCAAAATAAAGTCAATAATTATTAAGTTTTATAACTATGAATAGAGTATTAAAAACTATTTTTTGTGAATAAATGGACATGATCCATTATTATATTATGTGGTGTAAATAAAATAAATGTATTAAATGATTTAAATACATTATTAGAAAGAGTTTAAGTTAGAATAAAAATGATATATTTGTTATGACAAAAAATATTAATGTGTTGGATTTGAGACCATACACCAAGATTTCATGAAAAAATTAATTATTATCAGATTTAAATAAAAACTACAGTATATGTAATTATCAAGCAGACAATAGTGAACAATTTATCTTAAATAAAGGAAGCTGTCAAATGAATAAAAAGCAGTCAAAATAGCCAAAAACAGTGTTAACTAAAAACATGTAATAGGCATCTAATATTGTATAATTTATGAATTTAATGTTGCCAAAATGCAACCAAATTGCATTAGGAAGCTGTAATATGATATAAAGCAACTATACTAATATACCTGACTGACTTTAACATTGTAATAGTCAAGTTAGCAAAATATTTACTTATACCATGTATGGCTGAAGCCAATTATCCAGTACAAAAATAATCATATCTGGCTAAATACTTACATAATACTAACAAAAATAAGATAGAAAGGTACAATACATCAGTATACCCTAATAAGAAACAAACTCAGTTGAAAGTAAAGTCAATTCTAAAAGAATTTAACTAATTAGAGTGAGATTTGTCACGCCATAAAAAAGGACATCTCAAGACCAATCAATGATGCTATGTCATCTTGTGATAAATATAATATATGTACAGAGTAACCAGGTATCACAAAAGATAGACAAAATAATAAACTCTGTGTGTACAGTAGTGAAATAATACATATATTAAAGAAAAAGACTAATCATTGTATTAGAAAACTGACAAGAATCTAGGCCATGAGCAGAGGCCATATAAAATTGTATTTATTTGTGTTTTATCTATGTTAAAATTTGTTTATTTTGTTGTAGGAAAGTAGTAGTAGTAGATGTTCAGCTTGTGGAAGGAACTTAGTAACTCCACAACAATTTTTGTTATAAAAAGTGAGTTTTCAATGACAACAACTCAAGGTGAGGGTTGTATATTGTATTGTTTATTAGACTTAAGTTAATTAGAAACCAATCATATTTAGTATCGCTAGATTCAGTTAAAAACAGGGAATCTAAATGTATTAATGGCATACAAATTGTGAGTACTAATGTAAAACTGTTTGATAAATACCAGTGTAATTTTTGAAATATCCTTTGTATGAAGAATAAGAAATTCGTTCTAAAAGCTTCTACGGAAGTGAAAATTGTTCTATGACATTCCATTTCGTTTATTCTCGAACAATCTAGAAAGAATTTTACACAAATATACCGGAAGTCGATGAAAACAGTCATCCTGAATTAGTATAAAAGCGAGACCAAATTCGACCCAAAAACACTTGAAACTTGAACTCCAGAACTGATGCATCTCACACAACACTGATCAACGCAGCTAAGGCGAAACCGAAGAGGCGAGAAATCGACAAGACACGGCAGGAAGGCTTTTCCCGTACATAGACATACCGACTGACTTAACCTCAACGAGAATCTTCGCCAAATGTATCGCTGAAATAGAGCAGCGATACGGCAAATTTTAATAGAAATCACGCAGCCAGAACGTCGACGGCCCAGGAAGGACCAAAAATTTAAATAGAGAACGAATTCTGCTGTGTTCGCATTGACTGACTAACTTGACAAATAATTCCCCCTAACGTAAACATACAATACACAAAGCCTTCCTCGACACTGCATGGGAATCAGCGCTGCGGCGGATAATTTCTGAATTAACGCGGAGCAGCTGACGAGCTTTTGGCGGCGTTTGAACGAGATTCTACTGCCAAACGTTTTTACAAAAGTGCGGAAAAAGTAAACGATCGCAAAATTTGACTTTAAATAGATTCAGTGTATACCCGAAGAGGCGAGATTGAGAAACTACCCGAAAGGAGTGTCCAGTGCGAGAATAAATAACCATTGGAACGTGAGTTACCAAAATTAAAGTCATTTGTTACTTGGTTACATTTTATCACGCAGTTGTACTTCACACGCCACACATACACCTTCAAATCACTTAGTTTTTTCTTGTAAGGCATCTAATTGATATGTCTTGGTAGTTCAAAGGAGTCACGTCCTGAGAGTAAAGATTTTTCACGTATTAAACTCATGCTTTTCAACTGAGTCAAAATCTGAAATATACTAGCCGATACTTGATTGGATATATATAAAAAATTGTCAATAATAATAACTTGTAAAATTTTTTCTCTGCAATTTTATAATTTTTTCTATGAATGTTAGTCCTTCAGACAATTTGTTTGTTTTTTTGAAGAATCAATAACTTAACTGATTTTTCCAAGCTAAACTGACTTGTTTAAATTTTTTCGTAGATTTAAAAATTTTATCAATCACATTTTTTTTTCTTGGAACAAACGTTTCCAAGTGGCGCCCACAAAAAGCATAGTATTAAGTTGTGTTACAGGACTACATCACAGCAGAGGATCCAGTCAACAGAGTAAGTAACAAAGGTGCGCGGAGGTAACGCCCGACAGTTTACAACACAAACATTTACACAACACCCACTACTTGTGTTTCTATAAATTGGCAGCCCAACTAGTGAGGCTTGAAAAAGACGGAACAAGCCCGGCAACTACCAACATATTAAAATGTCGCAAACAAAATTAATGATGATGATCCAAAAATTGGAAGAAACAAACAAAAATAGTAAGGAGCGAATGCTCCAAAGAATGGAAGAAAATATGAATAGATTCAGACAGGAAGAAAGGGAGGAAAGACAGAAATATAAGGAGGAAATAATAGGGGCGATAGAATGTTGGGGAGAATCCCTGAGAGAGAATAGACGGAAAGAGAGAGAGGAGAATGAAAAACAAATACAGAAAATTCGGGAGGAAGGTGAATAATGGAGAGAATCCTTGAGGGAGGAAACTCAAAAATGGGTAGAGTCCGTTACGAAAAATAATAATGCAAATTACAAAACAGTACACGAAAACATCGAGGAGAGTAAAACCGACAATGACAGGGAGGTCGAGGTAATGGAGGAACAGGTAGAAGGATTACAGATTCTATTTCGTCATCTTCCAGAAACGAAAAATAATAATGCAAATTACGAAATAGTAGACGAAAAGATCGAGGAGAGTAAAACCGACAATGATAGGGAGGTCGAGGTAATGGAGGAACAGGTAGAAGGATTACAGATTCTATTTCGTCATCTTCCAGAAGATAATAACGGTCCTGAAACCATAGAGAAAGAAACAGTAGAAACGAAACAAAACATAGCTAATAGATTGAACAGACCGAGAAAAACAAACAGGGAGTATACAAAGGAAATAGGAGAAATGACTCAAGGCGGTTTAATTAATATACTTAACCCCCCGGTCACTGACCGCAGAGAAAGAAGTTATATGAAAGAATATAAACAGAATTTAATGAAAAGGGACAAAAAGAAAGAGTGTATTACAAAGAAAATCATAGGCCAAAATACTTTTAAGGTAAGCGTGCCTAGAAAAAAGATACATTCCAAAAAGAAGGAATATTATGAGGAACAAATGGGCCAGCTTATAGAAAAATACGCTCAGGCAATAAGAGAAATAAGAAAGAAAAGGAATCAAGAGAATAGGCCCCAGGCAAGTAATGACGAAAGACCCCGAACAGTTCAGGTAAACCATGTATTGGCAGAAACTGGCCGAGAACCAGATAATGATCCCCAAAATGAAAGTGAGAGAGAGGAGGAAGTCCGCTATGCAGAAAAATTATGGCCCAAACATGTGATGAGATGGTAATGCCATGGATTAATCATCCAGAATAAATGTCATAGACCAGGCATTTGAAGGAGTAGAGGTGCTAAACATCGAAGGTCGAATATTGAAAAGAGAAGGAATTAAAAAGGAATGGGAATGATAAATAATGACATAATATAAGGAACACACAACCAAAAGGGGTTGAAATAATCAAGGTAATTAACCCAAACTGACAAATATAAACCCAAATATTATCAAACATGAAAACAATACCTACGAGGTAACTGACACAATTAGGAACAAGGTAAAAGGTACGTATAACCAGACTTCATTAAAAAAGTACCATGATTAAAAAAAAAAATCGCAAGTCGAATACTCAATCAGTGACCAAGTACCATGACCAAAAACCAAAGTCAAATACAGCATCATAGAGAAGGTACCTTGACTAAACATGTTAACGTGAATTTTTTAACTTAGCCATAATTAGAAAGGAGGTAGAGATTATTAAATAAAAATAAATATTATTGTATAGAGAATATTATTATTAAATATTACGAGAAGGACACCTTACACCAAAGGCATAAAGATATATAAAATATAGATTTATTTCCAATAGCCATGTCAACGTATATTTACCAACTTACCCGTACTTAGAGAAGGAGAGAGATTGTTATAAATAAATATTACGAGATGGACACTTAGTAAAGGAGAAAAGAAGGAGAAATACTGTCATATATTTGATATTTAAATGGAAATGATAAATGAAAAAAAAAAGGAAAAACAGTGTGTTACATAAGGAGGTAATGATGAATATGAATATAGCTATTAACATTGAATGATTTTAAACGATAATTTTAACCTGCGGAGAACGATATATTAATATAATTGTGAATTAATCAGAAGAGTTTAAGAAAGGAAATTTATGTGTAGGAGCCTATGATCTTTGAATATTGTATTTTTTTTTATTATTATTATTATTATTTGTTGCAAAGGTGCAATTATTATTTTCTGAACAGGGATGTGTTGCCTCTGATTTCAGTAGTTGTAGACAGGAAGGGACAGAGAATGTATGCCATAGCGAGCCACTCTGACTCCCAACCCTGTATGTAAGTTAGGGAATTGATAGGGAATTATATCAAAGATTAATTATAAAACATCAAGGTAAAAAGGAAAGGAATAGGTGATACGACAAAGAACGAAATAGGAATATTGAGTTGGATTAATATATTAAAGGAGTAGTACAGGAATTTAATTATAAGATAAAAGAATGAGATATAAAGAAGCTAATAAAGGGTTAATATGGAGATGATAATTTCATCAAAACCAAAGATATGTTTTTCCAAAATTATCAACTTTAACGGAAAGGCATATGTAACGTCACAGAACGTTCCATAAAAGAAATCATTTATATAGTAAGTTAGCATAAGAGGAAGGTGAGGTGAACAGTATCGAACCCAAGTAGTCCCAAAAAATTGTGTAATTTTGTATAATAATTATTTCTATCAACTTGAAAAAAACGACCAAACTATGACTAAGACAAAACCCCATATATATTATTAAGGTGAATAAGAGTGAAAAAACCATAAGACACTATAAGAGAGAGAAATAATGTCAGAATCAACCAAAATAAAGTCAATAATTATTAAGTTTTATAACTATGAATAGAGTATTAAAAACTATTTTTTGTGAATAAATGGACATGATCCATTATTATATTATGTGGTGTAAATAAAATAAATGTATTAAATGATTTAAATACATTATTAGAAAGAGTTTAAGTTAGAATAAAAATGATATATTTGTTATGACAAAAAATATTAATGTGTTGGATTTGAGACCATACACCAAGATTTCATGAAAAAATTAATTATTATCAGATTTAAATAAAAACTACAGTATATGTAATTATCAAGCAGACAATAGTGAACAATTTATCTTAAATAAAGGAAGCTGTCAAATGAATAAAAAGCAGTCAAGATAGCCAAAAACAGTGTTAACTAAAAACATGTAATAGGCATCTAATATTGTATAATTTATGAATTTAATGTTGCCAAAATGCAACCAAATTGCATTAGGAAGCTGTAATATGATATAAAGCAACTATACTAATATACCTGACTGACTTTAACATTGTAATAGTCAAGTTAGCAAAATATTTACTTATACCATGTATGGCTGAAGCCAATTATCCAGTACAAAAATAATCATATCTGGCTAAATACTTACATAATACTAACAAAAATAAGATAGAAAGGTACAATACATCAGTATACCCTAATAAGAAACAAACTCAGTTGAAAGTAATGTCAATTCTAAAAGAATTTAACTAATTAGAGTGAGATTTGTCACGCCATAAAAAAGGACATCTCAAGACCAATCAATGATGCTATGTCATCTTGTGATAAATATAATATATGTACAGAGTAACCAGGTATCACAAAAGATAGACAAAATAATAAACTCTGTGTGTACAGTAGTGAAATAATACATATATTAAAGAAAAAGACTAATCATTGTATTAGAAAACTGACAAGAATCTAGGCCATGAGCAGAGGCCATATAAAATTGTATTTATTTGTGTTTTATCTATGTTAAAATTTGTTTATTTTGTTGTAGGAAAGTAGTAGTAGTAGATGTTCAGCTTGTGGAAGGAACTTAGTAACTCCACAACAATTTTTGTTATAAAAAGTGAGTTTTCAATGACAACAACTCAAGGTGAGGGTTGTATATTGTATTGTTTATTAGACTTAAGTTAATTAGAAACCAATCATATTTAGTATCGCTAGATTCAGTTAAAAACAGGGAATCTAAATGTATTAATGGCATACAAATTGTGAGTACTAATGTAAAACTGTTTGATAAATACCAGTGTAATTTTTGAAATATCCTTTGTATGAAGAATAAGAAATTCGTTCTAAAAGCTTCTACGGAAGTGAAAATTGTTCTATGACATTCCATTTCGTTTATTCTCGAACAATCTAGAAAGAATTTTACACAAATATACCGGAAGTCGATGAAAACAGTCATCCTGAATTAGTATAAAAGCGAGACCAAATTCGACCCAAAAACACTTGAAACTTGAACTCCAGAACTGATGCATCTCACACAACACTGATCAACGCAGCTAAGGCGAAACCGAAGAGGCGAGAAATCGACAAGACACGGCAGGAAGGCTTTTCCCGTACATAGACATACCGACTGACTTAACCTCAACGAGAATCTTCGCCAAATGTATCGCTGAAATAGAGCAGCGATACGGCAAATTTTAATAGAAATCACGCAGCCAGAACGTCGACGGCCCAGGAAGGACCAAAAATTTAAATAGAGAACGAATTCTGCTGTGTTCGCATTGACTGACTAACTTGACAAATAATTCCCCCTAACGTAAACATACAATACACAAAGCCTTCCTCGACACTGCATGGGAATCAGCGCTGCGGCGGATAATTTCTGAATTAACGCGGAGCAGCTGACGAGCTTTTGGCGGCGTTTGAACGAGATTCTACTGCCAAACGTTTTTACAAAAGTGCGGAAAAAGTAAACGATCGCAAAATTTGACTTTAAATAGATTCAGTGTATACCCGAAGAGGCGAGATTGAGAAACTACCCGAAAGGAGTGTCCAGTGCGAGAATAAATAACCATTGGAACGTGAGTTACCAAAATTAAAGTCATTTGTTACTTGGTTACATTTTATCACGCAGTTGTACTTCACACGCCACACATACACCTTCAAATCACTTAGTTTTTTCTTGTAAGGCATCTAATTGATATGTCTTGGTAGTTCAAAGGAGTCACGTCCTGAGAGTAAAGATTTTTCATGTATTAAACTCATGCTTTTCAACTGAGTCAAAATCTGAAATATACTAGCCGATACTTGATTGGATATATATAAAAAATTGTCAATAATAATAACTTGTAAAATTTTTTCTCTGCAATTTTATAATTTTTTCTATGAATGTTAGTCCTTCAGACAATTTGTTTGTTTTTTTGAAGAATCATTAAACTTAACTGATTTTTCCAAGCTAAACTGACTTGTTTAAATTTTTTCGTAGATTTAAAAATTTTATCAATCACATTTTTTTTTCTTGGAACAAACGTTTCCAAGTGGCGCCCACAAAAAGCATAGTATTAAGTTGTGTTACAGGACTACATCACAGCAGAGGATCCAGTCAACAGAGTAAGTAACAAAGGTGCGCGGAGGTAACGCCCGACAGTTTACAACACAAACATTTACACAACACCCACTACTTGTGTTTCTATAAATTGGCAGCCCAACTAGTGAGGCTTGAAAAAGACGGAACAAGCCCGGCAACTACCAACATATTAAAATGTCGCAAACAAAATTAATGATGATGATCCAAAAATTGGAAGAAACAAACAAAAATAGTAAGGAGCGAATGCTCCAAAGAATGGAAGAAAATATGAATAGATTCAGACAGGAAGAAAGGGAGGAAAGACAGAAATATAAGGAGGAAATAGTAGGGGCGATAGAATGTTGGGGAGAATCCCTGAGAGAGAATAGACGGAAAGAGAGAGAGGAGAATGAAAAACAAATACAGAAAATTCGGGAGGAAGGTGAATAATGGAGAGAATCCTTGAGGGAGGAAACTCAAAAATGGGTAGAGTCCGTTACGAAAAATAATAATGCAAATTACAAAACAGTACACGAAAATATCGAGGAGAGTAAAACCGACAATGACAGGGAGGTCGAGGTAATGGAGGAACAGGTAGAAGGATTACAGATTCTATTTCGTCATCTTCCAGAAACGAAAAATAATAATGCAAATTACGAAATAGTAGACGAAAAGATCGAGGAGAGTAAAACCGACAATGATAGGGAGGTCGAGGTAATGGAGGAACAGGTAGAAGGATTACAGATTCTATTTCGTCATCTTCCAGAAGATAATAACGGTCCTGAAACCATAGAGAAAGAAACAGTAGAAACGAAACAAAACATAGCTAATAGATTGAACAGACCGAGAAAAACAAACAGGGAGTATACAAAGGAAATAGGAGAAATGACTCAAGGCGGTTTAATTAATATACTTAACCCCCCGGTCACTGACCGCAGAGAAAGAAGTTATATGAAAGAATATAAACAGAATTTAATGAAAAGGGACAAAAAGAAAGAGTGTATTACAAAGAAAATCATAGGCCAAAATACTTTTAAGGTAAGCGTGCCTAGAAAAAAGATACATTCCAAAAAGAAGGAATATTATGAGGAACAAATGGGCCAGCTTATAGAAAAATACGCTCAGGCAATAAGAGAAATAAGAAAGAAAAGGAATCAAGAGAATAGGCCCCAGGCAAGTAATGACGAAAGACCCCGAACAGTTCAGGTAAACCATGTATTGGCAGAAACTGGCCGAGAACCAGATAATGATCCCCAAAATGAAAGTGAGAGAGAGGAGGAAGTCCGCTATGCAGAAAAATTATGGCCCAAACATGTGATGAGATGGTAATGCCATGGATTAATCATCCAGAATAAATGTCATAGACCAGGCATTTGAAGGAGTAGAGGTGCTAAACATCGAAGGTCGAATATTGAAAAGAGAAGGAATTAAAAAGGAATGGGAATGATAAATAATGACATAATATAAGGAACACACAACCAAAAGGGGTTGAAATAATCAAGGTAATTAACCCAAACTGACAAATATAAACCCAAATATTATCAAACATGAAAACAATACCTACGAGGTAACTGACACAATTAGGAACAAGGTAAAAGGTACGTATAACCAGACTTCATTAAAAAAGTACCATGATTAAAAAAAAAAATCGCAAGTCGAATACTCAATCAGTGACCAAGTACCATGACCAAAAACCAAAGTCAAATACAGCATCATAGAGAAGGTACCTTGACTAAACATGTTAACGTGAATTTTTTAACTTAGCCATAATTAGAAAGGAGGTAGAGATTATTAAATAAAAATAAATATTATTGTATAGAGAATATTATTATTAAATATTACGAGAAGGACACCTTACACCAAAGGCATAAAGATATATAAAATATAGATTTATTTCCAATAGCCATGTCAACGTATATTTACCAACTTACCCGTACTTAGAGAAGGAGAGAGATTGTTATAAATAAATATTACGAGATGGACACTTAGTAAAGGAGAAAAGAAGGAGAAATACTGTCATATATTTGATATTTAAATGGAAATGATAAATGAAAAAAAAAAGGAAAAACAGTGTGTTACATAAGGAGGTAATGATGAATATGAATATAGCTATTAACATTGAATGATTTTAAACGATAATTTTAACCTGCGGAGAACGATATATTAATATAATTGTGAATTAATCAGAAGAGTTTAAGAAAGGAAATTTATGTGTAGGAGCCTATGATCTTTGAATATTGTATTTTTTTTTATTATTATTATTATTATTTGTTGCAAAGGTGCAATTATTATTTTCTGAACAGGGATGTGTTGCCTCTGATTTCAGTAGTTGTAGACAGGAAGGGACAGAGAATGTATGCCATAGCGAGCCACTCTGACTCCCAACCCTGTATGTAAGTTAGGGAATTGATAGGGAATTATATCAAAGATTAATTATAAAACATCAAGGTAAAAAGGAAAGGAATAGGTGATACGACAAAGAACGAAATAGGAATATTGAGTTGGATTAATATATTAAAGGAGTAGTACAGGAATTTAATTATAAGATAAAAGAATGAGATATAAAGAAGCTAATAAAGGGTTAATATGGAGATGATAATTTCATCAAAACCAAAGATATGTTTTTCCAAAATTATCAACTTTAACGGAAAGGCATATGTAACGTCACAGAACGTTCCATAAAAGAAATCATTTATATAGTAAGTTAGCATAAGAGGAAGGTGAGGTGAACAGTATCGAACCCAAGTAGTCCCAAAAAATTGTGTAATTTTGTATAATAATTATTTCTATCAACTTGAAAAAAACGACCAAACTATGACTAAGACAAAACCCCATATATATTATTAAGGTGAATAAGAGTGAAAAAACCATAAGACACTATAAGAGAGAGAAATAATGTCAGAATCAACCAAAATAAAGTCAATAATTATTAAGTTTTATAACTATGAATAGAGTATTAAAAACTATTTTTTGTGAATAAATGGACATGATCCATTATTATATTATGTGGTGTAAATAAAATAAATGTATTAAATGATTTAAATACATTATTAGAAAGAGTTTAAGTTAGAATAAAAATGATATATTTGTTATGACAAAAAATATTAATGTGTTGGATTTGAGACCATACACCAAGATTTCATGAAAAAATTAATTATTATCAGATTTAAATAAAAACTACAGTATATGTAATTATCAAGCAGACAATAGTGAACAATTTATCTTAAATAAAGGAAGCTGTCAAATGAATAAAAAGCAGTCAAGATAGCCAAAAACAGTGTTAACTAAAAACATGTAATAGGCATCTAATATTGTATAATTTATGAATTTAATGTTGCCAAAATGCAACCAAATTGCATTAGGAAGCTGTAATATGATATAAAGCAACTATACTAATATACCTGACTGACTTTAACATTGTAATAGTCAAGTTAGCAAAATATTTACTTATACCATGTATGGCTGAAGCCAATTATCCAGTACAAAAATAATCATATCTGGCTAAATACTTACATAATACTAACAAAAATAAGATAGAAAGGTACAATACATCAGTATACCCTAATAAGAAACAAACTCAGTTGAAAGTAATGTCAATTCTAAAAGAATTTAACTAATTAGAGTGAGATTTGTCACGCCATAAAAAAGGACATCTCAAGACCAATCAATGATGCTATGTCATCTTGTGATAAATATAATATATGTACAGAGTAACCAGGTATCACAAAAGATAGACAAAATAATAAACTCTGTGTGTACAGTAGTGAAATAATACATATATTAAAGAAAAAGACTAATCATTGTATTAGAAAACTGACAAGAATCTAGGCCATGAGCAGAGGCCATATAAAATTGTATTTATTTGTGTTTTATCTATGTTAAAATTTGTTTATTTTGTTGTAGGAAAGTAGTAGTAGTAGATGTTCAGCTTGTGGAAGGAACTTAGTAACTCCACAACAATTTTTGTTATAAAAAGTGAGTTTTCAATGACAACAACTCAAGGTGAGGGTTGTATATTGTATTGTTTATTAGACTTAAGTTAATTAGAAACCAATCATATTTAGTATCGCTAGATTCAGTTAAAAACAGGGAATCTAAATGTATTAATGGCATACAAATTGTGAGTACTAATGTAAAACTGTTTGATAAATACCAGTGTAATTTTTGAAATATCCTTTGTATGAAGAATAAGAAATTCGTTCTAAAAGCTTCTACGGAAGTGAAAATTGTTCTATGACATTCCATTTCGTTTATTCTCGAACAATCTAGAAAGAATTTTACACAAATATACCGGAAGTCGATGAAAACAGTCATCCTGAATTAGTATAAAAGCGAGACCAAATTCGACCCAAAAACACTTGAAACTTGAACTCCAGAACTGATGCATCTCACACAACACTGATCAACGCAGCTAAGGCGAAACCGAAGAGGCGAGAAATCGACAAGACACGGCAGGAAGGCTTTTCCCGTACATAGACATACCGACTGACTTAACCTCAACGAGAATCTTCGCCAAATGTATCGCTGAAATAGAGCAGCGATACGGCAAATTTTAATAGAAATCACGCAGCCAGAACGTCGACGGCCCAGGAAGGACCAAAAATTTAAATAGAGAACGAATTCTGCTGTGTTCGCATTGACTGACTAACTTGACAAATAATTCCCCCTAACGTAAACATACAATACACAAAGCCTTCCTCGACACTGCATGGGAATCAGCGCTGCGGCGGATAATTTCTGAATTAACGCGGAGCAGCTGACGAGCTTTTGGCGGCGTTTGAACGAGATTCTACTGCCAAACGTTTTTACAAAAGTGCGGAAAAAGTAAACGATCGCAAAATTTGACTTTAAATAGATTCAGTGTATACCCGAAGAGGCGAGATTGAGAAACTACCCGAAAGGAGTGTCCAGTGCGAGAATAAATAACCATTGGAACGTGAGTTACCAAAATTAAAGTCATTTGTTACTTGGTTACATTTTATCACGCAGTTGTACTTCACACGCCACACATACACCTTCAAATCACTTAGTTTTTTCTTGTAAGGCATCTAATTGATATGTCTTGGTAGTTCAAAGGAGTCACGTCCTGAGAGTAAAGATTTTTCATGTATTAAACTCATGCTTTTCAACTGAGTCAAAATCTGAAATATACTAGCCGATACTTGATTGGATATATATAAAAAATTGTCAATAATAATAACTTGTAAAATTTTTTCTCTGCAATTTTATAATTTTTTCTATGAATGTTAGTCCTTCAGACAATTTGTTTGTTTTTTTGAAGAATCATTAAACTTAACTGATTTTTCCAAGCTAAACTGACTTGTTTAAATTTTTTCGTAGATTTAAAAATTTTATCAATCACATTTTTTTTTCTTGGAACAAACGTTTCCAAGTGGCGCCCACAAAAAGCATAGTATTAAGTTGTGTTACAGGACTACATCACAGCAGAGGATCCAGTCAACAGAGTAAGTAACAAAGGTGCGCGGAGGTAACGCCCGACAGTTTACAACACAAACATTTACACAACACCCACTACTTGTGTTTCTATAAATTGGCAGCCCAACTAGTGAGGCTTGAAAAAGACGGAACAAGCCCGGCAACTACCAACATATTAAAATGTCGCAAACAAAATTAATGATGATGATCCAAAAATTGGAAGAAACAAACAAAAATAGTAAGGAGCGAATGCTCCAAAGAATGGAAGAAAATATGAATAGATTCAGACAGGAAGAAAGGGAGGAAAGACAGAAATATAAGGAGGAAATAGTAGGGGCGATAGAATGTTGGGGAGAATCCCTGAGAGAGAATAGACGGAAAGAGAGAGAGGAGAATGAAAAACAAATACAGAAAATTCGGGAGGAAGGTGAATAATGGAGAGAATCCTTGAGGGAGGAAACTCAAAAATGGGTAGAGTCCGTTACGAAAAATAATAATGCAAATTACAAAACAGTACACGAAAATATCGAGGAGAGTAAAACCGACAATGACAGGGAGGTCGAGGTAATGGAGGAACAGGTAGAAGGATTACAGATTCTATTTCGTCATCTTCCAGAAACGAAAAATAATAATGCAAATTACGAAATAGTAGACGAAAAGATCGAGGAGAGTAAAACCGACAATGATAGGGAGGTCGAGGTAATGGAGGAACAGGTAGAAGGATTACAGATTCTATTTCGTCATCTTCCAGAAGATAATAACGGTCCTGAAACCATAGAGAAAGAAACAGTAGAAACGAAACAAAACATAGCTAATAGATTGAACAGACCGAGAAAAACAAACAGGGAGTATACAAAGGAAATAGGAGAAATGACTCAAGGCGGTTTAATTAATATACTTAACCCCCCGGTCACTGACCGCAGAGAAAGAAGTTATATGAAAGAATATAAACAGAATTTAATGAAAAGGGACAAAAAGAAAGAGTGTATTACAAAGAAAATCATAGGCCAAAATACTTTTAAGGTAAGCGTGCCTAGAAAAAAGATACATTCCAAAAAGAAGGAATATTATGAGGAACAAATGGGCCAGCTTATAGAAAAATACGCTCAGGCAATAAGAGAAATAAGAAAGAAAAGGAATCAAGAGAATAGGCCCCAGGCAAGTAATGACGAAAGACCCCGAACAGTTCAGGTAAACCATGTATTGGCAGAAACTGGCCGAGAACCAGATAATGATCCCCAAAATGAAAGTGAGAGAGAGGAGGAAGTCCGCTATGCAGAAAAATTATGGCCCAAACATGTGATGAGATGGTAATGCCATGGATTAATCATCCAGAATAAATGTCATAGACCAGGCATTTGAAGGAGTAGAGGTGCTAAACATCGAAGGTCGAATATTGAAAAGAGAAGGAATTAAAAAGGAATGGGAATGATAAATAATGACATAATATAAGGAACACACAACCAAAAGGGGTTGAAATAATCAAGGTAATTAACCCAAACTGACAAATATAAACCCAAATATTATCAAACATGAAAACAATACCTACGAGGTAACTGACACAATTAGGAACAAGGTAAAAGGTACGTATAACCAGACTTCATTAAAAAAGTACCATGATTAAAAAAAAAAATCGCAAGTCGAATACTCAATCAGTGACCAAGTACCATGACCAAAAACCAAAGTCAAATACAGCATCATAGAGAAGGTACCTTGACTAAACATGTTAACGTGAATTTTTTAACTTAGCCATAATTAGAAAGGAGGTAGAGATTATTAAATAAAAATAAATATTATTGTATAGAGAATATTATTATTAAATATTACGAGAAGGACACCTTACACCAAAGGCATAAAGATATATAAAATATAGATTTATTTCCAATAGCCATGTCAACGTATATTTACCAACTTACCCGTACTTAGAGAAGGAGAGAGATTGTTATAAATAAATATTACGAGATGGACACTTAGTAAAGGAGAAAAGAAGGAGAAATACTGTCATATATTTTATATTTAAATGGAAATGATAAATGAAAAAAAAAAGGAAAAACAGTGTGTTACATAAGGAGGTAATGATGAATATGAATATAGCTATTAACATTGAATGATTTTAAACGATAATTTTAACCTGCGGAGAACGATATATTAATATAATTGTGAATTAATCAGAAGAGTTTAAGAAAGGAAATTTATGTGTAGGAGCCTATGATCTTTGAATATTGTATTTTTTTATTATTATTATTATTATTATTTGTTGCAAAGGTGCAATTATTATTTTCTGAACAGGGATGTGTTGCCTCTGATTTCAGTAGTTATAGACAGGAAGGGACAGAGAATGTATGCCATAGCGAGCCACTCTGACTCCCAAACCTCTATGTAAGTTAGGGAATTGATAGGGAATTATATCAAAGATTAATTATAAAACATCAAGGTAAAAAGGAAAGGAATAGGTGATACGACAAAGAACGAAATAGGAATATTGAGTTGGATTAATATATTAAAGGAGTAGTACAGGAATTTAATTATAAGATAAAAGAATGAGATATAAAGAAGCTAATAAAGGGTTAATATGGAGATGATAATTTCATCAAAACCAAAGATATGTTTTTCCAAAATTATCAACTTTAACGGAAAGGCATATGTAACGTCACAGAACGTTCCATAAAAGAAATCATTTATATAGTAAGTTAGCATAAGAGGAAGGTGAGGTGAACAGTATCGAACCCAAGTAGTCCCAAAAAATTGTGTAATTTTGTATAATAATTATTTCTATCAACTTGAAAAAAACGACCAAACTATGACTAAGACAAAACCCCATATATATTATTAAGGTGAATAAGAGTGAAAAAACCATAAGACACTATAAGAGAGAGAAATAATGTCAGAATCAACCAAAATAAAGTCAATAATTATTAAGTTTTATAACTATGAATAGAGTATTAAAAACTATTTTTTGTGAATAAATGGACATGATCCATTATTATATTATGTGATGTAAATAAAATAAATGTATTATATGATTTAAATACATTATTAGAAAGAGTTTAAGTTAGAATAAAAATGATATATTTGTTATGACAAAAAATATTAATGTGTTGGATTTGAGACCATACACCAAGATTTCATGAAAAAATTAATTATTATCAGATTTAAATAAAAACTACAGTATATGTAATTGTCAAGCAGACAATAGTGAACAATTTATCTTAAATAAAGGAAGCTGTCAAATGAATAAAAAGCAGTCAAAATAGCCAAAAACCGTGTTAACTAAAAACTTGTAATAGGCATCTAATATTGTATAATTTATGAATTTAATGTTGCCAAAATGCAACCAAATTGCATTAGGAAGCTGTAATATGATATAAAGCAACTATACTAATATACCTGACTGACTTTAACATTGTAATAGTCAAGTTAGCAAAATATTTACTTATACCATGTATGGCTGAAGCCAATTATCCAGTACAAAAATAATCATATCTGGCTAAATACTTACATAATACTAACAAAAATAAGATAGAAAGGTACAATACATCAGTATACCCTAATAAGAAACAAACTCAGTTGAAAGTAAAGTCAATTCTAAAAGAATTTAACTAATTAGAGTGAGATTTGTCACGCCATAAAAAAGGACATCTCAAGACCAATCAATGATGCTATGTCATCTTGTGATAAATATAATATATGTACAGAGTAACCAGGTATCACAAAAGATAGACAAAATAATAAACTCTGTGTGTACAGTAGTGAAATAATACATATATTAAAGAAAAAGACTAATCATTGTATTAGAAAACTGACAAGAATCTAGGCCATGAGCAGAGGCCATATAAAATTGTATTTATTTGTGTTTTATCTATGTTAAAATTTGTTTATTTTGTTGTAGGAAAGTAGTAGTAGTAGATGTTCAGCTTGTGGAAGGAACTTAGTAACTCCACAACAATTTTTGTTATAAAAAGTGAGTTTTCAATGACAACAACTCAAGGTGAGGGTTGTATATTGTATTGTTTATTAGACTTAAGTTAATTAGAAACCAATCATAATTAATATCGCTAGATTCAGTTAAAAACAGGGAATCTAAATGTATTAATGGCATACAAATTGTGAGTACTAATGTAAAACTGTTTGATAAATACCAGTGTAATTTTTGAAATATCCTTTGTATGAAGAATAAGAAATTCGTTCTAAAAGCTTCTACGGAAGTGAAAATTGTTCTATGACATTCCATTTCGTTTATTCTCGAACAATCTAGAAAGAATTTTACACAAATATACCGGAAGTCGATGAAAACAGTCATCCTGAATTAGTATAAAAGCGAGACCAAATTCGACCCAAAAACACTTGAAACTTGAACTCCAGAACTGATGCATCTCACACAACACTGATCAACGCAGCTAAGGCGAAACCGAAGAGGCGAGAAATCGACAAGACACGGCAGGAAGGCTTTTCCCGTACATAGACATACCGACTGACTTAACCTCAACGAGAATCTTCGCCAAATGTATCGCTGAAATAGAGCAGCGATACAGCAAATTTTAATAGAAATCACGCAGCCAGAACGTCGACGGCCCAGGAAGGACCAAAAATTTAAATAGAGAACGAATTCTGCTGTGTTCGCATTGACTGACTAACTTGACAAATAATTCCCCCTAACGTAAACATACAATACACAAAGCCTTCCTCGACACTGCATGGGAATCAGCGCTGCGGCGGATAATTTCTGAATTAACGCGGAGCAGCTGACGAGCTTTTGGCGGCGTTTGAACGAGATTCTACTGCCAAACGTTTTTACAAAAGTGCGGAAAAAGTAAACGATCGCAAAATTTGACTTTAAATAGATTCAGTGTATACCCGAAGAGGCGAGATTGAGAAACTACCCGAAAGGAGTGTCCAGTGCGAGAATAAATAACCATTGGAACGTGAGTTACCAAAATTAAAGTCATTTGTTACTTGGTTACATTTTATCACGCAGTTGTACTTCACACGCCACACATACACCTTCAAATCACTTAGTTTTTTCTTGTAAGGCATCTAATTGATATGTCTTGGTAGTTCAAAGGAGTCACGTCCTGAGAGTAAAGATTTTTCACGTATTAAACTCATGCTTTTCAACTGAGTCAAAATCTGAAATATACTAGCCGATACTTGATTGGATATATATAAAAAATTGTGAGTAATAATAACTTGTAAAATTTTTTCTCTGCAATTTTATAATTTTTTCTATGAATGTTAGTCCTTCAGACAATTTGTTTGTTTTTTTGAAGAATCATTAAACTTAACTGATTTTTCCAAGCTAAACTGACTTGTTTAAATATTTTCGTAGATTTAAAAATTTTATCAATCACATTTTTTTTTCTTGGAACAAACGTTTCCAAGTGGCGCCCACAAAAAGCATAGTATTAAGTTGTGTTACAGGACTACACCACAGCAGAGGATCCAGTCAACAGAGTAAGTAACAAAAGTGCGCGGAGGTAACGCCCGACAGTTTACAACACAAACATTTACACAACACCCACTACTTGTGTTTCTATAACCTTCACTTATTACCTCATTGGGTACACTATAACTCACTTGTCACTGTATATCACTTTAATCGTTTATAATGTTTAGTGATACAACTTAATTTTGAGCTCGTTATAGTTTACTCATTTCTGACCTTTATGGTATTACAAGAATTATCATTTATAGGGACTGGGTTATGTACCATTACATAAAGCCCCCCCACTAGAACAAATTTATTTTGGTTTTACTGGTTTACTAAAATAAATTGTTGCTTGTCTCAATTCTCCTAATATTCTTGGCTTTATTCTTCATAATATCTTCCTTTATTTCAAACTGGTTGTAAACTGACTGGTAATTCAGACTGGTGGTAATTGCTGTTTTCTTACTCTACTCTCTCTCTCTTGGAGGCAAATTCATCAATTATTTATTTCTCTGGGTAGTGGTACTTCCACATTTTATTTGATAAGGACTGGTCACACTAATCATATTAAACTTGTTTTAACACTCATTTCTATTTACTTCTATAAATTAGCTTTATCAATTAAGCTTCGGTCTGCTATCTTCCTTCTATTTTCTTCATCTATACTTCTGGAATCTAATATCAATCTATCTATTTCATCATTATTATCCCTTAAATACTTAATTTCCCTAACATTTTCCCTATCCTGTGCGGTGGTACCAGTCGGGTGGCCACTTTTGGGTCCATAACTCCGCTGTCCATCCTTACACCTTCTGAGACCAGGGGAACATCATCCCTGCTCAGGAAAATTATTGCCGGAACATTTCTACGGTCAATACATAAAAATAAAAAAAATTATAAGTAGTAGTCAATTAGCGACTAGTACTAAACACTTTTGGGATTCTTCATACTGTAGCTGTTTGCATTTATTTATATATTTCTTCTTCTCCTTGATTCCTTCTTCTTTTCCATTAACTAATAGCATATAACATTATTGATAGGCCTTATGTTAAAATTCTTTTGACTTTACTTCTTGTGACATATTTCTCCGTATCATTTCTTCTTATAAACCTTCAATTCCGAGAAATTCTAATTATTGTATTAATTATCATCCTCCTTCAGTTTCATTGGAGTCATTAAATTATTCTTTATTCTTCTTATCTGAGCACATTACCATCAATTGTTTTTGTTCATTTAATTTTTCTTCTGTTTGTTACCATTAAAAATATTACTTTTTCCTATTATTTCATTTTAAATCAATTCTTTATAACTCTTATTTACTAATCTGTTCTTATTTTTTGTTAAATCACATGGTTTCAAAATATCTTAAATCGTATTATTTCTGAATAAATTAAGTAAGTTGTCCTTACAGTTTTTTAGAATTTTGGGGTTTTAGTCTCTTCACTTTAAATTATATGGTTTCAAAATAACTTGAGTAAGATGTCCTTACATGCTTTTAGAATTTTGTGGTTTTCTTCCGCTATTCAATGGGTTGCTTGGTCGATTTTCAAAAATTCAGTCCCCTTTTTTTTCTGGTTTGTTATTATTTAGGTTAACCATGGTCCATTAACTCAGGTACTCCATGTTCTCAGATTACTGCAGTGTCCATAATGATTTTTGTCCTTGTTAAATATCTCTCGTGTATCTGGTACTGTAACTCGGCTGATACAAAGTCTTCATTTAAGTCACGGTTTTCGGTCATATTTAGATCATTTTTAATTGACAAGTATTGTATCTCCTCTAACCTAACGTAATCACTCATATATTCTATCATTCCATCCTCTTTGACCTCTGTATTATTTACATAATGTTCTGTTGGTATACTCCGTATTGAAAATATAATTGATGTGGTCAGATACTCTTTGATCATCGATATATTTAAATGATATTTAAATTTATTTAAGTTTTTTGTTATTATTCTATGGTGGCTTACCTTTGATATTTTTATTGAATTTTGTCTACAATTTCTAACTTTATTTAACTCCCTTTGTTTATTAATGGGAGGGTTAAATATATTAATTAATCCACCCTTCCTCATCTCCATTTCTTCTTTTGTATTGAATATTTTCTTTCTCCATATTTTCCTTATTTTCTTGATATTCTCTTCCATGGTTTGGATCTTCTCCTTGTCCTTTCTATTCTTATTTTCAGATAGCAATGCATTCTGGTCTTCTCTAATTTCTGTTTCCTTGCTACTCTCTTCTGTGTTTGGACTTACTATAATACCTTCGGAAGTGCTGTCTAACATTTCATCCAAATTATTAAAACCACTGTCCATTTGCTTATTTGTCTCCTCCTTGTATGTATCTGCTTTTTGGATACGCGTATTAACATTTTGAAACTTCTCTCCGAAAGTTGCCCATATCTCCTTATTGAAATTCTCCATTCTACCCTCAAATTGTTTTAAATTTTCATTATTCTCTTCAAATTTAGCCTTCATCTCTTCTCTTTGTCCTTCAACAGTTTCTTTCAATTCATGGTATTGTTCATTCATGGTTTGTTTGATATTTCCATGAATGGTCTCTATTTTTTCATTTAGTAGTTTGACTAAACTTTCCTGAATACTATCTATTTTCTCATTGGTCTGTCTATTTTGTTCCTCCTGTTTCTTAAAATTCTCCTTATTTTCCTCCTTGGTTTGCTTTGAGTTTTCCTCCTGTTTCTTAAAATTCTCCTTATTTTCCTCATTGGTTTGCTTCGAGTTTTCCTCCTGTTTCTTAAAATTCTCATCTATTTTATCAAACTTCTCGGCTATAAATCTCATCATGTCTTGCCAATTTGGTTCTCTCCTGGCTTCTGCTTTGTCTGGTTGGTCCCCTTGGGCATCCTCTTCCCCTATTTCCTTTTCCGTGCTCATAATTGCTTCAGTTTCTTCTTTATCACCCACCGGTTGTTCCATTTCACTGTCCGTAAATATTTTTATCTCTCGTTCCTGTCCACCTTCTTCCTTCTCCTTTTCATCTGCCCTCTTCTTCGATCTGCCTCTGGTATTATGCATTTCTTGTTTTCTCATAACTGCCGACGATAATTAGATTTTTTGGTATATTAATTTATTAAATATATCAAAATTCTTTTCTAATTACAGCCCTTTTACGTTGAGCGCCAATTTGTAACGTAACCTATGAGGTACTAGCGAAACGTCCGTCTTATTCAAGCCCCAATGTTGTAAGCGCCAATTTGTAACGTAACCGCTTTCGAGGTACCTTCCGCTGAGTCTCTCTGATCCTTAAATAGTACTTTACTTAATGGAAACTTTGTTTTATTTGCCCACGTTGTTAGCGTCAATTTGTAACGTACTGCCTATGAGGTACTAGCGAAACGTCCGTCTCATTCAAGCCCCACGTTGGGCGCCAATTTGTAACGTTCTGCCTATGAGGTACTAGCGAAACGTCCTTCTTATTCAAACCCCACTGTTGTAAGCGCCAATTTGTAACGTTCTCCTCGAGCGTGTCCCTCTGATCGGTCCGAACACCTCTTAGCAGTCGTCACTTATGAATTATAAAGACTGAAGTTTAAATAAAGTTGTTGGTAATGTTACTCAAACAAAGCAGAAATCGAGTGTGTATGATTTGGGATAAGTAGGGAAGTGGTTTAGCCTTCTTTTAAACGCCGTGACCCGATCAGCTGATTACCCCCAAACACAACCAGACCCCCACCCCCCCCCCCCCCCCCCCCCCCCCCCCCCCCCCCCCCCCCCCCCCCCCCCCCCCCCCCCCCCCCCCCCCCCCCCCCCCCCCCCCCCCCCCCCCCCCCCCCCCCCCCCCCCCCCCTACCACACTTCATATTCAATAACACTTTTTGACCAAATTTCATACTATATTTAAAACATCAATCAACATATAATTCTTTTATTTATTTCCCCAGTGTTAAGGGTAAGTTCTTTTTGTTATGAGATGGTCAGAAATGGATAATTATACTACGCTTTACAAATATAGAAAAAATATTCAAAAATTTGTTTATTTCGCTTAATACGTAGTTCTGGAGTTGTCCGTAAGAGAGCAGATTGCATTTGTTTTTATTAAAACATGTGATTACACTTTAATCGTTTCTGTACTACACGACCATTCAGTTTGAAGTTTCTTCATTAAATATTAAAAGAAATGTTTATATTACCTCTCTTCTTGAAGTTCTTACTTGGGTGAAGCCGTTTCTCAGGTGGTGTTCGTATTTGGTTGTAATTTCATAACCGTCCGGCAAATATTATCTCGTTAAAACTCGAACTCGGCTAGGCTATGCCTACTCGTCCAAAATGGTTTTTTCACTTTTATTATGGAGTATAGCAAGTTAACTTTGATAACTAAGGTAGTAGTACATCATGTTTATACTGTTATTTAATTTTGTAACAATTTTGTGCTTTTCAAAAGGTTTCGAAAGGATATTTTAATAAAATTTTTGTCTCATCATTTTGTCAACCGGACAGGTTTAAATTTCAAATTCGATTAAACAATACTTGTTATTTCGTTACTCTTAGTAACCCATAATTTTTTATATACCTTTTTATTGGTTCTGCTATTTACTTTTTAGTATATAGGCGGTTTGTAATTATTATAAATTTATTTTTGATTTACAGAAAAATAATTCTTTCTCATTTTGGTTTCTTTCCCCATTTGATTTACATAATAGGTTTCTGTATTTTTCTTATAATTTTGGATATAAGTCTTTAATATTATTATTAACTTTACATGAATTTATATACTATTTATTAATCTCTTATAATATTCCTACACTGCACTATTTCCTTCTGCCATTTTCCTCATACAGTATTATTTTAATTTTTATTATCATCTGATATTTAAATCTTTTATGTTTTTTTAAAAAACAACCCTGGGTTATCTTATACAATAACACAATTATTTTATAAAAATATAAAATTAACATAGGTATTAAATTTTGATACCCACACAATATAAACACTACAATAACTAAACAAAATACATAATTAGTTAGTAGCATCATAGTCTACTATCATAGTTTATAATTCTCACATCTACAGCACAATTCTGTAAGAAGTTCCCTTCACCTTCACTTATTACCTCATTGGGTACACTATAACTCACTTGTCACTGTATATCACTTTAATCGTTTATAATGTTTAGTGATACAACTTAATTTTGAGCTCGTTATAGTTTACTCATTTCTGACCTTTATGGTATTACAAGAATTATCATTTATAGGGACTGGGTTATGTACCATTACATAAAGCCCCCCCACTAGAACAAATTTATTTTGGTTTTACTGGTTTACTAAAATAAATTGTTGCTTGTCTCAATTCTCCTAATATTCTTGGCTTTATTCTTCATAATATCTTCCGTTATTTCAAACTGGTTGTAAACTGACTGGTAATTCAGACTGGTGGTAATTGCTGTTTTCTTACTCTACTCTCTCTCTCTCTTGGAGGCAAATTCATCAATTATTTATTTCTCTGGGTAGTGGTACTTCCACATTTTATTTGATAAGGACTGGTCACACTAATCATATTAAACTTGTTTTAACACTCATTTCTATTTACTTCTATAAATTAGCTTTATCAATTAAGCTTCGGTCTGCTATCTTCCTTCTATTTTCTTCATCTATACTTCTGGAATCTAATATCAATCTATACAGCTATTTCATCATTATTATCCCTTAAATACTTAATTTCCCTAACATTTTCCCTATCCTGTGCGGTGGTACCAGTCGGGTGGCCACTTTTGGGTCCATAACTCCGCTGTCCATCCTTACACCTTCTGAGACCAGGGGAACATCATCCCTGCTCAGGAAAATTATTGCCGGAACATTTCTACGGTCAATACATAAAAATAAAAAAAATTATAAGTAGTAGTCAATTAGCGACTAGTACTAAACACTTTTGGGATTCTTCATACTGTAGCTGTTTGCATTTATTTATATATTTCTTCTTCTCCTTGATTCCTTCTTCTTTTCCATTAACTAATAGCATATAACATTATTGATAGGCCTTATGTTAAAATTCTTTTGACTTTACTTCTTGTGACATATTTCTCCGTATCATTTCTTCTTATAGAACCTTCAATTCCGAGAAATTCTAATTATTGTATTAATTATCATCCTCCTTCAGTTTCATTGGAGTCATTAAATTATTCTTTATTCTTCTTATCTGAGCACATTACCATCAATTGTTTTTGTTCATTTAATTTTTCTTCTGTTTGTTACCATTAAAAATATTACTTTTTCCTATTATTTCATTTTAAATCAATTCTTTATAACTCTTATTTACTAATCTGTTCTTATTTTTTGTTAAATCACATGGTTTCAAAATATCTTAAATCGTATTATTTCTGAATAAATTAAGTAAGTTGTCCTTACAGTTTTTTAGAATTTTGGGGTTTTAGTCTCTTCACTTTAAATTATATGGTTTCAAAATAACTTGAGTAAGATGTCCTTACATGCTTTTAGAATTTTGTGGTTTTCTTCCGCTATTCAATGGGTTGCTTGGTCGATTTTCAAAAATTCAGTCCCCTTTTTTTTCTGGTTTGTTATTATTTAGGTTAACCATGGTCCATTAACTCAGGTACTCCATGTTCTCAGATTACTGCAGTGTCCATAATGATTTTTGTCCTTGTTAAATATCTCTCGTGTATCTGGTACTGTAACTCGGCTGATACAAAGTCTTCATTTAAGTCACGGTTTTCGGTCATATTTAGATCATTTTTAATTGACAAGTATTGTATCTCCTCTAACCTAACGTAATCACTCATATATTCTATCATTCCATCCTCTTTGACCTCTGTATTATTTACATAATGTTCTGTTGGTATACTCCGTCTTGAAAATATAATTGATGTGGTCAGATACTCTTTGATCATCGATATATTTAAATGATATTTAAATTTATTTAAGTTTTTTGTTATTATTCTATGGTGGCTTACCTTTGATATTTTTATTGAATTTTGTCTACAATTTCTAACTTTATTTAACTCCATTTGTTTATTAATGGGAGGGTTAAATATATTAATTAATCCACCCTTCCTCATCTCCATTTCTTCTTTTGTATTGAATATTTTCTTTCTCCATATTTTCCTTATTTTCTTGATATTCTCTTCCATGGTTTGGATCTTCTCCTTGTCCTTTCTATTCTTATTTTCAGATAGCAATGCATTCTGGTCTTCTCTAATTTCTGTTTCCTTGCTACTCTCTTCTGTGTTTGGACTTACTATAATACCTTCGGAAGTGCTGTCTAACATTTCATCCAAATTATTAAAACCACTGTCCATTTGCTTATTTGTCTCCTCCTTGTATGTATCTGCTTTTTGGATACGCGTATTAACATTTTGAAACTTCTCTCCGAAAGTTGCCCATATCTCCTTATTGAAATTCTCCATTCTACCCTCAAATTGTTTTAAATTTTCATTATTCTCTTCAAATTTAGCCTTCATCTCTTCTCTTTGTCCTTCAACAGTTTCTTTCAATTCATGGTATTGTTCATTCATGGTTTGTTTGATATTTCCATGAATGGTCTCTATTTTTTCATTTAGTAGTTTGACTAAACTTTCCTGAATACTATCTATTTTCTCATTGGTCTGTCTATTTTGTTCCTCCTGTTTCTTAAAATTCTCCTTATTTTCCTCCTTGGTTTGCTTTGAGTTTTCCTCCTGTTTCTTAAAATTCTCCTTATTTTCCTCATTGGTTTGCTTCGAGTTTTCCTCCTGTTTCTTAAAATTCTCATCTATTTTATCAAACTTCTCGGCTATAAATCTCATCATGTCTTGCCAATTTGGTTCTCTCCTGGCTTCTGCTTTGTCTGGTTGGTCCCCTTGGGCATCCTCTTCCCCTATTTCCTTTTCCGTGCTCATAATTGCTTCAGTTTCTTCTTTATCACCCACCGGTTGTTCCATTTCACTGTCCGTAAATATTTCTATCTCTCGTTCCTGTCCACCTTCTTCCTTCTCCTTTTCATCTGCCCTCTTCTTCGATCTGCCTCTGGTATTATGCATTTCTTGTTTTCTCATAACTGCCGACGATAATTAGATTTTTTGGTATATTAATTTATTAAATATATCAAAATTCTTTTCTAATTACAGCCCTTTTACGTTGAGCGCCAATTTGTAACGTAACCTATGAGGTACTAGCGAAACGTCCGTCTTATTCAAGCCCCAATGTTGTAAGCGCCAATTTGTAACGTAACCGCTTTCGAGGTACCTTCCGCTGAGTCTCTCTGATCCTTAAATAGTACTTTACTTAATGGAAACTTTGTTTTATTTGCCCACGTTGTTAGCGTCAATTTGTAACGTACTGCCTATGAGGTACTAGCGAAACGTCCGTCTCATTCAAGCCCCACGTTGGGCGCCAATTTGTAACGTTCTGCCTATGAGGTACTAGCGAAACGTCCTTCTTATTCAAACCCCACTGTTGTAAGCGCCAATTTGTAACGTTCTCCTCGAGCGTGTCCCTCTGATCGGTCCGAACACCTCTTAGCAGTCGTCACTTATGAATTATAAAGACTGAAGTTTAAATAAAGTTGTTGGTAATGTTACTCAAACAAAGCAGAAATCGAGTGTGTATGATTTGGGATAAGTAGGGAAGTGGTTTAGCCTTCTTTTGAAGAGAGAGCAATTACCGTTTGTTTACCCTCGGTTTAAACGATTTCTAAATTTTTTAAATATTCGCCGTGAACCGAATCAGCTGATTTTGACTCTAGTCTCCAAATATAGGTTAACCAGACGACACTGTGGCAGAATACGACCCGGTGGAGCGTCCTCTTCTTATTTATTCTGAAACCCACTACAACTACCCACTACAATAAAGGAACACATTTTTATTATTCAATATCATTTCTCAATAATATTTATTAAGAATATTATTGGTTTTTTCTCTTCCGCCAAAATACAAATATCACGATCGATCTTTTCATTAACTAGTACATGATATCGACTTCATTGAGTAAACATGGAATTGTCAAAAAATATATGGTTTTTGACCAAATTTCATACTATATTTAAAACATCAATCAACATATAATTCTTTTATTTATTTCCCCAGTGTTAAGGGTAAGTTCTTTTTGTTATGAGATGGTCAGAAATGGATAATTATACTACGCTTTACAAATATAGAAAAAATATTCAAAAATTTGTTTATTTCGCTTAATACGTAGTTCTGGAGTTGTCCGTAAGAGAGCAGATTGCATTTGTTTTTATTAAAACATGTGATTACACTTTAATCGTTTCTGTACTACACGACCATTCAGTTTGAAGTTTCTTCATTAAATATTAAAAGAAATGTTTATATTACCTCTCTTCTTGAAGTTCTTACTTGGGTGAAGCCGTTTCTCAGGTGGTGTTCGTATTTGGTTGTAATTTCATAACCGTCCGGCAAATATTATCTCGTTAAAACTCGAACTCGGCTAGGCTATGCCTACTCGTCCAAAATGGTTTTTTCACTTTTATTATGGAGTATAGCAAGTTAACTTTGATAACTAAGGTAGTAGTACATCATGTTTATACTGTTATTTAATTTTGTAACAATTTTGTGCTTTTCAAAAGGTTTCGAAAGGATATTTTAATAAAATTTTTGTCTCATCATTTTGTCAACCGGACAGGTTTAAATTTCAAATTCGATTAAACAATACTTGTTATTTCGTTACTCTTAGTAACCCATAATTTTTTATATACCTTTTTATTGGTTCTGCTATTTACTTTTTAGTATATAGGCGGTTTGTAATTATTATAAATTTATTTTTGATTTACAGAAAAATAATTCTTTCTCATTTTGGTTTCTTTCCCCATTTGATTTACATAATAGGTTTCTGTATTTTTCTTATAATTTTGGATATAAGTCTTTAATATTATTATTAACTTTACATGAATTTATATACTATTTATTAATCTCTTATAATATTCCTACACTGCACTATTTCCTTCTGCCATTTTCCTCATACAGTATTATTTTAATTTTTATTATCATCTGATATTTAAATCTTTTATGTTTTTTTAAAAAACAACCCTGGGTTATCTTATACAATAACACAATTATTTTATAAAAATATAAAATTAACATAGGTATTAAATTTTGATACCCACACAATATAAATACTACAATAACTAAACAAAATACATAATTAGTTAGTAGCATCATAGTCTACTATCATAGTTTATAATTCTCACATCTACAGCACAATTCTGTAAGAAGTTCCCTTCACCTTCACTTATTACCTCATTGGGTACACTATAACTCACTTGTCACTGTATATCACTTTAATCGTTTATAATGTTTAGTGATACAACTTAATTTTGAGCTCGTTATAGTTTACTCATTTCTGACCTTTATGGTATTACAAGAATTATCATTTATAGGGACTGGGTTATGTACCATTACATAAAGCCCCCCCACTAGAACAAATTTATTTTGGTTTTACTGGTTTACTAAAATAAATTGTTGCTTGTCTCAATTCTCCTAATATTCTTGGCTTTATTCTTCATAATATCTTCCGTTATTTCAAACTGGTTGTAAACTGACTGGTAATTCAGACTGGTGGTAATTGCTGTTTTCTTACTCTACTCTCTCTCTCTCTTGGAGGCAAATTCATCAATTATTTATTTCTCTGGGTAGTGGTACTTCCACATTTTATTTGATAAGGACTGGTCACACTAATCATATTAAACTTGTTTTAACACTCATTTCTATTTACTTCTATAAATTAGCTTTATCAATTAAGCTTCGGTCTGCTATCTTCCTTCTATTTTCTTCATCTATACTTCTGGAATCTAATATCAATCTATACAGCTATTTCATCATTATTATCCCTTAAATACTTAATTTCCCTAACATTTTCCCTATCCTGTGCGGTGGTACCAGTCGGGTGGCCACTTTTGGGTCCATAACTCCGCTGTCCATCCTTACACCTTCTGAGACCAGGGGAACATCATCCCTGCTCAGGAAAATTATTGCCGGAACATTTCTACGGTCAATACATAAAAATAAAAAAAATTATAAGTAGTAGTCAATTAGCGACTAGTACTAAACACTTTTGGGATTCTTCATACTGTAGCTGTTTGCATTTATTTATATATTTCTTCTTCTCCTTGATTCCTTCTTCTTTTCCATTAACTAATAGCATATAACATTATTGATAGGCCTTATGTTAAAATTCTTTTGACTTTACTTCTTGTGACATATTTCTCCGTATCATTTCTTCTTATAGAACCTTCAATTCCGAGAAATTCTAATTATTGTATTAATTATCATCCTCCTTCAGTTTCATTGGAGTCATTAAATTATTCTTTATTCTTCTTATCTGAGCACATTACCATCAATTGTTTTTGTTCATTTAATTTTTCTTCTGTTTGTTACCATTAAAAATATTACTTTTTCCTATTATTTCATTTTAAATCAATTCTTTATAACTCTTATTTACTAATCTGTTCTTATTTTTTGTTAAATCACATGGTTTCAAAATATCTTAAATCGTATTATTTCTGAATAAATTAAGTAAGTTGTCCTTACAGTTTTTTAGAATTTTGGGGTTTTAGTCTCTTCACTTTAAATTATATGGTTTCAAAATAACTTGAGTAAGATGTCCTTACATGCTTTTAGAATTTTGTGGTTTTCTTCCGCTATTCAATGGGTTGCTTGGTCGATTTTCAAAAATTCAGTCCCCTTTTTTTTCTGGTTTGTTATTATTTAGGTTAACCATGGTCCATTAACTCAGGTACTCCATGTTCTCAGATTACTGCAGTGTCCATAATGATTTTTGTCCTTGTTAAATATCTCTCGTGTATCTGGTACTGTAACTCGGCTGATACAAAGTCTTCATTTAAGTCACGGTTTTCGGTCATATTTAGATCATTTTTAATTGACAAGTATTGTATCTCCTCTAACCTAACGTAATCACTCATATATTCTATCATTCCATCCTCTTTGACCTCTGTATTATTTACATAATGTTCTGTTGGTATACTCCGTCTTGAAAATATAATTGATGTGGTCAGATACTCTTTGATCATCGATATATTTAAATGATATTTAAATTTATTTAAGTTTTTTGTTATTATTCTATGGTGGCTTACCTTTGATATTTTTATTGAATTTTGTCTACAATTTCTAACTTTATTTAACTCCATTTGTTTATTAATGGGAGGGTTAAATATATTAATTAATCCACCCTTCCTCATCTCCATTTCTTCTTTTGTATTGAATATTTTCTTTCTCCATATTTTCCTTATTTTCTTGATATTCTCTTCCATGGTTTGGATCTTCTCCTTGTCCTTTCTATTCTTATTTTCAGATAGCAATGCATTCTGGTCTTCTCTAATTTCTGTTTCCTTGCTACTCTCTTCTGTGTTTGGACTTACTATAATACCTTCGGAAGTGCTGTCTAACATTTCATCCAAATTATTAAAACCACTGTCCATTTGCTTATTTGTCTCCTCCTTGTATGTATCTGCTTTTTGGATACGCGTATTAACATTTTGAAACTTCTCTCCGAAAGTTGCCCATATCTCCTTATTGAAATTCTCCATTCTACCCTCAAATTGTTTTAAATTTTCATTATTCTCTTCAAATTTAGCCTTCATCTCTTCTCTTTGTCCTTCAACAGTTTCTTTCAATTCATGGTATTGTTCATTCATGGTTTGTTTGATATTTCCATGAATGGTCTCTATTTTTTCATTTAGTAGTTTGACTAAACTTTCCTGAATACTATCTATTTTCTCATTGGTCTGTCTATTTTGTTCCTCCTGTTTCTTAAAATTCTCCTTATTTTCCTCCTTGGTTTGCTTTGAGTTTTCCTCCTGTTTCTTAAAATTCTCCTTATTTTCCTCATTGGTTTGCTTCGAGTTTTCCTCCTGTTTCTTAAAATTCTCATCTATTTTATCAAACTTCTCGGCTATAAATCTCATCATGTCTTGCCAATTTGGTTCTCTCCTGGCTTCTGCTTTGTCTGGTTGGTCCCCTTGGGCATCCTCTTCCCCTATTTCCTTTTCCGTGCTCATAATTGCTTCAGTTTCTTCTTTATCACCCACCGGTTGTTCCATTTCACTGTCCGTAAATATTTCTATCTCTCGTTCCTGTCCACCTTCTTCCTTCTCCTTTTCATCTGCCCTCTTCTTCGATCTGCCTCTGGTATTATGCATTTCTTGTTTTCTCATAACTGCCGACGATAATTAGATTTTTTGGTATATTAATTTATTAAATATATCAAAATTCTTTTCTAATTACAGCCCTTTTACGTTGAGCGCCAATTTGTAACGTAACCTATGAGGTACTAGCGAAACGTCCGTCTTATTCAAGCCCCAATGTTGTAAGCGCCAATTTGTAACGTAACCGCTTTCGAGGTACCTTCCGCTGAGTCTCTCTGATCCTTAAATAGTACTTTACTTAATGGAAACTTTGTTTTATTTGCCCACGTTGTTAGCGTCAATTTGTAACGTTCTGCCTATGAGGTACTAGCGAAACGTCCTTCTTATTCAAACCCCACTGTTGTAAGCGCCAATTTGTAACGTTCTCCTCGAGCGTGTCCCTCTGATCGGTCCGAACACCTCTTAGCAGTCGCCACTTATGAATTATAAAGACTGAAGTTTAAATAAAGTTGTTGGTAATGTTACTCAAACAAAGCAGAAATCGAGTGTGTGTGATTTGGGTTAAGTAGGGAAGTGGTTTAGCCTTCTTTTGAAGAGAGAGCAATTACCGTTTGTTTACCCTCGGTTTAGACGATTTCTAAATTTTTTAAATATTCGCCGTGAACCGAATCAGCTGATTTTGACACTAGTCTCCAAATATAGGTTAACCAGACGACACTGTGGCAGAATACGACCCGGTGGAGCGTCCTCTTCTTATTTATTCTGAAACCCACTACAACTACTAACTACAATAAAGGAAACACATTTTTATTATTCAATATCATTTCTCAATAATATTTATTAAGAATATTATTGGTTTTTTCTCTTCCGCCAAAATACAAATATCACAATCGATCTTTTCATTAACTAGTACATGATATCGACTTCATTGAGTAAACATGGAATTGTCAAAAAATATATGGTTTTTGACCAAATTTTATACTATATTTAAAACATCAATCAACATATAATTCTTTTATTTATTTCCCCAGTGTTAAGGGTAAGTTCTTTTTGTTATGAGATGGTCAGAAATGGATAATTATACTACGCTTTACAAATATAGAAAAAATATTCAAAAATTTGTTTATTTCGCTTAATACGTAGTTCTGGAGTTGTCCGTAAGAGAGCAGATTGCATTTGTTTTTATTAAAACATGTGATTACACTTTAATCGTTTCTGTACTACACGACCATTCAGTTTGAAGTTTCTTCGTTAAATATTAAAAGAAATGTTTATATTACCTCTCTTCTTGAAGTTCTTACTTGGGTGAAGCCGTTTCTCAGGTGGTGTTCGTATTTGGTTGTAATTTCATAACCGTCCGGCAAATATTATCTCGTTAAAACTCGAACTCGGCTAGGCTATGCCTACTCGTCCAAAATGGTTTTTTCACTTTTATTATGGAGTATAGCAAGTTAACTTTGATAACTAAGGTAGTAGTACATCATGTTTATACTGTTATTTAATTTTGTAACAATTTTGTGCTTTTCAAAAGGTTTCGAAAGGATATTTTAATAAAATTTTTGTCTCATCATTTTGTCAACCGGACAGGTTTCAATTTCAAATTCGATTAAACAATACTTGTCTTGTTATTTCGTTACTCTTAGTAACCCATAATTTTTTATATACCTTTTTATTGGTTCTGCTATTTACTTTTTAGTATATAGGCGGTTTGTAATTATTATAAATTTATTTTTGATTTACAGAAAAATAATTCTTTCTCATTTTGGTTTCTTTCCCCATTTGATTTACATAATAGGTTTCTGTATTTTTCTTATAACTTTGGATATAAGTCTTTAATATTATTATTAACTTTACATGAATTTATATACTATTTATTAATCTCTTATAATATTCATACACTGCACTATTTCCTTCTGCCATTTTCCTCATACAGTATTATTTTAATTTTTATTATCATCTGATATTTAAATCTTTTATGTTTTTTTAAAAAACAACCCTGGGTTATCTTATACAATAACACAATTATTTTATAAAAATATAAAATTAACATAGGTATTAAATTTTGTTACCTACACAATATAAATACTACAATAACTAAACAAAATACATAATTAGTTAGTAGCATCACAGTCTACTATCATAGTTTATAATTCTCACATCTACAGCACAATTCTGTAAGAAGTTCCCTTCACCTTCACTTATTACCTCATTGGGTACACTATAACTCACTTGTCACTGTATATCACTTTAATCGTTTATAATGTTTAGTGATACAACTTAATTTTGAGCTCGTTATAGTTTACCCATTTCTGACCTTTATGGTATTACAAGAATTATCATTTATTGGGACTGGGTTATGTACCGTTACAACGTTCTTGGATTTCGTTGTCCATGTTGTGTCCCCGTAGATGAAAAAGACTACAAAGATGAACTAAACACGATAAAATATCTAGCAGAATCTAACGGATATGACAGAACAATAGTCAGTAAACTCCTACACAAAATACAAAACAAACAACAGACAAAGACAGAAAACAACAAATTCATAACACTAACATACATCAACAAACAAACTGAAAAAATAGCCCACAAATTCAAAAAAGCAGGATACAGAATCGCTTACAAAACTACTAACAAAACAGAACACACACTATCAAAACACACACACAAACACGAAACAAATTCAATCTACCCGGTGTTTACAAACTAAATTGCTCAAATTGCAACAAATTCTACATAGGCCGGACAGGACGTAGCTTTAAATAGAGATTCATTGAACACACAAAGGCACTCCACTCCACTACAGAATCCACCTTTGCAAACCACCTCATTGAAGCAAAACACATACAAAAACATTGACAATAACATGAACATTCTAAACGTACACACAAAAGGCCGAAAACTGGACACTCTAGAACAATTGGAAATATACAAACACACGAAAACCAATAAAAACGACATCCTAAACGAACAGACAAAATTCAAATCGCACGCATTATTCGAACATATCTCACCCCACACACACAACATCGATCTTTCGAAATTCGATTCCGTCGCCACAACAGGACGGACAGCGCTACCAGCGGCAACCTCTGAAGAAGCCTTTTAAAGGTGAAAACCGGTTCAGGTTGTAAGGTAAAACTTTATGTTTTTACTTATAAAAAACTTTGTGTTCCGAGTAGTTAATGTAATAGTTGTATTTATAGACGTCTCTAGCTTCTTCTGTATTCAGTTGTAGATACACGTGGCATACACTTTTCTTCTCTTCTACTGCTTCAGCAACTTCATCATTCCACAGTCTACAACCCCTTCTACTCTGTACCTTCTTCTTTTTACCTATTGTCTCCAGTGGCGGCTCGTGGCTTCGAGGATTGGTGAAGCAGAATTGATGGCAGGTCTCCCCCCCCCCATTAATTATGTGAATATGTTTCTTCCTGTTTTGGAATCATGAATAACTCATGGAGACAAAAGAAAAGTATGTTAATAAAATTTACAAATAAAGTACCATAGTTAAAAATAGTAAGTACTTACAGGCTTGCATTTTATTTCTTGAACACAAGGTCAATTCTCCTCTCTTTCAAATACGCAAACTTGTCGATAATGTCGTCATAAAATGGTTGTACATTAATTAATTCGTTTAACAGTTCCTTTTATATGGAAATTTTTGATAAGCTAGTAAGTCTGTCCTCTGTCATTGTATTGCGCAGGTATGATTTTATTCTTTTTAAACAAGAAAAACTTCGTTCTACGGAAACGCTAGTGGATGGAATAGTTACTATTAAACAAAACAGTTTGTAAGCATCTTTAAAGATGTTCCTGTTGTCAGCTAAAAGTTCCATAAAATTTAGTGGTTCCATTTGTCTGTATTGCTTATCCTCATAAATAAGCTGTAATTCGTTTTTCAGTCTTTGGAAATCGGTAAACAGATTAGGGTAGCACACCTTTAAGTTACTTAATGCATCCGTGGGAAAGTTTTCAGAATACGTTACAAACTTTGAAGTATCCATTAATGTAACAAACTGAAGCTTTTCCATATCATTAAAACGTGTGGTTATTTGTACTGAAAGGTTATGTAAAATTTCATAATACAGAATTTTGTATTTTTCAAAAAGTTTATCACGTGTGAGTGTGATTCTTTTCTGCAACTCATGGTATTCAGTTGGAATTGTTGTTTTTGAAGCAGCTAAATCGAAAATTTTAATAAATGCATCATCAGTTCTTTTGCTATTTATGAGCGTTTGAGTATTTTTAACTTGCGAGATACAGAAATTAATGTCAAATGACTTCTTTTGTAGCACATTGAAGAGAACATCCGTGGCTCCAAAAATATCATTAAAAATGACAACCAAAAGCGTAAATTCAAAATCATTAAATTTATTTAAGAAGCCATCACTCTGCCTAATTGATGTTTGATCATAACTTGAATCGTTCACAATTTTAGTGAATATTTCTTTTAATGAATCCCATTCGTTGTATATAGTATTCACAATTTTTGAATTAGACTTCCATCGCGTAATAACGGAAGTAGGGATTCGTTTTCCAACGACTGTGTCTACTGCGTAAGTTCGCTTAGCAGAACTGTGGAAAAAAGAGGGTAAACCGTTAACAGTCGCAAAAAATATCCGACATTTCGAAATGCTGTTGCAGCTTTGTTGTAGCACTAAATTCAAACGATGCGCCATGCAATGAACAAAAACCGCTTGTGGCACTACTTCTTTGATTTTTGCCCGAAGACCATTTAATTCTCCTGACATAACGCTTGCACCATCAAAACACTGGGCAATAAGTTTTGATTTATAGTCAAATTTTTCGAGGGACCTTGACACAACGTGAAACAGTGCGTCGGCAGTCCGACTGGAACTAACATCATAAAATCCCAAAAATCTTTCCACCAGCTTTCCTCCGGGAATAACGTATCTAATTATGATGCTACATTGAGATTTGTGGACAATGTCTGTGGAATCATCCACTTGAATTGAAAAAAATGTACTATCTTTTATTTCCTTTGCGATGTGCTCATCAATATATTGTGAAATGCAGTCAATTATTTCATTCTGAATAGTCTTAGAATTGCCGGCAAAGACGGGTGAGATTTTTTTATAGTGTTCTTGAATATCTACAGGGCTTATCGAAAAGAAGGTTTCTAGCAGTTCTTTAAAATTTACGCGATTAATAGATGATAACTCTTCGTGGTGACCGCGAAATGCTAATTCTTGTTTACCCAAGTAAAGAACTGCACGAATAGGCAGATGCATGAAACGTCTGTTAAGCCGAACGTTGTCATTGAAGTGTTTAATATACAACCTAGAATTTTCCTTCAAAGCATCCTCGATAGTACTTAAATTTTTCTTTAATTTTGAAAAACTCAATGCACAACGCATGTGCTCAGAAGAACCTTCATGTTTGGAAAGAGCACGAGTAACGTTACCAAAATCATCAAAGCCGTTCTTATTCCACGCACTTGATTTAACACTAATAATTAAGCAGGGCATACAAAAAAGTTTATTTAAATAATAACTGCCACACAACCACTCGAACGTTGAATACCAATTTTGTTTAAAGTTGCGATTGTACACCTTGTCCTTTATTTTTGCAACCTTATTTACTTTCAATATAGACATAGGTTTTTCACAGCTTAAAAAGTCTTTCTTATCATCATTATTCCATCTTGAAAATGGTGTTTCTAATAAAAGACATACAGGATCATATGAAGGAAACATTCTGTAAAAACTTCACACACCACGAACAACGAACAAAACAAACGCGCTGGATAGGTAAAGCACTGCACGTACACCACTGAGAAACAGCCAGCGACACTGCTTCACGTGTGTGGGGGGGAACACTGAGTACGGAATACGTTGTCATGGCAACCGTGATAAACCGAGCGTTGTTAGTGACATATTAACTGATGCAGCATTCGAGGTACAGAAAGCTGCTTCTACGATCTCAGCGCTTTCCGCCACCAGTAGGCTTGTATGTGATCGCAGCGAAGTTCAGCTTCTGTAACCTATTTCCATCGCTTGTATTTTTGTTATTTTAACTATTATAAAGACGAAATTTAATTAAAAAAAATATTTTTACATAAAATTTACTAAAAATTGAAAATAATTTTGTGTAAAAAGAAACACATTGAACCAGTTATTTTAGGTGAAGCAGCGCTTCACCTGCGTCACCTGAGTCACCTGACGAGCCACCACTGATTGTCTCTTTTGCTGCTTCTTCTATACAACATACAGTATACCTCCATTCAATTTCTACGGTCTTGTCTGTTTCCACCTGCTGTAACTGTTGATTTAAATGACTTTGATACAAGGTTTTAATACTGGAATCCTGGAGCAGATCTATTTTAAATGCCTCCTCATTCAACTTAATATGAGGTTTCTTTCTCTTTCATTGAGCAAACATGACAATCTTAGCAATATGGAGATAATGATCTGAATATATGTCCACACCTCTGTACATATATATTTTGTTGTCGTTTAAATTACGCAAGAAGAATGTGTATATAGGTAATCCTTGTTACAAGTTCATTATGGTACTCAATACTAATTTTGCCGGGTTGAATTCACAGTGGTATTGACGCAGGAATTACACTACACTAAAAATAGGACTTACACTACATGAATCTAATAATACAAAGTGAGTTACAAAAATATGAAGAATGTAATACAAAATCTATGTGTTTCTCCTTTAAGTAATATGTGTTGTTATTTGTAAACATTTCAACTACTCTGTAATATGGCTTTTACAATTTCCTTTGTAAGCAACTATAACAATTATAACAACCTGGCTTATAAAATACAGTAGAGCATCGATTATCCGAACATCCATTAACAGAATGATCTCCTATCCAAACTCAATAAAAAGTACAATTATGTATTGTACTGTACAGTAATGTATTGAACACATGTAGGTGTATTGGATATTTATTGAACATAAAAAAATTGTATACTATAAATTATTACAGTACTGTACAGTAATAAATAAACACTGTAGCTATATAGCATTACAATCGATAAACACATTTACACTTGATAAACAAAACTGTATCAACAGAAGTCTCTTGTCGCCGAATGTCTGTTTCTTAATTAATTTTATAGTACAGTGTTTGTCATTACACTCTAATTTTGTTTAAATTAACTTTTGGTTTTTATTAATTACACTCAGTTTTAATTCAATGCTTTTTAGCATTAGTAATACACTACAATACAGTATACAGGTTGCTATAATCATATAACAGTATGTTAGAAATTATTTTGTAATAAAAACCTTTGTTTTTGTAAAGAGAAATAATGTTTCCAACTTACGATCAATTATCCGAATGGGTCCTCGTCCCGAGAGGTTTGGATAATCGATGCTCTACTGTATACCAGTATTGTAAATTTCATCAATAAAAACAAAAAAATATTGCAGAAATATGTAGTAAAAGTAGTTCAACAAATATTCATACCCACCATTGAAAAATATGATATGGAAATATAAAAGGTCAAATATAAAATATGTGTTTCATAACTGCATAAACTGAAACTGCAAACCTTAGTTGCCCCAGTGCGAATAAATTGCTGGGCACATAATGAAACATGTACAATGAACAAACAAAAACCTACAAGGGGAGCTGAGTAATTTATTTGTTTCTTTTACATTAATGTAAAATATCAGAATGGAGAACCATACATGACTTCCATGTTCTAAGATTTATTTTTAAAATCATTTACGAAATGAAATGTTTCCATAGAAACTACTTCTTTCCACTTATTGCTTCAGCCTTAACCACAGTACTGTGGTCACTAACGTATACCACCACATGTTATCGCACTCGATTTGCACTGATGATGGCAGTCAACGGCACTGCCGAAACGTCTGGTTTTGCAGAAAACATTGGACTACCCTTCCCCCTTCAACTATAATTTCATTTATAGAAATTACCACCACCCCGTTCAACTAGCCTCTTAATTTATAGATATTTCATCTACGTTTCTACAGTGGATTATTAAGATCTTCTTATCAGGATACTTTATTTATCAAAATTAAGTACTTTACTCTTGTTACAACAAAAAATGTTTCAGGTAAACTGCCCTTTCCCCGTAACCGATCTTCACCAAAATCAATAGGCCTTGAGTCTTCTGCAACTCAGGCACATATGTAAAAAATTATTTGATTCAGTTTGAATTTACGGCAGTTATCATTCGTCATGAAAAAATTTATCTTGTTACAACATAAAATGTTGCAGGTAAACTACCCCTTTCCCTTAACCGATCTTCACCAAAATCAACAGACCTTGAGTTCTCTACAATTTAGGGATGTATGCAAAAACTTATTTGATTATGTTTGAATTTACTACAGTTATCCTTCGTCATAGGAAAATTAACCTTTTTATCACATAAAACGTTGCAGGTAAACTACCCCTTTCTCTTAACTGATCTTCACCAAAAGCAATAGATCTTGAGAACTCTACAATTCAGGGATGCATGCAAAACATTATTTGATTCTGTTTGAATGTGCGGCAGTTATCGTTCGTCATAGAAACAATTACTCTTGTTAAAACATTAAAGGTGGCAGGTAAACTACCCCTTTCCCTTAACCGATCTTCACCAAAATCAATAGGCCTTCAGTTCTTTACAATTCAGGAACGTATGCAAAAAATTATTTTCATTTTGTTTTATTTGTCTCCAAGTCACGTTTATTAACTAATTGGAATTAATATTAGGCATTACCTGTAATTGGAATTGATATAGTCTCGGCACAGTCCGATGCGCATCGTCTCATCAACAGTTAATCGTTGGCAACGAGACAATGTGCATCGGACTGTGCCGAGACTATATCAATGTAAAATTATGTGTGGTGTTTTTATGTGTTTTAAGTAATTGACATTATTTGTTCTACGTAATTGTTCAGGTGAATTTGATGTTTTTATAATATTAAAACCTGAAGATGAGGATTTATCCTCAAAACGCGTCGTTTTAGAAATTAAAACAGATAAGTCACAAGACTTAATACAGGTAAAATTAATTAAAAGTTAATACAGGTAATGGCTAATATTAATTCTAATTAGTTAAAAATTATTTGATTCTGTTTGAATTTACGGCAGTTATTGTTCGTCATAGAAAAAATTACCCTTGTTAAAACATAAAACGTTGCTGGTAAACTACCCCTTTCCCTTAACCAATCTTCCACCAAAATCAACAGACCTTGAGTACTTAAACTTCAGGAATGTATGCAAAAAATTATTTGATTCTCTTTTAATATGCGGCAGTTATCATTCGTTATAAAAATACAATTACCCTTTTAAAACATAAAATGTTGCAGGTAAACTACCCTTTTCTCTTAACCGATCTACACGAAAATCAATAGACCTTGAGTACTCTATAATTCAGGGATGCATGCAAAACATTATTTGATTCTGTTTGAATGTGCAGCAGTTATCGTTCATCATAGAAAAAATTACCCTTGTTAAAACATAAAATGTGGCAGGTAAACTACCCCTTTCCCTTAACCGATCTTCACCAAAAACAATAGGTCTTGAGAACTCTATAATTCAGGGCTGTATGCGAAACATTATTTGATTCTGTTTGACGTTGCGGCTGTTACCGTTCGCCATAGAAAAAAATTACCCTTGTTAAAACATAAAATGTTGCAGGTAAACTACCCCTTTCCCTTAACCGATCTTCACCAAAAACAACAGGTCTTGAGAACTCTACAATTCAGGGCTGTATGCAAAACATTATTTGATTCTGTTTGAATTTGCGGTTGTTATTGTTTGCCATAGAAAAAAATCTACAGACAGACACACACACACACACAGACAGTTTTTGAAAAATGACTTTTTTCATGTTTTGAGGGTAGTACAATCAGAATCTGCAATTATCTCGAACACGATTTTTTTTTGCCATCACCATACTTCCATTTCCTTATGGAACATGGAAGTAAAAAAGTATATGAAAAATTTGTAAAAGTGAAAATGTACTTGGCTACAGGTAATATATAACAACCAATAAAAAATAGTATACTATGCCATAAACTGGATAACAGGAAACTCAACACAACATATTAAGTAGTCATCAAGTATTCAGTCATGCAAACGTACACAATTTGTTGCCTAACATTACTTACTTGCGTCTCCATTTTGCTGAGACTCCCTGCAGTATGCATTGTGCTTACATACAAATGTTGGTGGCTGCAAATAAAAAAAGTTATTTTTAACACTATTGGTATGCTTATTAATGTTTCACAAGAATGTACCTTGTGTGTTGTGTTAGTTGAATATTCAACTTCATGCAAGATACTTAAATTTTCAACACACACACACACACACACACACACACACACACACACACACACACACACACACACACACACACACACACACACACACACACACACACACACACACACACACACACACACACAATATAACTGTTGTTACAACAACACACACACATGTACTATTATTATTTGTACAGGCATATGTTTCCGAGAAAAAATATTTCAGAACTAATAACAACAAGCATCAGTGATTATTTCACATG
Source organism: Magicicada septendecula (assembly GCA_034769895.1). Lineage (NCBI taxonomy): Eukaryota > Metazoa > Arthropoda > Insecta > Hemiptera > Cicadidae > Magicicada > Magicicada septendecula. The sequence continues at coordinate 154,865,469 of CM068369.1, forward strand.
CCTAATCTTTCAAACATCACAGGTTTCAACAAAGTCAATGATTAAGATGTAAACCTACATATAGAAGATACCAGTCATGTGGCTTTACTTCTGTATATAGGGGTTTTTTGTTACCAGATATCAATAGACGAACAATGGCAGACAAAAAAAAACATGATTTTTTGAAACAGGCTAGTATAATACTTGGTGACAATATAAATAATAATATGAATCTTGATTGTGTCAGGGAATAAGTTGTATTTACATGGACACAGAAGTTCATTCCGTAAGGTTTCTGGAGGGTGACAGTGACAGTGACATCAAAGATACATCTCTGACAGCAAGCTACTATCTACTTTATCTACCTTTATATATTACTTTATATTCAGCCTTTATCTACTTCATTTACCATCACTTCCTTGTTTATAAGAGCTACATATTTTTGCACTATAATTATTGAAAAACCAATAATTAGAGAAATTTAAATCCTTATTTTCAAACATTTTTTCATGTTTATTTTTATAAAACTCGCAAAAATTTACTGTTGTAAGGAATGTCTCAAAAATAATGTTATGGGCAGTGACTTAAGTAATGAATTTTGTGTTTTTTTTTGTGATCACATAGTGTTGATTTTACCATTAGGCTGATGTTGCATACCATTCCAAAATTAATGTCGCACAAAAATTTGATAAACTGGGTACACAGACTAATTTGTTAAAAGCTGCTTTCCCATTTATAATTCTGGTTTTGCTATCCTCTATATAGCTTCTGTTAAACCTTAGTAAGCTATAAAATATTTTAAAGTGCTAACATGCTCCTATTGCTTCCCCCTAATGATGATCTTCACTTGTCCCCTTTGACTTGATATTCTCATTACTTGTGTACTGTGGATGTTTACTCTCTTGCCAGTCTCCCAACCTCACTTATTTAATATTGATTGTTAAACTTTCACTTGTGAACTTACTTTGTTTTTTCCCGTACGCGTTTCGGTGTGATGTGCGCCTTCTTCAGAGGTGTGAGACAGAATGTCCGGAACTTGTAACAGTTTTTTGGTTGTTTGGTTGTGTGTAGGGAGGGGGTGGAAGGGAATTGGCGCGGGGATCCGAATTATTGTATGTTTTATGTATAATTGTGTCAAAGAGTGAGTGTGATTTAAAGTGTAATTTGTTGTTAAGTATGTTGTTTGGTTGTGTTGTGTAGTGTTTGTATATTTCATATTGTTCTGCTGTGTTAAAAGTTTCCGACTTTTAGGCAAGTAGTGTAATATCTCAAGATTATTATCTATGTTGGTGTAGCTGTGGTTTTTTGTGTGTATGTGTGTGGCAAACACGGAATGTATGTTGTTACTGGATAGAGCTTTTAGGTGTTCAGAGTAACATGAAGAAAAAGATCTTCCCGTCTGGCCTATATAGAAACTATTACAATCACTACAGTTTAATTTGTATACCCCCATTTTGTTGTATTTGTCTATGTCCGTGTTTATACATCAATGATACCATTGATGTGTTTTTTGATGGTATTGTTTGTTCTGTAGGCTATTTTGTACTTGTGTTCCCTGAATGTGTTGGCGATTTTGTGTGTGTTGGAGTTATGGTATGTGAGTGTGATGTATTTATTTTGTTGTGTGTTGTTGGTATATATTGCTGGTTTTTTAGAAATGTAATGCTGGTTTTAAAGTTTGTGCACAAAAAGTTTTGTTTGTGAATGTATGACATTACAATAACATTAACAAACATTTTGTGGGGCTGTAATTAATCACAGACTCACGCCATTCTTACTGTACTTCATTAACTGTTCTGCTCTAAAACAGTGTTCCACAACCAGTGTGCCGTCACAAGGTGAAAGGTGTGACGCGAACTTTTACCTATTATTGTAATAAATTAATTGTCGATTTTAAGTAAGAAGGTGCTTGTTTATTTTTTAATACATGCTGATAACTGTTATATTTTCATAGAAATTAAATGTAATTTATTTACTCAATATTGTTGTTATAGTTTGCTTATCTTAAATTATTTGTATTCTCGCCTGAAATATTGGGCTGGTTTGATGGGTTACAGGCGGCAAGCTTTGTGTTTACTGCAAAGAAAGCAGCGTAAGACTTTTAGCAAGCCTTTTAGCGGCCCGCACCAATCATAAAATAGAGTTTACGTTCAAAATTCTAAACGTTCTAAACTCTATTCAAGAGAGTTCTTTGTAACACCGCATCTTTTGTGTATGGCTGGCTGTACGTGCTTTTAACTAAAATTGAGGGGCTTAGCAAAAATTTCCCTCTCTTTTATTATTTTATTGGCTTGTTTTGATATTTGTGCCTGTTTGTCGGCACTTCTAAAACTTTATTGCTCTTTTACTTCGCCAAAGGACCCACACATTGTCAGACAACAATTACAGTATTTCGTTCAGTTCTATCACAGCTGTGCTCTGCAGTAGTGCGAATATTGTGATTGCTACACCAGTGTTACTATTTTCTATTACAGTGTTATTAAACTATTTTTTTTTCGATATGGATAAGTTCCTTGTACGGAGTGGTCCGTCCTCCAGTGCAAGTAGTGAAACCATCGAGCCCGAAAAAAAGAAACAGAAAGTAGTTCACCGGCAATATAGTGAGAATTATTTATCTTACGGGTTTTTTTGGTGTGGTGACAAAACATGCCCAATCCCCGAGTGTGTTGTGTGTTAGTTAACCTAACTTACAAATACACATATCAAGATCTCCAATACATTATAAAGAATACAAAATTGGATAAACATAAATATAAATATGCATACAAACCAAATAAAAGTATATATAATATAATAATAAAAAGAAAAGACTGTGATATATACAAATTAAGTGGAATATACAGAATAAAATGTAATAACTGTGACTACATATACATCGGAAGAACACATAGAAATTTCAAACAGAGATTTATGGAACATTTCAGAGCTTTTAATAATAAAAAAACGGGAATCTCCAACATAGCAGATCACCTTATTAGTATGAATCATAGTATAACAAATATAACCAACAATATGGAAATAGTGGAAATAAACAATAATAAAAATGACATTATACAGTTAGAAAATTATATATATATATATATATATATATATATATATATATACCTTCATAAAAAATATGACAAATTGATGAATCAACAGACAATATTTGAAAATGATCAATTATTTCAATACATATCTGGCTTGGTTTCACCCAATAATGATGGCAGTGGAAAGTTCAAAATGAAGTACAGTAAGAGGTAGTAGACACAATTAACAACAGTTATACATTTAAAGAAAAACATCATAACAGGAATATTACAATGTATGAACTGATGATGAAATTTTAATATTTCGAAAAGGCCTTATTCGTTAATTTAAAAATGGAATTTTACTGATTTTGGTGGTGTGTATATAATAATATTATAACAAGTCAGTGGCATAATGTTTGGCAAAATAATTATATTTCTTTTGGCTAGACACTTGGTCTATGGCATTGCTAATTGTTTTTATTCATCTTATATTATTATGGGTTTCTAAACCATATTTGCTGTGGCCTATTTATACTGAACTAATCATCACCACTTCTGATTACCTCAGTATTAGCTAGTGTTATCCAGTGGCGAAGCTAGTAGTTAATGAATGGGTAGGCAAAAATCATATCTTAAATTTTTTAAGGAATCATTAAAAGGACGGTGGTTCAAATCGGACGCTGAGGTAGAGTTTGCTGTAAGCGAATAGTTCCACAAACAGCCTACAACGCTCCTTTTTATCTAACACACTTATCTAATATTTTGAATGTTAGATAAAATGTTACTTACCCATGAGATTACTTTACCTGGACGCCAGAACAAATCCCAGATACTAATGACATGGTTCCAGCTTAGCTCAGAGCATAGAGACACAAATTCTCAGGATTCGTTCAGTGATTGTGGTTTTCAAGGGGAATCGTTACAAATAACACTTTAAAGTTTTGCTTGAGTATGTTTAATTAACGTTTTAATTATTTTTAAATTTCTTGAAAATGTTAAATGTAGGACTTATTGCTACCCTAACTCTTATAATTAGCGAGTGAGTGTGAAAAGTAAAGATTAAGACGTTCAAACGACCTATTTCTCTTATCCGGTTTAATTAAGAGATTGATATCTCCCAAACCAGTGATAAAGAACAGGTCTACAATAATTTGCACGTCCAATACTACACCTCACTTTCCATTCTACACTCCTATACTATGTTATAGCTAATCTTACACAATAAATACAAAGTGTGCGATTCTTAGTGTCTTTTAAAAATTGTTTATTGCTTTTTATTATTTGTTTAGTACTTATTTCATTGATCAATGAATCTATTTCTTACTGTTTGATGCGTCGACCGAAGATAGGAATCCGTAGAGGTCCTCCTTTTGATGGTTTAGCACAGCAGAAATGATGTTGATCAATCCGGTAGAAAGATGCTCTGGCAATTACAGCTGCTGTAGCTTTCTGTTGCTCAGGTCACTTCACGGCTGATTAGAAATTAATTAATTAATAATTTAATTCATTAACGTGTTGTTATACACAGCGAGTGTTGTTGAACTGTAGTAGTTCCTCTACTGCGGACTACTTCTCGAATTTTATATTTAAATACACTTTTGCGTGATTGTAAAATTTCTGCACGTAATTTATATACAACTAATGCATTGAAGATTTGAATGAACAATAACGCTACCCCTCGGTTTGAGTTGGCGTTTTTTTAAATACGGGCTTCTGATTGGTTGTTCAAATAAATCATACGTTTTTCCAGTCTCGACAATCTCTAACAGGTCGAGCAAACACCCCATGACAGGTTTGAAACAGCAGAGAATTTCTAGTCAAAATCGTACTTCCTGTATTTGCAAATTGATTGATTACAGGTATTTGCAATGCTGTTTTCAGAATTGCCGTATATTTATTAGTTTTGAAGTTATTGCAGGTTGAACTGATAATTTGAATTGAGTAAAATTTCATGTTCGTACCGGTAGCGGACGTCGCTGTGTCGAGGTTAGAGTGAGATGGCTGCGATTGTACGCTCTCTCTCTTGCTTACGCTGCTATACTCGTACAGTCTAACACTTTCATATAACGCTCAGATAGGATGCTAATATGAATCGTTATAAGCCGTAAGAATTTTACTAGCAGGGAATCTACAGGTTAGTGCAACAGTGGAACTCATGTCTTAATGCTAATGGAGACTCTTTTAAAATAGTTGAATGAAAAATGCTTTACAGCTCTAAACGTGTTCCTATTGAACAATCCTTGTATAAGTCATACACAATAATGCAACTGATTGAACTTCAAAATTTTAAACTTGATTAGTTTCTATATATATGTTTAATTTTACAAATAATTCAAATAACAATCTTGATCATGTGTTAGTTCAGCGGAATAACAGGGACACTTTTAATAACCACATAAAATAAACACACTTATAAACAACACAGGCGCTTTAACTTAACTGTTTGGACCACAGAAGTGAGGCATGCCTCAACGCTCTATGTGTACAGCGCGGGACAATCCCCTCTCCCTTCACTTCCCTTTTGCACCGGCACATTGCTTACATACGATGTATACAAAAAACGCTGAGGCAAGTTCAGGTTGCCTCATTCGCTTTAAACGAGCTATGCCGAATCTCACCTGTCACCATCTAGCAGTCGCTCAGTAAAGCACGTTTCGGTTTAATAAATTCGACAGTTGCGGTAACAATGTATAATCTTTACGTTATGTAGTTCATACGTATTTATAATTTTTATTCTACAGAATTTTTTAGGGTAGGCATTGCCTCAATTGCCTCCATGTAACTTCGGCACTGGTGTTCTCCTATTTTAATTTATTTACATTTTTCCTCAGCCTATCATTCAGTATTCTTGAGTGATACATTTTTTCTTATTTGACATTACACTTTCATCTTTTGATTATATTTAGTTTGTATAATGTTTATTATAGTAATGCTAAGGTTTGGCAGTGTTTTGTTCTGCTCTGGTGTTTTGACATTTGTTGGTACATATCTTAGATATGTACTTCCTGCATCTAGTTTCATCTATAAGTTACATATAAAATACATCATTAGTATTAAATTTATGGCAATAAACATTGTAATAAAACGAATTAAAGAAATAAATAACGGTTGTAAGAATATGTGTCGTACTCTCCTGTAAGCCCCACTGTTTGGGCTAGCCAATTTTGTAATATTACGTGCTTATTTCAAATATATCTTAATTTATAATGTGTGTACTAACGTAGCTAATGTCTTCTAGTCTTCGTTATGCTCTCACTGTTGGTCTTCACTTTTGTAATAAAACCATAATATAATCGTAATTGTAGTAGTGTTCTGGTATAATATTACCAGAATAATTTTTATGGTGTGTATGTGTAGTAGTGACGTTCCGCTCTGGGAAACGTCGATTTGGTAATGTTCCTGGTTCTTTGTTGTTATCAAATAAACTCGGTATATATTGCTGTCATAGCAATTTGAAATAAAATACAAATTTAAAATCTATATTTATAAAAAAAAATAAATTCTGAAAAAATGTTTTCGGTGTATTTATGTTCTTAAAATTTAGGAATAAATCGAGGTTGTTGATGGTAATTATAATAATGATGGTATTGTGTTTATTCTGGTAATAAATTTCCGTTCTGTAAATTTGTTAACAAGATAATCCAGTTAACTCCAAGTTTAGATGAAAACGGCTCTCTTCTTCTTCTTATTCTTGAAAGGTGGTAGGTTCACCTATACTGCCTTTAAAGGTTATCTAGTTTTCTTGATTAATTAACTGTTATGTCCTTTTATAAGAGAAATCAACTTCAATTTACCAAAAAACAAACGTTTATTAAACAAAATAATAAATTTGGTTGATTAAATATCGATGTTACAATACCGTATCGACTCGCTCAGGGGCGGTCGATATAAGAATTTTACATTTGTATTATAACAATAGGTTCTTTAAACGGTTATTAATATAAAAAGCCAGAGAAGGTCAGGCGCATGAAAGTATAACACTTACAATTCTAAAAATGTCTTAAATTTAAACAATACAATGGTAGCTATTAATAATAAAAGTTTATATATATAATTTTATTCAAACCCAAAGTGCAGCCCACAGTCGTGTCTTATTGCGGTGATGATATTGGATCAAAATGGCCGCCTGACGCATGCGCGTTGATAGCTTCTAATGTTGACGAAGTACTTGTTGGAATAAATATGTCCTTTCTTCGGTTAAATGTTCTTTGCAATTGTATATGATCTTCTGGGGTATAGTTTATTGTCACTGGTGTATGATGGAATAGTTCACTTGGTGTAAAAATGTTGTTAAATGGGTATATCTACTGGTGTTTATGTGTGTCAGCTTAACCTCGAATTTTCACTTGGTATTTGGTGCGATTTCAGTGTTATTTCATTTAATTAGTTATATGTGATTCCGTTTATTGGTGTTATGTAGTTCATAGGTCAACTTCACCACTTCACAATAATTAAAATAGTTAAAAAATTTAATTTTACACAAAATGATTCCGAACTCTGTTATAACGTAACAGCCATTAAAGGTTGGTTCTATCAAATATTCACATTAAGTGCTCTCTTCAAGGTTTAATAATGAACTGTCTGGATTTCCTTCTTCTCATGAAAATCTTAGCCTATATAATATATCTCATACATTGTTTCAAATCATCTTAACTTCCGACACATTTTAAAATCGTACATTATGCTCAGAAAATAATTTCGTTATTAGTTAACTGTTTGAAATATTAAATACATATTCGTTTTCACTATTCTATTCTATTTATTTTGATAGTAATTAAGTTAGTGTTACAAAGTTTTATCTGAAAATTATATTTCTTATATTTCTTGGGAGGTAGGCCTAAAATTATATTTCCTGTCTTCTAAGTAAATAATAGCCATTTTCCCTAATATAATTATTATTCTAATAAATCTGAAATTGGTATAATTGTAAATTCTCACTTATTTTATTGCAATTTAGTTTATTATTAATGGTTTTTAAATACAATTCATTTGTATATGACTCCCCCTATGATAATGTCAGTGAATCTATTTCAGTTCTAATGGTATTTTATTAGACAAATAAATAATTTTACTCATAACATTGATTTGCCTTACATTAGTAGTATTACATCTCAGTTAACATCATGACCTTATTTCCTTTTCTTTTATCATCATTTTATGTGTGATTTGTATTGTTCAAGGTGCCAATACTATGCTGTACCTCTTGAGCATGTTAATTTACACTTATAATGTAGGCCTACACAATTCCTTCTATATAATTACTTTTTGTTAATGGAATGCTCCTTATAGTCTCTAGTTTGCTTATATTATAATACACTCTAGTTTGAGAGCATTCCTGTTATTGTTTTGTGCAATTCTAATTGGAACTTGCTGGTTGTTTAGGTTATGTGTCCTCACCTGGATTCCTAACAATGGTTGAACCTTAGATTTTGTTTTTTACATATTGCACTGAATTCTTTACATGTATTAATGCTAAGTTTTATTATTTATAGTTATATTTTCCTTTTCTGTGACTATCTCAACATTATTGTTGATTAATAGTTTCTCTTATAATTTTATATCTACCTTACATATTGAACTAGTCTTTTGGACATCATTTAGTGTTCATTTTTATACATTCTTAATTTATACATTGTAACGTCACAGAACGTTCCATAAAAGAAATCATTTATATAGTAAGAGGAAAGTGAAGTGAACAGTATCGAACCCAAGTAGTCCCAAAAAATTGTGTAATTTTGTATAATAATTATTTCTATCAACTTGAAAAAACGACCAAACTATGACTAAGACAAAACCCCATATATATTATTAAAGTGAATAAGAGTGAAAAAACCATAAGACACTATAAGAGAGAGAAATAGTATCAGAATCCACCAGAATAAAGTCAATAATTATTAAGTTTTATAACTATGAATATAGTATTAAAAACTATTTTTTGTGTGAATAAATGGACATGATCCATTATTATATTATGTGATGTAAATAAAATAAATGTATTAAATGACTTAAATACATTATTAGAAAGAGTTTAAGTTAAAATAAAAATTGTATATTTGCAATGACAAAAAAATATTAATGTGTTGGATTTGAGACCATACACCAAGATTTCATGAAAAAATTAATTATTATCAGATTTAAATAAAAACTATATGTAATTGTCAAGCAGACAATAGTGAACAATTTATCTTAAATAAAGGAAGCTGTCAAATGAATAAAAAGCAGTCAAAATAGCCAAAAACAGTGTTAACTAAAAACATGTACTAGGCATCTAATATTGTATAATTTATGAATTTAATGTTGCCAAAATGCAACCAAACTGTATTAGAAAGCTGTAATATGATATAAAGCAACTATACTAATATACCTGACCAACTTTAACATTGTAATAGTCAAGTCAGCAAAATATTTACTTATACCATGTATGGCTGAAGCCAATTATCCAGTACAAAAATAATCATATCTGGCTAAATACTTACATAATACTAACAAAAAAGATAGAAAGGTACAATACATCAGAATACCTTAATAAGAAACAAACTCAGTTGAAAGTAAAGTCAATTCTAAAAGAATTTAACTAATTAGAGTGAGATTTGTCACGCCATAAAAAATGACATCTCAAGACCAATCAATGATGCTATGTCATCTTGTGATAAATATAATATATGTACAAAGTAACCAGGTATCACAAAAGATAGACAAAATAATAAACTCTGTGTGTATAGTGGTGAAATAATACGTATATTAAAGAAAAAGACTAATCATTGTATTAGAAAACCGACAATAATCTAGGCCATGAGCAGAGGCCATATAAAATTGTATTTATTTGTGTTTTATTGATGTTAAAATTTGTTTATTTTGTTGTAGGAAAGTAGTAGGATTAGATGTTCAGCTTGTGGCAGGAACTTTATAACTCCACAACAATTTTTGTTATAAATATTGAGTTTTCAATGACTAAACTCAAGGTGAGGGTTGTATATTGTAATGTTTATTAGACTTAAGTTAATTAGATACCAATCATATTTAGTATCGCTAGATTCAGTTAAAAACAAGGAATCTAAATACATTAATGGCATACAAATTGTAAGTACTAATGTGAAACTGTTTGATAAATACCAGTGTAAATTTTGAAATATCCATTGTATGAAGAATAAGAAATTCGTTCTAAAAGCTTCTACGGAAGTGAAAATTGTTCTATGACATTCCATTTCGTTTATTCTCGAACAATCTAGAAAGAATTTTTACACAAATATACCGGAAGTCGACGAAAACAGTCATCCCGATTTAGTATAAAAGCGAGACCAAATTCGACCAAAAAACACTTGAAGATTGAACTCCAGAACTGATGCATCTCACACAACACTGATCAACGCAGCTAAGGCGAAACCAAAGAGGCGAAAAATCGACAAGACACGGCAGGAAGGCTTTTCCCGTACATAGACATAACCGACTGACTTAACCTCAACGAGAGTCTACGCCAAAAAGTATCGCTGAAATAGAGCAGCGATACGGCAAATTTTAATAGAAATTACGCAGCCAGAACGTCGACGGCCCAGGAGGGACCAAACATTTAAATAGAGAACGAATTCTGCTGTGTTCGCATTGACTGACTAACGTGACAAATAATTCCCCCGAACGTAAACAAACAATACAACTAAGCCTTCCTCAACACTGCATGGGAATCAGCGCTGCGGTGGCAGATTTCTGAATCAACGCTAAACAGATGATTCGTAGTGGCGGCGTTTGAACGAGATTTTACTGCCAAACGTTTTGACAAAAAGTGCGGAAAAAGTAATGATCGCAAAATTTGACTTTAAATAGATTCAGTGTACACCCAAAGAGGCGAGATTGAGAAACTACCCGAAGGAAGTGTCCAGTGAGAGAATAAACGACCATTGGAACGTGAGTTACCAAAATTAAAGTCATTTGTTACCTGGTTACATTTATCACACAGTCGTACTTTACACGCCACACATACACCTTCAAATCACTTAGTTTTTTTTCTTGTAAGGCATCTAATTGATATGTCTTGGTAGTTCAAAGGAGTCACGTCCTGAGAGTAAAGATTTTTCACATATTAAACTCATGCTTTTCAACTGAGTCAGAATCTGAAATATACTAGCCGATACTTGATTGGATATATAAAAACTTGTCAATAATAATAACTTGTAAAATTTTTTTCTCTGCAATTTTATAATTTTTATGAATGATAGTCCTTCAGACGATTTGTTTGTTGTTTTTAAAGAATCATTAAACTTAACTGATTTTTCAAAGCTAAACTGACTTGTTTAAATTTTTTCGTAGATTTAAAAATTTTATCAATCACATTTAATTTTTCTTGGAACAAATGTTTCCAAGTGGCGCCCACAAAAAGCATAGTTTTAAGTTGTGTTACAGGACTACATCACTGCAGAGGATCCAGTCAACAGAGTAAGTAACAAAAGTGCGCGGAGGTAACGCCCGACAGATTACAACACACAACACCACCCTTTCTTTTCGTTATAAATTGGCAGCCCAACTAGTGAGGCTTGAAAAAGACGGAACAAGCCCGGCAACTACCAACATATTAAAATGCCGCAACCAAAGGGAAAAAAGGTGAAGAAGACTGTGGAACCCGAGTTAAGTGTGGAAGACGGAGAGGCAGTACAAATGGAGGAAACGGAATTAGAACCGCCCACACTAGAAGTGGAAAGACCGGTACAAACAGCAGAGGAATTAGAGGAGCAAACGGGAGAAGAACCCATACAAATGGTAGAACAAATAGAGAAACCCGAACCAGAAAAAATAACAGATAGCGTAGACGCGAACGTAATAATGATGATGGCGATGCTCCAAAGAATGGAAGAAAATATGAATAAAAATAGACAGGAAGACATGGGGAAATTAGACAAAAACATAGAATCTTTAAGGAAGGATATAACCGAGAAAATAGATGACAATGGGAAGAAACTGGAGATATTTCAGGAGGAGAATAAAAAAAGTATAGAGTCCCTGAAAAAAGAAATTAGCATAAAATACGAAACAGTAAACAAAACGATCAATGATAATAAAATCGATAGTGACAGGAAGGTCGAAAACATGGAGAAACAGTTGGAAAGGTTACGGGAGAGAAACAATACACGTTTCGAAAGTATAGAGGAGCAAACAGTAGAGACCAAACAAGATGTTATAAATCTCGAAAACAGGGTAAGGCAGAACCAAGACGCCCTCATGCAGGAGGTGGGAGAAGTCCAGCACATCGCTAACAGGCTGGACGAACAGATAAAAACTAACAAAAATAGCATACTGGAAATAGACCAGAGAGAGAAAAACCTGCAGGAAAGATTAGAGGCGCTGAGAGACACACCAATATTAAACACTCATACGTGTCATGGTGAAAACAGGGAAGTAATCAACTTCCAGGACTATCGACGAAACCCAATGGAATTTTTGGAAAGAATGGAGGAGGTTATTGGGAGAAGTAGAGAAACAAGGTGGGACAGGATAAGAGAGATGCTTGACGAGACGTTTAAAAATACTAAGGATAACTGGTGGATAGCGGTACGACCCGAAATAACGAATTTAGCAGAGTTTAAACGCCAGTTTAAGGAAAAGTATTGGTCAGAGACCGCACAAAACAGGGTAAGAATGGACATTTTCTATGGCAATACGACGCGTCCTATGGACAGTCCCCGACGTCTTATTTCCTGGGAAAGGTATGTTTAGCACGGAAGTTGATACCGCAGATCCCAGAAGAATGTTTGGTAAGGCAGTTAGCTGGACATTACAGCTATGGGATCAAGGATGCCCAATTATACCAACAGATTAGCAAAATAGCCGATCTGGCCAAATTATTGGAAAATTGCGAATCCACAGGAAGGTTCCAGGATTACCAACCCCCCAATCGTAAGGTAGAGTACAACAACAATAATAACGGACCAAACCGGAATGGAGGTGGGAACGGTAATAATCTAAGCACCAATAATCAGAATAATAATATCCCACCAAATGGCCGAAATGATAACACTCAGTGCCCAATTAACCGCAACTATCCGGGACCAAACAGAGGTAATTACACCGGGAATAACTACGGTAGGAACTTCCACCAGGGAAACGGTTATCGCGGGAATAATTATAGAGGAAGTAATTATAGTCAACGTAATGGTTATCGCAATGGGGGAAACCAAGGAGGAGGCGGTAGGAGAAACCAAAATGAATATAGGCCCCAGGTAAATTATATGATGGCCGATAATCGACGACCATACCCACCCAATTTACCAAGTTACGGGTATATGACTCAACAGGCGCCAGGTAGCCAGGGTGATACGGCGAATAACCGTCAGCAGTTTTCAGAGGGTAGGAGTAGCGAACCACCCCGAAACGAAAGTAACAACCAACAAGAGCCAAACGCTAATCAAAATAATAATGAGAATCGGGTAACAGTTCACGAAAATCCGAGTTTTTCATTACAGCATAATCAGGCAAATAATGATGAAAAACCCCGAGTATTTTATATAAACCATGTATTGGCAGAAACTGGCCGAGAACCAGATAATGATCCCCAAAATGAAAGTGAGAGAGAGGAGGAATTCCGCTATGCAGAAAAATTATGGCCCAAACATGTGATGAGATGGTAATGCCATGGATTAATCATCCAGAATAAATGTCATAGACCAGGCATTTGAAGGAGTAGAGGTGATAAACATCGAAGGTCGAATATTGAAAAGAGAAGGAATTAAAAAGGAATGGGAATGATAAATAATGACATAATATAAGGAACACAACCAAAAGGGGTTGAAATAATCAACGTAATTAACCCAAACTGACAAATATAACCCAAATATTATCAAACATGAAAACAATACCTACGAGGTAACTGACACAATTAGGAACAAGGTAAAAGGAACGTATAACCAGACTTCATTAAAAAAGTACCATGATTAAAAAATCGCAAGTCGAATACTCAATCAGTAACCAAGTACCATGACCAAAGACCCAAGTCAAATACAGCATCATAGAGAAGGTACCTTGACTAAACATGTCAACGTGAATTTTTTAACTTAGCCATAATTGGAAAGGAGGTAGAGATTTTTAAATAAATATAAATATTATTGTATAATGATTGTTATTAATAAATACTACGAGAAGGACACCTTCCACCATAGGCAAGATTTATTTCCAATAGCCATGTCAACGTATATTTACCAGTTTACCCGTACTTAGAGAAGGAGAGAGATTATTAATAAATAAATATTACTAGATGGACACTTAGTAAAGGAGAAAAGAGAGAGAAATACTGTCATATATTTGATACTAAATGGAAATGATAAATGATAAATGGAAAAAAAAAGGGGGAAAACAGTGTATTACATAAGGAGGTAATGATGAATATGAATATAGCTATTAACATTGAATGATTTTAAACGATAATTTTAACCTGCGGAGAACGATATATTAATATAATTGTGAATTAATCAGAAGAGTTTAAGAAAGGGAATTTATGTGTAGGAGCCTATGATCTTTGAATATTGTATTTTTTATTATTATTATTTTTGTTGCAAAGGTGCAATTATTATTTTCTGAACAGGGATGTGTTGCCTCTGATTTCAGTAGTTATAGACAGGAAGGGACAGAGAATGTATGCCATAGCGAGCCACTCTGACTCCCAACCCTCTATGTAAGTTAGGGAATTGATAGGGAATTATATCAAAGATTAATTATAAAACATCAAGGTAAAAAGGAAAGGAATAGGTGATATGACAAAGAACGAACTAGGAATATTGAGTTGGATTAATATATTAAAGGAGTAGTATACAGGAATTTAATTATAAGATAAAAGAATGAGATATAAAGAAGCTAATAATAAAGGGTTATTATAGAGATGATAATTTCATCAAAACCAAAGATATGTTTTTCCAAAATTATCAACTTTAACGGTGAGGCATATGTAACGTCACAGAACGTTCCATAAAAGAAATCATTTATATAGTAAGAGGAAAGTGAAGTGAACAGTATCGAACCCAAGTAGTCCCAAAAAATTGTGTAATTTTGTATAATAATTATTTCTATCAACTTGAAAAAACGACCAAACTATGACTAAGACAAAACCCCATATATATTATTAAAGTGAATAAGAGTGAAAAAACCATAAGACACTATAAGAGAGAGAAATAGTATCAGAATCCACCAGAATAAAGTCAATAATTATTAAGTTTTATAACTATGAATATAGTATGAAAAACTATTTTTTGTGTGAATAAATGGACATGATCCATTATTATATTATGTGATGTAAATAAAATAAATGTATTAAATGACTTAAATACATTATTAGAAAGAGTTTAAGTTAAAATAAAAATTGTATATTTGCAATGACAAAAAAATATTAATGTGTTGGATTTGAGACCATACACCAAGATTTCATGAAAAAATTAATTATTATCAGATTTAAATAAAAACTATATGTAATTGTCAAGCAGACAATAGTGAACAATTTATCATAAATAAAGGAAGCTGTCAAATGAATAAAAAGCAGTCAAAATAGCCAAAAACAGTGTTAACTAAAAACATGTAATAGGCATCTAATATTGTATAATTTATGAATTTAATGTTGCCAAAATGCAACCAAACTGTATTAGAAAGCTGTAATATGATATAAAGCAACTATACTAATATACCTGACCAACTTTAACATTGTAATAGTCAAGTCAGCAAAATATTTACTTATACCATGTATGGCTGAAGCCAATTATCCAGTACAAAAATAATCATATCTGGCTAAATACTTACATAATACTAACAAAAAAGATAGAAAGGTACAATACATCAGAATACCTTAATAAGAAACAAACTCAGTTGAAAGTAAAGTCAATTCTAAAAGAATTTAACTAATTAGAGTGAGATTTGTCACGCCATAAAAAATGACATCTCAAGACCAATCAATGATGCTATGTCATCTTGTGATAAATATAATATATGTACAAAGTAACCAGGTATCACAAAAGATAGACAAAATAATAAACTCTGTGTGTATAGTGGTGAAATAATACGTATATTAAAGAAAAAGACTAATCATTGTATTAGAAAACCGACAATAATCTAGGCCATGAGCAGAGGCCATATAAAATTGTATTTATTTGTGTTTTATTGATGTTAAAATTTGTTTATTTTGTTGTAGGAAAGTAGTAGGATTAGATGTTCAGCTTGTGGCAGGAACTTTATAACTCCACAACAATTTTTGTTATAAATATTGAGTTTTCAATGACTAAACTCAAGGTGAGGGTTGTATATTGTAATGTTTATTAGACTTAAGTTAATTAGATACCAATCATATTTAGTATCGCTAGATTCAGTTAAAAACAAGGAATCTAAATACATTAATGGCATACAAATTGTAAGTACTAATGTGAAACTGTTTGATAAATACCAGTGTAAATTTTGAAATATCCATTGTATGAAGAATAAGAAATTCGTTCTAAAAGCTTCTACGGAAGTGAAAATTGTTCTATGACATTCCATTTCGTTTATTCTCGAACAATCTAGAAAGAATTTTTACACAAATATACCGGAAGTCGACGAAAACAGTCATCCCGATTTAGTATAAAAGCGAGACCAAATTCGACCAAAAAACACTTGAAGATTGAACTCCAGAACTGATGCATCTCACACAACACTGATCAACGCAGCTAAGGCGAAACCAAAGAGGCGAAAAATCGACAAGACACGGCAGGAAGGCTTTTCCCGTACATAGACATAACCGACTGACTTAACCTCAACGAGAGTCTACGCCAAAAAGTATCGCTGAAATAGAGCAGCGATACGGCAAATTTTAATAGAAATTACGCAGCCAGAACGTCGACGGCCCAGGAGGGACCAAACATTTAAATAGAGAACGAATTCTGCTGTGTTCGCATTGACTGACTAACGTGACAAATAATTCCCCCGAACGTAAACAAACAATACAACTAAGCCTTCCTCAACACTGCATGGGAATCAGCGCTGCGGTGGCAGATTTATGAATCAACGCTAAACAGATGATTCGTAGTGGCGGCGTTTGAACGAGATTTTACTGCCAAACGTTTTGACAAAAAGTGCGGAAAAAGTAATGATCGCAAAATTTGACTTTAAATAGATTCAGTGTACACCCAAAGAGGCGAGATTGAGAAACTACCCGAAGGAAGTGTCCAGTGAGAGAATAAACGACCATTGGAACGTGAGTTACCAAAATTAAAGTCATTTGTTACCTGGTTACATTTATCACACAGTCGTACTTTACACGCCACACATACACCTTCAAATCACTTAGTTTTTTTTCTTGTAAGGCATCTAATTGATATGTCTTGGTAGTTCAAAGGAGTCACGTCCTGAGAGTAAAGATTTTTCACATATTAAACTCATGCTTTTCAACTGAGTCAGAATCTGAAATATACTAGCCAATACTTGATTGGATATATAAAAAATTGTCAATAATAATAACTTGTAAAATTTTTTTCTCTGCAATTTTATAATTTTTATGAATGATAGTCCTTCAGACGATTTGTTTGTTGTTTTTAAAGAATCATTAAACTTAACTGATTTTTCAAAGCTAAACTGACTTGTTTAAATTTTTTCGTAGATTTAAAAATTTTATCAATCACATTTAATTTTTCTTGGAACAAATGTTTCCAAGTGGCGCCCACAAAAAGCATAGTTTTAAGTTGTGTTACAGGACTACATCACTGCAGAGGATCCAGTCAACAGAGTAAGTAACAAAAGTGCGCGGAGGTAACGCCCGACAGATTACAACACACAACACCACCCTTTCTTTTCGTTATAAATTGGCAGCCCAACTAGTGAGGCTTGAAAAAGACGGAACAAGCCCGGCAACTACCAACATATTAAAATGCCGCAACCAAAGGGAAAAAAGGTGAAGAAGACTGTGGAACCCGAGTTAAGTGTGGAAGACGGAGAGGCAGTACAAATGGAGGAAACGGAATTAGAACCGCCCACACTAGAAGTGGAAAGACCGGTACAAACAGCAGAGGAATTAGAGGAGCAAACGGGAGAAGAACCCATACAAATGGTAGAACAAATAGAGAAACCCGAACCAGAAAAAATAACAGATAGCGTAGACGCGAACGTAATAATGATGATGGCGATGCTCCAAAGAATGGAAGAAAATATGAATAAAAATAGACAGGAAGACATGGGGAAATTAGACAAAAACATAGAATCTTTAAGGAAGGATATAACCGAGAAAATAGATGACAATGGGAAGAAACTGGAGATATTTCAGGAGGAGAATAAAAAAAGTATAGAGTCCCTGAAAAAAGAAATTAGCATAAAATACGAAACAGTAAACAAAACGATCAATGATAATAAAATCGATAGTGACAGGAAGGTCGAAAACATGGAGAAACAGTTGGAAAGGTTACGGGAGAGAAACAATACACGTTTCGAAAGTATAGAGGAGCAAACAGTAGAGACCAAACAAGATGTTATAAATCTCGAAAACAGGGTAAGGCAGAACCAAGACGCCATCATGCAGGAGGTGGGAGAAGTCCAGCACATCGCTAACAGGCTGGACGAACAGATAAAAACTAACAAAAATAGCATACTGGAAATAGACCAGAGAGAGAAAAACCTGCAGGAAAGATTAGAGGCGCTGAGAGACACACCAATATTAAACACTCATACGTGTCATGGTGAAAACAGGGAAGTAATCAACTTCCAGGACTATCGACGAAACCCAATGGAATTTTTGGAAAGAATGGAGGAGGTTATTGGGAGAAGTAGAGAAACAAGGTGGGACAGGATAAGAGAGATGCTTGACGAGACGTTTAAAAATACTAAGGATAACTGGTGGATAGCGGTACGACCCGAAATAACGAATTTAGCAGAGTTTAAACGCCAGTTTAAGGAAAAGTATTGGTCAGAGACCGCACAAAACAGGGTAAGAATGGACATTTTCTATGGCAATACGACGCGTCCTATGGACAGTCCCCGACGTCTTATTTCCTGGGAAAGGTATGTTTAGCACGGAAGTTGATACCGCAGATCCCAGAAGAATGTTTGGTAAGGCAGTTAGCTGGACATTACAGCTATGGGATCAAGGATGCCCAATTATACCAACAGATTAGCAAAATAGCCGATCTGGCCAAATTATTGGAAAATTGCGAATCCACAGGAAGGTTCCAGGATTACCAACCCCCCAATCGTAAGGTAGAGTACAACAACAATAATAACGGACCAAACCGGAATGGAGGTGGGAACGGTAATAATCTAAGCACCAATAATCAGAATAATAATATCCCACCAAATGGCCGAAATGATAACACTCAGGGCCCAATTAACCGCAACTATCCGGGACCAAACAGAGGTAATTACACCGGGAATAACTACGGTAGGAACTTCCACCAGGGAAACGGTTATCGCGGGAATAATTATAGAGGAAGTAATTATAGTCAACGTAATGGTTATCGCAATGGGGGAAACCAAGGAGGAGGCGGTAGGAGAAACCAAAATGAATATAGGCCCCAGGTAAATTATATGATGGCCGATAATCGACGACCATACCCACCCAATTTACCAAGTTACGGGTATATGACTCAACAGGCGCCAGGTAGCCAGGGTGATACGGCGAATAACCGTCAGCAGTTTTCAGAGGGTAGGAGTAGCGAACCACCCCGAAACGAAAGTAACAACCAACAAGAGCCAAACGCTAATCAAAATAATAATGAGAATCGGGTAACAGTTCACGAAAATCCGAGTTTTTCATTACAGCATAATCAGGCAAATAATGATGAAAAACCCCGAGTATTTTATATAAACCATGTATTGGCAGAAACTGGCCGAGAACCAGATAATGATCCCCAAAATGAAAGTGAGAGAGAGGAGGAATTCCGCTATGCAGAAAAATTATGGCCCAAACATGTGATGAGATGGTAATGCCATGGATTAATCATCCAGAATAAATGTCATAGACCAGGCATTTGAAGGAGTAGAGGTGATAAACATCGAAGGTCGAATATTGAAAAGAGAAGGAATTAAAAAGGAATGGGAATGATAAATAATGACATAATATAAGGAACACAACCAAAAGGGGTTGAAATAATCAACGTAATTAACCCAAACTGACAAATATAACCCAAATATTATCAAACATGAAAACAATACCTACGAGGTAACTGACACAATTAGGAACAAGGTAAAAGGAACGTATAACCAGACTTCATTAAAAAAGTACCATGATTAAAAAATCGCAAGTCGAATACTCAATCAGTAACCAAGTACCATGACCAAAGACCCAAGTCAAATACAGCATCATAGAGAAGGTACCTTGACTAAACATGTCAACGTGAATTTTTTAACTTAGCCATAATTGGAAAGGAGGTAGAGATTTTTAAATAAATATAAATATTATTGTATAATGATTGTTATTAATAAATACTACGAGAAGGACACCTTCCACCATAGGCAAGATTTATTTCCAATAGCCATGTCAACGTATATTTACCAGTTTACCCGTACTTAGAGAAGGAGAGAGATTATTAATAAATAAATATTACTAGATGGACACTTAGTAAAGGAGAAAAGAGAGAGAAATACTGTCATATATTTGATACTAAATGGAAATGATAAATGATAAATGGAAAAAAAAAGGGGGAAAACAGTGTATTACATAAGGAGGTAATGATGAATATGAATATAGCTATTAACATTGAATGATTTTAAACGATAATTTTAACCTGCGGAGAACGATATATTAATATAATTGTGAATTAATCAGAAGAGTTTAAGAAAGGGAATTTATGTGTAGGAGCCTATGATCTTTGAATATTGTATTTTTTATTATTATTATTTTTGTTGCAAAGGTGCAATTATTATTTTCTGAACAGGGATGTGTTGCCTCTGATTTCAGTAGTTATAGACAGGAAGGGACAGAGAATGTATGCCATAGCGAGCCACTCTGACTCCCAACCCTCTATGTAAGTTAGGGAATTGATAGGGAATTATATCAAAGATTAATTATAAAACATCAAGGTAAAAAGGAAAGGAATAGGTGATATGACAAAGAACGAACTAGGAATATTGAGTTGGATTAATATATTAAAGGAGTAGTATACAGGAATTTAATTATAAGATAAAAGAATGAGATATAAAGAAGCTAATAATAAAGGGTTATTATAGAGATGATAATTTCATCAAAACCAAAGATATGTTTTTCCAAAATTATCAACTTTAACGGTGAGGCATATGTAACGTCACAGAACGTTCCATAAAAGAAATCATTTATATAGTAAGAGGAAAGTGAAGTGAACAGTATCGAACCCAAGTAGTCCCAAAAAATTGTGTAATTTTGTATAATAATTATTTCTATCAACTTGAAAAAACGACCAAACTATGACTAAGACAAAACCCCATATATATTATTAAAGTGAATAAGAGTGAAAAAACCATAAGACACTATAAGAGAGAGAAATAGTATCAGAATCCACCAGAATAAAGTCAATAATTATTAAGTTTTATAACTATGAATATAGTATGAAAAACTATTTTTTGTGTGAATAAATGGACATGATCCATTATTATATTATGTGATGTAAATAAAATAAATGTATTAAATGACTTAAATACATTATTAGAAAGAGTTTAAGTTAAAATAAAAATTGTATATTTGCAATGACAAAAAAATATTAATGTGTTGGATTTGAGACCATACACCAAGATTTCATGAAAAAATTAATTATTATCAGATTTAAATAAAAACTATATGTAATTGTCAAGCAGACAATAGTGAACAATTTATCATAAATAAAGGAAGCTGTCAAATGAATAAAAAGCAGTCAAAATAGCCAAAAACAGTGTTAACTAAAAACATGTAATAGGCATCTAATATTGTATAATTTATGAATTTAATGTTGCCAAAATGCAACCAAACTGTATTAGAAAGCTGTAATATGATATAAAGCAACTATACTAATATACCTGACCAACTTTAACATTGTAATAGTCAAGTCAGCAAAATATTTACTTATACCATGTATGGCTGAAGCCAATTATCCAGTACAAAAATAATCATATCTGGCTAAATACTTACATAATACTAACAAAAAAGATAGAAAGGTACAATACATCAGAATACCTTAATAAGAAACAAACTCAGTTGAAAGTAAAGTCAATTCTAAAAGAATTTAACTAATTAGAGTGAGATTTGTCACGCCATAAAAAATGACATCTCAAGACCAATCAATGATGCTATGTCATCTTGTGATAAATATAATATATGTACAAAGTAACCAGGTATCACAAAAGATAGACAAAATAATAAACTCTGTGTGTATAGTGGTGAAATAATACGTATATTAAAGAAAAAGACTAATCATTGTATTAGAAAACCGACAATAATCTAGGCCATGAGCAGAGGCCATATAAAATTGTATTTATTTGTGTTTTATTGATGTTAAAATTTGTTTATTTTGTTGTAGGAAAGTAGTAGGATTAGATGTTCAGCTTGTGGCAGGAACTTTATAACTCCACAACAATTTTTGTTATAAATATTGAGTTTTCAATGACTAAACTCAAGGTGAGGGTTGTATATTGTAATGTTTATTAGACTTAAGTTAATTAGATACCAATCATATTTAGTATCGCTAGATTCAGTTAAAAACAAGGAATCTAAATACATTAATGGCATACAAATTGTAAGTACTAATGTGAAACTGTTTGATAAATACCAGTGTAAATTTTGAAATATCCATTGTATGAAGAATAAGAAATTCGTTCTAAAAGCTTCTACGGAAGTGAAAATTGTTCTATGACATTCCATTTCGTTTATTCTCGAACAATCTAGAAAGAATTTTTACACAAATATACCGGAAGTCGACGAAAACAGTCATCCCGATTTAGTATAAAAGCGAGACCAAATTCGACCAAAAAACACTTGAAGATTGAACTCCAGAACTGATGCATCTCACACAACACTGATCAACGCAGCTAAGGCGAAACCAAAGAGGCGAAAAATCGACAAGACACGGCAGGAAGGCTTTTCCCGTACATAGACATAACCGACTGACTTAACCTCAACGAGAGTCTACGCCAAAAAGTATCGCTGAAATAGAGCAGCGATACGGCAAATTTTAATAGAAATTACGCAGCCAGAACGTCGACGGCCCAGGAGGGACCAAACATTTAAATAGAGAACGAATTCTGCTGTGTTCGCATTGACTGACTAACGTGACAAATAATTCCCCCGAACGTAAACAAACAATACAACTAAGCCTTCCTCAACACTGCATGGGAATCAGCGCTGCGGTGGCAGATTTCTGAATCAACGCTAAACAGATGATTCGTAGTGGCGGCGTTTGAACGAGATTTTACTGCCAAACGTTTTGACAAAAAGTGCGGAAAAAGTAATGATCGCAAAATTTGACTTTAAATAGATTCAGTGTACACCCAAAGAGGCGAGATTGAGAAACTACCCGAAGGAAGTGTCCAGTGAGAGAATAAACGACCATTGGAACGTGAGTTACCAAAATTAAAGTCATTTGTTAACTGGTTACATTTATCACACAGTCGTACTTTACACGCCACACATACACCTTCAAATCACTTAGTTTTTTTTCTTGTAAGGCATCTAATTGATATGTCTTGGTAGTTCAAAGGAGTCACGTCCTGAGAGTAAAGATTTTTCACATATTAAACTCATGCTTTTCAACTGAGTCAGAATCTGAAATATACTAGCCGATACTTGATTGGATATATAAAAAATTGTCAATAATAATAACTTGTAAAATTTTTTTCTCTGCAATTTTATAATTTTTATGAATGATAGTCCTTCAGACGATTTGTTTGTTGTTTTTAAAGAATCATTAAACTTAACTGATTTTTCAAAGCTAAACTGACTTGTTTAAATTTTTTCGTAGATTTAAAAATTTTATCAATCACATTTAATTTTTCTTGGAACAAATGTTTCCAAGTGGCGCCCACAAAAAGCATAGTTTTAAGTTGTGTTACAGGACTACATCACTGCAGAGGATCCAGTCAACAGAGTAAGTAACAAAAGTGCGCGGAGGTAACGCCCGACAGATTACAACACACAACACCACCCTTTCTTTTCGTTATAAATTGGCAGCCCAACTAGTGACGCTTGAAAAAGACGGAACAAGCCCGGCAACTACCAACATATTAAAATGCCGCAACCAAAGGGAAAAAAGGTGAAGAAGACTGTGGAACCCGAGTTAAGTGTGGAAGACGGAGAGGCAGTACAAATGGAGGAAACGGAATTAGAACCGCCCACACTAGAAGTGGAAAGACCGGTACAAACAGCAGAGGAATTAGAGGAGCAAACGGGAGAAGAACCCATACAAATGGTAGAACAAATAGAGAAACCCGAACCAGAAAAAATAACAGATAGCGTAGACGCGAACGTAATAATGATGATGGCGATGCTCCAAAGAATGGAAGAAAATATGAATAAAAATAGACAGGAAGACATGGGGAAATTAGACAAAAACATAGAATCTTTAAGGAAGGATATAACCGAGAAAATAGATGACAATGGGAAGAAACTGGAGATATTTCAGGAGGAGAATAAAAAAAGTATAGAGTCCCTGAAAAAAGAAATTAGCATAAAATACGAAACAGTAAACAAAACGATCAATGATAATAAAATCGATAGTGACAGGAAGGTCGAAAACATGGAGAAACAGTTGGAAAGGTTACGGGAGAGAAACAATACACGTTTCGAAAGTATAGAGGAGCAAACAGTAGAGACCAAACAAGATGTTATAAATCTCGAAAACAGGGTAAGGCAGAACCAAGACGCCATCATGCAGGAGGTGGGAGAAGTCCAGCACATCGCTAACAGGCTGGACGAACAGATAAAAACTAACAAAAATAGCATACTGGAAATAGACCAGAGAGAGAAAAACCTGCAGGAAAGATTAGAGGCGCTGAGAGACACACCAATATTAAACACTCATACGTGTCATGGTGAAAACAGGGAAGTAATCAACTTCCAGGACTATCGACGAAACCCAATGGAATTTTTGGAAAGAATGGAGGAGGTTATTGGGAGAAGTAGAGAAA
Source organism: Magicicada septendecula (assembly GCA_034769895.1). Taxonomy (NCBI): domain Eukaryota; kingdom Metazoa; phylum Arthropoda; class Insecta; order Hemiptera; family Cicadidae; genus Magicicada; species Magicicada septendecula. The sequence continues at coordinate 154,890,503 of CM068369.1, forward strand.
CAAGGTGGGACAGGATAAGAGAGATGCTTGACGAGACGTTTAAAAATACTAAGGATAACTGGTGGATAGCGGTACGACCCGAAATAACGAATTTAGCAGAGTTTAAACGCCAGTTTAAGGAAAAGTATTGGTCAGAGACCGCACAAAACAGGGTAAGAATGGACATTTTCTATGGCAATACGACGCGTCCTATGGACAGTCCCCGACGTCTTATTTCCTGGGAAAGGTATGTTTAGCACGGAAGTTGATACCGCAGATCCCAGAAGAATGTTTGGTAAGGCAGTTAGCTGGACATTACAGCTATGGGATCAAGGATGCCCAATTATACCAACAGATTAGCAAAATAGCCGATCTGGCCAAATTATTGGAAAATTGCGAATCCACAGGAAGGTTCCAGGATTACCAACCCCCCAATCGTAAGGTAGAGTACAACAACAATAATAACGGACCAAACCGGAATGGAGGTGGGAACGGTAATAATCTAAGCACCAATAATCAGAATAATAATATCCCACCAAATGGCCGAAATGATAACACTCAGGGCCCAATTAACCGCAACTATCCGGGACCAAACAGAGGTAATTACACCGGGAATAACTACGGTAGGAACTTCCACCAGGGAAACGGTTATCGCGGGAATAATTATAGAGGAAGTAATTATGGTCAACGTAATGGTTATCGCAATGGGGGAAACCAAGGAGGAGGCGGTAGGAGAAACCAAAATGAATATAGGCCCCAGGTAAATTATATGATGGCCGATAATCGACGACCATACCCACCCAATTTACCAAGTTACGGGTATATGACTCAACAGGCGCCAGGTAGCCAGGGTGATACGGCGAATAACCGTCAGCAGTTTTCAGAGGGTAGGAGTAGCGAACCACCCCAAAACGAAAGTAACAACCAACAAGAGCCAAACGCTAATCAAAATAATAATGAGAATCGGGTAACAGTTCACGAAAATCCGAGTTTTTCATTACAGCATAATCAGGCAAATAATGACGAAAAACCCCGAGTATTTTATGTAAACCATGTATTGGCAGAAACTGGCCGAGAACCAGATAATGATCCCCAAAATGAAAGTGAGAGAGAGGAGGAATTCCGCTATGCAGAAAAATTATGGCCCAAACATGTGATGAGATGGTAATGCCATGGATTAATCATCCAGAATAAATGTCATAGACCAGGCATTTGAAGGAGTAGAGGTGATAAACATCGAAGGTCGAATATTGAAAAGAGAAGGAATTAAAAAGGAATGGGAATGATAAATAATGACATAATATAAGGAACACAACCAAAAGGGGTTGAAATAATCAACGTAATTAACCCAAACTGACAAATATAACCCAAATATTATCAAACATGAAAACAATACCTACGAGGTAACTGACACAATTAGGAACAAGGTAAAAGGAACGTATAACCAGACTTCATTAAAAAAGTACCATGATTAAAAAATCGCAAGTCGAATACTCAATCAGTAACCAAGTACCATGACCAAAGACCCAAGTCAAATACAGCATCATAGAGAAGGTACCTTGACTAAACATGTCAACGTGAATTTTTTAACTTAGCCATAATTGGAAAGGAGGTAGAGATTTTTAAATAAATATAAATATTATTGTATAATGATTGTTATTAATAAATACTACGAGAAGGACACCTTCCACCATAGGCAAGATTTATTTCCAATAGCCATGTCAACGTATATTTACCAGTTTACCCGTACTTAGAGAAGGAGAGAGATTATTAATAAATAAATATTACTAGATGGACACTTAGTAAAGGAGAAAAGAGAGAGAAATACTGTCATATATTTGATACTAAATGGAAATGATAAATGATAAATGGAAAAAAAAGGGGGAAAACAGTGTATTACATAAGGAGGTAATGATGAATATGAATATAGCTATTAACATTGAATGATTTTAAACGATAATTTTAACCTGCGGAGAACGATATATTAATATAATTGTGAATTAATCAGAAGAGTTTAAGAAAGGGAATTTATGTGTAGGAGCCTATGATCTTTGAATATTGTATTTTTTATTATTATTATTTTTGTTGCAAAGGTGCAATTATTATTTTCTGAACAGGGATGTGTTGCCTCTGATTTCAGTAGTTATAGACAGGAAGGGACAGAGAATGTATGCCATAGCGAGCCACTCTGACTCCCAACCCTCTATGTAAGTTAGGGAATTGATAGGGAATTATATCAAAGATTAATTATAAAACATCAAGGTAAAAAGGAAAGGAATAGGTGATATGACAAAGAACGAACTAGGAATATTGAGTTGGATTAATATATTAAAGGAGTAGTACAGGAATTTAATTATAAGATAAAAGAATGAGATATAAAGAAGCTAATAATAAAGGGTTATTATAGAGATGATAATTTCATCAAAACCAAAGATATGTTTTTCCAAAATTATCAACTTTAACGGTGAGGCATATGTAACGTCACAGAACGTTCCATAAAAGAAATCATTTATATAGTAAGAGGAAAGTGAAGTGAACAGTATCGAACCCAAGTAGTCCCAAAAAATTGTGTAATTTTGTATAATAATTATTTCTATCAACTTGAAAAAACGACCAAACTATGACTAAGACAAAACCCCATATATATTATTAAAGTGAATAAGAGTGAAAAAACCATAAGACACTATAAGAGAGAGAAATAGTATCAGAATCCACCAGAATAAAGTCAATAATTATTAAGATTTATAACTATGAATATAGTATTAAAAACTATTTTTTGTGTGAATAAATGGACATGATCCATTATTATATTATGTGATGTAAATAAAATAAATGTATTAAATGACTTAAATACTTTATTAGAAAGAGTTTAAGTTAAAATAAAAATTGTATATTTGCAATGACAAAAAAATATTAATGTGTTGGATTTGAGACCATACACCAAGATTTCATGAAAAAATTAATTATTATCAGATTTAAATAAAAACTATATGTAATTGTCAAGCAGACAATAGTGAACAATTTATCTTAAATAAAGGAAGCTGTCAAATGAATAAAAAGCAGTCAAAATAGCCAAAAACAGTGTTAACTAAAAACATGTAATAGGCATCTAATATTGTATAATTTATGAATTTAATGTTGCCAAAATGCAACCAAACTGTATTAGAAAGCTGTAATATGATATAAAGCAACTATACTAATATACCTGACCAACTTTAACATTGTAATAGTCAAGTCAGCAAAATATTTACTTATACCATGTATGGCTGAAGCCAATTATCCAGTACAAAAATAATCATATCTGGCTAAATACTTACATAATACTAACAAAAAAGATAGAAAGGTACAATACATCAGAATACCTTAATAAGAAACAAACTCAGTTGAAAGTAAAGTCAATTCTAAAAGAATTTAACTAATTAGAGTGAGATTTGTCACGCCATAAAAAATGACATCTCAAGACCAATCAATGATGCTATGTCATCTTGTGATAAATATAATATATGTACAAAGTAACCAGGTATCACAAAAGATAGACAAAATAATAAACTCTGTGTGTATAGTGGTGAAATAATACGTATATTAAAGAAAAAGACTAATCATTGTATTAGAAAACCGACAAGAATCTAGGCCATGAGCAGAGGCCATATAAAATTGTATTTATTTGTGTTTTATTGATGTTAAAATTTGTTTATTTTGTTGTAGGAAAGTAGTAGGATTAGATGTTCAGCTTGTGGCATTAACTTTATAACTCCACAACAATTTTTGTTATAAATATTGAGTTTTCAATGACTAAACTCAAGGTGAGGGTTGTATATTGTAATGTTTATTAGACTTAAGTTAATTAGATACCAATCATATTTAGTATCGCTAGATTCAGTTAAAAACAAGGAATCTAAATACATTAATGGCATACAAATTGTAAGTACTAATGTGAAACTGTTTGATAAATACCAGTGTAAATTTTGAAATATCCATTGTATGAAGAATAAGAAATTCGTTCTAAAAGCTTCTACGGAAGTGAAAATTGTTCTATGACATTCCATTTCGTTTATTCTCGAACAATCTAGAAAGAATTTTTACACAAATATACCGGAAGTCGACGAAAACAGTCATCCCGATTTAGTATAAAAGCGAGACCAAATTCGACCAAAAAACACTTGAAGATTGAACTCAAGAACTGATGCATCTCACACAACACTGATCAACGCAGCTAAGGCGAAACCAAAGAGGCGAAAAATCGACAAGACACGGCAGGAAGGCTTTTCCCGTACATAGACATAACCGACTGACTTAACCTCAACGAGAGTCTACGCCAAAAAGTATCGCTGAAATAGAGCAGCGATACGGCAAATTTTAATAGAAATTACGCAGCCAGAACGTCGACGGCCCAGGAGGGACCAAACATTTAAATAGAGAACGAATTCTGCTGTGTTCGCATTGACTGACTAACGTGACAAATAATTCCCCCGAACGTAAACAAACAATACAACTAAGCCTTCCTCAACACTGCATGGGAATCAGCGCTGCGGTGGCAGATTTATGAATCAACGCTAAACAGATGATTCGTAGTGGCGGCGTTTGAACGAGATTTTACTGCCAAACGTTTTGACAAAAAGTGCGGAAAAAGTAATGATCGCAAAATTTGACTTTAAATAGATTCAGTGTACACCCAAAGAGGCGAGATTGAGAAACTACCCGAAGGAAGTGTCCAGTGAGAGAATAAACGACCATTGGAACGTGAGTTACCAAAATTAAAGTCATTTGTTACCTGGTTACATTTATCACACAGTCGTACTTTACACGCCACACATACACCTTCAAATCACTTAGTTTTTTTTCTTGTAAGGCATCTAATTGATATGTCTTGGTAGTTCAAAGGAGTCACGTCCTGAGAGTAAAGATTTTTCACATATTAAACTCATGCTTTTCAACTGAGTCAGAATCTGAAATATACTAGCCGATACTTGATTGGATATATAAAAAATTGTCAATAATAATAACTTGTAAAATTTTTTTCTCTGCAATTTTATAATTTTTATGAATGACAGTCCTTCAGACGATTTGTTTGTTGTTTTTAAAGAATCATTAAACTTAACTGATTTTTCAAAGCTAAACTGACTTGTTTAAATTTTTTCGTAGATTTAAAAATTTTATCAATCACATTTAATTTTTCTTGGAACAAATGTTTCCAAGTGGCGCCCACAAAAAGCATAGTTTTAAGTTGTGTTACAGGACTACATCACTGCAGAGGATCCAGTCAACAGAGTAAGTAACAAAAGTGCGCGGAGGTAACGCCCGACAGATTACACCACACAACACCACCCTTTCTTTTCGTTATAAATTGGCAGCCCAACTAGTGACGCTTGAAAAAGACGGAACAAGCCCGGCAACTACCAACATATTAAAATGCCGCAACCAAAGGGAAAAAAGGTGAAGAAGACTGTGGAACCCGAGTTAAGTGTGGAAGACGGAGAGGCAGTACAAATGGAGGAAACGGAATTAGAACCGCCCACACTAGAAGTGGAAAGACCGGTACAAACAGCAGAGGAATTAGAGGAGCAAACGGGAGAAGAACCCATACAAATGGTAGAACAAATAGAGAAACCCGAACCAGAAAAAATAACAGATAGCGTAGACGCGAACGTAATAATGATGATGGCGATGCTCCAAAGAATGGAAGAAAATATGAATAAAAATAGACAGGAAGACATGGGGAAATTAGACAAAAACATAGAATCTTTAAGGAAGGATATAACCGAGAAAATAGATGACAATGGGAAGAAACTGGAGATATTTCAGGAGGAGAATAAAAAAAGTATAGAGTCCCTGAAAAAAGAAATTAGCATAAAATACGAAACAGTAAACAAAACGATCAATGATAATAAAATCGATAGTGACAGGAAGGTCGAAAACATGGAGAAACAGTTGGAAAGGTTACGGGAGAGAAACAATACACGTTTCGAAAGTATAGAGGAGCAAACAGTAGAGACCAAACAAGATGTTATAAATCTCGAAAACAGGGTAAGGCAGAACCAAGACGCCATCATGCAGGAGGTGGGAGAAGTCCAGCACATCGCTAACAGGCTGGACGAACAGATAAAAACTAACAAAAATAGCATACTTAAAATAGACCAGAGAGAGAAAAACCTGCAGGAAAGATTAGAGGCGCTGAGAGACACACCAATATTAAACACTCATACGTGTCATGGTGAAAACAGGGAAGTAATCAACTTCCAGGACTATCGACGAAACCCAATGGAATTTTTGGAAAGAATGGAGGAGGTTATTGGGAGAAGTAGAGAAACAAGGTGGGACAGGATAAGAGAGATGCTTGAAGAGACGTTTAAAAATACTAAGGATAACTGGTGGATAGCGGTACGACCCGAAATAACGAATTTAGCAGAGTTTAAACGCCAGTTTAAGGAAAAGTATTGGTCAGAGACCGCACAAAACAGGGTAAGAATGGACATTTTCTATGGCAATACGACGCGTCCTATGGACAGTCCCCGACGTCTTATTTCCTGGGAAAGGTATGTTTAGCACGGAAGTTGATACCGCAGATCCCAGAAGAATGTTTGGTAAGGCAGTTAGCTGGACATTACAGCTATGGGATCAAGGATGCCCAATTATACCAACAGATTAGCAAAATAGCCGATCTGGCCAAATTATTGGAAAATTGCGAATCCACAGGAAGGTTCCAGGATTACCAACCCCCCAATCGTAAGGTAGAGTACAACAACAATAATAACGGACCAAACCGGAATGGAGGTGGGAACGGTAATAATCTAAGCACCAATAATCAGAATAATAATATCCCACCAAATGGCCGAAATGATAACACTCAGGGCCCAATTAACCGCAACTATCCGGGACCAAACAGAGGTAATTACACCGGGAATAACTACGGTAGGAACTTCCACCAGGGAAACGGTTATCGCGGGAATAATTATAGAGGAAGTAATTATGGTCAACGTAATGGTTATCGCAATGGGGGAAACCAAGGAGGAGGCGGTAGGAGAAACCAAAATGAATATAGGCCCCAGGTAAATTATATGATGGCCGATAATCGACGACCATACCCACCCAATTTACCAAGTTACGGGTATATGACTCAACAGGCGCCAGGTAGCCAGGGTGATACGGCGAATAACCGTCAGCAGTTTTCAGAGGGTAGGAGTAGCGAACCACCCCAAAACGAAAGTAACAACCAACAAGAGCCAAACGCTAATCAAAATAATAATGAGAATCGGGTAACAGTTCACGAAAATCCGAGTTTTTCATTACAGCATAATCAGGCAAATAATGACGAAAAACCCCGAGTATTTTATGTAAACCATGTATTGGCAGAAACTGGCCGAGAACCAGATAATGATCCCCAAAATGAAAGTGAGAGAGAGGAGGAATTCCGCTATGCAGAAAAATTATGGCCCAAACATGTGATGAGATGGTAATGCCATGGATTAATCATCCAGAATAAATGTCATAGACCAGGCATTTGAAGGAGTAGAGGTGATAAACATCGAAGGTCGAATATTGAAAAGAGAAGGAATTAAAAAGGAATGGGAATGATAAATAATGACATAATATAAGGAACACAACCAAAAGGGGTTGAAATAATCAACGTAATTAACCCAAACTGACAAATATAACCCAAATATTATCAAACATGAAAACAATACCTACGAGGTAACTGACACAATTAGGAACAAGGTAAAAGGAACGTATAACCAGACTTCATTAAAAAAGTACCATGATTAAAAAATCGCAAGTCGAATACTCAATCAGTAACCAAGTACCATGACCAAAGACCCAAGTCAAATACAGCATCATAGAGAAGGTACCTTGACTAAACATGTCAACGTGAATTTTTTAACTTAGCCATAATTGGAAAGGAGGTAGAGATTTTTAAATAAATATAAATATTATTGTATAATGATTGTTATTAATAAATACTACGAGAAGGACACCTTCCACCATAGGCAAGATTTATTTCCAATAGCCATGTCAACGTATATTTACCAGTTTACCCGTACTTAGAGAAGGAGAGAGATTATTAATAAATAAATATTACTAGATGGACACTTAGTAAAGGAGAAAAGAGAGAGAAATACTGTCATATATTTGATACTAAATGGAAATGATAAATGATAAATGGAAAAAAAAGGGGGAAAACAGTGTATTACATAAGGAGGTAATGATGAATATGAATATAGCTATTAACATTGAATGATTTTAAACGATAATTTTAACCTGCGGAGAACGATATATTAATATAATTGTGAATTAATCAGAAGAGTTTAAGAAAGGGAATTTATGTGTAGGAGCCTATGATCTTTGAATATTGTATTTTTTATTATTATTATTTTTGTTGCAAAGGTGCAATTATTATTTTCTGAACAGGGATGTGTTGCCTCTGATTTCAGTAGTTATAGACAGGAAGGGACAGAGAATGTATGCCATAGCGAGCCACTCTGACTCCCAACCCTCTATGTAAGTTAGGGAATTGATAGGGAATTATATCAAAGATTAATTATAAAACATCAAGGTAAAAAGGAAAGGAATAGGTGATATGACAAAGAACGAACTAGGAATATTGAGTTGGATTAATATATTAAAGGAGTAGTACAGGAATTTAATTATAAGATAAAAGAATGAGATATAAAGAAGCTAATAATAAAGGGTTATTATAGAGATGATAATTTCATCAAAACCAAAGATATGTTTTTCCAAAATTATCAACTTTAACGGTGAGGCATATGTAACGTCACAGAACGTTCCATAAAAGAAATCATTTATATAGTAAGAGGAAAGTGAAGTGAACAGTATCGAACCCAAGTAGTCCCAAAAAATTGTGTAATTTTGTATAATAATTATTTCTATCAACTTGAAAAAACGACCAAACTATGACTAAGACAAAACCCCATATATATTATTAAAGTGAATAAGAGTGAAAAAACCATAAGACACTATAAGAGAGAGAAATAGTATCAGAATCCACCAGAATAAAGTCAATAATTATTAAGATTTATAACTATGAATATAGTATTAAAAACTATTTTTTGTGTGAATAAATGGACATGATCCATTATTATATTATGTGATGTAAATAAAATAAATGTATTAAATGACTTAAATACATTATTAGAAAGAGTTTAAGTTAAAATAAAAATTGTATATTTGCAATGACAAAAAAATATTAATGTGTTGGATTTGAGACCATACACCAAGATTTCATGAAAAAATTAATTATTATCAGATTTAAATAAAAACTATATGTAATTGTCAAGCAGACAATAGTGAACAATTTATCTTAAATAAAGGAAGCTGTCAAATGAATAAAAAGCAGTCAAAATAGCCAAAAACAGTGTTAACTAAAAACATGTAATAGGCATCTAATATTGTATAATTTATGAATTTAATGTTGCCAAAATGCAACCAAACTGTATTAGAAAGCTGTAATATGATATAAAGCAACTATACTAATATACCTGACCAACTTTAACATTGTAATAGTCAAGTCAGCAAAATATTTACTTATACCATGTATGGCTGAAGCCAATTATCCAGTACAAAAATAATCATATCTGGCTAAATACTTACATAATACTAACAAAAAAGATAGAAAGGTACAATACATCAGAATACCTTAATAAGAAACAAACTCAGTTGAAAGTAAAGTCAATTCTAAAAGAATTTAACTAATTAGAGTGAGATTTGTCACGCCATAAAAAATGACATCTCAAGACCAATCAATGATGCTATGTCATCTTGTGATAAATATAATATATGTACAAAGTAACCAGGTATCACAAAAGATAGACAAAATAATAAACTCTGTGTGTATAGTGGTGAAATAATACGTATATTAAAGAAAAAGACTAATCATTGTATTAGAAAACCGACAAGAATCTAGGCCATGAGCAGAGGCCATATAAAATTGTATTTATTTGTGTTTTATTGATGTTAAAATTTGTTTATTTTGTTGTAGGAAAGTAGTAGGATTAGATGTTCAGCTTGTGGCAGGAACTTTATAACTCCACAACAATTTTTGTTATAAATATTGAGTTTTCAATGACTAAACTCAAGGTGAGGGTTGTATATTGTAATGTTTATTAGACTTAAGTTAATTAGATACCAATCATATTTAGTATCGCTAGATTCAGTTAAAAACAAGGAATCTAAATACATTAATGGCATACAAATTGTAAGTACTAATGTGAAACTGTTTGATAAATACCAGTGTAAATTTTGAAATATCCATTGTATGAAGAATAAGAAATTCGTTCTAAAAGCTTCTACGGAAGTGAAAATTGTTCTATGACATTCCATTTCGTTTATTCTCGAACAATCTAGAAAGAATTTTTACACAAATATACCGGAAGTCGACGAAAACAGTCATCCCGATTTAGTATAAAAGCGAGACCAAATTCGACCAAAAAACACTTGAAGATTGAACTCCAGAACTGATGCATCTCACACAACACTGATCAACGCAGCTAAGGCGAAACCAAAGAGGCGAAAAATCGACAAGACACGGCAGGAAGGCTTTTCCCGTACATAGACATAACCGACTGACTTAACCTCAACGAGAGTCTACGCCAAAAAGTATCGCTGAAATAGAGCAGCGATACGGCAAATTTTAATAGAAATTACGCAGCCAGAACGTCGACGGCCCAGGAGGGACCAAACATTTAAATAGAGAACGAATTCTGCTGTGTTCGCATTGACTGACTAACGTGACAAATAATTCCCCCGAACGTAAACAAACAATACAACTAAGCCTTCCTCAACACTGCATGGGAATCAGCGCTGCGGTGGCAGATTTATGAATCAACGCTAAACAGATGATTCGTAGTGGCGGCGTTTGAACGAGATTTTACTGCCAAACGTTTTGACAAAAAGTGCGGAAAAAGTAATGATCGCAAAATTTGACTTTAAATAGATTCAGTGTACACCCAAAGAGGCGAGATTGAGAAACTACCCGAAGGAAGTGTCCAGTGAGAGAATAAACGACCATTGGAACGTGAGTTACCAAAATTAAAGTCATTTGTTACCTGGTTACATTTATCACACAGTCGTACTTTACACGCCACACATACACCTTCAAATCACTTAGTTTTTTTTCTTGTAAGGCATCTAATTGATATGTCTTGGTAGTTCAAAGGAGTCACGTCCTGAGAGTAAAGATTTTTCACATATTAAACTCATGCTTTTCAACTGAGTCAGAATCTGAAATATACTAGCCGATACTTGATTGGATATATAAAAAATTGTCAATAATAATAACTTGTAAAATTTTTTTCTCTGCAATTTTATAATTTTTATGAATGATAGTCCTTCAGACGATTTGTTTGTTGTTTTTAAAGAATCATTAAACTTAACTGATTTTTCAAAGCTAAACTGACTTGTTTAAATTTTTTCGTAGATTTAAAAATTTTATCAATCACATTTAATTTTTCTTGGAACAAATGTTTCCAAGTGGCGCCCACAAAAAGCATAGTTTTAAGTTGTGTTACAGGACTACATCACTGCAGAGGATCCAGTCAACAGAGTAAGTAACAAAAGTGCGCGGAGGTAACGCCCGACAGATTACACCACACAACACCACCCTTTCTTTTCGTTATAAATTGGCAGCCCAACTAGTGACGCTTGAAAAAGACGGAACAAGCCCGGCAACTACCAACATATTAAAATGCCGCAACCAAAGGGAAAAAAGGTGAAGAAGACTGTGGAACCCGAGTTAAGTGTGGAAGACGGAGAGGCAGTACAAATGGAGGAAACGGAATTAGAACCGCCCACACTAGAAGTGGAAAGACCGGTACAAACAGCAGAGGAATTAGAGGAGCAAACGGGAGAAGAACCCATACAAATGGTAGAACAAATAGAGAAACCCGAACCAGAAAAAATAACAGATAGCGTAGACGCGAACGTAATAATGATGATGGCGATGCTCCAAAGAATGGAAGAAAATATGAATAAAAATAGACAGGAAGACATGGGGAAATTAGACAAAAACATAGAATCTTTAAGGAAGGATATAACCGAGAAAATAGATGACAATGGGAAGAAACTGGAGATATTTCAGGAGGAGAATAAAAAAAGTATAGAGTCCCTGAAAAAAGAAATTAGCATAAAATACGAAACAGTAAACAAAACGATCAATGATAATAAAATCGATAGTGACAGGAAGGTCGAAAACATGGAGAAACAGTTGGAAAGGTTACGGGAGAGAAACAATACACGTTTCGAAAGTATAGAGGAGCAAACAGTAGAGACCAAACAAGATGTTATAAATCTCGAAAACAGGGTAAGGCAGAACCAAGACGCCATCATGCAGGAGGTGGGAGAAGTCCAGCACATCGCTAACAGGCTGGACGAACAGATAAAAACTAACAAAAATAGCATACTGGAAATAGACCAGAGAGAGAAAAACCTGCAGGAAAGATTAGAGGCGCTGAGAGACACACCAATATTAAACACTCATACGTGTCATGGTGAAAACAGGGAAGTAATCAACTTCCAGGACTATCGACGAAACCCAATGGAATTTTTGGAAAGAATGGAGGAGGTTATTGGGAGAAGTAGAGAAACAAGGTGGGACAGGATAAGAGAGATGCTTGACGAGACGTTTAAAAATACTAAGGATAACTGGTGGATAGCGGTACGACCCGAAATAACGAATTTAGCAGAGTTTAAACGCCAGTTTAAGGAAAAGTATTGGTCAGAGACCGCACAAAACAGGGTAAGAATGGACATTTTCTATGGCAATACGACGCGTCCTATGGACAGTCCCCGACGTCTTATTTCCTGGGAAAGGTATGTTTAGCACGGAAGTTGATACCGCAGATCCCAGAAGAATGTTTGGTAAGGCAGTTAGCTGGACATTACAGCTATGGGATCAAGGATGCCCAATTATACCAACAGATTAGCAAAATAGCCGATCTGGCCAAATTATTGGAAAATTGCGAATCCACAGGAAGGTTCCAGGATTACCAACCCCCCAATCGTAAGGTAGAGTACAACAACAATAATAACGGACCAAACCGGAATGGAGGTGGGAACGGTAATAATCTAAGCACCAATAATCAGAATAATAATATCCCACCAAATGGCCGAAATGATAACACTCAGGGCCCAATTAACCGCAACTATCCGGGACCAAACAGAGGTAATTACACCGGGAATAACTACGGTAGGAACTTCCACCAGGGAAACGGTTATCGCGGGAATAATTATAGAGGAAGTAATTATGGTCAACGTAATGGTTATCGCAATGGGGGAAACCAAGGAGGAGGCGGTAGGAGAAACCAAAATGAATATAGGCCCCAGGTAAATTATATGATGGCCGATAATCGACGACCATACCCACCCAATTTACCAAGTTACGGGTATATGACTCAACAGGCGCCAGGTAGCCAGGGTGATACGGCGAATAACCGTCAGCAGTTTTCAGAGGGTAGGAGTAGCGAACCACCCCAAAACGAAAGTAACAACCAACAAGAGCCAAACGCTAATCAAAATAATAATGAGAATCGGGTAACAGTTCACGAAAATCCAAGTTTTTCATTACAGCATAATCAGGCAAATAATGACGAAAAACCCCGAGTATTTTATATAAACCATGTATTGGCAGAAACTGGCCGAGAACCAGATAATGATCCCCAAAATGAAAGTGAGAGAGAGGAGGAATTCCGCTATGCAGAAAAATTATGGCCCAAACATGTGATGAGATGGTAATGCCATGGATTAATCATCCAGAATAAATGTCATAGACCAGGCATTTGAAGGAGTAGAGGTGATAAACATCGAAGGTCGAATATTGAAAAGAGAAGGAATTAAAAAGGAATGGGAATGATAAATAATGACATAATATAAGGAACACAACCAAAAGGGGTTGAAATAATCAACGTAATTAACCCAAACTGACAAATATAACCCAAATATTATCAAACATGAAAACAATACCTACGAGGTAACTGACACAATTAGGAACAAGGTAAAAGGAACGTATAACCAGACTTCATTAAAAAAGTACCATGATTAAAAAATCGCAAGTCGAATACTCAATCAGTAACCAAGTACCATGACCAAAGACCCAAGTCAAATACAGCATCATAGAGAAGGTACCTTGACTAAACATGTCAACGTGAATTTTTTAACTTAGCCATAATTGGAAAGGAGGTAGAGATTTTTAAATAAATATAAATATTATTGTATAATGATTGTTATTAATAAATACTACGAGAAGGACACCTTCCACCATAGGCAAGATTTATTTCCAATAGCCATGTCAACGTATATTTACCAGTTTACCCGTACTTAGAGAAGGAGAGAGATTATTAATAAATAAATATTACTAGATGGACACTTAGTAAAGGAGAAAAGAGAGAGAAATACTGTCATATATTTGATACTAAATGGAAATGATAAATGATAAATGGAAAAAAAAAAGGGGGGAAAACAGTGTATTACATAAGGAGGTAATGATGAATATGAATATAGCTATTAACATTGAATGATTTTAAACGATAATTTTAACCTGCGGAGAACGATATATTAATATAATTGTGAATTAATCAGAAGAGTTTAAGAAAGGGAATTTATGTGTAGGAGCCTATGATCTTTGAATATTGTATTTTTTTTTATTATTATTATTATTATTTTTGTTGCAAAGGTGCAATTATTATTTTCTGAACAGGGCTGTGTTGCCTCTGATTTCAGTAGTTATAGACAGGAAGGGACAGAGAATGTATGCCATAGCGAGCCACTCTGACTCCCAACCCTCTATGTAAGTTAGGGAATTGATAGGGAATTATATCAAAGATTAATTATAAAACATCAAGGTAAAAAGGAAAGGAATAGGTGATATGACAAAGAACGAACTAGGAATATTGAGTTGGATTAATATATTAAAGGAGTAGTACAGGAATTTAATTATAAGATAAAAGAATGAGATATAAAGAAGCTAATAATAAAGGGTTATTATAGAGATGATAATTTCATCAAAACCAAAGATATGTTTTTCCAAAATTATCAACTTTAACGGTGAGGCATATGTAACGTCACAGAACGTTCCATAAAAGAAATCATTTATATAGTAAGAGGAAAGTGAAGTGAACAGTATCGAACCCAAGTAGTCCCAAAAAATTGTGTAATTTTGTATAATAATTATTTCTATCAACTTGAAAAAACGACCAAACTATGACTAAGACAAAACCCCATATATATTATTAAAGTGAATAAGAGTGAAAAAACCATAAGACACTATAAGAGAGAGAAATAGTATCAGAATCCACCAGAATAAAGTCAATAATTATTAAGATTTATAACTATGAATATAGTATTAAAAACTATTTTTTGTGTGAATAAATGGACATGATCCATTATTATATTATGTGATGTAAATAAAATAAATGTATTAAATGACTTAAATACATTATTAGAAAGAGTTTAAGTTAAAATAAAAATTGTATATTTGCAATGACAAAAAAATATTAATGTGTTGGATTTGAGACCATACACCAAGATTTCATGAAAAAATTAATTATTATCAGATTTAAATAAAAACTATATTTAATTGTCAAGCAGACAATAGTGAACAATTTATCTTAAATAAAGGAAGCTGTCAAATGAATAAAAAGCAGTCAAAATAGCCAAAAACAGTGTTAACTAAAAACATGTAATAGGCATCTAATATTGTATAATTTATGAATTTAATGTTGCCAAAATGCAACCAAACTGTATTAGAAAGCTGTAATATGATATAAAGCAACTATACTAATATACCTGACCAACTTTAACATTGTAATAGTCAAGTCAGAAAAATATTTACTTATACCATGTATGGCTGAAGCCAATTATCCAGTACAAAAATAATCATATCTGGCTAAATACTTACATAATACTAACAAAAAAGATAGAAAGGTACAATACATCAGAATACCTTAATAAGAAACAAACTCAATTGAAAGTAAAGTCAATTCTAAAAGAATTTAACTAATTAGAGTGAGATTTGTCACGCCATAAAAAATGACATCTCAAGACCAATCAATGATGCTATGTCATCTTGTGATAAATATAATATATGTACAAAGTAACCAGGTATCACAAAAGATAGACAAAATAATAAACTCTGTGTGTATAGTGGTGAAATAATACGTATATTAAAGAAAAAGACTAATCATTGTATTAGAAAACCGACAAGAATCTAGGCCATGAGCAGAGGCCATATAAAATTGTATTTATTTGTGTTTTATTGATGTTAAAATTTGTTTATTTTGTTGTAGGAAAGTAGTAGGATTAGATGTTCAGCTTGTGGCAGGAACTTTATAACTCCACAACAATTTTTGTTATAAATATTGAGTTTTCAATGACTAAACTCAAGGTGAGGGTTGTATATTGTAATGTTTATTAGACTTAAGTTAATTAGATACCAATCATATTTAGTATCGCTAGATTCAGTTAAAAACAAGGAATCTAAATACATTAATGGCATACAAATTGTAAGTACTAATGTGAAACTGTTTGATAAATACCAGTGTAAATTTTGAAATATCCATTGTATGAAGAATAAGAAATTCGTTCTAAAAGCTTCTACGGAAGTGAAAATTGTTCTATGACATTCCATTTCGTTTATTCTCGAACAATCTAGAAAGAATTTTTACACAAATATACCGGAAATCGACGAAAACAGTCATCCCGATTTAGTATAAAAGCGAGACCAAATTCGACCAAAAAACACTTGAAGATTGAACTCCAGAACTGATGCATCTCACACAACACTGATCAACGCAGCTAAGGCGAAACCAAAGAGGCGAAAAATCGACAAGACACGGCAGAAAGGCTTTTCCCGTACATAGACATAACCGACTGACTTAACCTCAACGAGAGTCTACGCCAAAAAGTATCGCTGAAATAGAGCAGCGATACGGCAAATTTTAATAGAAATTACGCAGCCAGAACGTCGACGGCCCAGGAGGGACCAAACATTTAAATAGAGAACGAATTCTGCTGTGTTCGCATTGACTGACTAACGTGACAAATAATTCCCCCGAACGTAAACAAACAATACAACTAAGCCTTCCTCAACACTGCATGGGAATCAGCGCTGCGGTGGCAGATTTATGAATCAACGCTAAACAGATGATTCGTAGTGGCGGCGTTTGAACGAGATTTTACTGCCAAACGTTTTGACAAAAAGTGCGGAAAAAGTAATGATCGCAAAATTTGACTTTAAATAGATTCAGTGTACACCCAAAGAGGCGAGATTGAGAAACTACCCGAAGGAAGTGTCCAGTGAGAGAATAAACGACCATTGGAACGTGAGTTACCAAAATTAAAGTCATTTGTTACCTGGTTACATTTATCACACAGTCGTACTTTACACGCCACACATACACCTTCAAATCACTTAGTTTTTTTTCTTGTAAGGCATCTAATTGATATGTCTTGGTAGTTCAAAGGAGTCACGTCCTGAGAGTAAAGATTTTTCACATATTAAACTCATGCTTTTCAACTGAGTCAGAATCTGAAATATACTAGCCGATACTTGATTGGATATATAAAAAATTGTCAATAATAATAACTTGTAAAATTTTTTTCTCTGCAATTTTATAATTTTTATGAATGATAGTCCTTCAGACGATTTGTTTGTTGTTTTTAAAGAATCATTAAACTTAACTGATTTTTCAAAGCTAAACTGACTTGTTTAAATTTTTTCGTAGATTTAAAAATTTTATCAATCACATTTAATTTTTCTTGGAACAAATGTTTCCAAGTGGCGCCCACAAAAAGCATAGTTTTAAGTTGTGTTACAGGACTACATCACTGCAGAGGATCCAGTCAACAGAGTAAGTAACAAAAGTGCGCGGAGGTAACGCCCGACAGATTACAACACACAACACCACCCTTTCTTTTCGTTATAAATTGGCAGCCCAACTAGTGAGGCTTGAAAAAGACGGAACAAGCCCGGCAACTACCAACATATTAAAATGCCGCAACCAAAGGGAAAAAAGGTGAAGAAGACTGTGGAACCCGAGTTAAGTGTGGAAGACGGAGAGGCAGTACAAATGGAGGAAACGGAATTAGAACCGCCCACACTAGAAGTGGAAAGACCGGTACAAACAGCAGAGGAATTAGAGGAGCAAACGGGAGAAGAACCCATACAAATGGTAGAACAAATAGAGAAACCCGAACCAGAAAAAATAACAGAGAGCGTAGACGCAAACGTAATAATGATGATGGCGATGCTCCAAAGAATGGAAGAAAATATGAATAAAAATAGACAGGAAGACATGGGGAAATTAGACAAAAACATAGAATCTTTAAGGAAGGATATAACCGAGAAAATAGATGACAATGGGAAGAAACTGGAGATATTTCAGGAGGAGAATAAAAAAAGTATAGAGTCCCTGAAAAAAGAAATTAGCATAAAATACGAAACAGTAAACAAAACGATCAATGATAATAAAATCGATAGTGACAGGAAGGTCGAAAACATGGAGAAACAGTTGGAAAGGTTACGGGAGAGAAACAATACACGTTTCGAAAGTATAGAGGAGCAAACAGTAGAGACCAAACAAGATGTTATAAATCTCGAAAACAGGGTAAGGCAGAACCAAGACGCCATCATGCAGGAGGTGGGAGAAGTCCAGCACATCGCTAACAGGCTGGACGAACAGATAAAAACTAACAAAAATAGCATACTGGAAATAGACCAGAGAGAGAAAAACCTGCAGGAAAGATTAGAGGCGCTGAGAGACACACCAATATTAAACACTCATACGTGTCATGGTGAAAACAGGGAAGTAATCAACTTCCAGGACTATCGACGAAACCCAATGGAATTTTTGGAAAGAATGGAGGAGGTTATTGGGAGAAGTAGAGAAACAAGGTGGGACAGGATAAGAGAGATGCTTGACGAGACGTTTAAAAATACTAAGGATAACTGGTGGATAGCGGTACGACCCGAAATAACGAATTTAGCAGAGTTTAAACGCCAGTTTAAGGAAAAGTATTGGTCAGAGACCGCACAAAACAGGGTAAGAATGGACATTTTCTATGGCAAATATGACGCGTCCTATGGACAGTCCCCGACGTCTTATTTCCTGGGAAAGGTATGTTTAGCACGGAAGTTGATACCGCAGATCCCAGAAGAATGTTTGGTAAGGCAGTTAGCTGGACATTACAGCTATGGGATCAAGGATGCCCAATTATACCAACAGATTAGCAAAATAGCCGATCTGGCCAAATTATTGGAAAATTGCGAATCCACAGGAAGGTTCCAGGATTACCAACCCCCCAATCGTAAGGTAGAGTACAACAACAATAATAACGGACCAAACCGGAATGGAGGTGGGAACGGTAATAATCTAAGCACCAATAATCAGAATAATAATATCCCACCAAATGGCCGAAATGATAACACTCAGGGCCCAATTAACCGCAACTATCCGGGACCAAACAGAGGTAATTACACCGGGAATAACTACGGTAGGAACTTCCACCAGGGAAACGGTTATCGCGGGAATAATTATAGAGGAAGTAATTATGGTCAACGTAATGGTTATCGCAATGGGGGAAACCAAGGAGGAGGCGGTAGGAGAAACCAAAATGAATATAGGCCCCAGGTAAATTATATGATGGCCGATAATCGACGATCATACCCACCCAATTTACCAAGTTACGGGTATATGACTCAACAGGCGCCAGGTAGCCAGGGTGATACGGCGAATAACCGTCAGCAGTTTTCAGAGGGTAGGAGTAGCGAACCACCCCAAAACGAAAGTAACAACCAACAAGAGCCAAACGCTAATCAAAATAATAATGAGAATCGGGTAACAGTTCACGAAAATCCGAGTTTTTCATTACAGCATAATCAGGCAAATAATGACGAAAAACCCCGAGTATTTTATGTAAACCATGTATTGGCAGAAACTGGCCGAGAACCAGATAATGATCCCCAAAATGAAAGTGAGAGAGAGGAGGAATTCCGCTATGCAGAAAAATTATGGCCCAAACATGTGATGAGATGGTAATGCCATGGATTAATCATCCAGAATAAATGTCATAGACCAGGCATTTGAAGGAGTAGAGGTGATAAACATCGAAGGTCGAATATTGAAAAGAGAAGGAATTAAAAAGGAATGGGAATGATAAATAATGACATAATATAAGGAACACAACCAAAAGGGGTTGAAATAATCAACGTAATTAACCCAAACTGACAAATATAACCCAAATATTATCAAACATGAAAACAATACCTACGAGGTAACTGACACAATTAGGAACAAGGTAAAAGGAACGTATAACCAGACTTCATTAAAAAAGTACCATGATTAAAAAATCGCAAGTCGAATACTCAATCAGTAACCAAGTACCATGACCAAAGACCCAAGTCAAATACAGCATCATAGAGAAGGTACCTTGACTAAACATGTCAACGTGAATTTTTTAACTTAGCCATAATTGGAAAGGAGGTAGAGATTTTTAAATAAATATAAATATTATTGTATAATGATTGTTATTAATAAATACTACGAGAAGGACACCTTCCACCATAGGCAAGATTTATTTCCAATAGCCATGTCAACGTATATTTACCAGTTTACCCGTACTTAGAGAAGGAGAGAGATTATTAATAAATAAATATTACTAGATGGACACTTAGTAAAGGAGAAAAGAGAGAGAAATACTGTCATATATTTGATACTAAATGGAAATGATAAATGATAAATGGAAAAAAAAGGGGGAAAACAGTGTATTACATAAGGAGGTAATGATGAATATGAATATAGCTATTAACATTGAATGATTTTAAACGATAATTTTAACCTGCGGAGAACGATATATTAATATAATTGTGAATTAATCAGAAGAGTTTAAGAAAGGGAATTTATGTGTAGGAGCCTATGATCTTTGAATATTGTATTTTTTTTTATTATTATTATTATTATTTTTGTTGCAAAGGTGCAATTATTATTTTCTGAACAGGGATGTGTTGCCTCTGATTTCAGTAGTTATAGACAGGAAGGGACAGAGAATGTATGCCATAGCGAGCCACTCTGACTCCCAACCCTCTATGTAAGTTAGGGAATTGATAGGGAATTATATCAAAGATTAATTATAAAACATCAAGGTAAAAAGGAAAGGAATAGGTGATATGACAAAGAACGAACTAGGAATATTGAGTTGGATTAATATATTAAAGGAGTAGTACAGGAATTTAATTATAAGATAAAAGAATGAGATATAAAGAAGCTAATAATAAAGGGTTATTATAGAGATGATAATTTCATCAAAACCAAAGATATGTTTTTCCAAAATTATCAACTTTAACGGTGAGGCATATGTAACGTCACAGAACGTTCCATAAAAGAAATCATTTATATAGTAAGAGGAAAGTGAAGTGAACAGTATCGAACCCAAGTAGTCCCAAAAAATTGTGTAATTTTGTATAATAATTATTTCTATCAACTTGAAAAAACGACCAAACTATGACTAAGACAAAACCCCATATATATTATTAAAGTGAATAAGAGTGAAAAAACCATAAGACACTATAAGAGAGAGAAATAGTATCAGAATCCACCAGAATAAAGTCAATAATTATTAAGATTTATAACTATGAATATAGTATTAAAAACTATTTTTTGTGTGAATAAATGGACATGATCCATTATTATATTATGTGATGTAAATAAAATAAATGTATTAAATGACTTAAATACATTATTAGAAAGAGTTTAAGTTAAAATAAAAATTGTATATTTGCAATGACAAAAAAATATTAATGTGTTGGATTTGAGACCATACACCAAGATTTCATGAAAAAATTAATTATTATCAGATTTAAATAAAAACTATATGTAATTGTCAAGCAGACAATAGTGAACAATTTATCTTAAATAAAGGAAGCTGTCAAATGAATAAAAAGCAGTCAAAATAGCCAAAAACAGTGTTAACTAAAAACATGTAATAGGCATCTAATATTGTATAATTTATGAATTTAATGTTGCCAAAATGCAACCAAACTGTATTAGAAAGCTGTAATATGATATAAAGCAACTATACTAATATACCTGACCAACTTTAACATTGTAATAGTCAAGTCAGCAAAATATTTACTTATACCATGTATGGCTGAAGCCAATTATCCAGTACAAAAATAATCATATCTGGCTAAATACTTACATAATACTAACAAAAAAGATAGAAAGGTACAATACATCAGAATACCTTAATAAGAAACAAACTCAGTTGAAAGTAAAGTCAATTCTAAAAGAATTTAACTAATTAGAGTGAGATTTGTCACGCCATAAAAAATGACATCTCAAGACCAATCAATGATGCTATGTCATCTTGTGATAAATATAATATATGTACAAAGTAACCAGGTATCACAAAAGATAGACAAAATAATAAACTCTGTGTGTATAGTGGTGAAATAATACGTATATTAAAGAAAAAGACTAATCATTGTATTAGAAAACCGACAAGAATCTAGGCCATGAGCAGAGGCCATATAAAATTGTATTTATTTGTGTTTTATTGATGTTAAAATTTGTTTATTTTGTTGTAGGAAAGTAGTAGGATTAGATGTTCAGCTTGTGGCAGGAACTTTATAACTCCACAACAATTTTTGTTATAAATATTGAGTTTTCAATGACTAAACTCAAGGTGAGGGTTGTATATTGTAATGTTTATTAGACTTAAGTTAATTAGATACCAATCATATTTAGTATCGCTAGGTTCAGTTAAAAACAAGGAATCTAAATACATTAATGGCATACAAATTGTAAGTACTAATGTGAAACTGTTTGATAAATACCAGTGTAAATTTTGAAATATCCATTGTATGAAGAATAAGAAATTCGTTCTAAAAGCTTCTACGGAAGTGAAAATTGTTCTATGACATTCCATTTCGTTTATTCTCGAACAATCTAGAAAGAATTTTTACACAAATATACCGGAAGTCGACGAAAACAGTCATCCCGATTTAGTATAAAAGCGAGACCAAATTCGACCAAAAAACACTTGAAGATTGAACTCCAGAACTGATGCATCTCACACAACACTGATCAACGCAGCTAAGGCGAAGCCAAAGAGGCGAAAAATCGACAAGACACGGCAGGAAGGCTTTTCCCGTACATAGACATAACCGACTGACTTAACCTCAACGAGAGTCTACGCCAAATGTATCGCTGAAATAGAGCAGCGATACGGCAAATTTTAATAGAAATTACGCAGCCAGAACGTCGACGGCCCAGGAGGGACCAAACATTTAAATAGAGAACGAATTCTGCTGTGTTCGCATTGACTGACTAACGTGACAAATAATTCCCCCGAACGTAAACAAACAATACAACTAAGCCTTCCTCAACACTGCATGGGAATCAGCGCTGCGGTGGCAGATTTATGAATCAACGCTAAACAGATGATTCGTAGTGGCGGCGTTTGAACGAGATTTTACTGCCAAACGTTTTGACAAAAAGTGCGGAAAAAGTAATGATCGCAAAATTTGACTTTAAATAGATTCAGTGTACACCCAAAGAGGCGAGATTGAGAAACTACCCGAAGGAAGTGTCCAGTGAGAGAATAAACGACCATTGGAACGTGAGTTACCAAAATTAAAGTCATTTGTTACCTGGTTACATTTATCACACAGTCGTACTTTACACGCCACACATACACCTTCAAATCACTTAGTTTTTTTTCTTGTAAGGCATCTAATTGATATGTCTTGGTAGTTCAAAGGAGTCACGTCCTGAGAGTAAAGATTTTTCACATATTAAACTCATGCTTTTCAACTGAGTCAGAATCTGAAATATACTAGCCGATACTTGATTGGATATATAAAAAATTGTCAATAATAATAACTTGTAAAATTTTTTTCTCTGCAATTTTATAATTTTTATGAATGATAGTCCTTCAGACGATTTGTTTGTTGTTTTTAAAGAATCATTAAACTTAACTGATTTTTCAAAGCTAAACTGACTTGTTTAAATTTTTTCGTAGATTTAAAAATTTTATCAATCACATTTAATTTTTCTTGGAACAAATGTTTCCAAGTGGCGCCCACAAAAAGCATAGTTTTAAGTTGTGTTACAGGACTACATCACTGCAGAGGATCCAGTCAACAGAGTAAGTAACAAAAGTGCGCGGAGGTAACGCCCGACAGATTACAACACACAACACCACCCTTTCTTTTCGTTATAAATTGGCAGCCCAACTAGTGAGGCTTGAAAAAGACGGAACAAGCCCGGCAACTACCAACATATTAAAATGCCGCAACCAAAGGGAAAAAAGGTGAAGAAGACTGTGGAACCCGAGTTAAGTGTGGAAGACGGAGAGGCAGTACAAATGGAGGAAACGGAATTAGAACCGCCCACACTAGAAGTGGAAAGACCGGTACAAACAGCAGAGGAATTAGAGGAGCAAACGGGAGAAGAACCCATACAAATGGTAGAACAAATAGAGAAACCCGAACCAGAAAAAATAACAGAGAGCGTAGACGCAAACGTAATAATGATGATGGCGATGCTCCAAAGAATGGAAGAAAATATGAATAAAAATAGACAGGAAGACATGGGGAAATTAGACAAAAACATAGAATCTTTAAGGAAGGATATAACCGAGAAAATAGATGACAATGGGAAGAAACTGGAGATATTTCAGGAGGAGAATAAAAAAAGTATAGAGTCCCTGAAAAAAGAAATTAGCATAAAATACGAAACAGTAAACAAAACGATCAATGATAATAAAATCGATAGTGACAGGAAGGTCGAAAACATGGAGAAACAGTTGGAAAGGTTACGGGAGAGAAACAATACACGTTTCGAAAGTATAGAGGAGCAAACAGTAGAGACCAAACAAGATGTTATAAATCTCGAAAACAGGGTAAGGCAGAACCAAGACGCCATCATGCAGGAGGTGGGAGAAGTCCAGCACATCGCTAACAGGCTGGACGAACAGATAAAAACTAACAAAAATAGCATACTGGAAATAGACCAGAGAGAGAAAAACCTGCAGGAAAGATTAGAGGCGCTGAGAGACACACCAATATTAAACACTCATACGTGTCATGGTGAAAACAGGGAAGTAATCAACTTCCAGGACTATCGACGAAACCCAATGGAATTTTTGGAAAGAATGGAGGAGGTTATTGGGAGAAGTAGAGAAACAAGGTGGGACAGGATAAGAGAGATGCTTGACGAGACGTTTAAAAATACTAAGGATAACTGGTGGATAGCGGTACGACCCGAAATAACGAATTTAGCAGAGTTTAAACGCCAGTTTAAGGAAAAGTATTGGTCAGAGACCGCACAAAACAGGGTAAGAATGGACATTTTCTATGGCAAATACGACGCGTCCTATGGACAGTCCCCGACGTCTTATTTCCTGGGAAAGGTATGTTTAGCACGGAAGTTGATACCGCAGATCCCAGAAGAATGTTTGGTAAGGCAGTTAGCTGGACATTACAGCTATGGGATCAAGGATGCCCAATTATACCAACAGATTAGCAAAATAGCCGATCTGGCCAAATTATTGGAAAATTGCGAATCCACAGGAAGGTTCCAGGATTACCAACCCCCCAATCGTAAGGTAGAGTACAACAACAATAATAACGGACCAAACCGGAATGGAGGTGGGAACGGTAATAATCTAAGCACCAATAATCAGAATAATAATATCCCACCAAATGGCCGAAATGATAACACTCAGGGCCCAATTAACCGCAACTATCCGGGACCAAACAGAGGTAATTACACCGGGAATAACTACGGTAGGAACTTCCACCAGGGAAACGGTTATCGCGGGAATAATTATAGAGGAAGTAATTATGGTCAACGTAATGGTTATCGCAATGGGGGAAACCAAGGAGGAGGCGGTAGGAGAAACCAAAATGAATATAGGCCCCAGGTAAATTATATGATGGCCGATAATCGACGACCATACCCACCCAATTTACCAAGTTACGGGTATATGACTCAACAGGCGCCAGGTAGCCAGGGTGATACGGCGAATAACCGTCAGCAGTTTTCAGAGGGTAGGAGTAGCGAACCACCCCAAAACGAAAGTAACAACCAACAAGAGCCAAACGCTAATCAAAATAATAATGAGAATCGGGTAACAGTTCACGAAAATCCGAGTTTTTCATTACAGCATAATCAGGCAAATAATGACGAAAAACCCCGAGTATTTTATGTAAACCATGTATTGGCAGAAACTGGCCGAGAACCAGATAATGATCCCCAAAATGAAAGTGAGAGAGAGGAGGAATTCCGCTATGCAGAAAAATTATGGCCCAAACATGTGATGAGATGGTAATGCCATGGATTAATCATCCAGAATAAATGTCATAGACCAGGCATTTGAAGGAGTAGAGGTGATAAACATCGAAGGTCGAATATTGAAAAGAGAAGGAATTAAAAAGGAATGGGAATGATAAATAATGACATAATATAAGGAACACAACCAAAAGGGGTTGAAATAATCAACGTAATTAACCCAAACTGACAAATATAACCCAAATATTATCAAACATGAAAACAATACCTACGAGGTAACTGACACAATTAGGAACAAGGTAAAAGGAACGTATAACCAGACTTCATTAAAAAAGTACCATGATTAAAAAATCGCAAGTCGAATACTCAATCAGTAACCAAGTACCATGACCAAAGACCCAAGTCAAATACAGCATCATAGAGAAGGTACCTTGACTAAACATGTCAACGTGAATTTTTTAACTTAGCCATAATTGGAAAGGAGGTAGAGATTTTTAAATAAATATAAATATTATTGTATAATGATTGTTATTAATAAATACTACGAGAAGGACACCTTCCACCATAGGCAAGATTTATTTCCAATAGCCATGTCAACGTATATTTACCAGTTTACCCGTACTTAGAGAAGGAGAGAGATTATTAATAAATAAATATTACTAGATGGACACTTAGTAAAGGAGAAAAGAGAGAGAAATACTGTCATATATTTGATACTAAATGGAAATGATAAATGATAAATGGAAAAAAAAAGGGGAAAACAGTGTATTACATAAGGAGGTAATGATGAATATGAATATAGCTATTAACATTGAATGATTTTAAACGATAATTTTAACCTGCGGAGAACGATATATTAATATAATTGTGAATTAATCAGAAGAGTTTAAGAAAGGGAATTTATGTGTAGGAGCCTATGATCTTTGAATATTGTATTTTTTTTTATTATTATTATTATTATTTTTGTTGCAAAGGTGCAATTATTATTTTCTGAACAGGGATGTGTTGCCTCTGATTTCAGTAGTTATAGACAGGAAGGGACAGAGAATGTATGCCATAGCGAGCCACTCTGACTCCCAACCCTCTATGTAAGTTAGGGAATTGATAGGGAATTATATCAAAGATTAATTATAAAACATCAAGGTAAAAAGGAAAGGAATAGGTGATATGACAAAGAACGAACTAGGAATATTGAGTTGGATTAATATATTAAAGGAGTAGTACAGGAATTTAATTATAAGATAAAAGAATGAGATATAAAGAAGCTAATAATAAAGGGTTATTATAGAGATGATAATTTCATCAAAACCAAAGATATGTTTTTCCAAAATTATCAACTTTAACGGTGAGGCATATGTAACGTCACAGAACGTTCCATAAAAGAAATCATTTATATAGTAAGAGGAAAGTGAAGTGAACAGTATCGAACCCAAGTAGTCCCAAAAAATTGTGTAATTTTGTATAATAATTATTTCTATCAACTTGAAAAAACGACCAAACTATGACTAAGACAAAACCCCATATATATTATTAAAGTGAATAAGAGTGAAAAAACCATAAGATACTATAAGAGAGAGAAATAGTATCAGAATCCACCAGAATAAAGTCAATAATTATTAAGTTTTATAACTATGAATATAGTATTAAAAACTATTTTTTGTGTGAATAAATGGACATGATCCATTATTATATTATGTGATGTAAATAAAATAAATGTATTAAATGACTTAAATACATTATTAGAAAGAGTTTAAGTTAAAATAAAAATTGTATATTTGCAATGACAAAAAAATATTAATGTGTTGGATTTGAGACCATACACCAAGATTTCATGAAAAAATTAATTATTATCAGATTTAAATAAAAACTATATGTAATTGTCAAGCAGACAATAGTGAACAATTTATCTTAAATAAAGGAAGCTGTCAAATGAATAAAAAGCAGTCAAAATAGCCAAAAACAGTGTTAACTAAAAACATGTAATAGGCATCTAATATTGTATAATTTATGAATTTAATGTTGCCAAAATGCAACCAAACTGTATTAGAAAGCTGTAATATGATATAAAGCAACTATACTAATATACCTGACCAACTTTAACATTGTAATAGTCAAGTCAGCAAAATATTTACTTATACCATGTATGGCTGAAGCCAATTATCCAGTACAAAAATAATCATATCTGGCTAAATACTTACATAATACTAACAAAAAAAGATAGAAAGGTACAATACATCAGAATACCTTAATAAGAAACAAACTCAGTTGAAAGTAAAGTCAATTCTAAAAGAATTTAACTAATTAGAGTGAGATTTGTCACGCCATAAAAAATGACATCTCAAGACCAATCAATGATGCTATGTCATCTTGTGATAAATATAATATATGTACAAAGTAACCAGGTATCACAAAAGATAGACAAAATAATAAACTCTGTGTGTATAGTGGTGAAATAATTCGTATATTAAAGAAAAAGACTAATCATTGTATTAGAAAACCGACAAGAATCTAGGCCATGAGCAGAGGCCATATAAAATTGTATTTATTTGTGTTTTATTGATGTTAAAATTTGTTTATTTTGTTGTAGGAAAGTAGTAGGATTAGATGTTCAGCTTGTGGCAGGAACTTTATAACTCCACAACAATTTTTGTTATAAATATTGAGTTTTCAATGACTAAACTCAAGGTGAGGGTTGTATATTGTAATGTTTATTAGACTTAAGTTAATTAGATACCAATCATATTTAGTATCGCTAGATTCAGTTAAAAACAAGGAATCTAAATACATTAATGGCATACAAATTGTAAGTACTAATGTGAAACTGTTTGATAAATACCAGTGTAAATTTTGAAATATCCATTGTATGAAGAATAAGAAATTCGTTCTAAAAGCTTCTACGGAAGTGAAAATTGTTCTATGACATTCCATTTCGTTTATTCTCGAACAATCTAGAAAGAATTTTTACACAAATATACCGGAAGTCGACGAAAACAGTCATCCCGATTTAGTATAAAAGCGAGACCAAATTCGACCAAAAAACACTTGAAGATTGAACTCCAGAACTGATGCATCTCACACAACACTGATCAACGCAGCTAAGGCGAAACCAAAGAGGCGAAAAATCGACAAGACACGGCAGGAAGGCTTTTCCCGTACATAGACATAACCGACTGACTTAACCTCAACGAGAGTCTACGCCAAAAAGTATCGCTGAAATAGAGCAGCGATACGGCAAATTTTAATAAAAATTACGCAGCCAGAACGTCGACGGCCCAGGAGGGACCAAACATTTAAATAGAGAACGAATTCTGCTGTGTTCGCATTGACTGACTAACGTGACAAATAATTCCCCCGAACGTAAACAAACAATACAACTAAGCCTTCCTCAACACTGCATGGGAATCAGCGCTGCAGTGGCAGATTTCTGAATCAACGCTAAACAGATGATTCGTAGTGGCGGCGTTTGAACGAGATTTTACTGCCAAACGTTTTGACAAAAAGTGCGGAAAAAGTAATGATCGCAAAATTTGACTTTAAATAGATTCAGTGTACACCCAAAGAGGCGAGATTGAGAAACTACCCGAAGGAAGTGTCCAGTGAGAGAATAAACGACCATTGGAACGTGAGTTACCAAAATTAAAGTCATTTGTTACCTGGTTACATTTATCACACAGTCGTACTTTACACGCCACACATACACCTTCAAATCACTTAGTTTTTTTTCTTGTAAGGCATCTAATTGATATGTCTTGGTAGTTCAAAGGAGTCACGTCCTGAGAGTAAAGATTTTTCACATATTAAACTCATGCTTTTCAACTGAGTCAGAATCTGAAATATACTAGCCGATACTTGATTGGATATATAAAAAATTGTCAATAATAATAACTTGTAAAATTTTTTTCTCTGCAATTTTATAATTTTTATGAATGATAGTCCTTCAGACGATTTGTTTGTTGTTTTTAAAGAATCATTAAACTTAACTGATTTTTCAAAGCTAAACTGACTTGTTTAAATTTTTTCGTAGATTTAAAAATTTTATCAATCACATTTAATTTTTCTTGGAACAAACATTTCCAAGTGGCGCCCACAAAAAGCATAGTTTTAAGTTGTGTTACAGGACTACATCACTGCAGAGGATCCAGTCAACAGAGTAAGTAACAAAAGTGCGCGGAGGTAACGCCCGACAGATTACAACACACAACACCACCCAATTTCTTTTCGTTATAACATTTACAATTCTTATATTCACTCTCCCTTTTATTTTTCTATCATCAATGTTTTACCTTTGAGTTGTGGTTATATTGTCAAGTCGTTGAAGTTAGTTTCTTAATAGTTTGATGTCAGTGTCAAGTCATAGCATAGGGTTTTAAATCAGCTTTTAAATTACTTCTGTTTTCTCTGTCATGAACAATAATTTATATCCTCATGATTTATTTTATTCTTGTAATTATTTGTTCCTTCTTGTATTGAATTCAT
Source organism: Magicicada septendecula (assembly GCA_034769895.1). Lineage (NCBI taxonomy): Eukaryota > Metazoa > Arthropoda > Insecta > Hemiptera > Cicadidae > Magicicada > Magicicada septendecula. The sequence goes on from CM068369.1 coordinate 154,921,252, forward strand.
TTTATTTTCCCTAGTCGCACTGATTCTATTATCATCCTTCATAAATCTCTTCTTGTTATGGGTGTTGCTGTCTTCTTCTCACTGTCTGATCTATTGGGTGTTTGGGTCAACGTTATCTTGTCTTAAGTCGTGTGTCTTCATTTCTTCTGTAATACATTACTTGTTAATAATAACTTCTTTTATTCCCTTATATTAGTCACAATTCGTCCTATGTTCCTTTTTAATGTTCCCATTTTGTTGTTTATTTTGTTTTGGATTGTTTATAATACGTTTGTTTTACATTGGTATTGGGTTGATTATATGTAATGTTACAATATTTGTTTAGACCTTTACATAAATTCTGAATCACTAATTTTATATTTCAATACTAACAATCAGAGAAAGATTTTTCTGGGGCTACAAACTGAGATGGTCGTGGGCCTACAAGCATCTGAGCCCATTGGATTATCTTCAATAAACCCTCTACTCTCTTCTTCAACAGAGAATGGCCTACAATTTGTTCAAGGTTGGCCTATCTCTTGCTAAACATGTTCCCACAAAAACATTTCCCACTTGTTGTTCTTCATCCACATGGCGTACATCATGACCATACAGATTATCCTCTCCATTTTCATATTTGCAGACAATTGGAGGGGGGGGTGTTTCATTTTATGTGAATTAAGTAACATAACATAATATGTTCCTGCAAAACGAATTAGAGAACTGTTTCTTCTTCTTTGTTGAATCTGGTCAAAAGACTCCTTTCGACCACTGCCACCATGTTTCTCACCATGTTTGTCACTGTAAAATGAACTGAATCTCTCTAACATTCTGAACTGCACACTGCAATCAGCTGAACTGTCAACAGTCCATTTCTTAACAACAATATTTATGTGTTTTGAGTACAGTTCAGTTGATACTAATGACAATATTTTTTTATTCTGACCACTATAATCATCTGTGATAAATTCATAGGTCTTTATTTTCTTTACAAATTCATAGATTAACAATGTGTCAAAAAATTAATACTATTTCTTTTATGAAGTTGCTAAACTGCTACAATTTTTTTGTTCAGACAAAGCTTTTCGTCATCTCTGACATCATCAGGTCTTGAACAACTTGACCTGATGATGTCAGAGATGACGAAAAGCTTTGTCTGAACAAAAAATTGTAGCAGTTTAGCAACTTCATAAAAGAAATAGCAAGGATGGCTGCTAATTCAAATAATACGAAGAAAGAAAAAAATTAATAGTCCACCGTATGTTAATGTGCATCTGCAATTAATTCTGATGAATTATATTAAACCCTTTCTAAAGTTTCCACATACAAATAAACAATTCAATTTAATAATATTAAGAAAGCATTGTATTCTGTTTAATGTAAAACATTACAAAACATGATGATTATGTGCTTAACATTGATGCATGCAATGTTAACAATATAGCATAACTGTTTAACTAGTTCAAATGAATTACTCCTGCAAGTAACAGAGTACTTAAAAACTTAAATACGTAATAAGACTATTTGATATCATCATCAGTGCCCACCGTGGGCCTCAGCTTCCCTCAGAAATTTTCCTCCAGACTTCCCTATCCTTAGCCTATGTCTACCAATTTTTCATACCGAGTACTTTCACATCTTCTAGGATGCCATCAATCCATGTCCTCTCTTTCCTTCCAGTATGCATTCCATAATCATCTTAAGATCACCCAACTATCCTAATTGATGTCACAATATCAGGCGATCTATATTACTCTGTTGTACCTTATTCTCTACTCTCCACCTTCCCTAAAAGGTCCATAAATTTTCCTAAGTATTTTCCTTTCAAAAGATACAAATCGAAACCAAGTGATGTGTCAGTACCCAAGTTTCACTTCCATATATCAGGACCGATTTTTCTAATGTTCTATAAAGCTTTGGTTTCACAGTGTATAAGTTGTGGTTTCAAGTATTTCATCAGCCCATAGTAGCATCTGTTAGCATTATGAATTATTTTACTCATCTCTTCATTTATATCATTGTTCTCATTTACCAGAGAGCCCAAACACGAAAAACTTGAAACCCTTTCAAAGTTACAATTCATAATTTTTAAATGTGATGCTGATGGGTTACAAGTTCTCCTATTTTTTTACTATCATATATTTAGTTTTTTCCTCATTTAACCTTAGCCTGATTTCCTTATCTGAATGGTATAATTCTGTGAATGTCTTCATTACATCACTCACTGACCTTCCCATAATATCTCTGTCATCGGCATATACCAACAGTTGAATATATTTAAAGAATATTGTGCCCCTTGTTTGGATACCTGCATCTCTTACAACCTTTTCCAAGGCTACATTAAAGAGGAAACATGAAAGTCAGTCTCCTTGCCTTAGCCCATTTGTATTTTGTAGAGGTTCTGACAAATCGGTTCGGATTTTTACCCGACACTGGCTCCCTTCCATTGCAGTCATAACCAATTTAGAAAGGTTGACTGGGATTCCAAATTCATTTGTCGCAGTAAACAACTTGGCTCTGTTTATGCCATCATATGCTGCACTAAAATCTATAAACAGGTGATGAACTCAATATTATGTTCCTTGGTCTTCTCTAAAATTTGTCATAGAGCAAAAATTTGATTTATTGTAGATTTTCCAGGCTGAAACCCGCATTGGTAGTTATCTATAATCTTATTTGTGTAGGGTAAAAGTCTCAAATATAAAATTTTAGAGAATACTTTATATGCTACTGCAAGTAACGTAATTCCCCTGTAGTTTTGCACTCCATCGGATCCCCTTTTTTATGCAGTGGGCAAATTAATCCAGTTCTCCATTCCTCAGGAATTTCTCCTTGTCCCATATTAAACTGAACAGCTTTTGTAAGGAGTATCTTACTGCTTGTCCACCATATTTCAACAGTTCTGCCTATATGTTGTCTGCTCCAGAAGCCTTATTATTTTTAAGTTCTTCAATCACATTTTTAACTTCCTCCATTGTTGGGACTTCATTTCCTAGGCCACCTGATAGGTTTCTGTGATCTATAGGATGCTGAATATAATCACATTCATTGTCATTGCACTTTCCATTTAGCATCTTTCTAAACGGACTGTTCCTTCAATCTTGCTAAGATTATCTTAGAAAGATGGAAGATTATCTTTCCTTTTTGTTAAAATTTTACCTTCTGTATCTTTACAGATTATAGTCCTTGGTTTAAAAGATTTTGCTCCATCACTGATAGATTTATAAAATTTTCTCCTTTCATTTTTTAGTCTACTCTGCTCTATCCTGTTGAGCAACTCATTCTCATATTGCCTTTTCTTCTTTCTGTGCAATGTCTTTTCTATTCTCCTTTTACTTTTATATTCTTCTGTTGATTGCTTGTACAGTTCCTCTGCAACATATGGCAATACGCATCATTCTTCTTCTTTGTTACCATTTTGTATTTGTTATCAAGCCATTCTTTAATATCTACTTTGCCTTTTACTTCCACTGTATTTTAAGCCACCACTATAACAGATGTTTTAATTATATCCCATAAGCTGTTGATGCCCTCCTTGTCATAAACTTTTTCTTGGCCTTTTCCTAATTCTTCACTTAATTTTTCCTTATACCGAGAAGCTATTTTGCGGCTTTTTAAAGCATCTACAGTGTATATATTAGCTCTTCCTGCATGCTCTTTCTTGAAGTTAGATATCCTTGCATGAATTTTAGCTACAACTAGAAAATGGTCTGAATCCACATTGCCCCCCCCCCATAGGATCTCACATCCATCAACATAGATTTGTGTCTCGTGTCAGTCAAGATGTGGTAAATTTGGTTAACTATCTGGCCATCCGGAGACTACCACGTACCCTTCAGTATATTCTTGATATCACATACCCTTATATATTTCTTTAATTGATATCAACTAAAGAAAATATTAATCTGCCCATCTCAGACTGATATTATATTTGTAATGTCATGTTTGTTGTGTTTGTAAACATGAAAATTATGAAACTATCACACTTCACAAATAGGTGATGTTAAGATTTATGCTATTATATAATTAAAATATTATGTAGTCAGTGTTCAAATGAAGATGATTCTCTCTGCTCTGTAGTCTCCCACAGGTCTCAATATAAAACACTTAAAATGAATTTTTACTTAGCATTAAACAAATTATGGTTAACAATTTCCCTCTCTTTTAAAAATTTGTATTTTTGGAAAATTCTGAAGTAATTTTTGCTTCGTTGAATTTGTAAACAGCGATTTGTCTTGAACATAGTGTTGAATGGCTACAACTGCTAGCCATGGGACCACATTTTAAATTACTTCAACAATATCTTTCCAAGTTAAATCACACAATTTTTGTACCTCCTTCAAATGTTATAATGACATGAACTGTTTAATACTCAATACTCATTTGGTTGTTTGTCAATGCTCCTAATAATAACTACAAAAAATTATCAATTATAAATAACTCCATCAATTCTATGAACACATACTTAACAAAAGTGTGTGTGTTTGTGCGCGCGCACATGTGCTGCTCACATTCAAACCGTAACTCCCACCAAATTAAATTAAATATATTTATATACTTTATTTAACTTGGTACAGTTGCTGACATACAAAATTATTAATGTTTACATGCAAGTCAAGATGTATACATGACGAGATGACATGATAAGATGTAGTCAACTTTACTTGAAACACACACACACACATTGATTACAACTACAGGAATGTTTTCCTACCTCTAGACTCTATCAAAAACAGGTTTTTATAAAAAGAAGTTACAAAATACGTTAAAACCTTTCCCTTAGAAAAATAATATGATGAAGATTCATAAATGTTTCTGTTAAATCATTTTGTTTACATGTTAGATATGAAGAATCAATGAATGAAACTCTCCTCTCAAAAAAAAAGTGTAAGGCAAGTGTTAAAGTTTGTCAAAGTCAGATAAGTGATATCCAAACTTTTAATCTGCCATAACTCAACAGTTAATTTTAGCCATAAAAATGGAACTGACTAAAGGTTTTTTATAAATTACAAAGAGATAAGGAATGATTTTTTTACTCAGAAGTTTTGAGTTATCTCAAAAAAAAGCATGAAAATACAGTTCTGATATGCATTGTATAACTGATCTAAAAAAAATAAAAAAATTATAATTCAGGCAATTTTTGTTGTAAAGAAATAAAATGATCATTAGTATGATCTTTTTCTCTTATATAAATAATTTTCAACTTTTCCTGAAAACCTGTTTTTGCACTCTCCAAATCCTTTTAAACAACCACTACCCCCCCCCCCCCGGAAGTATAGCAAATTGGTTTCTTAAACAACAGGTTTCTTTCAATTTATTGTGTCCTACTAGTACACAAGTACGCACAAATTAACATTTCTTTTTCTTTTTAGTTATGTGTGTGTGTACATATGACATGGTTATAGTATGTACTATTGTTATAATAAAAACGCCGATTTAATTTCAACTTCAAATAAAACCATGTTTTGATGCAGCTTCTACACAACAGATGGAGGATTATGCCACACTGTCACATTGCCTGCTGAAAGACTTGGTCTGGGATGCAGGGTCATAAGTCATTTTTGAGAAGAGCCTACAGAGCAACATTTGAGTCTGCATAGACATTGGGATCAAAAAATCTCAACGGTAGGTTCCAATAAGGGGAAAGTTGTAGCCACAAAAGTACTTTATCACTTTCAACACCACTGTTTTTTCCACGTCATTCCCTGATGAACCACCATTTTAGTTATTTCAAAAATTGTACCAAATTTATTTTCTTCTAACCAAATAACACTTACATTATAGCTTTTTATTTTCTTCTAACCAAATAACACTTATATTACAGCTTTTTACAATCAACTATGCAGATTTGTCGCATATTCTTAGATCACACATGTATAAGTTTTAACAAATTAGTCTTAAAATTACTCTTTTACCAGCAAACACATTTTTATTTCATCTTTGTTATTCAAACTTATGGCAATTATATTTATTCTCTAACAGCTAATTAGTAAATATCACTATAGTATTGACGACTCGGAACACTAAGTTTTTTATAAGTAAAAACGTAAAGTTTTACCTTACAGCCTAAACCGGCTTTCACCTTTAGAAGGCTTCATCAGAGGCTGCCATAGGTAGCGTTGTCCGTCTTGTTGTTGGCGACGGGATAGTTTTTCGAAAGATCGAAGCTGTGTGTGTGTGGTGAGATGTGTTCGAATAATGCGTGCGATTTGAATTATGTCTGTTCGTTTAGGATGTTGTTTTTATTTGTTTTTGTGTGTTTGTATATTTCTAATTGTTCTAGAGTGTCTAGTTTTCTAGAACAATTAGAAATATACATATATCATACCAGACTGTTGTTCAAACACAGAGTTGGCTGGATATCGTTATTAGTCCAATCAGTATCAACGCCACTGCAGGGGTGCAGAAAATGTTCAGATTCATGGGCCCCCCCCCCCGAACACAATTTTCTTGGTAGGAAATATCCCCAAAATTAACGCAAGGGTTTATTATGTTTTACCAACAAATTTATTGTATGTGATTAATGATAAAAAGAGAAGTAATAAAAATACAGGTTGTAGACACTTAAATTACTCAAAACATTATCTTATGAACACAACATCATATGATGTGAATACAACATCAGTTGATATTTTCGTAGTAATTTCTATTTTTCGTCACAGATAAAAATTTCCCCGAAATTTTTCCGGGCAGCCCAAATTTCCCACGAACCACATGTTCGGACATATTCTGCACCCTGCGCCACTGTCATGATTTCCTCCCCTTTTTTGCAACATTGGTTCTTTTTGATATGCATTTGCATACATGGAAAAGTAATATATTTCAATTGTAGTTACCATAATTAAACTGTCGTCACCACAGTAATAGACAAAATAACTATACAATCAGTGGTTATAGGTTACAACAAATCCTCAAAAACATTAATCAACAATCAGATTGTTGCTATGACAACAGAACCAGGTTTGCCACCCAGCGGAGGTTGAAAAAAAATAGCCCTCGTATTTATTTGTGAATAATAAAACTATAAGCTGGTGACAAAAGGAATCGGAAGTTATGAAATCACATTCAAAAAGTCACAAACCACAGTATATTGTGACAAAACACAAGCACACAATATGGCTTAAAAATAAACTGTAAACCAGATACCAACCGTAAGTTGAAACGGTGATGTTATACAAAACTGCCCATCACTTGATAAGCACATCAGCAGCAAATATACAGCGACAATCAACTGTGATATCATCATCTATGTGTACTTATTACATCTATATTGCCTGACTCACTATTAACCCCTAAAACAAAAAATAAAAATAATCATTTTTTTTTCAACTTTCGATGTTTAATCAGTTAGTTAATTCATAATTTCAGTCTGTGCCATACTAATAGGAAACTATTCCAGTCTGTGCCGTACAATATATAAACTGTTAATAAAAGCTGACATGAACACACGACTTTCTCTCGCCCACTTCACTATAGTATAGAAATATTATCTAATACAGAAATGTATCTAACTAATAAATGCATTTTGTTCAAAATAGTGAGTGAGTTCTGCAGCTTAGGGAGTGTACTATAGTTTGTTTTAAACTGGAATGGGATTTTGCGTGATGTAAGCGTGGGAGGCTTGGCTTGGATTCATCCAATCAGCGCCATGAAAATCGATATGTGTTGCCTGTTCTCTTAACCACTGCCTGGAACATGTGAACTTCCGGCGTGATTTTCATATGTGATAACATTTGCTTGTTTCAGTTGCGATTTTACTGCTGGTTTTAGTTAGCGGTTTACAGTAATTAAATCCAGTCGCTGTAAAAGATTACTTATTGAAAGTGCGCCATTTAAATTAAAGCCATTTAGAAAAAAAACTAAATTTAACTACATCGGTAAATGTAAAGGAAGATAATTAAATTTGTTGTTTAAGAATCAACTCATTGACTAAATTAATAAAAACAGCAGTAAAATAATTAAATAGCATAGTTTAGATCAATGATTAGCTTAATACCATAGTAGTCTTCATTCTTTATGGTGTGTTGTCATGACGACTTCATACAGCGTGCACTCTGAGGGAGTTAATGGTCAGAAAAACCACTCTCACTTGTAAAAAAGTGGTCCTAAGATTATTAAATCACAGATCAAATTAAAATATGGACTTTTTATAATAACGCTCCCACTGTAAGTTTTTAACTGGCCAAAAAAAGAAAAAATTTCTCGCTTACTATTTTTTGAATGTGTGGTTTTTGCACAATTAAAAATATTTAATACGAATAAAATTTTGTAAATTTATTCCAATTAGCCTAATATTTATACTATAGTATTCCCTGAACTTTCTTCTTTAAAACCATTACATTTTATATACATAGATATATATTATTAGTAAAACTACAAGAAAAGGGAAAGAGTGTAACAACAGTCAAATTGTATGTTTGCTATGGACGCGAGGCACGACAGTCTGGGAACAAGTTCAATCCCATTCCAGTTTAAATCAAACTATAATATATTATGTATATATTACACTTTCACTATGAACAACTTGTTGTTCATAATGAACAAGTTGTTCATAGTGAAAGTGTAATATATACATAATATTATAAAAGTGAACGAAGAGGATGTATCAACAAGATAACTATAATATATATTATGTTCCACTCATATTTTCATTCAATCACAGCTACTGAAATCATTATTATTTTTATGACAATTTTAATGCGATGTACTGTATTGTTTATATCTTGTTTTGTTATTTTTTAATATTTCTTTACCAAAAATATTATATAATGTAAGAACTTAATACTTCCATATGCGTTATTGGACAAGCCAACACATACAAACAAATAAATGAACATTCTTATATAATACATAAATTTCCAGATTTGTATAAGTAAGAATTAATTGTATACATTCATTTTGGTGATAGTATGATATATTTTATTCAAGTTTGCTTACAGATATGAATTTAAATAAACCTTGAGAAAAAATCTACCTATGCAGTTGACAATAAGTTATTGTTATTCAATAGGTCTATTAATTAAAACACTGTATACAACAACTACATACAAAATGATCACACCCAAGTATTGATAATGCATGAAAATTGCAACAAACTTTACAGTGGACAAAGCATACTATAAACAGTAGAATACACTAACATTTAGGCATATAAATATTTTACAACTGATTTCAGAAGACATTTCATACAGCTATATTTTTTTCATATTCAGAGCCTGTTGGCGCTGATGGTGAAAACCAGTTATTATGTAACTTATTCATGTCATGAAACAATTTTCAATAAACACATTTTTATCTTACTCTTAAAAACATTTGTAAATATTTTACAAGTTACTCTTTAAGTTTGTTCAGAAATATTTATTGGTCAATTGTATTAGATATCTTCTGCAATTATATCTATTGGTTTGCTTTATGTCAGTTTTGCAGAAATAACCTGCATCATCAGATGCTATGGCGTCAAATTTAATAATAAAAAAAAAAAACTTATACTTCTTCTGATAGTTCCTATCCATTTCGGATGTTGGATATCATACAGGTTATGAACTTTCTGCACTGCTGTATGGAATAAGTCAGTTGTATTCATGCCAAACCAGGTCCATACATTTCTCACCCATGATATTCTCGGTCGCCCAACTCCTCTCTTTCCAAGTACTTTTCCCTGTAGTATGGACTGCAATAAGTAAAATCTCTGTTCATTTCTCATGAAATGTCCCAGACACTAAAGCTTTCTTACCTTCACTGTGTCAATAACTTCCCTATCTTTCTTCATCTTTCTAAGAACTTCAACATTAGTTATATACGCTGTCCATGAATTGCTCAGTATTCTACGGTAGAGCCACATTTCGAAAGATTTCCAATTTCCATACCATCATCATGGCTATGTTCAAGGCAAAATCATCCGGACCTTCAAGTTCCCCAATTGGATCTCCGGGGGGGGGGGGCAGTTTTGAACAGTTGTGAAGTAAAAAGAAAATTTAATATAAACTTATACTAGTTAAACATAGTTAGCTATACACATCAAATTCAATACAAATTGATTATTCATCAAATATATCATGGTGTATTTTATTTCTATTTTTATATTCAAAATTACATCTAAAAACCAGGCTGTTAGGCCGTGGTTGGTTGATATGAAAAGCCATCATGTCTGCAACATTTCGGATCCCCCTTGGGAATCTTCCTCACACCACCAAAAATGACAGGGCATAAAAACACAATAGCGGCAGCTATTCAAAGCTTACAATGCTTGAAATAAAAATGTTACCAAACATCTACCATATAAGTGGTACCTCACATTCCACCAGCACAAAAGAAAACATTTGAAATAATTTTATAGAAGATATTTGACACCATAACTATCACTAATTGGTTTAGTTCTGTGGTGCACATGTAAGATGTTACCATAAAATCAGGGATGCACAAATGGGTCCATAATTTGAGACCAAATATATGAGTTTATTGAAGATGTTCCTCTGACCACTCCACTTTCTTACCAAGAATACCAAAAACTGTATTCTGTTAATACTGTTTGCTGTTTAATATTCTAAGTTTTCGTCATATTTTGCCCCATCTTTTTATATAAAATTTTGTACTATATTTTTTTTGTAATGTGCCTACTTTCCTCTTATATTTCTTCTTATATGTTTCATGCAAATACAGCATATTTCAATTTTTATAAACAAGCAACATATTCAGACTTTATTATAGGCGCACAATTGTCTTCATACAATGTACTCATTGTGTGTGTGTGTGTGTGTGTGTGTGTGTGTGTGTGTGTGTGTGTGTGTGTGTGTGTGTGTGTGTGTGTGTGTGTGTGTGTGTGTGTGTGTGTGTGTGTGTGTGTGAACACAAACCAGAACAGTAATTTTAAGTTTGCATTTCATGTTAAGCTTATGTTTAATTATTAATTTCAAAGTAGTAATTCCAAGACATGATTTTCTGTCTGATGTGTATTTTAATAACCTCTGGTTGGTAAATATTAGCACAGGGTTAGAAAAACAGACAGTAATTTAAATCCATTTTAAATCAATTTTATTACATAACAACACAACTAAGTGTCTCATTTAATGTTCATTTTATTGGCTTTCAGCATGAATGTACAATTTTTTAACTTGGCAAAGCACCAGGATCAAACCCACTACCAGACTGGCTAAACAATAACATAGCAAGACTATTCCAGAGAAGTAACCTCAACTATATTTATTTTCAGAGTATCCACCATCACAACTTTATTCGCCATCGAACGAAGTACAAACATCTCTCTCATACAAGTTTTTATTATATAGGATTATATTTTCAGTACTTGTTATGTTAATTTAAATTTGCATTATTTAACGTCGTTCAAAACATATGGAAATACTCATTACTGAAAATTAATAAATCTCTCTGCCACACACACACACACACACACACACACACACACACACACACACACACACACACACACACACACACACACACACACACACACACACACACACACACACACACACACACACACACACACACACACACACACACACACACACACACACACACACACACACACACACACACACACACACACACACACACACACACACACACACACACACACACACACACACACACACACACACACACACACACACACACACACACACACACACACACACACACACACACACACACACACACACACACACACACACACACACACACACAGTTAAACTGAATGTAATGACATTTCAAGTACACCTTTAAATTATATGATTTCCTAACTAAGTGATTCATTATAGAAGGGTGCCCCCTGACATATTACTTGCTTAAGTTATTAGAAGTATTAATTACTTTAATTGTAAACAGCTGACTTTATTATAAAATATAACACCCTTTGTTACACAACATATGGGTATTTTCAATACCATGTTTAACTAAAGTTATGATTATAAAATTAATTCCATACATATTGAAGCATGTATAATTCATTGTCTAATATTTATAATAAATTTAAAAAATACATACAAATTTATGAAGCCCTTAGGACAAATATGAGACTTCACATTTTATATATCACATATTTAGATAGTAAAAAATGCTAAATCTTGACAGTCAGAAGAGTTCAACAACTGTTTAAGATGATGTGCAGTTCGTTATTTTGTTCAGAATTGAATGGACAACACTAATTTGTTTTCCTAACAAGTGACCATCAAGGTAAGCCAATAATAACCTTGAACTGGAGTTAAGCCAACTTATCAACAACATAAAATGCTACTGTGGCTTTAGTGTAGTGAATGTTACATACATGTGAGGAATTTCCCTCATATGTGGGAAATTTTAAGCTACCATTTCTAATGAGAGATACTGGAGACTTGCTTAGGTACAAGATTTATAGTTACATGTGTTTTACATTAACACTAATTAACACGGTGTTAATTCACAATAACTGTGGAGATGAAAAGCTGTTTAAAAGGAGATCAGAAGTAAAAAGCTGTTTAAATTAAATGTCACTTTAGAAGGGCTGGTTACTATATATTATTATTATATTTTGACTGCCAAACATTCAAATAATGTTATTAATTAGCAAACTGGTCATTCAGACTATTTCCTAGAATGTTGGCCCTTTCAGTATTTTAAAAGTTACTGTTCTTGAAGTCTCAAGTATCCAAATGGTATTATAAATTATTTAAAAATATCTTGTTGATTCATCCTCTTTGTTCACTTTTACTAATATTATTATATACAAAAAACTTTCACAAATGAACTTACTTTTGTTCTCACTTTCACAAACGTTTCAAGGTGTTGTGCCTCTTCCTCAGTGTGAGTAAATACTGAAAGTCATTGTTGCAGAATAACGATTATGGACTATAGGTGTGTGTGGTGGGAATTGATGATGGGAGGGAATTGGCGATGAGGTTCAAATTTTGTGTTTGGATCAATGTATCAAATAGTGTATGTGATCTGTAATGTACTTGTTCATTTAATATGTTGTTTGGTTGTAATGTGTGATATCTGTATATTTCAAATTGTTCAGCTGTGTTTAATTTTCTACTTTTTGATAAGTAGTGTAATATTTCCATGTTGTGTTCTATGTTTGTGTAACTATAGTTTTCATTTTGTAAATGTGTGGCAAATGTGGAATGTATGTAATTTGTGGTGAGGGCTTTTATATGTTCTGAAAATCTGGAATAAAAAGATCTTCCCGTCTGGCCGATGTAGAATTGGTTACAATCATTACAATTTAATTTATAAACTCCTGTTTTACTGTATGTGTCTGTGTCTTTGTTAAAATTTATGTTTCTTAATGGTGTTGTTGGTTCTGTAGGCTATTTTATAATTGTGTTTTCTAAATGTGTTAGCAATTTTGTGTGTATTGGAGTTGTAGTATGTAAGTGTTATGTACTTACTGGGTTGTGTGTTGTTGGTCTGATGTGTTTTATTTTTATTTTTTGTGTTTAGGATGCGTTTGTGTATTTTATTTACCAAATCGGCGTTGTATCCATTTTTAACTGCTATATATTTGATTGTGTTAAGTTCTTCTTGGTAATCATGTGTGTTTAGGGGTATTGAAGTGAGTCTATGGAGCATGTAGTTGAATGCTGCATGTTTGTGTTGAGTTGGTAATAACTAATACAAATAAATTATTTGTATTACCATTTAGTACGGAACTAGAAATTACATAATACAAGCTTAGCTTTGCTTACAAGCAAGCAATATATTTGATTCTACGTAAGTAAAAATTAAAAATTTACATCTAATGAAATTTGACTTTGACATGATTAATCTCCTCTCGATTGATCTTTATTTATATAAATGTGTATATAACATACAGCATTTTATGTAGATCTACATAACTATAAAATATTTAATATTATATTAATTACATTTAAATAAAATGTACTTTTAGTTTTCAGCCCACAAAAAAATTGTAGTTTTGTTACTTTTCAATTCCATCCTTACTACAGCATTCATCGACTGTTTGTATGGCATTCGATCATTTGAAGTGTTGTGATAATATACTATTCTGTATGCTTACAACAGTACATGAAAAGATTTATAAATACAGGTTCATATATTAAAAAAACAAAACAAAAAACAAGGTAATCATTATGATAGCAATATAATATTAATAGTAATTGTTTTTAATTCTGTAATTTTCATAAATATTATAAAAACAGCAAATGGCAACATTTAGGAGGAAAGATCGATTCAGTGGAATCGCTATCCCTCAGCTCAAAAAGAGTATTTATTGGAGACAATTCTCTGAGTTCAGGAAAATATATAGGTACATGTACAGGTACAAGTATATAGGTCAAAATATGTGTTTTTCTGAATAAAGCATTTATCTTATAAATAGAACGTTACACATGTACTGGAAAAAGTACTTAAGCCAAGGACACAAATGAAAGGTTTTATTAAAGATGGTGTAAAATCAAATATTACAGAATACCAACATATTTGCCCAGAATAAAACAACACTGTAATGGGACAATTTTGAAGGAGGTATGTTTTTTATTTCATTTAATATCAACTATTGGGAAATAATCGGTTTGGACACCCTTTGCGGCCACCGAGACCACTAACACTTGTTTGGACACCCTGTATACAATCCTGTACCAGTCCGTACCTAGCGCACAACGATAACACCGTGGAATGTCAGCTTGTGCGTACATGCGTGTATCCTCCGTTGGGGAGGAGTAACAAAAACTTGGTGAATAACGCTCAACTACAATGGAATGTGGCAGTGCGTGTGCGCACGTGTGCCACTATCTGTACTCTCGACACCAAAGTCGATCACCGGAACCAGCCATGTAAGATGCCCTAGCCAATCACAGCACAAGCTGGCGGAAATTTTTTTTGACCAACGCAATTGTAGCGTAGTCAGTCGACGAAATCACCCGTTCCCGGCCAGGGCAAGGTTTGGAGTTCGCGAACCTTAAATTTTGCATTTTAACATATTCTAAAGTGTAACAGTAAATTTGAAGATAAACAGTTAAATCCAACAGTTTAAACGAAGTTAGCGGAGTGAACAGCAAAAGTGAAAAATGTGACAAATAAACAGGACATTCATATACATGTGCGACGCCACACGTGATCAGCAGAAGGACGCTGGTTAAGTAGTCGACTCAAATCTAATTTCAGTTATTTTTCAAATTTATAAAAAAGGGGTTATAACTAAATTATGGGGAATTTTATAGTATGAGAGAGAGAGAGAGCAATATGGGTCGCTTTCATAATTTAGATACCATGGTTAGGATATAAGCGTTTAGTCATAAGTATCACAACTATTTTTATTTCATGTATAACGAGTATCAATGTTTCAAGCCAAGTTTTTCGAATGAATAGCTAGTAAATCAGAATTGAACTGATATTCCAATAATTATTAACGATGTAATATAAAAGAAATTGATGAAGAGGGAGTTAAAATTTAGTAATTAATATTAAAAAATTAAAAGTTAATAAAAAGTGTCAATTAACCACATCAATGTGTGTTTGTCATTGCATTGCCTGTTTTTCTCTGCCTAAGTACATCAGACGACACCCTGGTAAACCCTGGTAAATAATTGTAACTGGTAAGTGACAAATTTCAGTATTTAATAATTTATTTAAAGCTCATAACGCTTTAACACACAACAAGTTAGGTTACAGAATGAATAAGTTCTAATTCACTTGTTCAGTGGTACTACAAAAACATGTAATCACTTTACAATAAAAGCTTAATGTGAAAATAAACTACATTGTTAACATTCAAAAGGTTATATAACAAAACTGGACCATCACATTTATGACAACCACGTAAACAAAACTTGAATTTTATTCGTTTTTTCTGTTATGATTACTTCATAATTTCAACAAATTAATTTTCCCCATGTATTCCAGATGCATATAATTTTAACTTACAAATGCTTCTTTGTATGATTATTAGTAATTGAAAGAATGATGTGCATAGTAAATTTCTAAGGGAACTGTTACTACTTTCAGAAAACGGAGCTGAACAAAGTGATAACAAAAAGACACAAGAGGATAATGTGTGAAATTCTGATTTGAAAAATGATGTTCTGATGAACAAAATAAAGATTCAGGTACTGTCTTATAATAATATAGCCTATGTAGCGCTATACCATTACTTCTAAGTTTGAATACAAAAATACATACAACTAGAATAGAAAAATACCAAATATTGCCAGGGTCCTATTTGGATCTGAAAGCTTATTGAAGTTATCAAATCAACAAATTTAATTTGATAATTTGAAAACATCTTGATAAAGGTAACAACTTCGTGTTCATTCTAATTCCCTTACAGTGTAGTGTGTTCTTAAGTCTTGTTCATTTAAAATATGTTGACATTTCACTTTATTGAATTTTTTCAGAAAATGATACTAATGAATGCCTTGATAACTCAAATATAGATCCTACATATATCCAGGATATTTTTTACTGCAGTTTGATGAAAGCACTTTTAATGTAGGAAAAAACCTGAATAATAATGTCATAAGTAATGCACAAACATCAGTTAGAATGCTGTTACCAGTCCATTAAAAAGCAGAGTGAAGAGAATTAATTACAATGAAAAACGAAATTCAGCTGAGGCATACAAAGGTAAAAAATAAGAGCTAGGTCATGGAAACCAATGACTGAGTGCAGAGCAGAATGTAAAAATAGATTCAATGAACCAAAACTTGCATGTATTTATCAAGAGTATTGGTTTTAAAAAATTATAGCAGGCATCAAGAGTTTTTCTCAGCAAAAATAGAAATTAAAGACAATGGTGCATAGACCGAGAACAGACATAATTGAAAAACAGAAATTTCGTACTGAAACGTACCGTTACTTTCTGGAAGCAGATGACATAAGGGTGTCCATTTGTAGAGCACGTTATCTTACAAGACTTGACAAATCACATAATTTTATTAGAATCAATAGCTTTAAAAAAAAACATAGCTTAATAAGTCAAGTTGTGGATACAGACAATGGAGGTGTTCAGCTTCCTTCAAACAAATGGTCAGAGGATAAACTGGAGGAGATCCAGCAGCATAAAAAGAGAGTAATAGTTTTTATCTACCATCATACTTGACTATAGATTAAATGTATAATTTGTATAAAACAAACACAGAACAACCAATTTGTTATAAAATATACAGCTATGAATTCACACACTGAATCTCAAGTTCAAGAAACCGCATGTTGATTTCTGCCACACTTGTGACAGATGCAATTCAGCTCAAGATAACATCAAATGAAGAGGAAAAGCAAAAGGTTCTTTCCGGAGAGGCCCCTCCATCATGTGACTGACTCAAGAGGAAGCATATTCCAAAAAGAGAAAAGACACATTAGTAACCGAATAGAACCAAAGTATGAAACGTTTTACCTTTCACATGCAGCAATGTTTACCAACATCAGCATTAAATTCATCAGTTGCTATTTATAAAAGGCAACTGTGGACTTTCAATGCCACTGCTCATGATAATGCCACCGGTGAGGCCACTTGCTTTATGTGGTACGAAGCCATTGCAGACGTGGGGGAAACAACATAGCTTCATGTTTGTGGAAGCTACTAATGCTACTAAAAATCACTTACAAGCAACATAGAACATATAGTGCTTTATTCTGATACTTGTGGTGGCCAGAATAAAAATTCTCTTGTAGCAGCTATGTTCACTTTAGTAATGCAGGAAATAGGTAACCTAAAAAACATCGACCGTAAGTTCATGGTTCCCAGCCACTCCCATATGGAAGTGGACTCTGATCATTCAGTCATCGAAATAAAAAAGAAGACTGACCTGCAAATATTTCATCGTCACGATTGGTGTCAACTCATCAGAGCAAGCAGTAAATGCTTTGCAGTGGTAGATATGAGTCAGCCAGACTTTTCTCTCCTTTTTAAGGGTTCACTTGTGATGAAGAAAAAAAAGATGTTTACAAATACCATGATGTGTCGTGGTTTCAGTACACAAAAACATTTAGCGAGATTAAATACAAAAAATGCCTACTTGATCAAGGGCCATTTAACGTCTTATCACTTAACAGATGTGGTAAACATTTGAATGATTTTGTGTTGAATCCAATAACTGACAAAACTCTTGCTATTAGTGTTAAAAAGAAACAAGATTTATTGTCTATTCTTGAACTGGTACCACCAATAAAACCATCTGTTTTATCTGGAGTTGAAAACTAATCAAACTCAAAAAGATTAGTGATCAAATGAAGAAGATTGAGTTCCTAAATTAGACAGGTAAATTTGTAAATCTCGTTTAGTAGTTTCATTTACTCCACATGTGACCAGGATTGTTTTAATAATAATAATAGTAATAGTACTAAGAATAATAGTAATAATAATAATACAGTACTTTATTTCTTAAAAATTCATGTTTACTAGTACTAGTAATAGGCGGAAGCCTATTATGTATTTTGTGAAAGTTAGAAATGTAAAATTACAGTAGGTTCATTTTGTTTTTGTAGGCCTATATATTTTTTGTCAGTTTCCAAGGATAATATTATTAGTTTGTTATTTTCATATAATTTACTAGTATTATATATTATTTTTACCACATTGAAAGAATTTAAACCAAACTGTAGTGCGCATAATCACCTAAGTCAATACTTTAACTGTGTAAGTCGTTTATTTTCATATGTTATAAAATTGTGAAAATTATGATTCTTGTAAAGAAATGTAAGAATGTATTATTAGCTTACAAAATCTAAAAAATTAAAAAGCAATTGTTCAGATATATGGTGTTAATGAAAAATCATGATTATTGACTTATATACTTTTTCCCTGCCACTCAAGAGAATTTTGTACACAATTTGTAACAAATAAATATCAGATATCCCAAACAGAATAACTTTCTGAGATACACACTGTTGCAGCAAATATATCATTACTTAACAACCATAAAAGTTAGGAATAAACTGAAATAAAGTTTTATACACATATGTATTTTTCCTTTGTAAGTAACTCGTTGAGTTTCCTGCAGGTCTCCTATGCAATAATGTGCGTCAGGTGAAAATAAACCTACTTGCAGTGTATTTATTTGAAGATATTACATATGCATTTAGCATTTATATACAGAAGTCCCAAATATATTATTATATTTCTCAAAAAAACATAAGTAACAAACCTTTTAAGTTCTGTTGGTGGCAAACAGAAAGAAATAAGAACCCTGAAAAAGGGCAAAATATCTGCTGCAGTGACAATTATAACAAACTACACATTAGTTAACATAAACCCTCTCCGTGTCATAATACACATGTACATGTTTGTATTCCCTCACTTTCCATTCTTAACATATAACTTCTAGATAATCTATACAAGGGAAATTCCATAGTGCTAAACAGCCGATGTTTTGGACAAATGCAACATTCCTGCCACATGAACCCATACTCTATGATAGGTTTTAAGTATTGTCACCAACAGATTGCCCACAAAAACAAGTTAAATGTGCTAACTGCAATGGCAGTCGCCAAGCAAATTACAAAGGCTGTAACATTTACAAACAACTTCAATGAAAATTATACCTGCTACTATGAAATAAAACAATAAATAATGCACACCTACCCATAAAAACGTCCAACCAGAGATAACGTGTTCCCACTACTTACATAAAATCAACAACATGTACAACAATAAACAGATAACACATACCATTTAATGCAGTGTAAAGTCACAACTCAGTCACAGTCAACTGTTGTGTCACAATTCATATAATTAATGAAGTTTTTAATTGAACAAACAGTGCTGTCGGTTGTTAACATGCTACCTATACTTGTAAAAAAAAATTATATACAGCTGAAGTTGAAGTATAGACAGTAGAATCATGACAGCTTGTGGCCAAAAACACAAGTAACAAATCATTCCACTGAATATATAATTTAGATGAAATGGGATTTTCTGAAATTATTACTAAATTATCACCTCCTCCTCCTCTGGCGCAACAACCCAAGTCGGGCCCTGGCTTCCACCAATATCCGCCTCCAATCTACTCTATCCATTGCAGCCCTCCTCCAGTTTCTTATCCCCATTTCCCTTGCGTCCTCTACAACGCCATCTTACCACCTCTTCCTTGGTCTGCCTCTAGGTCTCGTTCCCTCCCATGTACCCAGCAGAGCCTTTTTGGGGTTCCTGCCATATTATGTCGGCTGTTTTCTGTGCGACTGTCCATGCCTCACACCCATAGCATAACACTGGTCTGATGACAGTCCTATAAATTGTAACAAGACATATGACCCCGATATTTTAAGTATCAAAATATAAGCCCATGTCATGATAATTGAAGGGAACAAGACCCATCAGGAATTTACAACGAAAAGGCCAAGCATGAAACTACATAAACAACTAATAAAGAAGAATGAACTCACAACACAGGAGTTAAGAAAAGTACGGTAATAATAATTGATAAGAAGAAAGAAGATACGTTAAATAGTGATTATACAACAGGAACCAATACCCAATAGATTCGGTCAGTAAGAAGCCAAATAAACAAGAAAGAAACATATAAGAGGAAGAAATGACAATACTAATGACATCAATACGAATGGTGAGATAAGAAGAACCACATGAATACAACAACATCGAGATAAGGAAGTCTAATGTGAAGTAATTAGCCAACACCAGTAAAACACTAACTGAGAGACATACAAATGGTAGACAAAACAATAACTGACTAACTTAGATGACCTTTATATGACCAGTAAGATTGTAAATGAGTAAGGCATCCCATATTTGCCAAGAGAGTGAAGGGAACAATATTGTTAGAACAATAAGAAGCTGTAAACAACAGCATAATGACATATTATGCACAGCATTAATGTAAAATAAAAGAGAATTCAAATTGTCTAATAATTGTTAGCTAAGTTATAGAAAAATGATGTCAGAGAGAAAAAAGAACTAATTAATGAATTACAGATAATAATTGATAACATAATACTTGTGAAAACCAGGTTAAAAAATGTAAATCTGTATCAACTCAATTCACCCATTGTTGCTACACAGGAGGGAAACACATAACCTAGATACAGGTACTTTCCACCTAGTTTCATATTTAATAATAAATAAAACATGTCTAAACTGAAATCTTTTGTACACTAAATCAAGTAGAGGTGATAAGGTTTCTACCAGTAACAAGATCAGTACATAGAGTAGTATTTATATAAGAATTAATGTAAACAAAGTGAACAAAAACAGTCAAAATGAGAATCACCATATAAAACTTAAATAAAACCATATTGAAAAGTTAGACAGGAGTAAAAAGGGGAATACCTGTATGGTAAATAAGGTGTAATATCACTAATATGATAGAGTAAGAGAATTATTATCAGTAATATTAAGCATAAGCATAAATAAGCACATCTGTCATGTGACACTAGATGTGAATACTATTGTCCAATTTTCTATACAAAAGCACAGACAAATGTGTTAAATTACCAGATTAGTAATCAATGTAACAACTATAGTGAACTATTATAAACCAGATAGTGGCCTGAAAGGAAAGAACTTCATAGAAAAGAATTAAAGTAAAGTGACAATTAATAGTACTATATAGAGGTCACTAAATAGACTAAAAAGCCAGGGAATAACAATATATTCCCGGATTTCGTTGTCCATGACATGTCCGTTACTTAACTAAATATCACTATAGTATTGACGACTCGGAACACTAAGTTTTTTATAAGTAAAAACGTAAAGTTTTACCTTACAGCCTAAACCGGCTTTCACCTTTCACCGGCCTGAATCGCTTACAAAACTACTAACAAAACAGAACACACACTATCAAAACGCATGCCCAAAGCACAAAACAAATTCGATCTACCTGGTGTATACAAGCTAAATTGCTCAAATTGCAATAAATTCTACATAGGCCAGACAGGACGTAGCTTCAAACAGAGATACATTGAACACACAAAAGCACTCCACACCACTACAGAATCTACCTTTGCAAACCACCTCATTGAAGCAAACCACACATATAAAAACATCGACAATAACATGAACATTCTACACGTACACACAAAAGGCTGAAAACTAGACACTCTAGAACAATTAGAAATATACAAACACACAAAAACAAATAAAAACGACATCCTAAACGAACAGACACAATTCAAATCGCACGCATTATTCGAACACATCTCACCACACACACACAGCTTCGATCTTTCGAAAAACTGTCCCGTCGCCAACAACAAGACGGACAACGCTACCTATGGCAGCCTCTGATGAAGCCTTCTAAAGGTGAAAGCCGGTTTAGGCTGTAAGGTAAAACTTTACGTTTTTACTTATAAAAAACTTAGTGTTCTGAGTTGTCAATACTATAGTGATATTTAATATATTCCCATTAACAAAGTCAACCAGTAGTTGCAATAACACTTTGTATACAATTGGGACAACATAGAAAGTGCCCAGAAACTATTCCTAATAAATAGTTAATCAATAGTTTAGTAGACTCCTAGGCCTAAGACCATGTTAGAATAAGAGTTGTATTTTGTTCATAATTATAAGTAAATAACAAGTAAGGAATATCAAAGACTTGAAAGGCATACTCTGTAAGAGATATGATTGTCAGTAACTAGTTTTAATACAAGAATATATAAAGTTAATAATAAATAGTGTAAAGTGTACATCTCAAACAATAACTCCCTTAATAATGGACGAAAACATATCATGAGTGGACTCTAAATTAAGAGCCAAATGTTCGCCATGCAGTGGTAAACTTAGATTCAAAATCTAAGCAGTGATAAGAAAGTTATGCCAATTTTAAAATATTTGAGTTAGTTTGGGAAAAATATCTAGCGTCAGTCGTAATCTCGAACCCAGCTACCCCACGCCTATTACAACAATTAAATAATTTCGCAAAGGGGGTATGTTTGCTAAATTAAAGATCGTCAGCCAATCAAATCAGAGAAATTGACAAATTTTACAAGTATCGCAGAAGAGAATGGCAGCATCATGCGTCGGCAGAAAATGTTGGCCCGAAAATTGAAGACGCAAAATATAATTTGAAGAGCTTTCAGCACGATAGTACAAGAATGCTGTATTCGTGGAGATTAGAACACAAGTTAATGACAGCAACCAGATCCACTTTAGAAGAATACGAGCATATAAAGAAATGTATTAGAGAAGCGGCTGAGGAAGCCCTAGGAAGACAGGATCGGAAATCAAATAAACCATTCTGGTGGGATAGTGAAATAGAAGAGAAAATCAAGAAGAAAAAGGAAACATATTTGAAACTACTACAAACTAAAGATGAAGAGACTAAAGAAGAATATAAAAGAATGAATTGAATTGTTAAACAACAAGTAGTGAAGAAGAAAAATAATGCTTGGGAGAAAAGATGTGAATGCATAGATAATCAGCTGGGAGGTATACAAAGCTCAGTCTTGGAAGACAATTAAAGCCATTAAAACTACAAACCGGACACAGATATTTTTGAACAACATACCTGAAACAAAAATGGATACAACACTTTATGGAGCTATTGGTTGAAACAAGGAATAAATTAATTCCTAATGACCATGAAATAAAAGTATCTGGAGAAATTGCACTAAGTATTGAAGAAGTTCAAGAGGCAATAAAAGGTACAAAATTGAGGAAATCCCCAGGTCCTGGAGGAATAAACCCAGAATTAGTTAGACATGGGCCCCCCAAGCTGTTTGAAATGCTCAGAAAATTATTCGAAAGATGCCTAAATGGAGAAGAAGTGCCAGTGGAGTGGCGAACATCGTCTATATCACCAGTCCATAAGAAGGGTTTAAAGTTGGACCCTAGAAATTACAGAGGAATTGCTGTGATCCCGACCATCGGGAGAATATATTCAAGGATTCTGAAAAACTTAATTGAAGAAGACATCAAGACCAAGCAGCCCGAAGAACAATCAGGTTTTAGAGCGGGGCGATCCACGGTAGACAACATCTTTACAATCAAAATAGCAGTTGAAAAGAGAGTACAGCATAATAGAGAAACGCATATAGCTTTAATAGATTTAGAAAAGGCATACGATAGCGTCCCAATCTCACAGTTATGGAAGGAGATGGAGCATTTGAACGTAAATGCAAATTTGATTGCAGCCACCAGAAGATACTATCAAGAAAATATCACCAGGGTCAAACTGGGAAACAAACCAACTCTCCCATTCGAAACTACAAAAGGCGTAAGCCAAGGATGCTGTTTGTCCCCTACCCTCTTTAAAATATACTTAGGTAGATCTCTAGTAAGATGGACAAAGAAGTGTAAAAGCATGGGGCTGAGAGTAGGAGATAACAATCTGTTCACTCTATATTTTGCCGATGACCAGATTGTGGTAGCGGAGGATGACAAAGACCTCGAGTATATGGTCAGAAAGTTAAAAGAGGAATATGTCGCAGCTGGTTTGACGATGAACATGCCAAAATGTGAGTACCTGATAGTGGGCAACGAAGAAGTTAAGGACTTAAAATTGGATGTGGACAGGATAAGAGGTGTTGAAAAAAGTAAATACTTAAGCGTTATTTTCAACAAACAGGGAAGCAGCAAAGATGAAATTCAAGAACGTGTTAACAAGGGGCGAACCGTTATAAGAACGCTGAATTCGCTTCTATGGGAAAGAAGTATAACCAGAAATACAAAGAAACATATATATAATAGCATGGTGCAAAGTGTAATCCTTTATGGAGCAGAAGTTTGGAACGTTTCAAACGTAAATAAGAAAAAACTGATGGCAGCGGAAATGGAGTTCTTCAGGAGGAGTTGTAGAAGATCAAAATTAGACAGGGTTAGAAATGAGACTATTAGAGCCGAGATGAATATTGACAGGACAATAATAGATGAAATAGAAATGAGGCAATTGACTTGGTTTGGGCATGTGAAGAGACTGGAAGATGACAGATGGCCCCGCAAAATACTGGAATGGATACCACCGGTGAGGAGGAAAAGAGGACGTCCACGGAGGAGTTGGCGAGATGACGTAGCGGATGCAATGGTTGCAAGAAATTTAGAAGAACTTACATGCTACGGTAGGTTACAATGGAAGTTGGGGACGGAGAAACGGCGACAGCTGTAAAGATCCGTTATATATATATGTATATGATGAAACGCTATTATTTCTGAAAAAAAAAATAATAATTTACGCATACATTTCCCGGTTAAATTGTGGATAAAAACTTCGTATATATTGATGTAGTTGCCTTAAATTAACGGGAACCAATTGAAATCATCATGGTATCACCAGTTCGGTGCGCATTAGGTACTCGATGAATATGCGCATTAATTACTAGGCAACTCAAACGCCTTATGAACCTGGAAAGTCTTCGCTTTTTAGAAATTTCGTATTTTATAAATTATAGCTGGGTGCCCTTGAGATCTAATTTCCCTTTTACATAAGCACAAAAAATATATAATTAAGAAGTGCGAAAACCATTACCTCACAATTACATTTCTTTTGGAGCAAATTAAACTATTGTTCTGTCGTAAAACATCGTTTTCTTCGTTGTCAGTTAGTTGAATACACACGTCATCTCCAATTCTCTTCGCACGCTACCTGAGGCAGTAAGAAACAGTAAAACTTGAAAACAACATAATTCACTTTTATTATCACTCTTAATTGTAACTTATGTTTTCATAATTAGAAAAAATAAAAAGTATAGGGACTACTTCTATAGTACATACAAAAACTTATATTACTACTGTACTAACTATTAATGAATATGCAAAATGATAGGCGCGTATAATTCATCGGTGGATTGGAATTGAAGCCCCCCACTCACTAGCGGATCCCGTGACCCCGGGGCGCGCCCTCAGAAAAAATTAATACGTTGGTAAGGCGTCAAATTTGTATGCAGAACCTAAAAACTGTACTAATAATTCATACAATTTCAATATACGACAGCATTAGATGTCATGAAAATGGTACAAAATAACAAAATAATAAAATTTTATCAAACCGAAAATCTTAACCACTACGTGGTGGCTTTGTTAAAACTCCGGCACGCCTCAAACTAAACCGGATACAGGATGTATACAGGATAAGGTATCCCAAATCCATTACGCAAAAACAGTCTGACACAGTCATGAAACAAAATATCTTGCCACTAAACTACAAAATGTTTTCTGAACGCAGAAAATTATTATCGTTAATTTTTAACCACGGAGTGGTCCAGAAACACGGTCGCTATGGTCCGGTTCTCATAATTTGTCCTATCAGCACGAGTCCATTTATTTTAAATGTAGTATACGAGGGTCAGTTGAAACGTTCTCGGAGCGACAACCGTAGCTTAGCGGTAAAACTAAAATTTTGTGTGTGCTACAAGATTTGTACCTATTTTATGTGAACTCCTGTTAATTTCCAAATTATTAACTGATTTATTCATTCTTAGTGCGTAGGCTTTCACGGCCGGTGTCATTACGATTATTAACTAAAACTTCCGGACTGAAAGGCCGTGGTCGATTGCTTAAGTTTCTGCTAAACGTTTCGGCCGCACCACCGGTGGCCATCTTCAGTTGCTCCAATCATCATCCTAGGCAGAAGAGGGCGGTGCTGAAGACTCTGGTAGACCGGGCAAAAAGAATCTGTGAGCCCCAGTATCTCGAAGATGAGTTTCGGCATCTCGAGAAAGCACTGCAGTCCAACGGCTATTCTGCTGCGGAGGTTAGGAGAGCTGCCCGGCCGAGAAGATCTGGTAGGCCGGACCAGTCGGAGTTGCCTGAGGTTGTTGGCTCTGCTGTCTTGCCCTACATCCGTGGCGTGACTGATCGCATCGGCAGGTTGCTGAGTAAGCGGGGCGTCAGGACGATCTTTAAGCCAACCAAAAAGATCCAACAGTTCCTGCGACCGGTGAAAGACGCCAGGGATCCACTCTCGTCGTGCGGGGTGTACTGTATTCCTTGTACGTGTGGCCAGGTCTACATAGGCACCACGAAGCGTAGTGTCCGGACGCGCCTCTCTGAACATCGGAGATACTGCCGCCTGGGCCAGCCGGAGAAGTCCGCAGTTGCTGAACACGCTCTGTCCCACGACGATCACCGGGTAATGTTTGATGAAGCCCGCGTGTTGTCTTCTGTCCGGGGTTACTTCACTCGCCTGCATCTGGAGTCCATCCATATTCATAAGAATGCGTCCGTCGCTATGAACCGCCGAGTAGCTCGTAGCTCGTAGCTAATGAGGGGACGGGGCTCAAGGCCCCTGCATGGTAGCAGTGCCCGGAGTGACTCCTCCGATGACTGCAAGTAGGTCGGGCTCTCTCAAGGACTTTAGGTAAAACAAGGTCAAGTGGGTGGGATGGTGTGCTCCTTTTGCAGTTGGGTAGGGGAGAGGATCTCACAAGTGAGGTGCTCAGCCTAGCCAAAGTCTGGTAGAGTTTGGGCCCTGAAGCCAGCGGTGACGCGTCCGAGTCACAGCGGAGAAACCTCCCGGGACATATGAGTACCGGTTGGCCAACGCTGCTGCCTCCGACGTGGCCTCACTGTCCGCATAGAGGTGATCAGCACAGGCCCGTTGCGTATCCGGGGCGGGCGCCTGATGAAAGAAGGCACTTGCACAACTGACATAAGACAACCCCGCCGAGGCCGCAAACGACCAGGGCAGACCATTCAGGGCAGAGTGAGTGGTAATGCTACGTCTAAGTTGTGGTAGGTGTTCTGTTTGAGGTAGGGTACTAGCGGTAGGGTGTTGACTCCCTCAGGAGAAGGGCCCTATGTAGGAGACTATGGGGGGTCGTCCAGCAGAGTGCGGGGTCTCTTGACTACGTGGCAAGGGGGACCTTCGTCCCTGGCCAGGTCACGGAGGTGGGGGTAGCGGGAGTCTGCAGCCCGGAAGAAGAGGCCCACAGAGAGTCTGAAGACAAACTCTTCCACCGTTTGCAGACGGAGGCCCGTCCTGATAGCTCTGTTACAAACAAACCAGGGCGAGTTGGAGAGGATACGGACGGAACTGTTTTGGAACTGTTCCAGCTTACGCTTCGTTGTGGCAGATAAGAGGGGCCACCACGCTGGGGCTGCGTAGGTGAATACAGTCCTGATAAGCAGGAGATACAGGGTGAGTTTAGTGCGCAGTGAGAGGGGACTTCTGCGCGAGATGAGTGGAAAGATTTTGGCTCTGACGCCACGGGCTTGTCGGAGTTTGGTTTGGACGTGGCCGGCGAAGCTTAGTCGACTGTCAATAGACACCCCCAAGTACTTCACCGACTTCTTCCAAGCGATAGGGTTCCCATCTAGGGTGAGGGGCTGGCATGCGGTCCGCTTGCGCGTGATGCAGATCGCTTCGGATTTCTCCGCGTTGATCGCCACGCGCCACTTACGTAGCCAGGGAGGCAGAAGGTCGAGTTGGCGTTGTATCACTGTGCTAGCAAAACCAGGGTTCTGCGAGCTGTAGTGATACATGGCATCGTCAGCAAAAAGGGAAAGAGTGACGTTGGGATATACGGGCAGGTCGTTCGTGTACACGAGGTACAGAACGGGGCCGAGGACTGATCCTTGGGGAACGCCAGCGTCTATGGGGCGGTCAGAAGAGACCGCTCCATCTACGCTAATGTGAAAAGTCCGGCCGCGGAGATACGACCAGAACAGTCTCACAGTAGATGCGGGAAGGGGCGTGTGTGCCAGTTTATAGAGCAGACCTTCGTGCCAGACACGGTCGAAGGCCTTACTAACGTCCAAGAGGACGGCTGCGGTGTGCAGCTTTTTGTTTGCAGCGTCAGAGAACTGGGTAACGACGCGGACTAGTTGTAGGGTGGTCGAATGCTCCCTGCGAAACCCATACTGTTCGCTGCGGATGAACCCATCAAGCAGCGGTACAACACGGGCGTGCAGGAGGCGCTCGAACACCTTCGATAACACGGGCAGTAGTGAGATGGGGCGATAATTTTCAGGGAACATGCGAGATTTCCCGGGTTTAGGGATCATGATTACCCTTGCGTTTTTCCACAGGCGAGGGAAGTAATTGAGGCGGAGACATGAGTTGAACACGTCCAGGATGTGGTCAGTGACAACTGATGGGGCATTCTTTAGGGCGGTCGCTCCTATTCTGTCCGGGCCGCAGGCCCGTTTAGGATTTAGCCGTGCGATAGCATGGACGAGATCGGCTTTTTCAAAGGGGGGTGGGGGATCCGTCAAAGGTTGGGCGAGATAGTTTTCGAGGAAGTCCTCGACGCGAGCCATGTGGTCCGCGTCGAAGACGCCTCTGTGAGGGGTAAATTGTTCCTCAACGGAGTTTGCGAAGACCTCAGCCTTGCACTCCGGTGAATGAACAACACCCGTCGGGGAGTCAAGGGGATGGCGAGTCCTCTTTTCGCCAAGGAGGCGACCAGTGGCCTGCCAGACGGAGGCGTGGTCGACTTCCAGGGATTCAAGATAGGTGTCCCAGCTATGCTGATTGACATCAAGCAGGAGTTGCTTGACGTAATCAGACTGTCGGCGATACTGCCGCTTGACAGCGGGATCGCGAGTGTTTTGCCAGCAGCGGCGAAGGCGCCGCCGCTGGCTGATGGCTTCTTGGACTTCGGCAGGGAGTTGAGACTTCCTACGATGTGCTGGGACAGTGTAAGAGTGGGTATCCATGCAGCGGGTAAGAGTGTCATGGAGATGCGTGACTTGGCGGTCCAGCTCCCTTCGAGAGGGCGCTGGGGCCTCGGGGGCTGATGGGAACCTACGGCACAGCTCGTCGTGGTAAGAGCGCCAGTTGACTCTCTTACCAGGACGGGCAGGCGGGGAGTCGCTTGTTCGTCGGAGCGTCACAACCAGCGGGTTGTGGTCGGACGATAGGGCTGAGATGGCCTCGACCAGGATGGGGCAGACAGCGTCCTTGACAAGAACTATGTCGAGAACGTCTGGCTGGTTGGCAGGGTTGGCGGGGATGTATGTCGGTTCGGCCGGGCCGATGACGAGGACGTCAGGCCTGGTCGAGGCGTATTGGGCGAGAGCACGACCGCTTTGATTAGTCAAGCGACTATTCCAAGACGGGTCTTTGCAGTTCATGTCTCCGACTGCAATGGTAGGCAGATCATGGTTAAGGAGCGCGTCTAGCTCCTGGGGGTGTGGCACCAGGCCAGGTTTGTTGTAGACGGAGACCAGCCGAAGCTCGGTTCCCGCAACGCTGATTGCGACCGCAGTCGCTTCGATTTGGGTAGTCGGGGGGGTAGGTAGAGGTCGGTGAGATAATCGCCTGTGGATGAGAATGGCTGTGCCGCCAGATGCGGCTCGGGTGAGTGGCACTGGGCGGTCCGTACGATAAGTAGCGTAAGCTGGTAGGTTAAATCGGTGTTGGGGACGCAGGTGGGTTTCAGAGAGGAGGACTACGTCCGCGTCATACTCGCTCGCGAAGCAGGCCAGCTCAGCTCGCCGCCCGGCTACGCCATTTGCGTTCCAAGCAACGAGTGTGAGAGGCCTAGCCATTACGGGCGAGCAACAAGGACGTAAGGGAGGTCATGATTGTGACGACCAGAGAGTTCAGGTCGCGCGCAGCAACTAGTTTTGGCAGGAGATCTTCCATCCAGTCTTGCAACTCCGCGATCGTTAGCACGCCCTCATCGGGCTCGCTCACGGCCGCGGGGCGGCGGACTAGCTGGGGAGCTGGCTTCGAGGTTTCTGGGGCTGCCTCGGGCTTAGGTGGTTGGACCGATGGTAGTTGCTGTGCGGCGGTAGGGTTTTTTGTAGAAGGAGCTTTAGTAGCTGGGGGTTTCTGTTTGGGCTTCGGAGCCTTCGCGCGGCGAGGCGCGGATGCGGGTTTAGATGCGACGGCTGCCGCGAATGACTTGGGGGTGGAGGGAGGCTCCGTAGTAGTAGCAGGGTGTGGGTCGTCACTGGGACGACGAGGTTGGACGGGCGGTTGGCGGGCTGGGGCAGCCGCCGGTGTGGCGGTCTGCTGGACTTTGGTTTGGCGCTGAGGCCGGGTCGGATTGCGGTGCCGGATCTCGTCCATCTCCTGCTTCCGCTCAAGGGCAGATTGATAATATTCGCAGCCTCTCCAGTTGGCTGGATGGTTCTTGTCGCAATTTGCGCACTTTGCGTCGGCGTTTGGGTCCTTCGTGCAAGCGCCCTTAGGATGACCTTCGCCGCAGCGTACGCAACGGGGTGCCATGTGGCAGTTGTAAGAGGCGTGGCCGTACCTCTGGCAGTTGTAACACTGCGGAGGGCCGGTGGGGGTGTTATACCTGGAGACTTCAATCCGGAGGCATAAAAGCTCTCGGAGGGAGTAGATGAGTTGGTAGTCTCCTACCTTCTTGAGCTTGATAAAAAAGACGTTGACCTTCCGTTTCTGGCGGTCAACGAGTGGAATGCAGGAGGTTGGAGTGAAGCCAAGGCTCTCCAACTCCTCGATAATGTCAGACGGGGCTACATCGTGGGGGATGCCACGGATGGTTACCTTGATTTCTTTCTCCTGAGGGAGACCAAAGGTGTGGAATTGAACGTTCCAGTCAATCAGGGTTTTCTGGACGAAGCGAAATTCGTCGGGAGTCCTAGTTTTGATGCGGAGAAGCTTCCCCTGGTGATAAATATCGATAGGGAAAGCTGCCGCCTGCTTGATGGATTTTGCAAAAGCATGCCACGCTGTGGGGGCGTCAAGAACTATGGGTGCCATGCGGAATGGTTCTGAAGACTGAGGGGTTGGCTGAGCACCTGCCCCGGTAGTGGGAGCCGAGCCACCACTGGGTTCCGGCCCGCCCGAGGAAG
Source organism: Magicicada septendecula (assembly GCA_034769895.1). NCBI lineage: Eukaryota > Metazoa > Arthropoda > Insecta > Hemiptera > Cicadidae > Magicicada > Magicicada septendecula. Next base: position 154,952,843 of record CM068369.1, read on the forward strand.
AGGAGAAGGTCCGTTTCCGGCTCTTCACCTTTTTCCAGGCAGGGCCGCCGTCAGTGGCGCCGGGCACAACAGTACCGGGGTGGTCCTGAGAAGGGCCAGGTTCGGAAGGCGGACTTGCCGGGGAGTCCATCTCCATGAACTCGCCGACGCAGTCCGCCGCCGGGTTGGGTGCTGTCGGCCCTAAAAAGGGCCGATCAGGGCGAAGGGTAGAGATAGGTGCTTGGGTACCGCAAGCGGTACCCAAGGAGCGATCGGATGTTTGAGAGGTGGACATGCCACCTCTCAAAAGCGGGTAGGGAACAGAGATCTACCAGAGGGGTAATGTACGGCTTCGTTAGATACCGAACTTTGTGCAATGTTCGGTTTCCACCGTACTCTTTACCTCGGAGGTGTCCAAGGTCGGTTACCACTTGAACCGCCGAGCAGTGCAGTGCATTAGATAGTGGGGCGTCTTTGCACCCGTGGCTTATTACAGCTTCCGGGACGTGCCCGATGGCTGTCAGAAGAAAACAGTGCTGGACTTTCAAATGAAGGTTGCCTAAATTTTTCGGGAGGGACACGCCAACCAGTTAACTGAGAAGGCGGCGGAAATTTTGTCAAATTTATATTTATGTAGGTATCGTGTCATGGTAACACTGCCGCCGGTCGCGGGGCGAACGGCAGATGCCGCACGCGCCCGGCCCGGCAAGCAGGCGCCTTGTAGCGCCGGTCGTTCCCCGCGAGGCAGGGATCCGCCGTGTCTTTGGCATCGGTAACAGCGCCAAGCAGTCGGAAAATCAACTTACTTGGGGAAGGTATCTGACTGGATAGTATGGTAACAAGGAGACAGATTGCTCGGGAACCTAAATTAGAGCAAACAGAATTACGGGGGGTCGTCTAAGATCGCCCGAGGGCGTTTGACACGTATAGCGGGAGGTGGTTCAGACGTGCTGATAGAACGGAGATAAGGAAAGGACGAGGTCGCTGCAGAAGCAAAGAGAGTTTCGGCAAGCGACCGGACAAAATCGGCAAGGGTAGGAACTCGAAGGCCTCCACGAATGACATCATTTCTCACAAACCATGGAGACCCCGACAAGGATCGAAGGGTACGGGCCTGGAAAGCTTCCAGCCTACACTTGTTAGTGGTCGACACAAGCGACCACCATGCGGGAGCAGCATAGGTCAATACTGACCGGAGAAACAAAAGATAGATCGTAAGTTTAGTGCGCAAAGCCAGGCGGTTGCGGCACGAGAGCATGGGAAATATTTTGGCTCGGACGCCTCGAGCTTTGTTGAGGGTAGCAGTCACGTGGCCGTTGAAGCTAAGGCGCTGGTCTAGCCGAACGCCCAAATACTTCACCGACTTTTGCCAGGCGATAGGCCTCCCTTCGAGGGAGAGGGCCTGGCATCGGGAAGTGGACTTGCTGGTGAAACAGATCGCTTCGGATTTCTCCGCGTTGATCAGCACCCGCCACTTCCGTAGCCAGGCCGGAAGCAGATTCAACTGACGCTGCAGCTTTGAACACGCAATTCGCGGGGACAGGGAGCTGCAGTAATACATTGCGTCGTCAGCGAATAGAGATAACGTGACTCCAGGAATGACAGGCAAGTCGTTCGTGTACACTAGGTACAGAACGGGGCCGAGGACAGATCCCTGCGGAACGCCAGCGGCGACGGGTCGGACTGACGAACAGGACCCTTCGACGCTAACCCTGAAGGTACGATCACAGAGGTATGACCGCAAGAAATGCACAATGGACGGTGGGATGGGGGAGTGAGCGAGTTTGTAGAGAAGACCTTCGTGCCAGACTTTGTCGAAGGCCTTACTCACGTCCAACAAGACAGCGCCCGTAGACTCTTTCTTGTTGGCGGCGTCGGATAATGCTGTGACAACTCGGACGAGTTGTAAAGTTGTCGAGTGCTCTCTACGGAACCCGAACTGTTCGCTCCGAATAAAGTTATCCAGCAGCGGCCAGATGCGGGCGAGTAGGAGACGCTCAAACACCTTTGAGAGTACTGGCAACAATGATATGGGACGATAGCTGCCTGCAAGCATTCGAGGCTTGCCGGGCTTGGGAATCATACAGATGTTGGCATTTTTCCACAGGCGGGGGAAGTATTGCAGCCGGAGACTGGAGTTGAACAGATCCAGGACCAATTCAACGCCCGAGGCCGGGAGATATTGCAAAGCTGCGGCCCCGATCCGATCAGGACCAGGGGCGCGACGTCGGTTTAGTCGACAGATAGACGAAACTAGTTCGTCCCTGTCGAAGAGAGCGGGAGGGTCAGGTGGAGGGCGGGAAAAATAACCAGATAGGAAGTCTCGAACCACAACCGAGAAGGCAGGGTCCGAGACGCCTCCATGAACGGTGAATTGAGTCTCCATGCAGTCGGCGAAGACCTCTGCCTTGCCTTCCGACGAAGAAACAATGCCGTTCGGGGTATTCAGCGGGTTGCGAGTACGCTTCTCGCGAGTAAGGCGACTCGTTGCTCTCCAGACGGAGGCTGGGTCGACTTCAAGGGACTCAAGGTATGAGTCCCACTGATCAGAGTTTACGTCCCGCAAAAGTTGCTGGACGTAAAGAGACTGGGCCTGAAACCGTCGTTTGACGGCGGGATCTCGGGTTCGTTGCCATCTGCGGCGGAGCTTGCGCCGAAGCCAGATGGCGTGGATAACTTCCGGTTGAAGGGCCGATTTACGATTCACCTCTACGTTGTATGTGTGTCGATCCATGACACCTTGGACCAACTCCTGAAGATGAGTGGCACGGAGATCCAGATCGTCACGAGTGGCGATCGGGTCCGCTGGGACAGATGGTAACCTTCGAGACAGCTCGTCGTGATAGGAGCGCCAGTTGACCCTCCTAGCAGGACCAGCGGGAAGTCGGGGTGAAGCCGACACATCTCGAACAGTTATTAGTAGGGGATTGTGATCAGACGAGAGGTCTGACACTGACGAGACCTGGATGTTATGGGCCACGTTCCTGACTACAACTACATCAAGAACGTCCGGTCGGTGACCGGCATAGTGGAAGTGGGTAGGATCATCAGGGCCGATGACGTGCGTATCCGGGTCGTCTAGGACGAACCGGCGGAGTGATCTGCCGTAGGCGTTGGTAGCCCTACTGTTCCAAGAAGGATGTTTGGCGTTGAAGTCGCCGGCTGCAATCGTCGAGATTGGGTGGTCGAGGAGAGCGTTCCACTCCTCAGGCGGGGGCGGCGGGCTCAGGCCAGGCCGGAGATACGCGGAAACAATGCGCAACTCCGAGCCGCCTGCGTCCACTGCCACCGCGCAACCTTCGATGAGTCGAGTAGTGAGAGGGGGTAGTGGCCTATGGGATATCCGCCTGTGGACCAGAATCGCCGTACCCCCTTTCGGGGGTTGGCGCGGCTGTCGGGGACGATCCTGACGATAACAAGTGTAAGAAGGAAGTGAGAATCGATGGTAGGGGGCTAGATGGGTTTCGGAGAGAAGCACGACATCAACGTCGTACTCCACGACGAAAGCCGCCAGCTCAGATCGGCGAGAGGAAACGCCATCAGCGTTCCAAGCGACGATCCGCAGGGATCTAGCCATTGAGGGGGAGGAGAGGGAAGAGAGCAGAGAGGGATTGGAAAACTAACATCAGTACTGTCGTGGTGTCAGGAGCAGACCTGATGCTTTCAACAAGTTGAGTGGCCCAAGCCGTCAGGGGGTCCGCTGGAGCCCGAGAAAATTCCCGGGACCCGCGCGGACGTTCCTGAGGAACTTCGGCCAGGACTACAGATGGCGCTGGGTTGGCGGACTGAACTTTGGTCTGCTCACGCGGAGGTTGGGAGATGACAGGGGCGGGAGAGTCCCGCTGAGGTTGGGCAGGTCGAGCCTGCTGATGTCGTCGGCCGGGAGTCCGGCGACGAGAGCGCTTCTTGGTACCCTTGCGGGCGGAAGTGGTTGACGATAATGTCTTCGCAGCAACCGCTGCGTAGGAAGGGCCGGGCGCTCCGGCAGGCGCCGGGAGTGGAGCCGTCACAGGCGCTGCCAGAGCAGCGCCTGCAGGCGGGACTGAGACCGCGGGAGCGACAGGAGCCGCTGCCGGGGCCTTGATAGATGTACCGGAGAGAGGGGGGAAGACCTCTCGCCGATTAGGGGCCGGGCCAGCTACACGACGCTGCGCGCCAGGGCGCGCAGATCGCTGCTGTCTTTCCGCTTCGATGTACTTGATACAACCCCGGTAACTAGCCGGATGGGCGCCCTTGCAGTTGCAGCAGTACGGGACGAAACCCGGCACACGAGGCTTATCACAGCCACGGTGAGGGTCGCCGCACCGCACGCAACGTGGGGGCGCATGGCAGAACAGGGAAGAGTGCCCGAAGCCCTGGCAGTTGAAACACTGAGCAGGGCCTGGGCGCGGGTCAAATGATCTGATGGTCACCCTTAGGTGAAGGAGGGTTTGAAGGCCATAGACCTCCTCGAAATTTCCAGACTTAAGCAATTTGACAAGGAAAGAATTCACTGGATGCTTAGAGTCCCCTTTGCCAGCGTGCAAAACCGACACAGCAGTTGGCGTATAGCCAAGAGAGGTCAATTCCTGCACGATAGCATCGGAGGGGGTATGACTGGGAATGCCCTGAATGACAATTTTTACCTCACGCTCCTCAGGGAGAGCGAAGGTATGGAATGAGATATTCCGCGCTGACAGAAAGTGCTGAACAGCGCGGAAGTCTACGATGGATTTGACGCCCAGCTTCAGCGATTTGCCGGAGCATTTCGCCTCCACGGACGTCGAAGGAAGGGCAGAACGGGAGAAGCTAAAAGCTGAGTGTAATTCCTATTATCAGGAATGATAATAGGCGGAAACTTAGTGGTAGAAGGGTCAGGCTGAGAACCAAATGGAAGATTAACAGACTGCCGGCCGCTGTTACCTGAATCAGCGACCTGGTTAGGTGAGGCGGGAGACTGACTGGCGGCGAGCTTTCGCTTGCGTTTGGCGCGTTTGCCATCCACAACCGAAAACCCTTCATCTCCCGACCCAACACTTCCCATATGGACGTCGGAGAACTCACTGTCACTGCCACTATCACAATGGGTTTCACAATGGGGAGAGGAGTATTCAGAGGAGCAGAACCGCAAGCGCCCAAGAGAGAGCTTAACGGCTCCGGCAAAGGAACGTCAGGTTTAGTTGACGCCATTTCGGAAGCCCGAAATGGACGTCAAAGGTGGTTAGAGGAGAGAGAACTCACCAGCACTGATTATTCTAACTAACAGGCACTGACACACGTACTCACCAGAAGCCGCACAGCACACGAACACGAAAACGGCCGCGCACTACACTGCACTGAAGTTACTGCCAATAACACACTAAATAATTAAAACTTCACAAAGATAAATAAGTAGAGCACAAACTCAACACTAGTGCTGCACTTGGTGAAAAAATCACTTTGAAATATTGAAAAACAACTGTGAAATCACCTGGCAAATACGCCATACAAACGGACACAGCCTACCCTGGCAACAGCTCGAGGTAGACTGAACCGCCGAGGAGAAAGCATCTCCTTAAATAGTGTCTGGCATGGTCTATTTTCCATGGCCAATCAGAATTGAGTATGACGAGCTGGCTTCTCATTGGTCCGTGCGATACACCTGAAGCGGACAAAATGTTATAAATAGAGGCTTCGTAGCAGGTACTCACTGTTGCTTGTTCCCAGTCCATTGGGAGACGTGTTCGGCGTATCATCTATCGAACACTTTTCTTTTGCTACTGAAGATGGCCACCGGTGGTGCGGCCGAAACGTTTAGCAGAAACTTAAGCAATCGACCACGGCCTTTCAGCCCGGAAGTTTTAGTTATTAATCGTAATGATTTATTCATTGTTTAGAAGCTGTTTAAAATTGACTTGTCATGCATGTTTTGAAAAACGGACAAAATCAATTGGTGTGATTCTTTGTTAAAAATTGTTTAGCCCCAACGGAAATTCAAAACAAAATTGTAAATGTTGATTGGAGATGGTACGACTTCAAAACCAACGGTTTGAAAGTTGGCACTTGAGTTTAAACGTGGTCGCACTGGACGCCCAAAAAATGCAACAACTCCAGATGCGGCAGTCATCTTGCACAACGGTTTTTCACACCCAGTTCTTGAGTTAAAGTATGATGCACGGGCTCATATGAGATGCCTATGATTTCAGCAACGTTATCCACTCCTCAATCTGTGGTCTTCCAACACCCTATGATATTTTTGCAATAATGCCAGTTTTTGTTGCACTTTTTGGACGTCCACTGCTGGGATAGTCTTCAGAGTGCTTGTACGACCACGTTTAAACTCGAGTGTGCCTCACTTACCGTTGTTTCTGGAGGCGCAGCATCTCCTAACACATTTACAATTTCGTTTTGATTTTCCATCAGCGCTAACATGTTTTTAACAGAGAATTCATCACAACACGATGTTTGATTTTGTGCGTTTTAAAAACACGCGTGACAGGAAAATTTTCAAACAGCTGGTAAAAAGTGAATAAATTGACAGATATATCTGGAAATTAACAGGTGTTTACGCGAAATATACGTCTTGCAGCACACAAAAGATTTTAGTTCTACCACTGAGCTATAGATGTCGCTCCGCGAACTTTTCAACTGACACCCGTATTTTTAAAAAATTCCGGAAATTAAACTCTTAAATGAAAATTTCGTACCTGTCTCTTCCAGTTTAAAAGTGACGCCTAAGTATGTTAAAAATGTATGGATTTACGGCCTTTTCTATGCTTACAGTTATAATTAACATAAAACGGCAAAATGCTATTCTAAACAAGAAGAATAACCGTTCTACCGTAACGGATTTTGGACACTTTATCTAATTTCTTTAACGATGCTTTTATTTCAAAAAATTTTCGTGGGAATTACGTAATTCCTTAACCTCTTTTATTTATACTGCTGAAGTGCATAGTAATGGCGGATACGACAGTAGTAACATGTGCCCTTCCCTCAGAAAAAATCCAGGTCCGCCGGTGATTCCCAAAGTGGGTTCGGACAATGTTTCAGGGGGTCCGCGGTCACTTTTAAGAAAAAAATAGAATATACCGTAACCGATATACCGATTTTTTTAGTCTAGAATCTAAATTGTAGAATCTTAAAACAATTATAGGAGATTCCAGTATTTTTTTTTTTGTTCGAACTAATTGTGATTGTAAAAGTAATATCAAACTAATGGCTTTAATAATATCTTGAAATCATGTCGTGTAGCAGATCTACGCGTATTTGTCAGCCGAACTGCCTAGAGCGCCGCATCAACGCAGAACTGATCGCGCTGTTTTAGTCCACGTTTAAGCATTGTATTTTGTTTATAAGCACTGTATCTCGCTTATACGCACTGTATCTAAGCAAAACGTTCTTCCGTGTAGCTAGTTTTACGCCTAAGTAGCTGGATTTCGACACGCGTGGCTGGAAAAATAGAGCCGAGGTTGGCAAAGTTAAGAAATAAACGTGATGTACGAGAGCGACTTACAAGTATATTAGATACTAAAATTAATAATGCAGAGCTAATTGTTCAAAAGCAGCTTCATTGTTCACATTAAACTATGTGTGATATCATTAATATTATAATTTTGCAAGTTAAAAGAATTTTGATTTTAATAAATTTTCATTAAAATAGAAGAGTTTGTATCATCTGTTTGTTTTATTTCATAACTCAGACGGGGTCCGTGAAATTTTTAATTTGGGGGCGTCAGTGGACTGAAAAGTTTGGGAACCACTGTAGTACGGTTTGGCAAGGTGCGCGCGGCGGACAATAGGTCTTTTCCGAGTGTTTATACAAGGTGCGCGCGGTGGTAAAGTTTGGTCGCTCTAAACCCTCATATGTAAAGAAAAGAGGGCCGCTGATTTATAATTTGTTATGTTGTTACTTTCGTGGTTGCATATAAACTACTTAGAGCTGAATATGCGTTGGTATATGCGTTGTGGTTAGATTCAAGAATTAGCAATTTTGGCGTTGGAAGTGCTAATATGGAATTATTCGAACTTATATGTTAAAACGTATACTTTTTTGTTACAATACCTTTAGCGTATTGTTAGTTTTAAATCGTACAGTAGAAAACACTATAAAAATATGCAATACAAAACCTCAGACAGTACAATATTTCTATTACCACTACAATACGAAATTTACACACTAAAATATGCTTTTACAGAAACATTTACTCCTTATAATATATAGAGGCCTATGATGCTTTTTTAAAAAATTCTAACATAGTGATTTTACTTCCATATTCCTTAAGGAATGGAAGTATGGTGATGGCAAAAAAAATCGTGTTCGAGATTATTGCAGATTCTGATTCTACTACACTCAAAACATGAAAAAAAGTCGTTTTCCGAAAAGTGTCTGTGTGTGTGTCTGTCTGTCTGTGTGTCTGTCTGTCTGTGTGTCTATGTGTCTGTAGATTTTTTTCTATGGCAAACGATAACTGCCGCAAATTCAAACAGAATCAAATAATTTTTTGCATGCAGCCCTGACTTGCAGAGTACTCGCGACCTATTGTTTTTGGTGAAGATCGGTTGTGGGAAAGGGGTAGTTTACCGGCAACGGTTTTTTTTTAGCAAGGGTAATTTTGTTTGTTTGGCAAACGATAACAGCCGCAAATTCAAACAGAATCAAATAATGTTTCGCATACAGCCCTGAATTGTAGAGTTCTCAAGATCTGTTGATTTTGGTGAAGATCGGTTAAGGGAAAGGGGTAGTTTACCTGTAACGTTTTATGTTTTAACAAGGGTATTTCCTTTGGCAAACGATAACAGCCGCAAATTCAAACAGAATCAAAAGATTATTTGCATACAGCCCTAAATTGTAGAGTTCTCAAGACCTATTGTTTTTGGTGAAGATCGGTTGAGGGAAAGGGGTAGTTTACCTGCAACGTTTTTTTAACAAGGGTATTTTATATGGCAAACGATAACAGCCGTAAATTCAAACAGAATCAAATAATGTTTTGCATACAGCCCTGATTTATAGAGTACTCAAGACCTATTGTTTTTGGTGAAGATCGGTTAAGGGAAAGGGGTAGTTTACCGGTAACGTTTTATGTTTTAACAAGGGTATTTCCTATGGCAAACGATAACAGCCGCAAATTCAAACAGAATCAAAAGATTATTTGCATACAGCCCTAAATTGTAGAGTTCTCAAGACATATTTTTTTGGTGAAGATCGGTTGAGGGAAAGGGGTAGTTTACCAGCAACGTTTTTTTAACAAGGGTATTTCATATGGCAAACGATAACAGCCGCAAATTCAAACAGAATCAAATAATGTTTTGCATACAGCTCTGATTTGTAGAGTACTCAAGACCTGTTGTTTTTGGTGAAGATCGGTTAAGGGGAAGGGGTAGTTTACCTGCAACGTTTTTTTATCAAGCGTATTTTCTATGGCAAACGATAACAGCCGCAAATTCAAACAGAATCAAATAATTTTTTGCATACGTCCCTGAATTGTAGAGGTCTCAATGACTTACGATTTTGGTGAAGATCGGTTAAGGGGAAGGGGTAGTTTACCTGCAACCTTTTACGTTTTAACAAGAGTAAAGTACTTGTTACTTACATATTCCTTAAGGAAATGGAAGTATGGTGATGGCAAAAAAAATCGTGTTCGAGATTATTGCAGATTCTGATTGTACTACACTCAAAACATGAAAAAAAGTCGTTTTCCGAAAAGTGTCTGTGTGTCTGTCTGTGTGCCTGTAGATTTTTTTTCTATGGCAAACGATAACTGCCGCAAATTCAAACAGAATCAAATAATTTTTTGCATACAGCCCTGATTTGTAGAGTACTCACGACCTGTTGTTTTTGGTGAAGATCGGTTGAGGGAAAGGGGTAGTTTACCGGCAACGGTTTTTTTTTATCAAGGGAAATTTTTTTTGTTGGCAAACGATAACAGCCGCAAATTCAAACAGAATCAAATAATGTTTCACATACAGCCCTGAATTATAGAGTTCTCACGATCTGCTGACTTTGGTAAAGATCGGTTAAGGGAAAGGGGTAGTTTACCTGCAACGTTTTATGTTTTAACAAGGCTATTTTATATGGCAAACGATAGCAGCCGCAAATTCAAACACAAGCAAATTATTATTTGCATACAGCCCTAAATTGTAGATTTCTCAAGACCTATTGATTTTGGTGAAGATCGGTTAAGGGAAAGGGGTAGTTTACCTGAAACGTTTTATGATAACAAAGGTATTTTATATGGCAAACGATAACAGCCGCAAATTCAAACAGAATCAACTACTCTTTTGCATACAGTCCTGAATTGTGGAGGTCTTAAGACCTATTGATTTTGGTGAAGATCGGTTAAGGGAAAGGGGTAGTTTACCAGCAACGTTTTATGTTTCAAAAGGGTATTTTCTATGGCAAACGATAAGAGCCGCAAATTCAATCAGAATGAAATAAGTTATTGCATACAGCCCTGATTTGTTGAGTACTAAAGACCTTTTGTTTTTGGTAAAGATCGGTTAAGGGAAAGGGGTAGTTTACCTGCCACGTTTTTTGTTTTATCAAGGGTATTTTGTATCGCAAACGATAACAGCCGCAAATTCAAACAGAATCGTATAATATTTTGCATACAGCCCTGAATTGTAGAGTTCTCAAGACCTATCGTTTTGGTGAAGATCGGTTAAGGGAAAGGGGTAGTTTACCTGCAACGGTTTTTATCAAGGGTAATTTTAATTACATATTCCTTAAGGAAATGGAAGTATGGTGATGGCAAAAAAAATCGTGTTCGAGATTATTGCAGATTCTGATTGTACTACACTCAAAACATGAAAAAAAGTCGTTTTCCGAAAAGTGTCTTTGTGTGTGTCTGTGTGTCTATCTGTGTGCCTGTAGATTTTTTTTCTATGGCAAACGATAACTGCCGCAAATTCAAACAGAATCAAATAATTTTTTGCATACAGCGCTGATTTGTAGAGTACTCACGACCTATTGTTTTTGGTGAAGATCGGTTGAGGGAAAGGGGTAGTTTACCGGCAACGGTTTTTGTTTTATCAAGGGACATTTTTTTTTTTTGGCAAACGATAACAGCCGCAAATTCAAACAGAATCAAATAATGTTTCACATACAGCCCTGAATTGTAGAGTTCTCAAGATCTATTATTTTTGGTGAAGATCGGTTAAGGGAAAGGGGTAGTTTACCTGTAATGTTTTATGTTTTAACAAGGGTATTTCCTATGGCAAACTATAACAGCCGCAAATTCAAACAGAATCAAAAGATATTTGTATACAGCGCTAAAGTGTAGAGGTCTCAAGACCTATTGTTTTTGGTGAAGATCGGTTAAGGGAAAGGGGTAGTTTACCAGCAACATTTTTTTAACAAGGGTATTTTCTATGGCTAACGATAACAGCCACAAATTCAAACATAATCAAATAATTTTTTGCATACAGCCCTGATTTGTACAGTACTCAAGACCTATTGTTTTTGGTGAAGATCGGTTGAGGGGAGGGGGTAGTTTACCAGCAAAATTTTTTACCAAGCGTATTTTCTATGGCAAACGATAACAGCCGCAAATTCAAACAAAATCAAATAATTTTTTGCATACGTCAGTGAATTGTAGAGGACTCAAGGCCTTTTGATTTTGGTGAAGATCGGTTAAGGGGAAGGGGTAGTTTACCTGCAACCTTTTACGTTTTAACAAGAGTAAAGTACTTGAAAATTCATTTAAACTTTTTCAAACAATGGTAATTGTTGAAAATAAAATAATTTTGTTGCCAGGCAATAAAATTATAATTTTTTCATTTTAATGTAAATTATGTATATATTAGAAAATATATCGTGCTTGGCAGGCAAGCATATTTCAGTTATGTACTGTTTACGTTTCCATTTTATTATTATGACTACTGCAGTAAAAAGGCAGGGAACACACACACACACACACACACACACACACACACACACACACACACACACACACACACACACACACACACACACACACACACACACACACACACACACACACACACACACACACACACACACACACACACACACACACACACACAAAATTCGCGTTATTTCTGGCCTCATTCATGTTTATTTTCTTACATTTGCACGCTTTTTAAATGGAAAGTGCTGAACCCATACCAACATAACGCATGCAAGCCGAAAAACTGTCCAGCGTGGACAAAGTAGTAGTTTTTGTTAAAATTCCTTCCCGGGATATTTGGCCGTAGTCCTATGTTTTCTACAAAACCAGACGTTTTGGCAATGCCATCGACTTCCATCATCAGTGAAAATCGAGTGCGATAACGTGAGGTGGTATATGTTAGTGACCACAGTACTGTGGTTAAGGCTGAAGCAGTAAGTAGAAAGAAGTAGTTTCTATGGTAATATTTCATTTCGAAAATTATTTTAATTATAAATCTTAGAATATGGAAGTCATGTATGGTTCTCCATACCGATATTTTATTTTCGTTTCTAACTCAGATTTTATAGGCTAATTGTTGTCTCTTAAAAACTTCGAGTTTAATGTTTTTCTTACTGTCTTTGTGTTTATACCGATATACGTAGTAACTTGTATGTCTTCCCGAACGCTTCACCGTTCATTCTGATGATAGATCTGATAACGCCCATAAACTTGATGGAAAGTTACTTTTCGGTTCGATGTAGTTAACCCCTATGTATAGGCCTATAGTCTGCAAACAATGTTGATTCTGTTAGTAGATCAGGCAAGAGATCTTCCATGTATACTGTTCAAGTAGCGTGTACTTGAAACAGTTTTTATCGTTGATATGAGTTTTACTTTAATTAAAATTTTAATGCTTGACGATCCGTATGAGGATTATGTATAGTCGTTCCGAAACGCGTGACAAAGCTACTACAAGAAGTCACAAGACGGAACTGAAATAAGAGAATATATCAAGTAAATAAAATGTTGCCTCGCGCGCATCACCTTGTGTAGACGTTTTAGACAGGGTATATTTTAAGAAATTTTTATCACTGCACAAATGTGTTGTTTACCAGAACAGAGGGTCCGGGGGTTCTCCCCCGGGAAATTTTCAAAAATTAGACCTGCCAAAACGTTATTTTAGTGCTTTTCTAGTCTTCTCTACTTTCCAGAGAAAAAAAAAATCATCTTGATAAACTGCGTTTTTTTACTTTAGTATGGTACAAAAATTTCTGAATTTTTCTAAAAATTTCAAAAAGGTTTGCTGGTAACTTAAGCCAGGCATTTAGTTTTAACTCTCCACATTCGACTACTCAAAAAAGCTATTAAAATTTTCAGTATGTAAGCCCTTAAGCTACAGGGATCTCCTTGAATGTATAGTAGAAAGCAACAAAGAAAATATTGAGAAAAAGCTATGTGAAGAGACTCTTGCAGTTTCTCTGAGATGTGCTGGGTCAGTTGATCAGACTCAAAGAGACCGAGAAGGAAGAAGAAGGCCTCGAAAAAAAGAAAATGAAGAGCAAGACTTTTTAGACAAGAGTTTTAAAGACAATAATTAAACTGAAATATGTTAAGCTTGAGTTAAAACTGCTTTAGTTTATAATAAGGCTAAATATTGTTTCATTACATTATTTTTTTACTCAAATGTCAGTTAATTTATTTTCCGACTTTTTTCTCAAAATTTTATTACTCACATTTTCCAGTGCTATCACTGCAAATTTAATTTATCACTGCACATTTTGTGTCTGGCTGCACGTTAAAATATACACTGCTTTTAGAGGTTGTAAAGTATCCCTTTAAATTCCCTTGACCGCCGCGCGCACCTTCTATAATATAATCCCCATAATATAGAGGTGTGCCTGCATAAATGAGATGAGCAAAGCATGCGAATACTGGCCGAGTTCTCCACGGTCTCGCCTGCGGAAAACTATTGTTAGGATTTAACACATAAAACTCAGTTACGTACAATATTCACTTTTACGATTCTTTACGTGTCACAACAGGATTTACGAATACACAGGAACGATGTCACTTAACTCAGTAAACATATAATTTTATATGCTACTGCTTAACTTTACCTACATCGAACGGATCGATACGCCAAAATCACAAAACAAACCGGGAGTAACAAACTTCAATTCGATCAGGAAAATAAATAGTAATGCTAAGAAATCACACAATCGGGCCTACGTGGATATTTAAATGAATTTTCAGACGCACAACTGATTTAATAGACGCCGTTTTTTTTTTATTGCCGTGCTCGATATGATTTTGCAAGACCAGTAAAAAGTAGTTTGTCCTTGACAGAGGAAGCAGCCAACAGATTTACTCGTTTCTAAGAAATACCTCACGGCTTGCGGATAACATATATAGAAATACGTTAAGAAAATGTGTAAAATGAAATAGATATATTAAAAGTAAATTTTCGGTGAACTGAAAGTCTTCCAGTAACTTTTAGTTTGCCAGCAAACTGGATATAACCAACAAAGATGGGGACTATACCAAAATAGACGTTAAAAAAAAATTGATCCAACGTACATAGGCACGATACAACATTACTATTTTTTGATAGACAAACATTACTAACGTGCTATTATCACTTTTACTTCCATGTTCCATAAGGAACTGGAAGTATGGTGATGGCGAAAAAAACGTGTTCGAGATAAGGGCTGATTCTGATTGTATTACCCTCAAAACATGGAGAAAAGTTATTTTCCAAAAAGTGTGTGTCTGTAGAATTTTTTCTATGGCGAACGATAAGCGCCGCAAATTCAAACCGAATCAAATAATTTTTACTTCCATGTTCCTTAAGGAAATGGAAGTATGGTGATGGCAAAAAAATCGTGTTCGAGATTATTGCAGATTCTGATTGTACTACACTCAAAACATGAAAAAAAGTCGTTTTTCGAAAAGTGTCTGTGTGTGTCTGTATGTCTATCTGTCTGTCTATAGATTTTTTTACTTCCATATTCCTTAAGGAATGGAAGTATGGTGATGGCAAAAAAAATCGTGTTCGAGTTTATTGCAGATTCTGATTCTACTACACTCAAAACATGAAAAAAAGTCGTTTTCCGAAAAGTGTGTGTGTGTGTGTCTGTCTGTGTCTGTGTGTAGATTTTTTTCTATGGCAAACGATAACTGCCGCAAATTCAAACAGAATCAAATAATGTTTTGCATACAGACCTGATTTGTAGAGTACTCACGACCTATTGTTTTCGGTGAAGATCGGTTGAGGGAAAGGGGTAGTTTACCTGCAACGGTTTTTTTTTATCAAGGGAAATTTTTTTTTTTGGCAAACGATAACAGCCGCAAATTCAAACAGAATCAAATAATGTTTCGTACACAGCCCTGAATTGTAGAGTTCTCAAGACCTACTGTTTTTGGTGAAGATCGGTTAAGGGAAAGGGGTAGTTTACCTGTAACGTTTTATGTTTTAACAAGGGTATTTCCTATGGCAAACGATAACAGCCGCAAATTCAAACAGAATCAAAAGATTATTTGCATACAGCCCTAAATTGTAGAGTTCTCAAGACCCATTGTTTTTGGTGAAGATCGGTTGAGGGAAAGGGGTAGTTTACCAGCAACGTTTTTTTAACAAGGGTATTTCCTATGGCAAACGATAACAGCCGCAAATTCAAACAGAATCAAATAATATTTTGTATACAGCCCTAATTTGTAGAGTACTCAAGACCTATTGTTTTTGGTGAAGATCGGTTGAGGGGAAGGGGTAGTTTACCTGCAACGTTTTTTATCAAGCGTATTTTTTATGGCAAACGATAACTGCCGCAAATTCAAACAGAATCAAATACTTTTTTGCATACGTCCCTGAACTGTAGAGGTCTCAAGGACTTTCGATTTTGGTGAAGATCGGTTAAGGGGAAGGGGTAGTTTACCTGTAACCTTTTACGTTTTAACAAGAGTAAAGTACTTGAAAATTTATTTAAACTTTTTGAAACAATGGTAATTGTTAAATATCGGTATGGAGAACCATACATGACTTCCATATTCTAAGATTTATTTTTAAAATCATTTTCGAAATGAAATATTACCATAGAAACTACTTCTTTCTACTTACTGCTTCAGCCTTAACCACAGTACTGTGGTCACTAATGTATACCACCTCACGTTATCGCACTCGATTTTCACTGATGATGGAAGTCGATGGCATTGCCGAAATCTCTGGTTTTGTAGAAAACATTGGACTACCGCCAAATATCCCGGGAAGGAATTTTAACAAAAACTACTTCTTTGTTGCCGACAACGTTGTACACATATATATCAGTGGCGAAGTTACATGGAGGCAATTGAGGCAATGCCTACCCTAAAAAATTTTGTAGAATAAAAATTATAAATACGTATGAACTACATAACGTAAAGATTATACATTGTTACTGCGACTGTCAAATTTATTAAACCGAAACGTGCTTTATTGAGCGACCGCTAGATGGTGACAGGTGAGATTCGGCATAGTTCGTTTAAAGCGAATGAGGCAACCTGAACTTGCCTCAGCGTTTTTTGTATACATCGTATGTAAGCAATGTAGTGGTGTGATAGGGAAGTGTAGGGAGGGGGGATTGTCCCGCGCTGTACACATACAGCGTTGAGGCATGCCTCACTTCTGTGGTCCAAACAGTTAAGTTAAAGCGCCTGTGTTGTTTCTAAGTGTTTATTTTATGCGGTTATTAAAAGTGTCACTGTTATTCCGCTGAACTAACAGATGATCAAGATTGTTATTTGAATTATTTGTAACATTAAACATATATATAGAAACTAATCAAGTTTAAAAATTTGAAGTTCAATCAGTTGTATTATTGTGTATGACTAATACAAGGATTGTTCAATAGACACACGTATAGAGCTGTAAAGCATTTTTTATTCAACGATTTTAAAAGAAGCCTCCAATAACATTAAGACATGAGTTCCACTGTTGCGCTAACCTGTAGATTCCCTGCTAGTAAAATTCTTACGGCTGTTTGTGGAACCATTCGGTTACAGCAAACTCTACCTCAGCGTCCGATTTGACCCACCGTCCTTTTAGTGATTCCTTAAAAAAAATTTTAAGGATAACGTTGTACAATATATATAAAAAATTGTATAAAATTAATGGCTTGTATAAGTTAATGTTTGATCTCCATTAAGTAGTGCTCAAGTTTCCAAAGTTTTAATATTATGATGTCCGTAATTAAAACATCAGAGCAGGTTTAGTGTGTATGAGGGTACACCGTGGACAAAAATTTTCAACATTTCCTATTGAGCGTTGCTACAGTGTTCCTAGTTGCAGCGTTCTTATCGAGCTGCGAATCTACAGTGTATGTTCCACAGAACAAACACGCGAAAAAGAAGGAGCGCTCCGAAGTCGCTCATGGACCCTCAGCATCTTGCAGAGGGTTCATTCCCTAAAGACGAAAAGTCTGTCTATGAATCGTTCCTCTGTAAACACGTGCAGTTACACTGCCCAGCGATCCACAGGAAGCAAATCGCTATCCACGCTGGACACTTTTTCGGCTTGCACGCGTTATGTTGGTATGGGTTTCGGCACTTACCATTTAAAAAGCGTGCAAATGTAAGAAAATAAACATGAGTGAGGCCAGAAATAATGCGAATTGTGTGTGTGTGTGTGTGTGTGTGTGTGTCCTGCCTTTTTATTGCGGTAGTCATAATAATAAAATGGAAATGTAAACATTACATAACTGAGATATGCTTCCCTGCCACGAACGATATATTATTTTATACGTGTATATTAACTCATACATAATTTACATTAAAATGAAAAAATTATGATTTTATTGCCTGGCAACAAAATTATTTTATTTTTAACAATTACCATTGTTTCAAAAAATTTAAATGAATTTTCAAGGTACTTTACTGTTGTTAAAACGTAAAAGGTTGCTGCTAAACTACCCCTTCCCCTTAACCGATCTTCACCAAAATAGAAAGTCCTTGAGATCTCTACAATTCAGGGCTGTATGCGAAACATTATTTAATTCTGTTTGAATTTGCGGCTGTTATCGTTTGCCAAAAAAAAAATTACCCTTGATAAAAAAAACCGTTGCCGGTAAACTACCCCTTTCCCTCAACCGATCTTCACCAAAAACAATAGGTCTTGAGTACTCTACAAATCAGGATTGTATGCAAAAAATTATTTGATTCTGTTTGAATTTGCGGCTGTTATCGTTTGCCATAGAAAATACCCTTGTTAAAACATAAAACGTTGCAGGTAAACTACCCCTTTCCCTTAACCGATCTTCACCAAAATCAACAGGTCTTGAGAACTCTACAATTCAGGGCTGTATGCGAAACATTATTTAATTCTGTTTGAATTTGCGGCTGTTATCGTTTGCCATAGAAAAAAAATTACCCTTGATAAAAAAAAAACCGTTGCCGGTAAACTACCCCTTTCCCTCAACCGTTCTTCACCAAAAACAATAGGTCGTGAGTACTCTACAAATCAGGACTGTATGCAAAAAAATTATTTGATTCTGTTTGAATTTGCGGCTGTTCTCGTTTGCCATAGAAAAATATCGGTATGGAGAACCATACATGACTTCCATATTCTAAGATTTATTTTTAAAATCATTTTCGAAATGAAATATTACCATAGAAACTACTTCTTTCTACTTACTGCTTCAGCCTTAACCACAGTACTGTGGTCACTAATGTATACCACCTCACGTTATCGCACTCGATTTTCACTGATGATGGAAGTCGATGGCATTGCCGAAATCTCTGGTTTTGTAGAAAACATTGGACTACGGCCAAATATCCCGGGAAGGAATTTTAACAAAAACTACTTCTTTGTTGCCGATAACGTTGTACACATATATATCAGTGGCGAAGTTACATGGAGGCAATTGAGGCAATGCCTACCCTAAAAAATTCTGTAGAATAAAAATTATAAATACCTATGAACTACATAACGTAAAGATTATACATTGTTACTGCGACTGTCAAATTTATTAAACCGAAACGTGCTTTATTGAGCGACCGCTAGATGGTGACAGGTGAGATTCGGCATAGTTCGTTTAAAGCGAATGAGGCAACCTGAACTTGCCTCAGCGTTTTTTGTATACATCGTATGTAAGCAATGTAGTGGTGTGATAGGGAAGTGTAGGGAGGGGGGATTGTCCCGCGCTGTACACATACAGCGTTGAGGCATGCCTCACTTCTGTGGTCCAAACAGTTAAGTTAAAGCGCCTGTGTTGTTTCTAAGTGTTTATTTTATGCGGTTATTAAAAGTGTCACTGTTATTCCGCTGAACTAACAGATGATCAAGATTGTTATTTGAATTATTTGTAACATTAAACATATATATAGAAACTAATCAAGTTTAAAAATTTGAAGTTCAATCAGTTGTATTATTGGGTATGACTAATACAAGGATTGTTCAATAGACACACGTATAGAGCTGTAAAGCATTTTTTATTCAACGATTTTAAAAGAAGCCTCCAATAACATTAAGACATGAGTTCCACTGTTGCGCTAACCTGTAGATTCCCTGCTAGTAAAATTCTTACGGCTGTTTGTGGAACCATTCGGTTACAGCAAACTCTACCTCAGCGTCCGATTTGACCCACCGTCCTTTTAGTGATTCCTTAAAAAAAATTTTAAGGATAACGTTGTACAATATATATAAAAAATTGTATAAAATTAATGGCTTGTATAAGTTAATGTTTGATCTCCATTAAGTAGTGCTCAAGTTTCCAAAGTTTTAATATTATGATGTCCGTAATTAAAACATCAGAGCAGGTTTAGTGTGTATGAGGGTACACCGTGGACAAAAATTTTCAACATTTCCTATTGAGCGTTGCTACAGTGTTCCTAGTTGCAGCGTTCTTATCGAGCTGCGAATCTACAGTGTATGTTCCACAGAACAAACACGCGAAAAAGAAGGAGCGCTCCGAAGTCGCTCATGGACCCTCAGCATCTTGCAGAGGGTTCATTCCCTAAAGACGAAAAGTCTGTCTATGAATCGTTCCTCTGTAAACACGTGCAGTTACACTGCCCAGCGATCCACAGGAAGCAAATCGCTATCCACGCTGGACACTTTTTCGGCTTGCACGCGTTATGTTGGTATGGGTTTCGGCACTTACCATTTAAAAAGCGTGCAAATGTAAGAAAATAAACATGAGTGAGGCCAGAAATAATGCGAATTGTGTGTGTGTGTGTGTGTGTGTCCTGCCTTTTTATTGCGGTAGTCATAATAATAAAATGGAAATGTAAACATTACATAACTGAGATATGCTTCCCTGCCACGAACGATATATTATTTTATACGTGTATATTAACTCATACATAATTTACATTAAAATGAAAAAATTATGATTTTATTGCCTGGCAACAAAATTATTTTATTTTTAACAATTACCATTGTTTCAAAAAATTTAAATGAATTTTCAAGGTACTTTACTGTTGTTAAAACGTAAAAGGTTGCTGCTAAACTACCCCTTCCCCTTAACCGATCTTCACCAAAATAGAAAGTCCTTGAGATCTCTACAATTCAGGGCTGTATGCGAAACATTATTTAATTCTGTTTGAATTTGCGGCTGTTATCGTTTGCCAAAAAAAAAATTACCCTTGATAAAAAAAACCGTTGCCGGTAAACTACCCCTTTCCCTCAACCGATCTTCACCAAAAACAATAGGTCTTGAGTACTCTACAAATCAGGATTGTATGCAAAAAATTATTTGATTCTGTTTGAATTTGCGGCTGTTATCGTTTGCCATAGAAAATACCCTTGTTAAAACATAAAACGTTGCAGGTAAACTACCCCTTTCCCTTAACCGATCTTCACCAAAATCAACAGGTCTTGAGAACTCTACAATTCAGGGCTGTATGCGAAACATTATTTAATTCTGTTTGAATTTGCGGCTGTTATCGTTTGCCATAGAAAAAAAATTACCCTTGATAAAAAAAAAACCGTTGCCGGTAAACTACCCCTTTCCCTCAACCGATCTTCACCAAAAACAATAGGTCGTGAGTACTCTACAAATCAGGACTGTATGCAAAAAAATTATTTGATTCTGTTTGAATTTGCGGCTGTTCTCGTTTGCCATAGAAAAATATCGGTATGGAGAACCATACATGACTTCCATATTCTAAGATTTATTTTTAAAATCATTTTCGAAATGAAATATTACCATAGAAACTACTTCTTTCTACTTACTGCTTCAGCCTTAACCACACTAATGTATACCACCTCACGTTATCGCACTCGATTTTCACTGATGATGGAAGTCGATGGCATTGCCGAAATCTCTGGTTTTGTAGAAAACATTGGACTACGGCCAAATATCCCGGGAAGGAATTTTAACAAAAACTACTTCTTTGTTGCCGATAACGTTGTACACATATATATCAGTGGCGAAGTTACATGGAGGCAATTGAGGCAATGCCTACCCTAAAAAATTCTGTAGAATAAAAATTATAAATACGTATGAACTACATAACGTAAAGATTATACATTGTTACTGCGACTGTCAAATTTATTAAACCGAAACGTGCTTTATTGAGCGACCGCTAGATGGTGACAGGTGAGATTCGGCATATTTCGTTTAAAGCGAATGAGGCAACCTGAACTTGCCTCAGCGTTTTTTGTATACATCGTATGTAAGCAATGTAGTGGTGTGATAGGGAAGTGTAGGGAGGGGGGACTGTCCCGCGCTGTACACATACAGCGTTGAGGCACGCCTCACTTCTGTGGTCCAAACAGTTAAGTTAAAGCGCCTGTGTTGTTTCTAAGTGTTTATTTTATGCGGTTATTAAAAGTGTCACTGTTATTCCGCTGAACTAACAGATGATCAAGATTGTTATTTGAATTATTTGTAACATTAAACATATATATAGAAACTAATCAAGTTTAAAAATTTGAAGTTCAATCAGTTGTATTATTGTGTATGACTAATACAAGGATTGTTCAATAGACACACGTATAGAGCTGTAAAGCATTTTTTATTCAACGATTTTAAAAGAAGTCTCCAATAACATTAAGACATGAGTTCCACTGTTGCGCTAACCTGTAGATTCCCTGCTAGTAAAATTCTTACGGCTGTTTGTGGAACCATTCGGTTACAGCAAACTCTACCTCAGCGTCCGATTTGACCCACCGTCCTTTTAGTGATTCCTTAAAAAAAATTTAAGATAAGATTTTTGCCTACCCATTCATTAACTACTAGCTTCGCCAGTAAGCAAATTGATGTCCATTTTTTCGGCTTGCACGCGTTATGTTGGTGTGGGTTTCGGCACTTTCCATTTAAAAAGCGTGCAAACGTAAGAAAATAAACATGAGTGAGGCCAGAAATAACGTGAAGTGTGTGTGTGTGTGTGTGTGTCTTACCTGCCTTTTTATTGATGTAGGCATAATAATAAAATGGAAACGTAAACATTACATAACTGAGATATGCTTACCTGCCACGAACGGTATATTATTACTTCTTTTATACATGGAGGAGTTCAGTGACATACACACGTACAGAAGTCATCTTCAAAAATACTAGAAGTCGTCCACGCTTTTATGTTGGCAGTGTAACTTACAGGAAGTTTTTTGATGTTTTTAAAACATCTAGGATGCAAACTTTTCCCGATAACTAAAAGTTTCCTTTTTTCGGTTCCCGTCATGTTCGCACAAACAAAAACTGTAACTCTTTGTTTAGAGAGCTTCCCACCAACGCACTTTTCATTTTTAAATTTGAAAATCTTATCTGGAGTTAATTTATAAAAAATTCCGGCTTCATGTCCATTAAAGATGTCTTCATCTTTATATGATCGTCTAATTTCTGGCCAAGTGTTACGCACCCAATCGCCTGTAACGTTCAGATCTACGCATTTTGCCTCACCACAAATTTTTGCAAAGGAAATCGAGTGTCGGGCCTTAAATCGATCTAGCCATCCGTTGGAGCACGTAAAATGGCTGGCGCCGGCAGTCCTGTTACAGTGCTTATCGCTTGCATACAATGTATGTCTGTAGCCATGGGCTAGCGCGCGCGCTCGCACATAGATACGTTTATATGAAATTTAGATTAAAATATCTGAGAAATATTTGACGCTATAACAGAGTAGTACAATATTTAGTGACGTTAAAACTGGGAATTTTTATAATGTTAAAGATATCAGTTTGACCGGACTTATGACAAAATAACGCTACACCCGAGATGACGTAACAGCCGAGGCCGTAATAACCAAGTTCCACTGTATATATAAAGATATTAACTCAAACATAATTTACATTAAAATGAAAAAATTTTATTGCCTGGCAACAAAATTATTTTATTTTTACTTCCATATTCCTTAAGGAATGGAAGTATGGTGATGGCAAAAAAATCGTGTTCGAGATTATTGCAGATTCTGATTCTACTACACTCAAAACATGAAAAAAAGTCGTTTTCCGAAAAGTGTCTGTGTGTGTGTCTGTCTGTGTGTAGATTTTTTTTCTATGGCAAACGATAACTGCCGCAAATTCAAACAGAATCAAATAATTTTTTGCATACAGACCTGATTTGTAGAGTACTCACGACCTGTTGTTTTTGGTGAAGATCGGTTGAGGGGAAGGGGTAGTTTACCAGCAACGGTTTTTTTTTATCAAGGGAAATTTTTTTTTTTGGTAAACGATAACAGCTGCAAATTCAAACAGAATCAAATAATGTTTCGTATACAGCCCTGAATTGTAGAGTTCTCAAGACCTATTGTTTTTGGTGAAGATCGGTTAAGGGAAAGGGGCAGTTTACCTGTAACGTTTTATGTTTTAACAAGGGTATTTCCTATGGCAAACGATAACAGCCGAAAATTCAAACAGAATCAAAAGATTATTTGCATACAGCCCTAAATTGTAGAGTTCTTAAGACCTATTGTATTTGGTGAAGATCGGTAGAGGGGAAGGGGTACTTTACCTGCAACGTTTTTTATCAAGCGTATTTTCTATGGCAAACGATAACTGCCGCAAATACAAACAGAATCAAATAATATTATGCATACGTCCCTGAATTGTAGAGGTCTCAAGGACTTTCGATGTTGGTGAAGATCGGTTAAGGGGAAGGGGTAGTTTACCAGTAACCTTTTACGTCTTAACAAGAGTAAAGTACTTGAAAATTTATTTAAACTTTTTGAAACAGTGGTAATTGTTAAAAATAAAATAATTTTGTTGCCAGGCAATAAAATTTTTTCATTTTAATGTAAATTATGTTTGAGTTAATATCTTTATATATACAGTGGAACTTGGTTATTACGGCCTCGGCTGTTACGTCAACTCGGGTGTAGCGTTATTTTGTCATAAGTCCGGTCAAACTGATATCTTTAACATTATAAAAATTCCCGGTTTTAACGTCACTAAATATTGTACTACTCTGTTATAGCGTCAAATATTTCTCAGATATTTTAATCTAAATTTCATATAAACGTATCTATGTGCGAGCGCGCGCGCTAGCCCATGGCTACAGACATACATTGTATGCAAGCGATAAGCACTGTAACAGGACTGCCGGCGCCAGCCATTTTACGTGCTCCAACGGATGGCTAGATCGATTTAAGGCCCGACACTCGATTTCCTTTGCAAAAATTTGTGGTGAGGCAAAATGCGTAGATCTGAACGTTACAGGCGATTGGGTGCGTAACACTTGGCCAGAAATTAGACGATCATATAAAGATGAAGACATCTTTAATGGACATGAAGCCGGAATTTTTTATAAATTAACTCCAGATAAGACTTTCAAATTTAAAAATGAAAAGTGCGTTGGTGGGAAGCTCTCTAAACAAAGAGTTACAGTTTTTGTTTGTGCGAACATGACGGGAACCGAAAAAAGGAAACTTTTAGTTATCGGGAAAAGTTTGCATCCTAGATGTTTTAAAAACATCAAAAAACTTCCTGTAAGTTACACTGCCAACATAAAAGCGTGGACGACTTCTAGTATTTTTGAAGATGACTTCTGTACGTGTGTATGTCACTGAACTCCTCCATGTATAAAAGAAGTAATAATATATCGTTCGTGGCAGGTAAGCATATCTCAGTTATGTAATGTTTACGTTTCCATTTTCTATTATGCCTACATCAATAAAAAGGCAGGTAAGACACACACACACACACACACACACACACACACTTCACGTTATTTCTGGCCTCACTCATGTTTATTTTCTTACGTTTGCACGCTTTTTAAATGGAAAGTGCCGAAACCCACACCAACATAACGCGTGCAAGCCGAAAAAATGGACATCAATTTGCTTACTGGCGAAGCTAGTAGTTAATGAATGGGTAGGCAAAAATCTTATCTTAAATTTTTTTTAAGGAATCACTAAAAGGACGGTGGGTCAAATCGGACGCTGAGGTAGAGTTTGCTGTAACCGAATGGTTCCACAAACAGCCGTAAGAATTTTACTAGCAGGGAATCTACAGGTTAGCGCAACAGTGGAACTCATGTCTTAATGTTATTGGAGACTTCTTTTAAAATCGTTGAATAAAAAATGCTTTACAGCTCTATACGTGTGTCTATTGAACAATCCTTGTATTAGTCATACACAATAATACAACTGATTGAACTTCAAATTTTTAAACTTGATTAGTTTCTATATATATGTTTAATGTTACAAATAATTCAAATAACAATCTTGATCATCTGTTAGTTCAGCGGAATAACAGTGACACTTTTAATAACCGCATAAAATAAACACTTAGAAACAACACAGGCGCTTTAACTTAACTGTTTGGACCACAGAAGTGAGGCGTGCCTCAACGCTGTATGTGTACAGCGCGGGACAGTCCCCCCTCCCTACACTTCCCTATCACACCACTACATTGCTTACATACGATGTATACAAAAAACGCTGAGGCAAGTTCAGGTTGCCTCATTCGCTTTAAACGAACTATGCCGAATCTCACCTGTCACCATCTAGCGGTCGCTCAATAAAGCACGTTTCGGTTTAATAAATTTGACAGTCGCAGTAACAATGTATAATCTTTACGTTATGTAGTTCATAGGTATTTATAATTTTTATTCTACAGAATTTTTTAGGGTAGGCATTGCCTCAATTGCCTCCATGTAACTTCGCCACTGATATATATGTGTACAACGTTATCGGCAACAAAGAAGTAGTTTTTGTTAAAATTCCTTCCCGGGATATTTGGCCGTAGTCCAATGTTTTCTACAAAACCAGAGATTTCGGCAATGCCATCGACTTCCATCATCAGTGAAAATCGAGTGCGATAACGTGAGGTGGTATACATTAGTGACCACAGTACTGTGGTTAAGGCTGAAGCAGTAAGTAGAAAGAAGTAGTTTCTATGGTAATATTTCATTTCGAAAATGATTTTAAAAATAAATCTTAGAATATGGAAGTCATGTATGGTTCTCCATACCGATATTTTTCTATGGCAAACGAGAACAGCCGCAAATTCAAACAGAATCAAATAATTTTTTTGCATACAGTCCTGATTTGTAGAGTACTCACGACCTATTGTTTTTGGTGAAGAACGGTTGAGGGAAAGGGGTAGTTTACCGGCAACGGTTTTTTTTTTATCAAGGGTAATTTTTTTTCTATGGCATTCGATAACAGCCGCAAATTCAAACAGAATTAAATAATGTTTCGCATACAGCCCTGAATTGTAGAGTTCTCAAGACCTGTTGATTTTGGTGAAGATCGGTTAAGGGAAAGGGGTAGTTTACCTGCAACGTTTTATGTTTTAACAAGGGTATTTTCTATGGCAAACGATAACAGCCGCAAATTCAAACAGAATCAAATAATTTTTTGCATACAATCCTGATTTGTAGAGTACTCAAGACCTATTGTTTTTGGTGAAGATCGGTTGAGGGAAAGGGGTAGTTTACCGGCAACGGTTTTTTTTTATCAAGGGTAATTTTTTTTTTGGCAAACGATAACAGCCGCAAATTCAAACAGAATTAAATAATGTTTCGCATACAGCCCTGAATTGTAGAGATCTCAAGGACTTTCTATTTTGGTGAAGATCGGTTAAGGGGAAGGGGTAGTTTAGCAGCAACCTTTTACGTTTTAACAACAGTAAAGTACCTTGAAAATTCATTTAAATTTTTTGAAACAATGGTAATTGTTAAAAATAAAATAATTTTGTTGCCAGGCAATAAAATCATAATTTTTTCATTTTAATGTAAATTATGTATGAGTTAATATACATGTATAAAATAATATATCGTTCGTGGCAGGGAAGCATATCTCAGTTATGTAATGTTTACATTTCCATTTTATTATTATGACTACCGCAATAAAAAGGCAGGACACACACACACACACACACACAATTCGCATTATTTCTGGCCTCACTCATGTTTATTTTCTTACATTTGCACGCTTTTTAAATGGTAAGTGCCGAAACCCATACCAACATAACGCGTGCAAGCCGAAAAAGTGTCCAGCGTGGATAGCGATTTGCTTCCTGTGGATCGCTGGGCAGTGTAACTGCACGTGTTTACAGAGGAACGATTCATAGACAGACTTTTCGTCTTTAGGGAATGAACCCTCTGCAAGATGCTGAGGGTCCATGAGCGACTTCGGAGCGCTCCTTCTTTTTCGCGTGTTTGTTCTGTGAAACATACACTGTAGATTCGCAGCTCGATAAGAACGCTGCAACTAGGAACACTGTAGCAACGCTCAATAGGAAATGTTGAAAATTTTTGTCCACGGTGTACCCTCATACACACTAAACCTGCTCTGATGTTTTAATTACGGACATCATAATATTAAAACTTTGGAAACTTGAGCACTACTTAATGGAGATCAAACATTAACTTATACAAGCCATTAATTTTATACAATTTTTTATATATATTGTACGACGTTATCGGCAACAAAGAAGTAGTTTCTGTTAAAATTCCTTCCCGGGATGTTTGGCCGTAGTCCAATGTTTTCTACAAAACCAGACGTTTCGGCAATGCCATCGACTTCCATCATCAGTGAAAATCGAGTGCGATAACGTGAGGTGGTATACATTAGTGACCACAGTACTGTGGTTAAGGCTGAAGCAGTAAGTAGAAAGAAGTAGTTTCTATAGTAATATTTCATTTCGAAAATGATTTTAAATATAAATCTTAGAACATGGAAGTCATGTATGGTTCTCCATACCGATATTTGTACTACGTTATCGGCAACAAAGAAGTAGTTTGTTGTTAAAATTCCTTCCCGGGCTGTTTGGCCGTGGTCCAATGTTTTCTGCAAAGCCAGACGTTTCGGCAGTGCCATCGACTGTCATCATCAGTGAAAATCGAGTGCGCTAACGTGAGGTAGTATACGTTAGCGACCACAGTACTGTGGTTAAGGCTGAAGAAAGAAGTAGTTTCTATCGAAATATTTCATTTCGAAAATGATTTTAAATATAAATCTTAGAACATGGAAGTCATGTATGGTTCTCCATACCGATTTTTTATTAATATAATTAGTAACCAACAAATAATCAAAACAAGTAATTTATCTTTTTCTTAACATAATGACATTAAAATTAATCTGATATGATAGGTATACAGTCCCCTGTTCCC
This sequence comes from Magicicada septendecula, assembly GCA_034769895.1. Taxonomy (NCBI): domain Eukaryota; kingdom Metazoa; phylum Arthropoda; class Insecta; order Hemiptera; family Cicadidae; genus Magicicada; species Magicicada septendecula. The sequence continues at coordinate 154,981,197 of CM068369.1, forward strand.
ATTTTCCTTCCATTGATTGCTTGGTTTCATGATCAATCGGGAATGATGTTCCGGTTCCGTTTCGTGTTTTAATTATGGAGACTTCACGTTACCGATTGCCTCTAAACTGTATCATAACGAAAACGGGTCGTTTCTCTTACCAGGAACGATGTACAATCATTAAAAGTTTAAATTTACGAACTACAGATGTTATAAAAAGCGTGTATAAAACGTTGGGAACTCGAACACGTGCTGATATCTCGAGATGATCTGACGTATGCTGGAAAAGTAACAGGGACCAGTCACGCGAGGGGCGCCTACAGATGCTGCGACCTTTGGCATTAACTGACACAGTAGTGAAGAACAAACCTGAAGGCCTGAATTTGAAAACCAGACAAGCGCCATTTTTGGCGAAAATCTTATTTTGTCTTATTCTTATAGCACAGACGACGCCCGATCGATTGGTTTGAAAATGAGAGTTGTAATGTTCATAGTTTTACCACTAAAGTGCATTGTCGCTTGTCTAATTCATATGTTGTAAATCTGATAATTTTGATAACCAGATATGTACTGGAGATGTCTTGTTTTCAAAATCAGCTGTGTTAGTTTTCAGTTTATGTTGACACGCGTGGTGTACGTACTGCTGCTGTTTTTTTTATTACTGAGTTATTTTTATGGTTTAAAAATGAATTCGGAAAGTGATATTAATGAATATGATAGTGATAAAGACCCAGAATTTGTACCAGAAACATCGACTCCGACTAAAAAGAGTAAACGGAATGAAAATAAGTGGACAATAAATGTCAGAAAATTTAACCTAAATACCGGAAAACAGTACGTCAGCAAGACGGGTAAATTAATTCCTGCTAGAAAGTTTAGTAATTGTCAGTGCAAAAAAACATTGTTTATCACAGGTTACTGACTGTGTAAAATTAAATATTTTCAATAATCTTGCTAATAAAAATCTACAAGATGCATTTCTCTCCGGGTTTATTTCATCTCATCCAGTTAATAGGTAAGTTATATTCTTTAAGTACCTGTTACTAGATTATGTAAATTACCTAATGTATTATTATGTGTTTCAAATTTGACTGTATTATGAGTCTCAAATTTTAATATTGAAAACTAAGTAGGCTACTTCAAAAACCAATAATCATGGTTTTGGTTTTAGGAGGCGAAATAAAATAGGAAGTAATGATGAAAGTAATTCTGACAGTAGGAAGGCAACGTATCACTACAAAGTAAGTACAGTTTACTATTTAGTATAGTTTTTAAGCAATATTTTAAAAAAATACTATAAGCAACATGCCATGAACTGGAAAGTGTCTTTATGTAGGCCTAATTGGGTTTTTTTTTTTTTTTTTTTTTTTTTGGTTGTTCCACGTTGCTGGAAAGGATTTTACCGTATGCAAGATGGCATTTTGCGGTATTTTTGGAATTAAGAAAGCAAGAGTTGAAAGACAGGCAAGTCACAAATTACATCCACCTCAAGATAAAAGAGGAAAAAGTGTTGGTTCGCGCCGAAATATTTCTCCTGAAATTATGTCCCAAATTGTTGAACATATTAAATCTTTTCCTTGTCGTATTTCACATTACTCTCAGAGTGAGTCATGCAGTAAATATCTTGATTGTGAACTATCTGTTAAAAAAATGCATTCACTGTATTTACAAAAATATGAGCCTCATGATTTTACTCGTATTAATCAAGGGCTAAAGGGCGTACGACCTGTTGTAAAATAATGTATTTAACACAAAGTTTAATTTGAGGTTTGGCAGACCTAGATCTGACACATGTTCAACATGTGATAGTTTAAAGAGAAATATAGATTGTACCACTGATCCTTACATTAAAAAACAGCTACAAACAGAACATAATAAACATCTTACTAAAGCTGAAAACTTTTACAAAGACATGGCTGAAATTTCCTTACTGGCAGAGAAAGAAGAAAATATTTATTTTATTTGTTTCGATCACCAACAGAATTTATCATTTTCAATCATTCCATCATCAGAAATATATTATAAAAGAAAAATGTATGTTTTTAATCAGTGTTTTAAGTTAAGTAAAAGTAAATATCGGTATGGAGAACCATACATGACTTCCATATTCTAAGATTTATATTTAAAATCATTTTCGAAATGAAATATTACCATAGAAACTACTTCTTTCTACTTACTGCTTCAGCCTTAACCACAGTACTGTGGTCACTAACGTATACCACCTCACGTTATCGCACTCGATTTTCACTGATGATGAAAGTCGATGGCATTGCCGAAACGTCTGGTTTTGTAGAAAACATTGGACTACGGCCAAATATCCCGGGAAGGAATTTTAACAAAAACTACTTCTTTGTGCCGATAACGTTGTACACATATATATAAAAAATATGCATATAATTAATGCTTGTATAAGTTAATGATTTATCTCCATTAAGTAGTGCTCAAGTTTCCAAAGTTTTAATATTATGATGTCCGTAATTAAAACATCAGAGCAGGTTTAGTGTGTATGAGGGTACACCGTGGACAAAAATTTTCAACATTTCCTATTGAGCGTTGCTTAGAATAAAGCTGCGAATCTACAGTGTACGTTTCACAGAACAAACACGCGGAAAAGAAGGAGCGCTCCGAAGTCACTCATGGACCCTCAGCATCTTGCAGAGGGTTCATTCCCTAAAGACGAAAAGTCTGTCTATGAATCGTTCCTCTGTAAACACGTGCAGTTACACTGCACAGCGATCCACAGGAAGCAAATTGCTATCCACGCTGGACACTTTTTCGGCTTGCACGCGTTATGTTGGTATGGGTTTCGGCACTTTCCATTTAAAAAGCGAGCAAATGTAAGAAAATAAACATGAATGAGGCAAGAAATAACGCGAAGTGTGTGTGTGTGTGTCTTCCCTGCCTTTTTATTGGGGTAGTCATAATAATAAAATGGAAACGTAAACATTACATAACTGAGATATGCTTGCCTGCCACGAACGATATATTTTCTCTCATACACGATTTACATTAAAATGAAAAAATTATAATTTTATTGCCTGGCAACAAAATTATTTTATTTTTAACAATTACCATTGTTTGAAAAAGTTTAAATAAATTTTCAAGTACTTTACTGTTGTTAAAACGTAAAAGGTTGCAGGTAAACTAACCCTTCCCATTAACCGATCTTCACCAAAATCAAAAAGCTTTGAGTTCTCTACAATTCAGGGACGTATGCAAAAAATTATTTGATTCCGTTTGAATTTGCGGCTGTTATCGTTTGCCATAGAAAATTACCTTTGATAAAAAAAAGTTGAAGGTAAACTACCCCTTCCCCTTAACCGATCTTCACCAAAAACAATAGGTCTTGAGAACTCTACAATTTAGGGCTGTATGCAAAAAATTATTTGATTCTGTTTGAATATGCGGCAGTTATCGTTCGTCATAGAAAAAATTACCCTTGTTAAAACATAAAACGTTGCAAGTAAACTATCCCTTTCCCTTAACCGATCTTCACCAAAAACAATAGGTCTTGAGAACTCCATAATTCAGGGCTGTATGCGAAACATTATTTAATTCTGTGTGAATTTGCGGCTGTTATCGTTTGCAAAAAAAAACCCCTTGATAAAAAAAAACCGTTGCAGGTAAACTACCCCTTTCCCTCAACCGATCTTCACTAAAAACAATATGTCGTGAGTACTCTATAAATCAGGACTGTACGCAAAAAATTATTTGATTCTGTTTGAATTTGCGGCTGTTATAGTTTGCCATAAAAAAAAATCTACCGACAGACAGATAGACAGACACACACACACACACACACACACACACACACACACTTTTCGAAAAACGACTTTTTTTCTAGTTTTGAGTGTAGTACAATCAGAATCTGCAATAATCTCGAACACGATTTTTTTTGCCATCACCATACTTCCATTTCCTTAAGGAATATGGAAGTAAAAAGTCAGTAATGTACATGTATGATGAGACAATTGCATGGAAAGGTTCAAACGAAACAATGTCTTTCCTTTATCACTGCATTAACAACTTTGTTGCGGCTTCAGTAGATATTCTTTATATTTTTTCTGATAATTGTTCGGGTCAGAACAAGAGTATTTTTATGACAAAATTTCTGTCACTTCTTGTAGTAACTGGCCGTTTTAAAAAAATAATTCACAGATTTCCCGAACCTGGTCATTCGTTTCTACTGTGACCGGGATTTTGCTCAAATTGAAAAATTGAAACGAAAGAAGGAGTATCTTTGCTTGCCTGAAGAGTACTACCAAATGGTGCAGCGTGCATCCAGTTCATTTGAAATAGTTCAAGTTAATCAGGACATGGTCAAAGATTTAAAAAAATTTTCTGTAGCTAATACAAGAAACATTTAAGTATTAAGGGCAGTAAATTTACAGTTTCTAAGTACAGATGTTTTGTTTATGAAGGACAAAACGTAACCGTCAGTATTGATCATAACAGCATTGTTACCGAAACATTTTGTACAATTTCTAGCACCACCAGAGTAAATGAAATTGAGTTCACCAATATTAATCAGTTGCGAGTGAGTGCTATTTCTTTGAAACCGAGCAAATTTACGGACATTCAGTATGTAAAATCAAAGTTTGTTCCACCCATCTATCACGAATGGTATGAAAAGTTGACTAAAGTAAATGGACCATCAAACAATGAAAACAATCCGTGTTCTGCGTCAGAAGATGATGAATAAAAAAATAATTTATTAATTTTTCATTATTGTTCTTTATTTAACATAATAAACTGTTTTTAATATTAAAAATTGTATTTTTCTTTCATATTTCTGTTAACACGATGATGAGTTTGAAAACCAGACATCTCCACCAAATTCCGAGGCCCACTGTTAATTACTCTTAAGTAAAATAAAAGTATAAGTGACTGAAAATAAAATATATTATGGCCATTTTTGTGATATTAGAATAAAAAGTTACACTTTCTATCATGTGTTTAAATTATACAGTTTTTTTTTTATTTCCCAACAATTTGGTCTGTGCCGCTTGTCTTCAAATTCAGGCCTTCACCTGTTCAATACGATCATTCTGTATTTTCCATTCTTAGCGCGAGGACATAATTCTCGCCTTACTGCTCGGACATTCGTACCTTTTTATTCTTTCGTTTATAGTTTTAGTTGGGGGGGGGGTGAACGGACCTCCCGCAAGGGTCGAGAGGTTGACGAATTTTGTTAATCTCTCAATTTTTAGGCTGTTATAATTTTTTTCAGCTGTGTACGCTTGTACGCTAATACAGTATAACTCTTTTTTTAAATTATAAAAACAGGTTTATTACATAGCATTAGGGTACACGTTTGAAATATGAAATACTAGAAAACCAATTTTGTCAATAAGTATCTTTTAACAATGTTTCAAAAACGCGTATTTTTATTGTATTATTACCGTTTACTTTAATGGGACTGATTTCAGGATGTATTCACGCGTTTTTCAGCCACTTTAAAGGCAGCAATGTTAATTGGCCTTAATGTATGAAGCCGACTCGACCCCGAAGGCCCCTCCCACTAAAACCTAATTCTAGTTACGCCACTGATTAGTCTTGAATACAGCTCGGAAATTTTTCCTGTCGATACTTACGAAAAATACTGGTACCCCCCCTCCCCAACACACACACATAACTGGATAAATTTAATCCAGTTACTAAATACGTACCGAAAAGGATATGTCTTATATCTTGTAACATTCAAAAATCAAGTGCAAATACTGTTCGACTACTCGAACACGAGTCAACAACGACAAAGGCGTCTGCTTCACTGCAAATGACATATTCTGGACAGGCGACGAAGTGTTAATGTTACGTCGTACTGCTCCGCGATTGATTTCTTACAAAATCACAACGGATCGATGAATTGCACACATGTTCGAAGTGAATGATTTATGGAATACTTTGTTAGTTAGCTCCTAATATTGTTTATACATCCATAAGTAAATGGGCAGGATTTCACATACGGGATGAGGCAATATCTTCGAACCTTTTTACTTCCATATTCCTTAAGGAATGGAAGTATGGTGATGGCAAAAAAAATCGTGTTCGAGATTATTGCAGATTCTGATTCTACTACACTCAAAACATGAAAAAAAGTCGTTTTCCGAAAAGTGTGTGTGTGTGTCTGTCTGTCTGTCTGTCTGTCTGTGTGTAGATTTTTTATTTCCATATTCCTTAAGGAATGGAAGTATGGTGATGGCAAAAAAAATCGTGTTCGAGATTAATGCAGATTCTGATTCTATTACACTCAAAACATGAAAAAAAGTCGTTTTCTGAAAAGTGTCTGTGTGTGTGTCTGTCTGTCTGTCTGTGTGTCTGTCGTAGATTTTTTTCTATGGCAAACGATAACTGCCGCAGATTCAAACAGAATCAAATAATTTTTTGCATACAGCCCTGATTTGTAGAGTACTCAATGACTTCCGATTTTGGTGAAGATCGGTTGAGGGGAATGGGTAGTTTACCAGCAACAGTTTTTTTATCAAGGGTAATTTTTTTTGGCAAACGATAACAGCCGCAAATTCAAACAGAATTAAATAATGTTTCGCATACAGCCCTGAATTGTAGAATTCTCAAGACCTATTGTTTTTGGTGAAGATCGGTTAAGGGAAAGGGTAGTTTACCTGCAACGTTTTTTTAACAAGGGTATTTTTTATGGCAAACGATAACAGCCGCAAATTCAAACAGAATCAAATAATGTTTTGCATACAGCCCTGATTTGTAGAGTACTCAAGACCTATTGTTTTTGGTAAAGATCGGTTAAAGGGAAGGGGTAGTTTACTAGCAACGTTTTTTTATCAAGCGTATTTTCTATGGCAAACGATAACAGCCGCAAATTCAAACAGAATCAAATAATTTTTTGCATACAGCCCTGATTTGTAGAGTACTCACGATCTATTGTTTTTGGTGAAGATCGGTTGTGGGAAAGGGGTAGTTTACCAGCAACAGTTTTTTTTATCAAGTGTAATTTTTTTTGGCAAACGATAACAGCCGCAAATTCAAACAGAATTAAATAATGTTTCGCATACAGCCCTGAATTGTAGAATTCTCAAGACCTATTGTTTTTGGTGAAGATCGGTTAAGGGAAAGGGTAGTTTACCTGCAACGTTTTTTTAACAAGGGTATTTTTTATGGCAAACGATAACAGCCGCAAATTCAAACAGAATCAAATAATGTTTTGCATACAGCCCTGATTTGTAGAGTACTCAAGACCTTTTGTTTTTGGTAAAGATCGGTTAAAGGGAAGGGGTAGTTTACCAGCAACGTTTTTTATCAAGCGTATTTTCTATGGCAAACGATAACAGCCGCAAATTCAAACAGAATCAAATAATTTTTTGCATACGTCCCTGAATTGTAGAGGACTCAAGGCATTTAGATTTTGGTGAAGATCGGTTAAGGGGAAGGGGTAGTTTACCTGCAACCTTTTACGTTTTAACAAGAGTAAAGTACTTGAAAATTTATTTAAACTTTTTGAAACAATGGTAATTGTTAAAAATAAAATAATTTTGTTGCCAGGCAATAAAATTATAATTTTTTCATTTTAATGTAATATAATATTTTTCATTTAATACAGCAATAAAAAGGCAGGTAAGACACAGCCTGGCTGTTTGGCTGAAAATGATTTTAAATATAAATCTTAGAATATGGAAGTCATGTATGGTTCTCCATACCGATATTTTTCTATGGCAAACGATAACTGCCGCAAATTCAAACAGAATCAAATAATTTTTTGCATACAGCCCTGATTTGTAGAGTACTCACGACATATTGTTTTTGGTGAAGATCGGTTCAGGGAACGGGGTAGTTTACCAGCAACAGTTTTTTTTATCAAGGGAAATTTTTTTTTTGGCAAACGATAACAGCCGCAAATTCAAACAGAATCAAATAATGTTTCGCATACAGCCCTGAATTGTAGAGTTCTCAAGACCTATTGTTTCGGTGAAGATCGGTTAAGGGAAAGGGGTAGTTTACCTGTAACGTTTTATGTTTTAACAAGGGTATTTCCTATGGCAAACGATAACAGCCGCAAATTCAAACAGAATCAAAAGATTATTTGCATACAGCCCTAAATTGTAGAGTTCTCAAGACCTATTCTTTTTGGTGAAGATCGGTTAAGGGAAAGGGGTAGTTTACCTACAACATTTTTTTAACAAGGGTATTTTCTATGGCAAACGATAACTGCCGCAAATTCAAACAGAATCAAATAATTTTCTGCATACAGCCCTGATTTGTATAGTACTCAAGACTTATTGTTTTTGGTGAAGATCGGTTGAGGGGAAGGGGTAGTTTACCCGCAACGTTTTTTATCAAGCGTTTTTTCTATGGCAAACGATAACTGCCGCAAATTCAAACAGAATAAAATAATTTTTTGCATACATCAGTGAATTGTAGAGGACTCAAGGCCTTTAGATTTTGGTGAAGATCGGTTAAGGGGAAGGGGTAGTTTACCTGCAACCTTTTACGTTTTTTTTAACAAGAGTAAAGTACTTGAAAATTCATTTAAACTTTTTCAAACAATGGTAATTGTTGAAAATAAAATAATTTTGTTGCCAGGCAATAAAATTATAGTTTTTTCATTTATGTATTTTTTTCTCAGTTATGTACTGTTTACGTTTCCATTTTATTATTATGACTACCGCAGTAAAAAGGCAGGGAACACACACACACACACACACACACACACACACACACACACACACACACACACACACACACACACACACACACACACACACACACACACACACACACACACACACACAGTTCGCGTTATTTCTGGCCTCATTCATGTTTATTTTCTTACATTTGCACGGTTTTTAAATGGAAAGTGCCGAACCCATACCAACATAACGCATGCAAGCCAAAAAAATGGACATCAATTTGCTTCCTGTGGATCGCTGGGCAGTGTAACTGCACGTGTTTACAGAGGAACGATTCATAGACAGACTTTTTGTCTTTAGGGAATGAACCCTCTGCAAGATGCTGAGGGTCCATGAGTGACTTCGGAGCGCTCCTTCTTTTCCGCGTGTTTGTTCTGTGAAACGTACACTGTAGATTCACAGCTTTACTCTAAGCAACGCTCAATAGGAAATGTTGAAAATTTTTGTCCACGGTGTACCCTCATACACACTAAACCTGCTCTGATGTTTTAATTACGGACATCATAATATTAAAACTTTGGAAACTTGAGCAGTACTTAATGGAGATCAATCATTATCTTATACAAGCCATTAATTTTATGCATATATTTTATATATATATGTGTACAACGTTATCGGCAACAAAGAAGTAATTTTTGTTAAAATTCCTTCCCGGGATGTTTGGCCGTAGTCCAATGTTTTCTACAAAACCAGACGTTTCGGCAATGCCGTCGACTTCCATCATCAGTGAAAATCGAGTGCGATAACGTGAGGTGGTATACGTTAGTGACCACAGTACTGTGGTTAAGGCTGAAGCAGTAAGTAGAAAGAAGTAGTTTCTATGGTAATATTTCATTTCGAAAATGATTTTAAATATAAATCTTAGAATATGGAAGTCATGTATGGTTCTCCATACCGATATTTTCATTGAAGAATGGACTAGAAAGGCGGGAATTATTAGCAGTGTTCGGGTGGAGGCGTTGTTATAACCCCCAGAAAGACACGCCACGCTGCACGCTGGAGACAGTTCTAACCTGTAACGGGCATAAATGTAGGCTAGCGAGGATTCAAACCTCCGAATGGGCGGAAAGGCGGGTTAGCGAGAATTTTAACCTCCGAACGGGCGGAAAGGGGGAGTGAGCGAAAATTCTAACCTACGAACGGGCGGAAAAGCGGGTTAGCGAAAATTCTAACCTCGAATAGAAAGGTGGGCTAGCGAGAATGCTAACCTCCGAACAGACAGAAAGATAGGCTCTCTAGCCCGCCTTTCTACCCATTATATTTTTTGTTTAGCCCTTCAAAAGACACACATACACAAAAACACACACACATGCAGAAACGTGTGTAAACACATGCACGCACACAAATATGAAAAATTAAATAATCTGAAGGGGACCTCGGTTTTTCTACTGCCCAAGGGCCCCCAAAATGGTTAATTATCACGGCACTGGATGTTATAATTCCCGGGGAAGTTCTTTATTTTATCAAGTGATTAACTTTACATTACATATAGCATAGCTTGAAAAAGTTACACTATGCATGAAAACTAGATTTGAAATGCCTTGTCAAATACTGCACAAAGCTACAGCTCACTGATCTGTAATTTATTTGATGGATATTTGGGGGGGGGGGCAAGCGCCCCCTTGCCACCCCCGAATCCCGCCCATGCATAAGTACATACTGAACCTCTTCATATCATGTCCATTACTCCGTTCTTGTTTGCGTCCTCCTGTAATGACAATACAATCCTCTCGACACATTCCACAGTAGCGATGCGTGTGGCTTATTTCGTTGCCGAGTTATGACAGTTTCCAGGTTGGAAAACAAGTTACTTTTATCATCTCAAGTTGTCGTGCGCAAGAGGAGTCGCAGCTCACAGCATTCCCGAGTCACACGCCTTCCGACTATTACGCGTCGAGTCACACACGTTTAAAATCTTACCATTTTACTTCCATATTCCTTAAGGAAATGGAAGTATGGTGATGGCAAAAAAATCGTGTTCGAGATTATTGCAGATTCTGATTGTACTACACTCAAAACATGAAAAAAGTCGTTTTTCGAAAAGTGTCTGTGTGTCTATCTGTCTATCTGTGTGTAGATTTTTTTCCTATGGCAAACGATAACAGCCGCAAATTCAAACAGAATCAAATAATTTTTTGCATACAGCCCTGATTTGCAGAGTACTCACGATCTATTGTTTTTGGTGAAGATCGGTTGAGGGAAAGGGGTAGTTTACCAGCAACAGTTTTTTTTATCAAGGGTAATTTTTTTTTGGCAAACGATAACAGCCGCAAATTCAAACAGAATTAAATAATGTTTCGCATACAGCCCTGAATTGTAGAATTCTCAAGACCTATTGTTTTTGGTGAAGATCGGTTAAGGGAAAGGGTAGTTTACCTGCAACGTTTTTTTAACAAGGGTATTTATTATGGCAAACGATAACAGCCGCAAATTCAAACAGAATCAAACAATGTTTTGCATACAGCCCTGATTTGTAGAGTACTCAAGACCTATTGTTTTTGGTAAAGATCGGTTAAAGGGAAGGGGTAGTTTACCAGCAACGTTTTTTTATCAAGCGTATTTTATATGGCAAACGATAACAGCCGCAAATTCAAACAGAATCAAATAATTTTTTGCATACAGCCCTGATTTGTAGAGTACTCACGATCTATTGTTTTTGGTGAAGATCGGTTGTGGGAAAGGGGTAGTTTACCAGCAACAGTTTTTTTTATCAAGTGTAATTTTTTTTGGCAAACGATAACAGCCGCAAATTCAAACAGAATTAAATAATGTTTCGCATACAGCCCTGAATTGTAGAATTCTCAAGACCTATTGTTTTTGGTGAAGATCGGTTAAGGGAAAGGGTAGTTTACCTGCAACGTTTTTTTAACAAGGGTATTTTTTATGGCAAACGATAACAGCCGCAAATTCAAACAGAATCAAATAATGTTTTGCATACAGCCCTGATTTGTAGAGTACGCAAGACCTTTTGTTTTTGGTAAAGATCGGTTAAAGGGAAGGGGTAGTTTACCAGCAACGTTTTTTATCAAGCGTATTTTCTATGGCAAACGATAACAGCCGCAAATTCAAACAGAATCAAATAATTTTTTGCATACGTCCCTGAATTGTAGAGGACTCAAGGCATTTAGATTTTGGTGAAGATCGGTTAAGGGGAAGGGGTAGTTTACCTGCAACCTTTTACGTTTTAACAAGAGTAAAGTACTTGAAAATTTATTTAAACTTTTTGAAACAATGGTAATTGTTAAAAATAAAATAATTTTGTTGCCAGGCAATAAAATTATAATTTTTTCATTTTAATGTAATATAATATTTTTCATTTAATACAGCAATAAAAAGGCAGGTAAGACACAGCCTGGCTGTTTGGCTGAAAATGATTTTAAATATAAATCTTAGAATATGGAAGTCATGTATGGTTCTCCATACCGATATTTTTCTATGGCAAACGATAACTGCCGCAAATTCAAACAGAATCAAATAATTTTTTGCATACAGCCCTGATTTGTAGAGTACTCACGACCTTTTGTTTTTGGTGAAGATCGGTTGAGGGGAAGGGGTAGTTTACCAGCAACGGTTTTTTTTATCAAGGGAAATTTTTATTTTGGCAAACGATAACAGCCGCAAATTCAAACAGAATCAAATAATGTTTCGCATACAGCCCTGAATTGTAGAGTTCTCAAGACCTATTGTTTTGGTGAAGATCGGTTAAGGGAAAGGGGTAGTTTACCTGTAACGTTTTATGTTTTAACAAGGGTATTTCCTATGGCAAACGATAACAGCCGCAAATTCAAACAGAATCAAAAGATTATTTGCATACAGCCCTAAATTGTAGAGTTCTCAAGACCTATTCTTTTTGGTGAAGATCGGTTAAGGGAAGGGGTAGTTTACCCGCAACGTTTTTTATCAAGCGTTTTTTCTATGGCAAACGATAACTGCCGCAAATTCAAACAGAATAAAATAATTTTTTGCATACATCAGTGAATTGTAGAGGACTCAAGGCCTTTAGATTTTGGTGAAGTTCGGTTAAGGGGAAGGGGTAGTTTACCTGCAACCTTTTACGTTTTTTTAACAAGAGTAAAGTACTTGAAAATTCATTTAAACTTTTTCAAACAATGGTAATTGTTGAAAATAAAATAATTTTGTTGCCAGGCAATAAAATTATAGTTTTTTCATTTATGTATTTTTTTCTCAGTTATGTACTGTTTACGTTTCCATTTTATTATTATGACTACCGCAGTAAAAAGGCAGGGAACACACACACACACACACACACACACACACACACACACACACACACACACACACACACACACACACACACACACACACACACACACACACACACACACACACACACACACACAGTTCGCGTTATTTCTGGCCTCATTCATGTTTATTTTCTACATTTGCACGGTTTTTAAATGGAAAGTGCCGAACCCATACCAACATAACGCATGCAAGCCGAAAAAATGGACATCAATTTGCTTCCTGTGGATCGCTGGGCAGTGTAACTGCACGTGTTTACAGAGGAACGATTCATAGACAGACTTTTTGTCTTTAGGGAATGAACCCTCTGCAAGATGCTGAGGGTCCATGAGTGACTTCGGAGCGCTCCTTCTTTTCCGCGTGTTTGTTCTGTGAAACGTACACTGTAGATTCACAGCTTTACTCTAAGCAACGCTCAATAGGAAGTGTTGAAAATTTTTGTCCACGGTGTACCCTCATACACACTAAACCTGCTCTGATGTTTTAATTACGGACATCATAATATTAAAACTTTGGAAACATGAGCACTACTTAATGGAGATCAATCATTATCTTATACAAGCCATTAATTTTATGCATATATTTTATATATATATGTGTACAACGTTATCGGCAACAAAGAAGTAATTTTTGTTAAAATTCCTTCCCGGGATGTTTGGCCGTAGTCCAATGTTTTCTACAAAACCAGACGTTTCGGCAATGCCGTCGACTTCCATCATCAGTGAAAATCGAGTGCGATAACGTGAGGTGGTATACGTTAGTGACCACAGTACTGTGGTTAAGGCTGAAGCAGTAAGTAGAAAGAAGTAGTTTCTATGGTAATATTTCATTTCGAAAATGATTTTAAATATAAATCTTAGAATATGGAAGTCGTATGGTTCTCCATACCGATATTTTCATTGAAGAATGGACTAGAAAGGCGGGAATTATTAGCAGTGTTCGGGTGGAGGCGTTGTTATAACCCCCAGAAAGACACGCCACGCTGCACGCTGGAGACAGTTCTAACCTGTAACGGGCATAAATGTAGGCTAGCGAGGATTCAAACCTCCGAATGGGCGGAAAGGCGGGTTAGCGAGAATTTTAACCTCCGAACGGGCGGAAAGGGGGAGTGAGCGAAAATTCTAACCTACGAACGGGCGGAAAAGCGGGTTAGCGAAAATTCTAACCTCGAATAGAAAGGTGGGCTAGCGAGAATGCTAACCTCCGAACAGACAGAAAGATAGGCTCTCTAGCCCGCCTTTCTACCCATTATATTTTTTGTTAGCCCTTCAAAAGACACACATACACAAAAACACACACACATGCAGAAACGTGTGTAAACACATGCACGCACACAAATATGAAAAATTAAATAATCTGAAGGGGACCTCGGTTTTTCTACTGCCCAAGGGCCCCCAAAATGGTTAATTATCACGGCACTGGATGTTATAATTCCCGGGGAAGTTCTTTATTTTATCAAGTGATTAACTTTACATTACATATAGCATAGCTTGAAAAAGTTACACTATGCATGAAAACTAGATTTGTAATGCCTTGTCAAATACTGCACAAAGCTACAGCTCACTGATCTGTAATTTATTTGATGGATATTTGGGGGGGGCAAGCGCCCCCTTGCCACCCCCGAATCCCGCCCATGCATAAGTACATACTGAACCTCTTCATATCATGTCCATTACTCCGTTCTTGTTTGCGTCCTCCTGTAATGACAATACACTCCTCTCGACACATTCCACAGTAGCGATGCGTGTGGCTTATTTCGTTGCCGAGTTATGACAGTTTCCAGGTTGGAAAACAAGTTACTTTTATCATCTCAAGTTGTCGTGCGCAAGAGGAGTCGCAGCTCACAGCATTCCCGAGTCACACGCCTTCCGACTATTACGCGTCGAGTCACACGCGTTTAAAATCTTACCATTTTACTTCCATATTCCTTAAGGAAATGGAAGTATGGTGATGGCAAAAAAATCGTGTTCGAGATTATTGCAGATTCTGATTGTACTACACTCAAAACATGAAAAAAGTCGTTTTTCGAAAAGTGTCTGTGTGTCTATCTGTCTATCTGTGTGTAGATTTTTTTCCTATGGCAAACGATAACAGCCGCAAATTCAAACAGAATCAAATAATTTTTTGCATACAGCCCTGATTTGTAGAGTACTCACGATCTATTGTTTTTGGTGAAGATCGGTTGTGGGAAAGGGGTAGTTTACCAGCAACAGTTTTTTTTATCAAGTGTAATTTTTTTTGGCAAACGATAACAGCCGCAAATTCAAACAGAATTAAATAATGTTTCGCATACAGCCCTGAATTGTAGAATTCTCAAGACCTATTGTTTTTGGTGAAGATCGGTTAAGGGAAAGGGTAGTTTACCTGCAACGTTTTTTTAACAAGGGTATTTTTTTATGGCAAACGATAACAGCCGCAAATTCAAACAGAATCAAATAATGTTTTGCATACAGCCCTGATTTTGTAGAGTACTCAAGACCTTTTGTTTTTGGTAAAGATCGGTTAAAGGGAAGGGGTAGTTTACCTGCAACGTTTTTTATCAAGCGTATTTTCTATGGCAAACGATAACAGCCGCAAATTCAAACAGAATCAAATAATTTTTTGCATACGTCCCTGAATTGTAGAGGACTCAAGGCATTTAGATTTTGGTGAAGATCGGTTAAGGGGAAGGGGTAGTTTACCTGCAACCTTTTACGTTTTAACAAGAGTAAAGTACTTGAAAATTTATTTAAACTTTTTGAAACAATGGTAATTGTTAAAAATAAAATAATTTTGTTGCCAGGCAATAAAATTATAATTTTTTCATTTTAATGTAATATAATATTTTTCATTTAATACAGCAATAAAAAGGCAGGTAAGACACAGCCTGGCTGTTTGGCTGAAAATGATTTTAAATATAAATCTTAGAATATGGAAGTCATGTATGTTTCTCCATACCGATATTTTTCTATGGCAAACGATAACTGCCGCAAATTCAAACAGAATCAAATAATTTTTTGCATACAGCCCTGATTTGTAGAGTACTCACGACCTGTGGTTTTTGGTGAAGATCGGTTGAGGGGAAGGGGTAGTTTACCAGCAACGGTTTTTTTTATCAAGGGAAATTTTTTTTTTGGCAAACGATAACAGCCGCAAATTCAAACAGAATCAAATAATGTTTCGCATACAGCCCTGAATTGTAGAGTTCTCAAGACCTATTGTTTTGGTGAAGATCGGTTAAGGGAAAGGGGTAGTTTACCTGTAACGTTTTATGTTTTAACAAGGGTATTTCCTATGGCAAACGATAACAGCCGCAAATTCAAACAGAATCAAAAGATTATTTGCATACAGCCCTAAATTGTAGAGTTCTCAAGACCTATTCTTTTTGGTGAAGATCGGTTAAGGGAAGGGGTAGTTTACCTACAACGTTTTTTTAACAAGGGTATTTTCTATGGCAAACGATAACTGCCGCAAATTCAAACAGAATCAAATAATTTTCTGCATACAGCCCTGATTTGTAGAGTACTCAAGACTTATTGTTTTTGGTGAAGATCGGTTGAGGGGAAGGGGTAGTTTACCCGCAACGTTTTTTATCAAGCGTTTTTTCTATGGCAAACGATAACTGCCGCAAATTCAAACAGAATAAAATAATTTTTTGCATACATCAGTGAATTGTAGAGGACTCAAGGCCTTTAGATTTTGGTGAAGATCGGTTAAGGGGAAGGGGTAGTTTACCTGCAACCTTTTACGTTTTTTTAACAAGAGTAAAGTACTTGAAAATTCATTTAAACTTTTTCAAACAATGGTAATTGTTGAAAATAAAATAATTTTGTTGCCAGGCAATAAAATTATAGTTTTTTCATTTATGTATTTTTTTCTCAGTTATGTACTGTTTACGTTTCCATTTTATTATTATGACTACCGCAGTAAAAAGGCAGGGAACACACACACACACACACACACACACACACAGTTCGCGTTATTTCTGGCCTCATTCATGTTTATTTTCTTACATTTGCACGGTTTTTAAATGGAAAGTGCCGAACCCATACCAACATAACGCATGCAAGCCGAAAAAATGGACATCAATTTGCTTCCTGTGGATCGCTGGGCAGTGTAACTGCACGTGTTTACAGAGGAACGATTCATAGACAGACTTTTTGTCTTTAGGGAATGAACCCTCTGCAAGATGCTGAGGGTCCATGAGTGACTTCGGAGCGCTCCTTCTTTTCCGCGTGTTTGTTCTGTGAAACGTACACTGTAGATTCACAGCTTTACTCTAAGCAACGCTCAATAGGAAATGTTGAAAATTTTTGTCCACGGTGTACCCTCATACACACTAAACCTGCTCTGATGTTTTAATTACGGACATCATAATATTAAAACTTTGGAAACTTGAGCAGTACTTAATGGAGATCAATCATTATCTTATACAAGCCATTAATTTTATGCATATATTTTATATATATATGTGTACAACGTTATCGGCAACAAAGAAGTAATTTTTGTTAAAATTCCTTCCCGGGATGTTTGGCCGTAGTCCAATGTTTTCTACAAAACCAGACGTTTCGGCAATGCCGTCGACTTCCATCATCAGTGAAAATCGAGTGCGATAACGTGAGGTGGTATACGTTAGTAACCACAGTACTGTGGTTAAGGCTGAAGCAGTAAGTAGAAAGAAGTAGTTTCTATGGTAATATTTCATTTCGAAAATGATTTTAAATATAAATCTTAGAATATGGAAGTCATGTATGGTTCTCCATACCGATATTTTCATTGAAGAATGGACTAGAAAGGCGGGAATTATTAGCAGTGTTCGGGTGGAGGCGTTGTTATAACCCCCAGAAAGACACGCCACGCTGCACGCTGGAGACAGTTCTAACCTGTAACGGGCATAAATGTAGGCTAGCGAGGATTCAAACCTCCGAATGGGCGGAAAGGCGGGTTAGCGAGAATTTTAACCTCCGAACGGGCGGAAAGGGGGAGTGAGCGAAAATTCTAACCTACGAACGGGCGGAAAAGCGGGTTAGCGAAAATTCTAACCTCGAATAGAAAGGTGGGCTAGCTAGAATGCTAACCTCCGAACAGACAGAAAGATAGGCTCTCTAGCCCGCCTTTCTACCCATTATATTTTTTGTTAGCCCTTCAAAAGACACACATACACAAAAACACACACACATGCAGAAACGTGTGTAAACACATGCACGCACACAAATATGAAAAATTAAATAATCTGAAGGGGACCTCGGTTTTTCTACTGCCCAAGGGCCCCCAAAATGGTTAATTATCACGGCAGTGGATGTTATAATTCCCGGGGAAGTTCTTTATTTTATCAAGTGATTAACTTTACATTACATATAGCATAGCTTGAAAAAGTTACACTATGCATGAAAACTAGATTTGAAATGCCTTGTCAAATACTGCACAAAGCTACAGCTCACTGATCTGTAATTTATTTGATGGATATTTGGGGGGGGGGCAAGCGCCCCCTTGCCACCCCCGAATCCCGCCCATGCATAAGTACATACTGAACCTCTTCATATCATGTCCATTACTCCGTTCTTGTTTGCGTCCTCCTGTAATGACAATACACTCCTCTCGACACATTCCACAGTAGCGATGCGTGTGGCTTATTTCGTTGCAGAGTTATGACAGTTTCCAGGTTGGAAAACAAGTTACTTTTATCATCTCAAGTTGTCGTGCGCAAGAGGAGTCGCAGCTCACAGCATTCCCGAGTCACACGCCTTCCGACTATTACGCGTCGAGTCACACGCGTTTAAAATCTTACCATTTTACTTCCATATTCCTTAAGGAAATGGAAGTATGGTGATGGCAAAAAAATCGTGTTCGAGATTATTGCAGATTCTGATTGTACTACACTCAAAACATGAAAAAAGTCGTTTTTCGAAAAGTGTCTGTGTGTCTATCTGTCTATCTGTGTGTAGATTTTTTTCCTATGGCAAACGATAACAGCCGCAAATTCAAACAGAATCAAATAATTTTTTGCATACAGCCCTGATTTGTAGAGTACTCACGATCTATTGTTTTTGGTGAAGATCGGTTGAGGGAAAGGGGTAGTTTACCAGCAACAGTTTTTTTTATCAAGGGTAATTTTTTTTTGGCAAACGATAACAGCCGCAAATTCAAACAGAATTAAATAATGTTTCGCATACAGCCCTGAATTGTAGAATTCTCAAGACCTATTGTTTTTGGTGAAGATCGGTTAAGGGAAAGGGTAGTTTACCTGCAACGTTTTTTTAACAAGGGTATTTATTATGGCAAACGATAACAGCCGCAAATTCAAACAGAATCAAACAATGTTTTGCATACAGCCCTGATTTGTAGAGTACTCAAGACCTATTGTTTTTGGTAAAGATCGGTTAAAGGGAAGGGGTAGTTTACCAGCAACGTTTTTTTATCAAGCGTATTTTCTATGGCAAACGATAACAGCCGCAAATTCAAACAGAATCAAATAATTTTTTGCATACGTCCCTGAATTGTAGAGGACTCAAGGCATTTAGATTTTGGTGAAGATCGGTTAAGGGGAAGGGGTAGTTTACCTGCAACCTTTTACGTTTTAACAAGAGTAAAGTACTTGAAAATTTATTTAAACTTTTTGAAACAATGGTAATTGTTAAAAATAAAATAATTTTGTTGCCAGGCAATAAAATTATAATTTTTTCATTTTAATGTAATATAATATTTTTCATTTAATACAGCAATAAAAAGGCAGGTAAGACACAGCCTGGCTGTTTGGCTGAAAATGATTTTAAATATAAATCTTAGAATATGGAAGTCATGTATGGTTCTCCATACCGATATTTTTCTATGGCAAACGATAACTGCCGCAAATTCAAACAGAATCAAATAATTTTTTGCATACAGCCCTGATTTGTAGAGTACTCACGACCTTTTGTTTTTGGTGAAGATCGGTTGAGGGGAAGGGGTAGTTTACCAGCAACGGTTTTTTTTATCAAGGGAAATTTTTATTTTGGCAAACGATAACAGCCGCAAATTCAAACAGAATCAAATAATGTTTCGCATACAGCCCTGAATTGTAGAGTTCTCAAGACCTATTGTTTTGGTGAAGATCGGTTAAGGGAAAGGGGTAGTTTACCTGTAACGTTTTATGTTTTAACAAGGGTATTTCCTATGGCAAACGATAACAGCCGCAAATTCAAACAGAATCAAAAGATTATTTGCATACAGCCCTAAATTGTAGAGTTCTCAAGACCTATTCTTTTTGGTGAAGATCGGTTAAGGGAAGGGGTAGTTTACCCGCAACGTTTTTTATCAAGCGTTTTTTCTATGGCAAACGATAACTGCCGCAAATTCAAACAGAATAAAATAATTTTTTGCATACATCAGTGAATTGTAGAGGACTCAAGGCCTTTAGATTTTGGTGAAGTTCGGTTAAGGGGAAGGGGTAGTTTACCTGCAACCTTTTACGTTTTTTTAACAAGAGTAAAGTACTTGAAAATTCATTTAAACTTTTTCAAACAATGGTAATTGTTGAAAATAAAATAATTTTGTTGCCAGGCAATAAAATTATAGTTTTTTCATTTATGTATTTTTTTCTCAGTTATGTACTGTTTACGTTTCCATTTTATTATTATGACTACCGCAGTAAAAAGGCAGGGAACACACACACACACACACACACACACACACACACACACACACACACACACACACACACACACACACACACACACACACACACACACACACACACACACACACACACACACACACACAGTTCGCGTTATTTCTGGCCTCATTCATGTTTATTTTCTTACATTTGCACGGTTTTTAAATGGAAAGTGCCGAACCCATACCAACATAACGCATGCAAGCCGAAAAAATGGACATCAATTTGCTTCCTGTGGATCGCTGGGCAGTGTAACTGCACGTGTTTACAGAGGAACGATTCATAGACAGACTTTTTGTCTTTAGGGAATGAACCCTCTGCAAGATGCTGAGGGTCCATGAGTGACTTCGGAGCGCTCCTTCTTTTCCGCGTGTTTGTTCTGTGAAACGTACACTGTAGATTCACAGCTTTACTCTAAGCAACGCTCAATAGGAAGTGTTGAAAATTTTTGTCCACGGTGTACCCTCATACACACTAAACCTGCTCTGATGTTTTAATTACGGACATCATAATATTAAAACTTTGGAAACTTGAGCACTACTTAATGGAGATCAATCATTATCTTATACAAGCCATTAATTTTATGCATATATTTTATATATATATGTGTACAACGTTATCGGCAACAAAGAAGTAATTTTTGTTAAAATTCCTTCCCGGGATGTTTGGCCGTAGTCCAATGTTTTCTACAAAACCAGACGTTTCGGCAATGCCGTCGACTTCCATCATCAGTGAAAATCGAGTGCGATAACGTGAGGTGGTATACGTTAGTGACCACAGTACTGTGGTTAAGGCTGAAGCAGTAAGTAGAAAGAAGTAGTTTCTATGGTAATATTTCATTTCGAAAATGATTTTAAATATAAATCTTAGAATATGGAAGTCGTATGGTTCTCCATACCGATATTTTCATTGAAGAATGGACTAGAAAGGCGGGAATTATTAGCAGTGTTCGGGTGGAGGCGTTGTTATAACCCCCAGAAAGACACGCCACGCTGCACGCTGGAGACAGTTCTAACCTGTAACGGGCATAAATGTAGGCTAGCGAGGATTCAAACCTCCGAATGGGCGGAAAGGCGGGTTAGCGAGAATTTTAACCTCCGAACGGGCGGAAAGGGGGAGTGAGCGAAAATTCTAACCTACGAACGGGCGGAAAAGCGGGTTAGCGAAAATTCTAACCTCGAATAGAAAGGTGGGCTAGCGAGAATGCTAACCTCCGAACAGACAGAAAGATAGGCTCTCTAGCCCGCCTTTCTACCCATTATATTTTTTGTTAGCCCTTCAAAAGACACACATACACAAAAACACACACACATGCAGAAACGTGTGTAAACACATGCACGCACACAAATATGAAAAATTAAATAATCTGAAGGGGACCTCGGTTTTTCTACTGCCCAAGGGCCCCCAAAATGGTTAATTATCACGGCACTGGATGTTATAATTCCCGGGGAAGTTCTTTATTTTATCAAGTGATTAACTTTACATTACATATAGCATAGCTTGAAAAAGTTACACTATGCATGAAAACTAGATTTGTAATGCCTTGTCAAATACTGCACAAAGCTACAGCTCACTG
Source organism: Magicicada septendecula (assembly GCA_034769895.1). NCBI lineage: Eukaryota > Metazoa > Arthropoda > Insecta > Hemiptera > Cicadidae > Magicicada > Magicicada septendecula. Next base: position 155,003,305 of record CM068369.1, read on the forward strand.
ATCTGTAATTTATTTGATGGATATTTGGGGGGGGCAAGCGCCCCCTTGCCACCCCCGAATCCCGCCCATGCATAAGTACATACTGAACCTCTTCATATCATGTCCATTACTCCGTTCTTGTTTGCGTCCTCCTGTAATGACAATACACTCCTCTCGACACATTCCACAGTAGCGATGCGTGTGGCTTATTTCGTTGCCGAGTTATGACAGTTTCCAGGTTGGAAAACAAGTTACTTTTATCATCTCAAGTTGTCGTGCGCAAGAGGAGTCGCAGCTCACAGCATTCCCGAGTCACACGCCTTCCGACTATTACGCGTCGAGTCACACGCGTTTAAAATCTTACCATTTTACTTCCATATTCCTTAAGGAAATGGAAGTATGGTGATGGCAAAAAAATCGTGTTCGAGATTATTGCAGATTCTGATTGTACTACACTCAAAACATGAAAAAAGTCGTTTTTCGAAAAGTGTCTGTGTGTCTATCTGTCTATCTGTGTGTAGATTTTTTTCCTATGGCAAACGATAACAGCCGCAAATTCAAACAGAATCAAATAATTTTTTGCATACAGCCCTGATTTGTAGAGTACTCACGATCTATTGTTTTTGGTGAAGATCGGTTGTGGGAAAGGGGTAGTTTACCAGCAACAGTTTTTTTTATCAAGTGTAATTTTTTTTGGCAAACGATAACAGCCGCAAATTCAAACAGAATTAAATAATGTTTCGCATACAGCCCTGAATTGTAGAATTCTCAGGACCTATTGTTTTTGGTGAAGATCGGTTAAGGGAAAGGGTAGTTTACCTGCAACGTTTTTTTAACAAGGGTATTTTTTTATGGCAAACGATAACAGCCGCAAATTCAAACAGAATCAAATAATGTTTTGCATACAGCCCTGATTTTGTAGAGTACTCAAGACCTTTTGTTTTTGGTAAAGATCGGTTAAAGGGAAGGGGTAGTTTACCTGCAACGTTTTTTATCAAGCGTATTTTCTATGGCAAACGATAACAGCCGCAAATTCAAACAGAATCAAATAATTTTTTGCATACGTCCCTGAATTGTAGAGGACTCAAGGCATTTAGATTTTGGTGAAGATCGGTTAAGGGGAAGGGGTAGTTTACCTGCAACCTTTTACGTTTTAACAAGAGTAAAGTACTTGAAAATTTATTTAAACTTTTTGAAACAATGGTAATTGTTAAAAATAAAATAATTTTGTTGCCAGGCAATAAAATTATAATTTTTTCATTTTAATGTAATATAATATTTTTCATTTAATACAGCAATAAAAAGGCAGGTAAGACACAGCCTGGCTGTTTGGCTGAAAATGATTTTAAATATAAATCTTAGAATATGGAAGTCATGTATGGTTCTCCATACCGATATTTTTCTATGGCAAACGATAACTGCCGCAAATCAAACCGAATCAAATAATTTTTTGCATACAGCCCTGATTTGTAGAGTACTCACGACCTGTTGTTTTTGGTGAAGATCGGTTGAGGGGAAGGGGTAGTTTACCAGCAACGGTTTTTTTTATCAAGGGAAATTTTTTTTTTGGCAAACGATAACAGCCGCAAATTCAAACAGAATCAAATAATGTTTCGCATACAGCCCTGAATTGTAGAGTTCTCAAGACCTATTGTTTTGGTGAAGATCGGTTAAGGGAAAGGGGTAGTTTACCTGTAACGTTTTATGTTTTAACAAGGGTATTTCCTATGGCAAACGATAACAGCCGCAAATTCAAACAGAATCAAAAGATTATTTGCATACAGCCCTAAATTGTAGAGTTCTCAAGACCTATTCTTTTTGGTGAAGATCGGTTAAGGGAAGGGGTAGTTTACCTACAACGTTTTTTTAACAAGGGTATTTCCTATGGCAAACGATAACTGCCGCAAATTCAAACAGAATCAAATAATTTTCTGCATACAGCCCTGATTTGTAGAGTACTCAAGACTTATTGTTTTTGGTGAAGATCGGTTGAGGGGAAGGGGTAGTTTACCGGCAACGTTTTTTATCAAGCGTTTTTTCTATGGCAAACGATAACTGCCGCAAATTCAAACAGAATAAAATAATTTTTTGCATACATCAGTGAATTGTAGAGGACTCAAGGCCTTTAGATTTTGGTGAAGATCGGTTAAGGGGAAGGGGTAGTTTACCTGCAACCTTTTACGTTTTTTTAACAAGAGTAAAGTACTTGAAAATTCATTTAAACTTTTTCAAACAATGGTAATTGTTGAAAATAAAATAATTTTGTTGCCAGGCAATAAAATTATAGTTTTTTCATTTATGTATTTTTTTCTCAGTTATGTACTGTTTACGTTTCCATTTTATTATTATGACTACCGCAGTAAAAAGGCAGGGAACACACACACACACACACACACACACAGTTCGCGTTATTTCTGGCCTCATTCATGTTTATTTTCTTACATTTGCACGGTTTTTAAATGGAAAGTGCCGAACCCATACCAACATAACGCATGCAAGCCGAAAAAATGGACATCAATTTGCTTCCTGTGGATCGCTGGGCAGTGTAACTGCACGTGTTTACAGAGGAACGATTCATAGACAGACTTTTTGTCTTTAGGGAATGAACCCTCTGCAAGATGCTGAGGGTCCATGAGTGACTTCGGAGCGCTCCTTCTTTTCCGCGTGTTTGTTCTGTGAAACGTACACTGTAGATTCACAGCTTTACTCTAAGCAACGCTCAATAGGAAATGTTGAAAATTTTTGTCCACGGTGTACCCTCATACACACTAAACCTGCTCTGATGTTTTAATTACGGACATCATAATATTAAAACTTTGGAAACTTGAGCAGTACTTAATGGAGATCAATCATTATCTTATACAAGCCATTAATTTTATGCATATATTTTATATATATATGTGTACAACGTTATCGGCAACAAAGAAGTAATTTTTGTTAAAATTCCTTCCCGGGATGTTTGGCCGTAGTCCAATGTTTTCTACAAAACCAGACGTTTCGGCAATGCCGTCGACTTCCATCATCAGTGAAAATCGAGTGCGATAACGTGAGGTGGTATACGTTAGTAACCACAGTACTGTGGTTAAGGCTGAAGCAGTAAGTAGAAAGAAGTAGTTTCTATGGTAATATTTCATTTCGAAAATGATTTTAAATATAAATCTTAGAATATGGAAGTCATGTATGGTTCTCCATACCGATATTTTCATTGAAGAATGGACTAGAAAGGCGGGAATTATTAGCAGTGTTCGGGTGGAGGCGTTGTTATAACCCCCAGAAAGACACGCCACGCTGCACGCTGGAGACAGTTCTAACCTGTAACGGGCATAAATGTAGGCTAGCGAGGATTCAAACCTCCGAATGGGCGGAAAGGCGGGTTAGCGAGAATTTTAACCTCCGAACGGGCGGAAAGGGGGAGTGAGCGAAAATTCTAACCTACGAACGGGCGGAAAAGCGGGTTAGCGAAAATTCTAACCTCGAATAGAAAGGTGGGCTAGCTAGAATGCTAACCTCCGAACAGACAGAAAGATAGGCTCTCTAGCCCGCCTTTCTACCCATTATATTTTTTGTTAGCCCTTCAAAAGACACACATACACAAAAACACACACACATGCAGAAACGTGTGTAAACACATGCACGCACACAAATATGAAAAATTAAATAATCTGAAGGGGACCTCGGTTTTTCTACTGCCCAAGGGCCCCCAAAATGGTTAATTATCACGGCAGTGGATGTTATAATTCCCGGGGAAGTTCTTTATTTTATCAAGTGATTAACTTTACATTACATATAGCATAGCTTGAAAAAGTTACACTATGCATGAAAACTAGATTTGAAATGCCTTGTCAAATACTGCACAAAGCTACAGCTCACTGATCTGTAATTTATTTGATGGATATTTGGGGGGGGGGGGGGCAAGCGCCCCCTTGCCACCCCCGAATCCCGCCCATGCATAAGTACATACTGAACCTCTTCATATCATGTCCATTACTCCGTTCTTGTTTGCGTCCTCCTGTAATGACAATACACTCCTCTCGACACATTCCACAGTAGCGATGCGTGTGGCTTATTTCGTTGCCGAGTTATGACAGTTTCCAGGTTGGAAAACAAGTTACTTTTATCATCTCAAGTTGTCGTGCGCAAGAGGAGTCGCAGCTCACAGCATTCCCGAGTCACACGCCTTCCGACTATTACGCGTCGAGTCACACGCGTTTAAAATCTTACCATTTTACTTCCATATTCCTTAAGGAAATGGAAGTATGGTGATGGCAAAAAAATCGTGTTCGAGATTATTGCAGATTCTGATTGTACTACACTCAAAACATGAAAAAAGTCGTTTTTCGAAAAGTGTCTGTGTGTCTATCTGTCTATCTGTGTGTAGATTTTTTTCCTATGGCAAACGATAACAGCCGCAAATTCAAACAGAATCAAATAATTTTTTGCATACAGCCCTGATTTGCAGAGTACTCCCGATCTATTGTTTTTGGTGAAGATCGGTTGAGGGAAAGGGGTAGTTTACCAGCAACAGTTTTTTTTATCAAGGGTAATTTTTTTTTGGCAAACGATAACAGCCGAAAATTCAAACAGAATTAAATAATGTTTCGCATACAGCCTTAATTGTAGAATTCTCAAGACCTATTGTTTTTGGTGAAGATCGGTTAAGGGAAAGGGTAGTTTACCTGCAACGTTTTTTTAACAAGGGTATTTTATATGGCAAACGATAACAGCCGCAAATTCAAACAGAATCAAATAATGTTTTGCATACAGCTCTGATTTGTAGAGTACTCAAGACCTATTGTTTTTGGTAAAGATCGGTTAAAGGGAAGGGGTAGTTTACCTGCAACGTTTTTTTATCAAGCGTATTTTCTATGGCAAACGATAAGAGCCGCAAATTCAAACAGAATCAAATAATTTTTTGCATACAGCCCTGATTTGTAGAGTACTCACGATCTGTTGTTTTTGGTGAAGATCGGTTGTGGGAAAGGGGTAGTTTACCAGCAACAGTTTTTTTTATCAAGTGTAATTTTTTTTGGCAAACGATAACAGCCGCAAATTCAAACAGAATTAAATAATGTTTCGCATACAGCCCTGAATTGTAGAATTCTCAAGACCTATTGTTTTTGGTGAAGATCGGTTAAGGGAAAGGGTAGTTTACCTGCAACGTTTTTTTAACAAGAGTATTTTTTATGGCAAACGATAACAGCCGCAAATTCAAACAGAATCAAATAATGTTTTGCATACAGCCCTGATTTGTAGAGTACTCAAGACCTTTTGTTTTTGGTAAAGATCGGTTAAAGGGAAGGGGTAGTTTACCTGCAACGTTTTTTATCAAGCGTATTTTCTATGGCAAACGATAACAGCCGCAAATGCAAACAGAATCAAATAATTTTTTGCATACGTCCCTGAATTGTAGAGGACTCAAGGCATTTAGATTTTGGTGAAGATCGGTTAAGGGGAAGGGGTAGTTTACCTGCAACCTTTTACGTTTTAACAAGAGTAAAGTACTTGAAAATTTATTTAAACTTTTTGAAACAATGGTAATTGTTAAAAATAAAATAATTTTGTTGCCAGGCAATAAAATTATAATTTTTTCATTTTAATGTAATATAATATTTTTCATTTAATACAGCAATAAAAAGGCAGGTAAGACACAGCCTGGCTGTTTGGCTGAAAATGATTTTAAATATAAATCTTAGAATATGGAAGTCATGTATCGTTCTCCATACCGATATTTTTCTATGGCAAACGATAACTGCCGCAAATTCAAACAGAATCAAATAATTTTTTGCATACAGCCCTGATTTGTAGAGTACTCACGACCTGTTGTTTTTGGTGAAGATCGGTTGAGGGGAAGGGGTAGTTTACCAGCAACGGTTTTTTTTATCAAGGGAAATTTTTTTTTTGGCAAACGATAACAGCCGCAAATTCAAACAGAATCAAATAATGTTTCGCATACAGCCCTGAATTGTAGAGTTCTCAAGACCTATTGTTTTGGTGAAGATCGGTTAAGGGAAAGGGGTAGTTTACCTGTAACGTTTTATGTTTTAACAAGGGTATTTCCTATGGCAAACGATAACAGCCGCAAATTCAAACAGAATCAAAAGATTATTTGCATACAGCCCTAAATTGTAGAGTTCTCAAGACCTATTCTTTTTGGTGAAGATCGGTTAAGGGAAGGGGTAGTTTACCTACAACGTTTTTTTAACAAGGGTATTTTCTATGGCAAACGATAACTGCCGCAAATTCAAACAGAATCAAATAATTTTCTGCATACAGCCCTGATTTGTAGAGTACTCAAGACTTATTGTTTTTGGTGAAGATCGGTTGAGGGGAAGGGGTAGTTTACCCGCAACGTTTTTTATCAAGCGTTTTTTCTATGGCAAACGATAACTGCCGCAAATTCAAACAGAATAAAATAATTTTTTGCATACATCAGTGAATTGTAGAGGACTCAAGGCCTTTAGCATTTGGTGAAGATCGGTTAAGGGGAAGGGGTAGTTTACCTGCAACCTTTTACGTTTTTTTAACAAGAGTAAAGTACTTGAAAATTCATTTAAACTTTTTCAAACAATGGTAATTGTTGAAAATAAAATAATTTTGTTGCCAGGCAATAAAATTATAGTTTTTTCATTTATGTATTTTTTTCTCAGTTATGTACTGTTTACGTTTCCATTTTATTATTATGACTACCGCAGTAAAAAGGCAGGGAACACACACACACACACACACACACACACACACACACACACACACACACACACACACAGTTCGCGTTATTTCTGGCCTCATTCATGTTTATTTTCTTACATTTGCACGGTTTTTAAATGGAAAGTGCCGAACCCATACCAACATAACGCATGCAAGCCGAAAAAATGGACATCAATTTGCTTCCTGTGGATCGCTGGGCAGTGTAACTGCACGTGTTTACAGAGGAACGATTCATAGACAGACTTTTTGTCTTTAGGGAATGAACCCTCTGCAAGATGCTGAGGGTCCATGAGTGACTTCGGAGCGCTCCTTCTTTTCCGCGTGTTTGTTCTGTGAAACGTACACTGTAGATTCACAGCTTTACTCTAAGCAACGCTCAATAGGAAATGTTGAAAATTTTTGTCCACGGTGTACCCTCATACACACTAAACCTGCTCTGATGTTTTAATTACGGACATCATAATATTAAAACTTTGGAAACTTGAGCAGTACTTAATGGAGATCAATCATTATCTTATACAAGCCATTAATTTTATGCATATATTTTATATATATATGTGTACAACGTTATCGGCAACAAAGAAGTAATTTTTGTTAAAATTCCTTCCCGGGATGTTTGGCCGTAGTCCAATGTTTTCTACAAAACCAGACGTTTCGGCAATGCCGTCGACTTCCATCATCAGTGAAAATCGAGTGCGATAACGTGAGGTGGTATACGTTAGTAACCACAGTACTGTGGTTAAGGCTGAAGCAGTAAGTAGAAAGAAGTAGTTTCTATGGTAATATTTCATTTCGAAAATGATTTTAAATATAAATCTTAGAATATGGAAGTCATGTATGGTTCTCCATACCGATATTTTCATTGAAGAATGGACTAGAAAGGCGGGAATTATTAGCAGTGTTCGGGTGGAGGCGTTGTTATAACCCCCAGAAAGACACGCCACGCTGCACGCTGGAGACAGTTCTAACCTGTAACGGGCATAAATGTAGGCTAGCGAGGATTCAAACCTCCGAATGGGCGGAAAGGCGGGTTAGCGAGAATTTTAACCTCCGAACCGGCGGAAAGGGGGAGTGAGCGAAAATTCTAACCTACGAACGGGCGGAAAAGCGGGTTAGCGAAAATTCTAACCTCGAATAGAAAGGTGGGCTAGCTAGAATGCTAACCTCCGAACAGACAGAAAGATAGGCTCTCTAGCCCGCCTTTCTACCCATTATATTTTTTGTTAGCCCTTCAAAAGACACACATACACAAAAACACACACACATGCAGAAACGTGTGTAAACACATGCACGCACACAAATATGAAAAATTAAATAATCTGAAGGGGACCTCGGTTTTTCTACTGCCCAAGGGCCCCCAAAATGGTTAATTATCACGGCAGTGGATGTTATAATTCCCGGGGAAGTTCTTTATTTTATCAAGTGATTAACTTTACATTACATATAGCATAGCTTGAAAAAGTTACACTATGCATGAAAACTAGATTTGAAATGCCTTGTCAAATACTGCACAAAGCTACAGCTCACTGATCTGTAATTTATTTGATGGATATTTGGGGGGGGGGGGGGGGCAAGCGCCCCCTTGCCACCCCCGAATCCCGCCCATGCATAAGTACATACTGAACCTCTTCATATCATGTCCATTACTCCGTTCTTGTTTGCGTCCTCCTGTAATGACAATACACTCCTCTCGACACATTCCACAGTAGCGATGCGTGTGGCTTATTTCGTTGCCGAGTTATGACAGTTTCCAGGTTGGAAAACAAGTTACTTTTATCATCTCAAGTTGTCGTGCGCAAGAGGAGTCGCAGCTCACAGCATTCCCGAGTCACACGCCTTCCGACTATTACGCGTCGAGTCACACGCGTTTAAAATCTTACCATTTTACTTCCATATTCCTTAAGGAAATGGAAGTATGGTGATGGCAAAAAAATCGTGTTCGAGATTATTGCAGATTCTGATTGTACTACACTCAAAACATGAAAAAAGTCGTTTTTCGAAAAGTGTCTGTGTGTCTATCTGTCTATCTGTGTGTAGATTTTTTTCCTATGGCAAACGATAACAGCCGCAAATTCAAACAGAATCAAATAATTTTTTGCATACAGCCCTGATTTGCAGAGTACTCTCGATCTGTTGTTTTTGGTGAAGATCGGTTGAGGGAAAGGGGTAGTTTACCAGCAACAGTTTTTTTTATCAAGGGTAATTTTTTTTTGGCAAACGATAACAGCCGAAAATTCAAACAGAATTAAATAATGTTTCGCATACAGCCCTGAATTGTAGAATTCTCAAGACCTATTGTTTTTGGTGAAGATCGGTTAAGGGAAAGGGTAGTTTACCTGCAACGTTTTTTTAACAAGGGTATTTTTTATGGCAAACGATAACAGCCGCAAATTCAAACAGAATCAAATAATGTTTTGTATACAGCTCTGATTTGTAGAGTACTCAAGACCTATTGTTTTTGGTAAAGATCGGTTAAAGGGAAGGGGTAGTTTACCTGCAACGTTTTTTTATCAAGCGTATTTTCTATGGCAAACGATAAGAGCCGCAAATTCAAACAGAATCAAACAATTTTTTGCATACAGCCCTGATTTGTAGAGTACTCACGATCTGTTGTTTTTGGTGAAGATCGGTTGTGGGAAAGGGGTAGTTTACCAGCAACAGTTTTTTTTTATCAAGTGTAATTTTTTTTGGCAAACGATAACAGCCGAAAATTCAAACAGAATTAAATAATGTTTCGCATACAGCCCTGAATTGTAGAATTCTCAAGACCTATTGTTTTTGGTGAAGATCGGTTAAGGGAAAGGGTAGTTTACCTGCAACGTTTTTTTAACAAGGGTATTTTTTATGGCAAACGATAACAGCCGCAAATTCAAACAGAATCAAATAATGTTTTGCATACAGCCCTGATTTGTAGAGTACTCAAGACCTTTTGTTTTTGGTAAAGATCGGTTAAAGGGAAGGGGTAGTTTACCTGCAACGTTTTTTATCAAGCGTATTTTCTATGGCAAACGTTAACAGCCGCAAATGCAAACAGAATCAAATAATTTTTTGCATACGTCCCTGAATTGTAGAGGACTCAAGGCATTTAGATTTTGGTGAAGATCGGTTAAGGGGAAGGGGTAGTTTACCTGCAACCTTTTACGTTTTAACAAGAGTAAAGTACTTGAAAATTTATTTAAACTTTTTGAAACAATGGTAATTGTTAAAAATAAAATAATTTTGTTGCCAGGCAATAAAATTATAATTTTTTCATTTTAATGTAATATAATATTTTTCATTTAATACAGCAATAAAAAGGCAGGTAAGACACAGCCTGGCTGTTTGGCTGAAAATGATTTTAAATATAAATCTTAGAATATGGAAGTCATGTATCGTTCTCCATACCGATATTTTTCTATGGCAAACGATAACTGCCGCAAATTCAAACAGAATCAAATAATTTTTTGCATACAGCCCTGATTTGTAGAGTACTCACGACCTGTTGTTTTTGGTGAAGATCGGTTGAGGGGAAGGGGTAGTTTACCAGCAACGGTTTTTTTTATCAAGGGAAATTTTTTTTTTGGCAAACGATAACAGCCGCAAATTCAAACAGAATCAAATAATGTTTCGCATACAGCCCTGAATTGTAGAGTTCTCAAGACCTATTGTTTTGGTGAAGATCGGTTAAGGGAAAGGGGTAGTTTACCTGTAACGTTTTATGTTTTAACAAGGGTATTTCCTATGGCAAACGATAACAGCCGCAAATTCAAACAGAATCAAAAGATTATTTGCATACAGCCCTAAATTGTAGAGTTCTCAAGACCTATTCTTTTTGGTGAAGATCGGTTAAGGGAAGGGGTAGTTTACCTACAACGTTTTTTTAACAAGGGTATTTTCTATGGCAAACGATAACTGCCGCAAATTCAAACAGAATCAAATAATTTTCTGCATACAGCCCTGATTTGTAGAGTACTCAAGACTTATTGTTTTTGGTGAAGATCGGTTGAGGGGAAGGGGTAGTTTACCCGCAACGTTTTTTATCAAGCGTTTTTTCTATGGCAAACGATAACTGCCGCAAATTCAAACAGAATAAAATAATTTTTTGCATACATCAGTGAATTGTAGAGGACTCAAGGCCTTTAGCATTTGGTGAAGATCGGTTAAGGGGAAGGGGTAGTTTACCTGCAAACTTTTACGTTTTTTTAACAAGAGTAAAGTACTTGAAAATTCATTTAAACTTTTTCAAACAATGGTAATTGTTGAAAATAAAATAATTTTGTTGCCAGGCAATAAAATTATAGTTTTTTCATTTATGTATTTTTTTCTCAGTTATGTACTGTTTACGTTTCCATTTTATTATTATGACTACCGCAGTAAAAAGGCAGGGAACACACACACACACACACACACACACACACACACACACACACACACACACACACACACACACACACACACACACACACACACACACACACAGTTCGCGTTATTTCTGGCCTCATTCATGTTTATTTTCTTACATTTGCACGGTTTTTAAATGGAAAGTGCCGAACCCATACCAACATAACGCATGCAAGCCGAAAAAATGGACATCAATTTGCTTCCTGTGGATCGCTGGGCAGTGTAACTGCACGTGTTTACAGAGGAACGATTCATAGACAGACTTTTTGTCTTTAGGGAATGGACCCTCTGCAAGATGCTGAGGGTCCATGAGTGACTTCGGAGCGCTCCTTCTTTTCCGCGTGTTTGTTCTGTGAAACGTACACTGTAGATTCACAGCTTTACTCTAAGCAACGCTCAATAGGAAATGTTGAAAATTTTTGTCCACGGTGTACCCTCATACACACTAAACCTGCTCTGATGTTTTAATTACGGACATCATAATATTAAAACTTTGGAAACTTGAGCAGTACTTAATGGAGATCAATCATTATCTTATACAAGCCATTAATTTTATGCATATATTTTATATATATATGTGTACAACGTTATCGGCAACAAAGAAGTAATTTTTGTTAAAATTCCTTCCCGGGATGTTTGGCCGTAGTCCAATGTTTTCTACAAAACCAGACGTTTCGGCAATGCCGTCGACTTCCATCATCAGTGAAAATCGAGTGCGATAACGTGAGGTGGTATACGTTAGTAACCACAGTACTGTGGTTAAGGCTGAAGCAGTAAGTAGAAAGAAGTAGTTTCTATGGTAATATTTCATTTCGAAAATGATTTTAAATATAAATCTTAGAATATGGAAGTCATGTATGGTTCTCCATACCGATATTTTCATTGAAGAATGGACTAGAAAGGCGGGAATTATTAGCAGTGTTCGGGTGGAGGCGTTGTTATAACCCCCAGAAAGACACGCCACGCTGCACGCTGGAGACAGTTCTAACCTGTAACGGGCATAAATGTAGGCTAGCGAGGATTCAAACCTCCGAATGGGCGGAAAGGCGGGTTAGCGAGAATTTTAACCTCCGAACGGGCGGAAAGGGGGAGTGAGCGAAAATTCTAACCTACGAACGGGCGGAAAAGCGGGTTAGCGAAAATTCTAACCTCGAATAGAAAGGTGGGCTAGCTAGAATGCTAACCTCCGAACAGACAGAAAGATAGGCTCTCTAGCCCGCCTTTCTACCCATTATATTTTTTGTTAGCCCTTCAAAAGACACACATACACAAAAACACACACACATGCAGAAACGTGTGTAAACACATGCACGCACACAAATATGAAAAATTAAATAATCTGAAGGGGACCTCGGTTTTTCTACTGCCCAAGGGCCCCCAAAATGGTTAATTATCACGGCACTGGATGTTATAATTCCCGGGGAAGTTCTTTATTTTATCAAGTGATTAACTTTACATTACATATAGCATAGCTTGAAAAAGTTACACTATGCATGAAAACTAGATTTGAAATGCCTTGTCAAATACTGCACAAAGCTACAGCTCACTGATCTGTAATTTATTTGATGGATATTTGGGGGGGGCAAGCGCCCCCTTGCCACCCCCGAATCCCGCCCATGCATAAGTACATACTGAACCTCTTCATATCATGTCCATTACTCCGTTCTTGTTTGCGTCCTCCTGTAATGACAATACACTCCTCTCGACACATTCCACAGTAGCGATGCGTGTGGCTTATTTCGTTGCCGAGTTATGACAGTTTCCAGGTTGGAAAACAAGTTACTTTTATCATCTCAAGTTGTCGTGCGCAAGAGGAGTCGCAGCTCACAGCATTCCCGAGTCACACGCCTTCCGACTATTACGCGTCGAGTCACACGCGTTTAAAATCTTACCATTTTACTTCCATATTCCTTAAGGAAATGGAAGTATGGTGATGGCAAAAAAATCGTGTTCGAGATTATTGCAGATTCTGATTGTACTACACTCAAAACATGAAAAAAGTCGTTTTTCGAAAAGTGTCTGTGTGTCTATCTGTCTATCTGTGTGTAGATTTTTTTCCTATGGCAAACGATAACAGCCGCAAATTCAAACAGAATCAAATAATTTTTTGCATACAGCCCTGATTTGCAGAGTACTCTCGATCTATTGTTTTTGGTGAAGATCGGTTGAGGGAAAGGGGTAGTTTACCAGCAACAGTTTTTTTTATCAAGGGTAATTTTTTTTTGGCAAACGATAACAGCCGAAAATTCAAACAGAATTAAATAATGTTTCGCATACAGCCCTGAATTGTAGAATTCTCAAGACCTATTGTTTTTGGTGAAGATCGGTTAAGGGAAAGGGTAGTTTACCAGCAACGTTTTTTTAACAAGGGTATTTTTTATGGCAAACGATAACAGCCGCAAATTCAAACAGAATCAAATAATGTTTTGCATACAGCTCTGATTTGTAGAGTACTCAAGACCTATTGTTTTTGGTAAAGATCGGTTAAAGGGAAGGGGTAGTTTACCTGCAACGTTTTTTTATCAAGCGTATTTTCTATGGCAAACGATAAGAGCCGCAAATTCAAACAGAATCAAATAATTTTTTGCATACAGCCCTGATTTGTAGAGTACTCACGATCTGTTGTTTTTGGTGAAGATCGGTTGTGGGAAAGGGGTAGTTTACCAGCAACAGTTTTTTTTATCAAGTGTAATTTTTTTTGGCAAACGATAACAGCCGCAAATTCAAACAGAATTAAATAATGTTTCGCATACAGCCCTGAATTGTAGAATTCTCAAGACCTATTGTTTTTGGTGAAGATCGGTTAAGGGAAAGGGTAGTTTACCTGCAACGTTTTTTTAACAAGGGTATTTTTTATGGCAAACGATAACAGCCGCAAATTCAAACAGAATCAAATAATGTTTTGCATACAGCCCTGATTTGTAGAGTACTCAAGACCTTTTGTTTTTGGTAAAGATCGGTTAAAGGGAAGGGGTAGTTTACCTGCAACGTTTTTTATCAAGCGTATTTTCTATGGCAAACGATAACAGCCGCAAATGCAAACAGAATCAAATAATTTTTTGCATACGTCCCTGAATTGTAGAGGACTCAAGGCATTTAGATTTTGGTGAAGATCGGTTAAGGGGAAGGGGTAGTTTACCTGCAACCTTTTACGTTTTAACAAGAGTAAAGTACTTGAAAATTTATTTAAACTTTTTGAAACAATGGTAATTGTTAAAAATAAAATAATTTTGTTGCCAGGCAATAAAATTATAATTTTTTCATTTTAATGTAATATAATATTTTTCATTTAATACAGCAATAAAAAGGCAGGTAAGACACAGCCTGGCTGTTTGGCTGAAAATGATTTTAAATATAAATCTTAGAATATGGAAGTCATGTATGGTTCTCCATACCGATATTTGTCTATGGCAAACGATAACTGCCGCAAATTCAAACAGAATCAAATAATTTTTTGCATACAGCCCTGATTTGTAGAGTACTCACGACCTGTTGTTTTTGGTGAAGATCGGTTGAGGGGAAGGGGTAGTTTACCAGCAACGGTTTTTTTTATCAAGGGAAATTTTTATTTTGGCAAACGATAACAGCCGCAAATTCAAACAGAATCAAATAATGTTTCGCATACAGCCCTGAATTGTAGAGTTCTCAAGACCTATTGTTTTGGTGAAGATCGGTTAAGGGAAAGGGGTAGTTTACCTGTAACGTTTTATGTTTTAACAAGGGTATTTCCTATGGCAAACGATAACAGCCGCAAATTCAAACAGAATCAAAAGATTATTTGCATACAGCCCTAAATTGTAGAGTTCTCAAGACCTATTCTTTTTGGTGAAGATCGGTTAAGGGAAGGGGTAGTTTACCTACAACGTTTTTTTAACAAGGGTATTTTCTATGGCAAACGATAACTGCCGCAAATTCAAACAGAATCAAATAATTTTCTGCATACAGCCCTGATTTGTAGAGTACTCAAGACTTATTGTTTTTGGTGAAGATCGGTTGAGGGGAAGGGGTAGTTTACCCGCAACGTTTTTTATCAAGCGTTTTTTCTATGGCAAACGATAACTGCCGCAAATTCAAACAGAATAAAATAATTTTTTGCATACATCAGTGAACTGTAGAGGACTCAAGGCCTTTAGATTTTGGTGAAGATCGGTTAAGGGGAAGGGGTAGTTTACCTGCAACCTTTTACGTTTTTTTAACAAGAGTAAAGTACTTGAAAATTCATTTAAACTTTTTCAAACAATGGTAATTGTTGAAAATAAAATAATTTTGTTGCCAGGCAATAAAATTATAGTTTTTTCATTTATGTATTTTTTTCTCAGTTATGTACTGTTTACGTTTCCATTTTATTATTATGACTACCGCAGTAAAAAGGCAGGGAACACACACACACACACACACACACACACACACACACACACACACACACACACACAGTTCGCGTTATTTCTGGCCTCATTCATGTTTATTTTCTTACATTTGCACGGTTTTTAAATGGAAAGTGCCGAACCCATACCAACATAACGCATGCAAGCCGAAAAAATGGACATCAATTTGCTTCCTGTGGAACGCTGGGCAGTGTAACTGCACGTGTTTACAGAGGAACGATTCATAGACAGACTTTTTGTCTTTAGGGAATGAACCCTCTGCAAGATGCTGAGGGTCCATGAGTGACTTCGGAGCGCTCCTTCTTTTCCGCGTGTTTGTTCTGTGAAACGTACACTGTAGATTCACAGCTTTACTCTAAGCAACGCTCAATAGGAAATGTTGAAAATTTTTGTCCACGGTGTACCCTCATACACACTAAACCTGCTCTGATGTTTTAATTACGGACATCATAATATTAAAACTTTGGAAACTTGAGCACTACTTAATGGAGATCAATCATTATCTTATACAAGCCATTAATTTTATGCATATATTTTATATATATATATATGTGTACAACGTTATCGGCAACAAAGAAGTAATTTTTGTTAAAATTCCTTCCCGGGATGTTTGGCCGTAGTCCAATGTTTTCTACAAAACCAGACGTTTCGGCAATGCCGTCGACTTCCATCATCAGTGAAAATCGAGTGCGATAACGTGAGGTGGTATACGTTAGTGACCACAGTACTGTGGTTAAGGCTGAAGCAGTAAGTAGAAAGAAGTAGTTTCTATGGTAATATTTCATTTCGAAAATGATTTTAAATATAAATCTTAGAATATGGAAGTCATGTATGGTTCTCCATACCGATATTTTCATTGAAGAATGGACTAGAAAGGCGGGAATTATTAGCAGTGTTCGGGTGGAGGCGTTGTTATAACCCCCAGAAAGACACGCCACGCTGCACGCTGGAGACAGTTCTAACCTGTAACGGGCATAAATGTAGGCTAGCGAGGATTCAAACCTCCGAATGGGCGGAAAGGCGGGTTAGCGAGAATTTTAACCTCCGAACGGGCGGAAAGGGGGAGTGAGCGAAAATTCTAACCTACGAACGGGCGGAAAAGCGGGTTAGCGGAAATTCTAACCTCGAATAGAAAGGTGGGCTAGCGAGAATGCTAACCTCCGAACAGACAGAAAGATAGGCTCTCTAGCCCGCCTTTCTACCCATTATATTTTTTGTTAGCCCTTCAAAAGACACACATACACAAAAACACACACACATGCAGAAACGTGTGTAAACACATGCACGCACACAAATATGAAAAATTATATAATCTGAAGGGGACCTCGGTTTTTCTACTGCCCAAGGGCCCCCAAAATGGTTAATTATCACGGCACTGGATGTTATAATTCCCGGGGAAGTTCTTTATTTTATCAAGTGATTAACTTTACATTACATATAGCATAGCTTGAAAAAGTTACACTATGCATGAAAACTAGATTTGAAATGCCTTGTCAAATACTGCACAAAGCTACAGCTCACTGATCTGTAATTTATTTGATGGATATTTGGGGGGGGGCAAGCGCCCCCTTGCCACCCCCGAATCCCGCCCATGCATAAGTACATACTGAACCTCTTCATATCATGTCCATTACTCCGTTCTTGTTTGCGTCCTCCTGTAATGACAATACACTCCTCTCGACACATTCCACAGTAGCGATGCGTGTGGCTTATTTCGTTGCCGAGTTATGACAGTTTCCAGGTTGGAAAACAAGTTACTTTTATCATCTCAAGTTGTCGTGCGCAAGAGGAGTCGCAGCTCACAGCATTCCCGAGTCACACGCCTTCCGACTATTACGCGTCGAGTCACACGCGTTTAAAATCTTACCATTTTACTTCCATATTCCTTAAGGAAATGGAAGTATGGTGATGGCAAAAAAATCGTGTTCGAGATTATTGCAGATTCTGATTGTACTACACTCAAAACATGAAAAAAGTCGTTTTTCGAAAAGTGTCTGTGTGTCTATCTGTCTATCTGTGTGTAGATTTTTTCCCTATGGCAAACGATAACAGCCGCAAATTCAAACAGAATCAAATAATTTTTTGCATACAGCCCTGATTTGTAGAGTACTCACGATCTATTGTTTTTGGTGAAGATCGGTTGTGGGAAAGGGGTAGTTTACCAGCAACAGTTTTTTTTATCAAGTGTAATTTTTTTTGGCAAACGATAACAGCCGCAAATTCAAACAGAATTAAATAATGTTTCGCATACAGCCCTGAATTGTAGAATTCTCAAGACCTATTGTTTTTGGTGAAGATCGGTTAAGGGAAAGGGTAGTTTACCTGCAACGTTTTTTTAACAAGGGTATTTTTTATGGCAAACGATAACAGCCGCAAATTCAAACAGAATCAAATAATGTTTTGCATACAGCCCTGATTTGTAGAGTACTCAAGACCTTTTGTTTTTGGTAAAGATCGGTTAAAGGGAAGGGGTAGTTTACCTGCAACGTTTTTTATCAAGCGTATTTTTTATGGCAAACGATAACAGCCGCAAATGCAAACAGAATCAAATAATTTTTTGCATACGTCCCTGAATTGTAGAGGACTCAAGGCATTTAGATTTTGGTGAAGATCGGTTAAGGGGAAGGGGTAGTTTACCTGCAACCTTTTACGTTTTAACAAGAGTAAAGTACTTGAAAATTTATTTAAACTTTTTGAAACAATGGTAATTGTTAAAAATAAAATAATTTTGTTGCCAGGCAATAAAATTATAATTTTTTCATTTTAATGTAATATAATATTTTTCATTTAATACAGCAATAAAAAGGCAGGTAAGACACAGCCTGGCTGTTTGGCTGAAAATGATTTTAAATATAAATCTTAGAATATGGAAGTCATGTATGGTTCTCCATACCGATATTTTTCTATGGCAAACGATAACTGCCGCAAATTCAAACAGAATCAAATAATTTTTTGCATACAGCCCTGATTTGTAGAGTACTCACGACCTGTTGTTTTTGGTGAAGATCGGTTGAGGGGAAGGGGTAGTTTACCAGCAACGGTTTTTTTTATCAAGGGAAATTTTTATTTTGGCAAACGATAACAGCCGCAAATTCAAACAGAATCAAATAATGTTTCGCATACAGCCCTGAATTGTAGAGTTCTCAAGACCTATTGTTTTGGTGAAGATCGGTTAAGGGAAAGGGGTAGTTTACCTGTAACGTTTTATGTTTTAACAAGGGTATTTCCTATGGCAAACGATAACAGCCGCAAATTCAAACAGAATCAAAAGATTATTTGCATACAGCCCTAAATTGTAGAGTTCTCAAGACCTATTCTTTTTGGTGAAGATCGGTTAAGGGAATGGGGTAGTTTACCTACAACGTTTTTTTAACAAGGGTATTTTCTATGGCAAACGATAACTGCCGCAAATTCAAACAGAATCAAATAATTTTCTGCATACAGCCCTGATTTGTAGAGTACTCAAGACTTATTGTTTTTGGTGAAGATCGGTTGAGGGGAAGGGGTAGTTTACCAGCAACGTTTTTTATCAAGCGTTTTTTCTATGGCAAACGATAACTGCCGCAAATTCAAACAGAATAAAATAATTTTTTGCATACATCAGTGAATTGTAGAGGACTCAAGGCCTTTAGATTTTGGTGAAGATCGGTTAAGGGGAAGGGGTAGTTTACCTGCAACCTTTTACGTTTTTTTAACAAGAGTAAAGTACTTGAAAATTCATTTAAACTTTTTCAAACAATGGTAATTGTTGAAAATAAAATAATTTTGTTGCCAGGCAATAAAATTATAGTTTTTTCATTTATGTATTTTTTTCTCAGTTATGTACTGTTTACGTTTCCATTTTATTATTATGACTACCGCAGTAAAAAGGCAGGGAACACACACACACACACACACACACACACACACACACACACAGTTCGCGTTATTTCTGGCCTCATTCATGTTTATTTTCTTACATTTGCACGGTTTTTAAATGGAAAGTGCCGAACCCATACCAACATAACGCATGCAAGCCGAAAAAATGGACATCAATTTGCTTCCTGTGGATCGCTGGGCAGTGTAACTGCACGTGTTTACAGAGGAACGATTCATAGACAGACTTTTTGTCTTTAGGGAATGAACCCTCTGCAAGATGCTGAGGGTCCATGAGTGACTTCGGAGCGCTCCTTCTTTTCCGCGTGTTTGTTCTGTGAAACGTACACTGTAGATTCACAGCTTTACTCTAAGCAACGCTCAATAGGAAATGTTGAAAATTTTTGTCCACGGTGTACCCTCATACACACTAAACCTGCTCTGATGTTTTAATTACGGACATCATAATATTAAAACTTTGGAAACTTGAGCACTACTTAATGGAGATCAATCATTATCTTATACAAGCCATTAATTTTATGCATATATTTTATATATATATGTGTACAACGTTATCGGCAACAAAGAAGTAATTTTTGTTAAAATTCCTTCCCGGGATGTTTGGCCGTAGTCCAATGTTTTCTACAAAACCAGACGTTTCGGCAATGCCGTCGACTTCCATCATCAGTGAAAATCGAGTGCGATAACGTGAGGTGGTATACGTTAGTGACCACAGTACTGTGGTTAAGGCTGAAGCAGTAAGTAGAAAGAAGTAGTTTCTATGGTAATATTTCATTTCGAAAATGATTTTAAATATAAATCTTAGAATATGGAAGTCGTATGGTTCTCCATACCGATATTTTCATTGAAGAATGGACTAGAAAGGCGGGAATTATTAGCAGTGTTCGGGTGGAGGCGTTGTTATAACCCCCAGAAAGACACGCCACGCTGCACGCTGGAGACAGTTCTAACCTGTAACGGGCATAAATGTAGGCTAGCGAGGATTCAAACCTCCGAATGGGCGGAAAGGCGGGTTAGCGAGAATTTTAACCTCCGAACGGGCGGAAAGGGGGAGTGAGCGAAAATTCTAACCTACGAACGGGCGGAAAAGCGGGTTAGCGAAAATTCTAACCTCGAATAGAAAGGTGGGCTAGCGAGAATGCTAACCTCCGAACAGACAGAAAGATTGGCTCTCTAGCCCGCCTTTCTACCCATTATATTTTTTGTTAGCCCTTCAAAAGACACACATACACAAAAACACACACACATGCAGAAACGTGTGTAAACACATGCACGCACACGAATATGAAAAATTAAATAATCTGAAGGGGACCTCGGTTTTTCTACTGCCCAAGGGCCCCCAAAATGGTTAATTATCACGGCACTGGATGTTATAATTCCCGGGGAAGTTCTTTATTTTATCAAGTGATTAACTTTACATTACATATAGCATAGCTTGAAAAAGTTACACTATGCATGAAAACTAGATTTGAAATGCCTTGTCAAATACTGCACAAAGCTACAGCTCACTGATCTGTAATTTATTTGATGGATATTTGGGGGGGGGGCAAGCGCCCCCTTGCCACCCCCGAATCCCGCCCATGCATAAGTACATACTGAACCTCTTCATATCATGTCCATTACTCCGTTCTTGTTTGCGTCCTCCTGTAATGACAATACACTCCTCTCGACACATTCCACAGTAGCGATGCGTGTGGCTTATTTCGTTGCCGAGTTATGACAGTTTCCAGGTTGGAAAACAAGTTACTTTTATCATCTCAAGTTGTCGTGCGCAAGAGGAGTCGCAGCTCACAGCATTCCCGAGTCACACGCCTTCCGACTATTACGCGTCGAGTCACACGCGTTTAAAATCTTACCATTTTACTTCCATATTCCTTAAGGAAATGGAAGTATGGTGATGGCAAAAAAATCGTGTTCGAGATTATTGCAGATTCTGATTGTACTACACTCAAAACATGAAAAAAGTCGTTTTTCGAAAAGTGTCTGTGTGTCTATCTGTCTATCTGTGTGTAGATTTTTTCCTATGGCAAACGATAACAGCCGCAAATTCAAACAGAATCAAATAATTTTTTGCATACAGCCCTGATTTGTAGAGTACTCACGATCTATTGTTTTTGGTGAAGATCGGTTGTGGGAAAGGGGTAGTTTACCAGCAACAGTTTTTTTTATCAAGTGTAATTTTTTTTGGCAAACGATAACAGCCGCAAATTCAAACAGAATTAAATAATATTTCGCATACAGCTCTGAATTGTAGAATTCTCAAGACCTATTGTTTTTGGTGAAGATCGGTTAAGGGAAAGGGTAGTTTACCTGCAACGTTTTTTTAACAAGGGTATTTTTTATGGCAAACGATAACAGCCGCAAATTCAAACAGAATCAAATAATGTTTTGCATACAGCCCTGATTTGTAGAGTACTCAAGACCTATTGTTTTTGGTAAAGATCGGTTAAAGGGAAGGGGTAGTTTACCTGCAACGTTTTTTATCAAGCGTATTTTCTATGGCAAACGATAAGAGCCGCCAATTTAAACAGAATCAAATAATTTTTTGCATACGTCCCTGAATTGTAGAGGACTCAAGGCATTTAGATTTTGGTGAAGATCGGTTAAGGGGAAGGGGTAGTTTACCTGCAACCTTTTACGTTTTAACAAGAGTAAAGTACTTGAAAATTTATTTAAACTTTTGAAACAATGGTTATTGTTAAAAATAAAATAATTTTGTTGCCAGGCAATAAAATTATAATTTTTTCATTTTAATGTAATATAATATTTTTCATTTAATACAGCAATAAAAAGGCAGGTAAGACACAGCCTGGCTGTTTGGCTGAAAATGATTTTAAATATAAATCTTAGAATATGGAAGTCATGTATGGTTCTCCATACCGATATTTTTCTATGGCAAACGATAACTGCCGCAAATTCAAACAGAATCAAATAATTTTTTGCATACAGCCCTGATTTGTAGAGTACTCACGTCCTTTTGTTTTTGGTGAAGATCGGTTGAGGGGAAGGGGTAGTTTACCTGCAACGGTTTTTTTTATCAAGGGAAATTTTTTTTTTGGCAAACGATAACAGCCGCAAATTCAAACAGAATCAAATAATGTTTCGCATACAGCCCTGAATTATAGAGTTCTCAAGACCTATTGTTTTGGTGAAGATCGGTTAAGGGAAAGGGGTAGTTTACCTGTAACGTTTTATGTTTTAACAAGGGTATTTCCTATGGCAAACGATAACAGCCGCAAATTCAAACAGAATCAAAAGATTATTTGCATACAGCCCTAAATTGTAGAGTTCTCAAGACCTATTCTTTTTGGTGAAGATCGGTTAAGGGAAGGGGTAGTTTACCTACAACGTTTTTTTAACAAGGGTATTTTCTATGGCAAACGATAACTGCCGCAAATTCAAACAGAATCAAATAATTTTCTGCATACAGCCCTGATTTGTAGAGTACTCAAGACTTGTTGTTTTTGGTGAAGATCGGTTGAGGGGAAGGGGTAGTTTACCCGCAACGTTTTTTATCAAGCGTTTTTTCTATGGCAAACGATAACTGCCGCAAATTCAAACAGAATAAAATAATTTTTTGCATACATCAGTGAATTGTAGAGGACTCAAGGCCTTTAGATTTTGGTGAAGATCGGTTAAGGGGAAGGGGTAGTTTACCTGCAACCTTTTACGTTTTTTTAACAAGAGTAAAGTACTTGAAAATTCATTTAAACTTTTTCAAACAATGGTAATTGTTGAAAATAAAATAATTTTGTTGCCAGGCAATAAAATTATAGTTTTTTCATTTATGTATTTTTTTCTCAGTTATGTACTGTTTACGTTTCCATTTTATTATTATGACTACCGCAGTAAAAAGGCAGGGAACACACACACACACACACACACACACACACACACACACACACACACACACACACACACACACACACACACACACACACACACACACACACACACACACACACACACACACACACACACACACACACACACACACACACAGTTCGCGTTATTTCTGGCCTCATTCATGTTTATTTTCTTACATTTGCACGGTTTTTAAATGGAAAGTGCCGAACCCATACCAACATAACGCATGCAAGCCGAAAAAATGGACATCAATTTGCTTCCTGTGGAACGCTGGGCAGTGTAACTGCACGTGTTTACAGAGGAACGATTCATAGACAGACTTTTTGTCTTTAGGGAATGAACCCTCTGCAAGATGCTGAGGGTCCATGAGTGACTTCGGAGCGCTCCTTCTTTTCCGCGTGTTTGTTCTGTGAAACGTACACTGTAGATTCACAGCTTTACTCTAAGCAACGCTCAATAGGAAATGTTGAAAATTTTTGTCCACGGTGTACCCTCATACACACTAAACCTGCTCTGATGTTTTAATTACGGACATCATAATATTAAAACTTTGGAAACTTGAGCACTACTTAATGGAGATCAATCATTATCTTATACAAGCCATTAATTTTATGCATATATTTTATATATATATATATGTGTACAACGTTATCGGCAACAAAGAAGTAATTTTTGTTAAAATTCCTTCCCGGGATGTTTGGCCGTAGTCCAATGTTTTCTACAAAACCAGACGTTTCGGCAATGCCGTCGACTTCCATCATCAGTGAAAATCGAGTGCGATAACGTGAGGTGGTATACGTTAGTGACCACAGTACTGTGGTTAAGGCTGAAGCAGTAAGTAGAAAGAAGTAGTTTCTATGGTAATATTTCATTTCGAAAATGATTTTAAATATAAATCTTAGAATATGGAAGTCATGTATGGTTCTCCATACCGATATTTTCATTGAAGAATGGACTAGAAAGGCGGGAATTATTAGCAGTGTTCGGGTGGAGGCGTTGTTATAACCCCCAGAAAGACACGCCACGCTGCACGCTGGAGACAGTTCTAACCTGTAACGGGCATAAATGTAGGCTAGCGAGGATTCAAACCTCCGAATGGGCGGAAAGGCGGGTTAGCGAGAATTTTAACCTCCGAACGGGCGGAAAGGGGGAGTGAGCGAAAATTCTAACCTACGAACGGGCGGAAAAGCGGGTTAGCGGAAATTCTAACCTCGAATAGAAAGGTGGGCTAGCGAGAATGCTAACCTCCGAACAGACAGAAAGATAGGCTCTCTAGCCCGCCTTTCTACCCATTATATTTTTTGTTAGCCCTTCAAAAGACACACATACACAAAAACACACACACATGCAGAAACGTGTGTAAACACATGCACGCACACAAATATGAAAAATTATATAATCTGAAGGGGACCTCGGTTTTTCTACTGCCCAAGGGCCCCCAAAATGGTTAATTATCACGGCACTGGATGTTATAATTCCCGGGGAAGTTCTTTATTTTATCAAGTGATTAACTTTACATTACATATAGCATAGCTTGAAAAAGTTACACTATGCATGAAAACTAGATTTGAAATGCCTTGTCAAATACTGCACAAAGCTACAGCTCACTGATCTGTAATTTATTTGATGGATATTTGGGGGGGGGGCAAGCGCCCCCTTGCCACCCCCGAATCCCGCCCATGCATAAGTACATACTGAACCTCTTCATATCATGTCCATTACTCCGTTCTTGTTTGCGTCCTCCTGTAATGACAATACACTCCTCTCGACACATTCCATTGTAGCGATGCGTGTGGCTTATTTCGTTGCCGAGTTATGACAGTTTCCAGGTTGGAAAACAAGTTACTTTTATCATCTCAAGTTGTCGTGCGCAAGAGGAGTCGCAGCTCACAGCATTCCCGAGTCACACGCCTTCCGACTATTACGCGTCGAGTCACACGCGTTTAAAATCTTACCATTTTACTTCCATATTCCTTAAGGAAATGGAAGTATGGTGATGGCAAAAAAAATCGTGTTCGAGATTATTGCAGATTCTGATTGTACTACACTCAAAACATGAAAAAAGTCGTTTTTCGAAAAGTGTCTGTGTGTCTATCTGTCTATCTGTGTGTAGATTTTTTCCCTATGGCAAACGATAACAGCCGCAAATTCAAACAGAATCAAATAATTTTTTGCATACAGCCCTGATTTGTAGAGTACTCACGATCTATTGTTTTTGGTGAAGATCGGTTGAGGGAAAGGGGTAGTTTACCTGCAACAGTTTTTTTTATCAAGGGTAATTTTTTTTTGGCAAACGATAACAGCCGAAAATTCAAACAGAATTAAATAATGTTTCGCATACAGCCCTGAATTGTAGAATTCTCAAGACCTATTGTTTTTGGTGAAGATCGGTTAAGGGAAAGGGTAGTTTACCTGCAACGTTTTTTTAACAAGGGTATTTTTTATGGCAAACGATAACAGCCGCAAATTCAAACAGAATCAAATAATGTTTTGCATACAGCCCTGGTTTGTAGAGTACTCAAGACCTATTGTTTTTGGTAACGATCGGTTAAAGGGAAGGGGTAGTTTACCATCAACGTTTTTTTATCAAGCGTATTTTCTATGGCAAACGATAACAGCCGCAAGTTCAAACAGAATCAAATAATTTTTTGCATACAGCCCTGATTTGTAGAGTACTCACGATCTATTGTTTTTGGTGAAGATCGGTTGTGGGAAAGGGGTAGTTTACCAGCAACAGTTTTTTTTATCAAGTGTAATTTTTTTTGGCAAACGATAACAGCCGCAAATTCAAACAGAATTAAATAATGTTTCGCATGCAGCCCTGAATTGTAGAATTCTCAAGACCTATTGTTTTTGGTGAAGATCGGTTAAGGGAAAGGGTAGTTTACCTGCAACGTTTTTTTAACAAGGGTATTTTTTATGGCAAACGATAACAGCCGCAAATTCAAACAGAATCAAATAATGTTTTGCATACAGCCCTGATTTGTAGAGTACTCAAGACCTATTGTTTTTGGTAAAGATCGGTTAAAGGGAAGGGGTAGTTTACCTGCAACGTTTTTTATCAAGCGTATTTTCTATGGCAAACGATAACAGCCGCAAATTTAAACAGAATCAAATAATTTTTTGCATACGTGCCTGAATTGTAGAGGACTCAAGGTATTTAGATTTTGGTGAAGATCGGTTAAGGGGAAGGGGTAGTTTACCTGCAACCTTTTACGTTTTAACAAGAGTAAAGTACTTGAAAATTTATTTAAACTTTTTGAAACAATGGTAATTGTTAAAAATAAAATAATTTTGTTGCCAGGCAATAAAATTATAATTTTTTCATTTTAATGTAATATAATATTTTTCATTTAATACAGCAATAAAAAGGCAGGTAAGACACAGCCTGGCTGTTTGGCTGAAAATGATTTTAAATATAAATCTTAGAATATGGAAGTCATGTATGGTTCTCCATACCGATATTTTTCTATGGCAAACGATAACTGCCGCAAATTCAAACAGAATCAAATAATTTTTTGCATACAGCCCTGATTTGTAGAGTACTCACGACCTGTTGTTTTTGGTGAAGATCGGTTGAGGGGAAGGGGTAGTTTACCTGCAACGGTTTTTTTTATCAAGGGAAATTTTTTTTTTGGCAAACGATAACAGCCGCAAATTCAAACAGAATCAAATAATGTTTCGCATACAGCCCTGAATTGTAGAGTTCTCAAGACCTATTGTTTTGGTGAAGATCGGTTAAGGGAAAGGGGTAGTTTACCTGTAACGTTTTATGTTTTATCAAGGGTATTTCCTATGGCAAACGATAACAGCCGCAAATTCAAACAGAATCAAAAGATTATTTGCATACAGCCCTAAATTGTAGAGTTCTCAAGACCTATTCTTTTTGGTGAAGATCGGTTAAGGGAAGGGGTAGTTTACCTACAACGTTTTTTTAACAAGGGTATTTTCTATGGCAAACGATAACTGCCGCAAATTCAAACAGAATCAAATAATTTTCTGCATACAGCCCTGATTTGTAGAGTACTCAAGACTTATTGTTTTTGGTGAAGATCGGTTGAGGGGAAGGGGTAGTTTACCCGCAACGTTTTTTATCAAGCGTTTTTTCTATGGCAAACGATAACTGCCGCAAATTCAAACAGAATAAAATAATTTTTTGCATACATCAGTGAATTGTAGAGGACTCAAGGCCTTTAGATTTTGGTGAAGATCGGTTAAGGGGAAGGGGTAGTTTACCTGCAACCTTTTACGTTTTTTTAACAAGAGTAAAGTACTTGAAAATTCATTTAAACTTTTTCAAACAATGGTAATTGTTGAAAATAAAATAATTTTGTTGCCAGGCAATAAAATTATAGTTTTTTCATTTATGTATTTTTTTCTCAGTTATGTACTGTTTACGTTTCCATTTTATTATTATGACTACCGCAGTAAAAAGGCAGGGAACACACACACACACACACACACACACACACACACACACACACACACACACACACACAGTTCGCGTTATTTCTGGCCTCATTCATGTTTATTTTCTTACATTTGCACGGTTTTTAAATGGAAAGTGCCGAACCCATACCAACATAACGCATGCAAGCCGAAAAAATGGACATCAATTTGCTTCCTGTGGATCGCTGGGCAGTGTAACTGCACGTGTTTACAGAGGAACGATTCATAGACAGACTTTTTGTCTTTAGGGAATGAACCCTCTGCAAGATGCTGAGGGTCCATGAGTGACTTCGGAGCGCTCCTTCTTTTCCGCGTGTTTGTTCTGTGAAACGTACACTGTAGATTCACAGCTTTACTCTAAGCAACGCTCAATAGGAAATGTTGAAAATTTTTGTCCACGGTGTACCCTCATACACACTAAACCTGCTCTGATGTTTTAATTACGGACATCATAATATTAAAACTCTGGAAACTTGAGCACTACTTAATGGAGATCAATCATTATCTTATACAAGCCATTAATTTTATGCATATATTTTATATATATATGTGTACAACGTTATCGGCAACAAAGAAGTAATTTTTGTTAAAATTCCTTCCCGGGATGTTTGGCCGTAGTCCAATGTTTTCTACAAAACCAGACGTTTCGGCAATGCCGTCGACTTCCATCATCAGTGAAAATCGAGTGCGATAACGTGAGGTGGTATACGTTAGTGACCACAGTACTGTGGTTAAGGCTGAAGCAGTAAGTAGAAAGAAGTAGTTTCTATGGTAATATTTCATTTCGAAAATGATTTTAAATATAAATCTTAGAATATGGAAGTCATGTATGGTTCTCCATACCGATATTTTCATTGAAGAATGGACTAGAAAGGCGGGAATTATTAGCAGTGTTCGGGTGGAGGCGTTGTTATAACCCCCAGAAAGACACGCCACGCTGCACGCTGGAGACAGTTCTAACCTGTAACGGGCATAAATGTAGGCTAGCGAGGATTCAAACCTCCGAATGGGCGGAAAGGCGGGTTAGCGAGAATTTTAACCTCCGAACGGGCGGAAAGGGGGAGTGAGCGAAAATTCTAACCTACGAACGGGCGGAAAAGCGGGTTAGCGGAAATTCTAACCTCGAATAGAAAGGTGGGCTAGCGAGAATGCTAACCTCCGAACAGACAGAAAGATAGGCTCTCTAGCCCGCCTTTCTACCCATTATATTTTTTGTTAGCCCTTCAAAAGACACACATACACAAAAACACACACACATGCAGAAACGTGTGTAAACACATGCACGCACACAAATATGAAAAATTATATAATCTGAAGGGGACCTCGGTTTTTCTACTGCCCAAGGGCCCCCAAAATGGTTAATTATCACGGCACTGGATGTTATAATTCCCGGGGAAGTTCTTTATTTTATCAAGTGATTAACTTTACATTACATATAGCATAGCTTGAAAAAGTTACACTATGCATGAAAACTAGATTTGAAATGCCTTGTCAAATACTGCACAAAGCTACAGCTCACTGATCTGTAATTTATTTGATGGATATTTGGGGGGGGGGGGCAAGCGCCCCCTTGCCACCCCCGAATCCCGCCCATGCATAAGTACATACTGAACCTCTTCATATCATGTCCATTACTCCGTTCTTGTTTGCGTCCTCCTGTAATGACAATACACTCCTCTCGACACATTCCACAGTAGCGATGCTTGTGGCTTATTTCGTTGCCGAGTTATGACAGTTTCCAGGTTGGAAAACAAGTTACTTTTATCATCTCAAGTTGTCGTGCGCAAGAGGAGTCGCAGCTCACAGCATTCCCGAGTCACACGCCTTCCGACTATTACGCGTCGAGTCACACGCGTTTAAAATCTTACCATTTTACTTCCATATTCCTTAAGGAAATGGAAGTATGGTGATGGCAAAAAAAATCGTGTTCGAGATTATTGCAGATTCTGATTGTACTACACTCAAAACATGAAAAAAGTCGTTTTTCGAAAAGTGTCTGTGTGTCTATCTGTCTATCTGTGTGTAGATTTTTTCCTATGGCAAACGATAACAGCCGCAAATTCAAACAGAATCAAATAATTTTTTGCATACAGCCCTGATTTGTAGAGTACTCACGATCTGTTGTTTTTGGTGAAGATCGGTTAAGGGAAAGGGGTAGTTTACCTGCAACATTTTTTTAACAAGGGTATTTTCTATGGCAAACGATAACAGCCGCAAATTCAAACAGAATCAAATAATGTTTTGCATACAGGCCTGATTTGTAGAGTACTCAAGACCTTTTGTTTTTGGTAAAGATCGGTTAAAGGGAAGGGGTAGTTTACCTGCAACGTTTTTTTATCAAGCGTATTTTCTATGGCAAACGATAACAGCCGCAAATTCAAACAGAATCAAATATTTTTTTGCATACGTCCCTGAATTGTAGAGATCGCAAGGACTTTCTATTTTGGTAAAGATCGGTTAAGGGGAAGGGGTAGTTTACCTGCAACCTTTTACGTTTTAACAACAGTAAAGTACTTGAAAATTCATTTAAACTTTTTCAAACAATGGTAATTGTTAAAAATAAAATAATTTTGTTGCCAGGGAATAAAATTATAATTTTTTCATTTTAATGTAAATTATGTATGAGTTAATATCTTTATATACATAATTCTTCTGTACGTGTGTATGTCACTGAACTCCTCCATGTATAAAATAATATATCGTTCGTGGCAGGTAAGCATATCTCAGTTATGTAATGTTTACGTTTCCATTTTATTATTATGCCTACAGCAATAAAAAGGCAGGTAACACACACACACACACACACACACACACACACACACACACACACACACACACACACACACACACACACACACACACACAATTCACGTTATTTCTGGCCTCATTCATGTTTATTTTCTTACATTTGCACGCTTTTTAAATGGAAAGTGCCGAAACCCACACCAACATAACGCGTGCAAGCCGAAAAAATGGACATCAATTTGCTTCCTGTGGATCGCTGGGCAGTGTAACTGCACGTGTTTACAGAGGAACGATTCATAGACAGACTTTTCGTCTTTAGGGAATGAACCCTCTGCAAGATGCTGAGGGGCCATGAGTGACTTCGGAGCGCTCCTTCTTTTTCGCGTGTTTGTTCTGTGAAACATACACTGTAGATTCGCAGCTTTACTCTAAGCAACGCTCAATAGGAAATGTTGAAAATTTTTGTCCACAGTGTACCCTCATTCACACTAAACCTGCTCTGATGTTTTAATTACGGACATCATAATATTAAAACTTTGGAAACTTGAGCACTACTTAATGGAGATCAATCATTAACTTATACAAGCCATTAATTTTATGCATATTTTTTATATATATGTGTACAACGTTATCGGCAACAAAGAAGTAGTTTTTGTTAAAATTCCTTCCCGGGATATTTGGCCGTAGTCCAATGTTTTCTACAAAACCAGACGTTTCGGCAATGCCATCGACTTCCATCATCAGTGAAAATCGAGTGCGATAACGTGAGGTGGTATACGTTAGTGACCACAGTACTGTGGTTAAGGCTGAAGCAGTAAGTAGAAAGAAGTAGTCTCTATGGTAATATTTCATTTCGAAAATGATTTTAAATATAAATCTTAGAATATGGAAGTCATGTATAGTTCTCCATACCGATATTTTGCTTTGTCACACCATATCCTTGCCATACCGCTTTCAAGAATGTACTCTACCCCAAAAATTTAGAAATTTTTTTACTAAAATGGCGAGTTAAATTAGGGCCACCATATTTTTCAGATCCAAAACGAGATTTCGTCCTTTCACATTTTATTTATAATTATAAAACACAAGTTTTCAGATGAAAAATCTCGACGATTTTCTAAGAACCAATCATTTGCTATTTGATAAATTTAAGTTGATTTTATTTTTGTCTTCATTCGGTATCTCAAACTCTTGGGTCTAAAAGTAATTTATTTTTACTATTATTACAGAACACAATGATAATGAACAAAATTGCTCGAAAGCGCTTATCCGAAGTCACTGAACAATTGGAAAGCAAAAATAGTAAAGTTCTACATAAAAATCAACAGTCCACTAATAAACTTCGTTACTTAAACAATTATCTTCTGTTAAACATTTTAATACATTTAATGACTATTTTGAAACCGCGTACTTGATTACATAAAAAATATAATTATGTTTTCAAGAAAAAATTAACTTCATATGTCTAGGGGACAATTTTTTATACGATTTTGGCAGGGGGGGATACCTTGTATCCCACCCCCGTGAATCCACCTCTACGTTATTGCTGAAGCCCCAATTTCGTTTTACGCTCAGCCCTAGAGATCTGTATCCGTCGCAGTGCACAATTTCACACATAATAAATGTACAAAGAAGCATTAAACAAAAACAGCTGACCAACAATAACTGCATATTTATAAATTTAAATTGACCTACCCATGGAAATAATAATTTGTTTTTTTTTAATATTTGGAACGGCCGGCAAAAAAATATGTATCTTATCGAAATTCTAGAGTTTTTGTCCAAAGAAGAAACCAACAAGGAGTCCCACAAAACACCTGAGAAGTTGTTAACTAAACGAATACCAAGATTCTCAGATATAGCCTATGTGTTACAATTGTATCAATAAAACAACAGACAAGAACATAAGAAATTCTGACAAGGCCTACTTATTGAATTAAAAAATAATAATAACAAAATACGATCATTAGATAAGTAGAAGAATGCAGAAAACTTATCATTTTACAATTTCTGTAGAGAAATTTCTCAATGTAAAGAAAGTTTACATCAACTGGCATTCCATATGTAGATTCCACACTGTGTATTATTAAAAAAATGTTAAGCCGATAAACTTATTTGCAACAGTCGCCTTTAAAGACAAGCAACAGGATGAATTTTTTAAAATATTTTAATACGGTTTTTCGCTGAATTCTTATTTTGAAAACATATTTGTAGTTAGCGTTTTCTTTGTTTTACGCTCATCTTGGAAATGACGTAAGCCATGAAACCCAAAGCTGTGACGACAATCCTTATTAAAAAAAGTTTTAATAGGCCTACTCTGCTACAGGTTGAGATTGTCTAAGAATGGAATCGTTTCTTTTTCTAAGTAAACGACGACTTAAGGGGCTATTCAACTCCGTCGTCCGCCGTTACTCCTCGTTCCGAGCTTCAAATAAGTTCCGGGACAACGATAACAGGCGGTTTTTTTAAACGTGGCGTACTATTGGGGCTAGTAGGAAAGAGAGAGGGAGGCACACACGCGCACGCATTCACGCATAAATGCTCAAATTTTTCTTGTTATATATTTTATATTATTATTAATAATAAAACTTTTTACAATAATATATTTTATTTTGTAAAATACAGTGTCTCAATAGCATTCAGCTATCATCATCAGATACAAATACCCGTTAACTCAAAAACGTTAGGTTCTTATTTTTAACTGTTATTGTGTTATAAGCACTGTATATACACATTAAACGTTGTTTTCCTACACTGTGGCTTTTATTTATTTAAGCAGTAAACTAAAAACCAAAAACCGTTGTCATCTAACCTCACAAATGAAAACAACACGTATTTTCGCTTTGCATTAAGAAATAAGACAATTTACAATTAGTACACTCTTTCTTTTACACATCGTAATATCATTTTCTATATAAGTAACTCGATGTTTCTTGCAGTAATTATATAATACGTGATGTTTTCAATTTGTTTCTTCTGCAAGTAATATAATTTTGTATATTCAGTGAAACGTGCGTCAGGTGTTAAAAAGAATATACAAAATTATACTACTTGCAGAAGAAACAAATTGAAAACATCACAAATTACATCGTAATATATCGAAACAATTGCATATTAAAAACATCGAAAATGTACTGCAGGAACGGATAAAGATACAGTTCCGATGCCGCTAAATAGCATTTGTTTATGTACTTGTTACTATGGTAATTAATTCTGGTCTCCATGGTGTTGTTGATATCTTACACGCGTCAAGAAAAGGGCATAAAAGGGCCTAAATCGTGCAAACGGGGCAGAATATCAAATTCCAAATTAGACAGTGTTTTTCGCCTTGTGTCAAAGGTTACCTGTGCAAAATTTGGTGGCAATTGGTGTAACGGTGTGGATTTATATTCAGTACAAAGAAACACAACCTCAGGCTTTGAGTTTTATATAGATTAAATTATAAATTGAATTATAGTTTACATATTAAAAACCCTATATTGAAACTTCTTTATGGGTCTGAGAATTGGACTTTAACGAAAGGCCACGCCAGTCGTTCCAAACGGCTGAAATGAGATTTCTCAGGCACGATATAGGCCTACTCTCCCTGATCGTAGAAGAAACAGATATACAACAGGAACTGAATATTATGAGTATACTCGACAGGAATTGCCCAGTATCGGCTGAATTGCTGGGAGCATCTTTGCAGAACGGATGACTGTCGCATCCCCAAACAACTATGGAACTATAAGCCGAGGGGACGGAGAGGTGAGAACGTCCGAGGAAGCGCTGGAGTGACAAGCTTGTTTGAGACCGGAGTGAATCATCCTTGGTTTAATCCTTGCAGATGATGACACCATCTTATTTGCATTTTTCACTCTATGCAGCTACTTTAGTAATAATAGTAATAATAATATTTTTATTTTCAATAATTTTCTAAAATTCATTAAAGTCGTACGCTACTCTGAAGTATATTTGACTTACGTAAAGATTTTTTTACCCTGTAGCCGTACTTCCTCTTTCTGAACGCCACCCATTCTTATTTAAAGAAAATATCCTTTCGGCAACTGCTGAAGTCTCAGGTAAACAAAAAATAAAGTCAATCAATTGAGCAGACTGATAGGCTTCTCTTGTACAGAATTAGAATGTTTGAAACATACATTTTCATCTATATCCGTGACAACTCCTTATCTTTAAAATTTGTGTAGGTTATAGAAACCTGACGGGGCCATCTAGTAGGACTGCCTTCTTTAGTCGTAAACGATCGCATTTACGACCTTAAAAGGGTCGCTTATTGTTCCAAAATACAATGACTGCAGGTATAACAGGTAAAATTTAGGATGGCCCCGTGAAATTGTTTGAGGTACATTATAAAATAAAATGAGCGTACTAGGATTGAACAATAACCAATCAAAGCCTCCCACCTTAAGGTAGAGCTACTAAAGAAGTTGAAAAACTCCAACACTTTTCCAAAAAAACTTGTCATCATAATTGACACTTCCGCGGCGTGCACGCCAACGAGGTTACGACTGTGTGCTGCACAAGGCATAAATTTAGCAAGGTCGTTTAGTTGGGATATGTGCGCTTGAACGCCTTCATATTTTCCTGCCATGTTTGAGCCGTTGTCAAAGCCTTGACCACGACAGTTCTGAATATCCAAGCCGTCATTGTTTAGCTTTTGCAATATTTCTTGTGATAATCCTCTTCCTTTTTTCTTGCGACTTATGATGAAGTCCACAAAACTTTCTTCAACTGAGCATTTCCCATCCTTAATGTTAACATACCTTATTATTTCACTCATTTGTTCTAAATGTGCTGTGTCCGGGGTACAGTCAAACATAATAGAGAAATACTTGGCACTTTTTACATTCTTCAGTATTTCAGATCGAACCTTATTTCCCAAAATGTCTATGACCTCATTTTGAATTAGAGGTGAAAAATAGCTTGTGACATGTTTTCCACTTTTAACATTTTCTATGTGCTTAGATAGTTGAGGATTGTAGTGACTAATGTACTCAGAAATACACCACAGTTGCTGTCACTGATCAAATCGGAACCTCCTCTTAAAGGTAAGTTATTCCTGGCACAATGGAGAATTACATCCACAATACATTTGAGAACATTGCACCACTTTTCTGCTTCAGCTTGTATCAATGTTTGATGTTCTGCATCAACAGATCTACTAGTTTTCAGTCCAATTTCTAATTCTTTCCAATCGACATAAGAATGTCGGTGAGGTATCGACCTTTCGTGATTGACAATAAATGGGTTCAAGTGTCTCCAATCATTGAATCCCTCATCAATATTAGAGAAAGCAGATTTGTCCTTTTTGTCGTCTTTTGAAAAGAGAAGGCAAGGGAAACAAAACAGTGCGTCCTTAGACTGGCTGTACAACAACCATTGCCTTTTTACTTTTTCCCCGTTTGGTAGAATTTTATAAAGCCATTTCTGAGAAAAGTGTCTTCCATCATCTGCACAGGGGAATTTGTAGCTATCTAAGTCAATTGTTTGTGGGCCTCGTTCAACAAGTTTACAACGAACTGTGTCTGATCGAAAATTTGCTGGCCATTTTTTGGGATCCTTGTAGATAATTTCTATTCCCACATCAGTAGTATTTAATGAATCATTTTCATTATAATTAGAGTAGTAGATTGACACATCATTTTTCAAGATCAGTAGATTGCCTGCCCATTGTGGAATGACTTAGCTCAGGATCACTTCCTTCTTCAAAATCAATGACGTTTGTGACGAACTCCATTGGAGTGATCTGGCTGTGGTTGTCTTCTGAAACAATCTCAGTCTTGCTATCTTCTTTTTCATTTTCTCCTTCCTTTTCTTCTTGGTCATCTTCTTTTTCTTCTTCTTCTTGAAGTGCATTACTATTACTGGTACTATCACTTTCACCTACTTCTTTCTCATTTCGCAACCAATTTCCAAGCGCCGATGCTAATTTTTCGTTGTCTTCTTCTTTTCGTTTTTTTATTTTTTTAAATTCACTTCCAGAAGGTTTTGTTGGGCCCATTTCTGAAACAAACCATTCCCATTTAATTTACATTGTATTACAGTTGTAAATGGCTGCCATTTAAAAACTACTCGACCGATCTCAAACATTAACGAACTCCGCCAAGATATTGTGCCCACTGCCCAAGTACCTGTGTGCCAAGTTTGGTCATAATCGGTAAATTTGTTTGGGCGCTGCCGCTGTCATTGTCATTGTTACAGACACACAGACGGCCAAAAAGTTTTTTTGAATCCTGAGTAATAGGATTACACGGAAAACCCGAAGCACTGTAAATACAAGTGAGCCTCTCGCGGTAAGAAAAAAGAAACGATGTCTGCGACGTTTTAACGCTATCACCGAATTTTTCGGTGAACGCAACTGTCTGCACTGAACATAAACACGAAATATTACGAAATACGTGTTTATGTTCAGTGCCGACAGTTGCGTTCACCGAAAAATTCTGTGATAGCGTTAAAACGTCGCAGACATCGTTTCTTTTTTCTTACCGCGAGAGGCTCATTTGTATTTACAGTGCTTCGGGTTTTCCGTGTACGCGATCGCTCATCCAATTATAAAAATAAAATTGATACCATATTCATGAAACTTGTGATTGAAATATTTACGTAAACTAATTTTGAAATCGGGACTATTTTAGTCAGCAGACTTGCGCAACAAAATCAGCTGACACTTGCTGAAAATTGGACATTTTCAACCACGACCACTTCCGCTATGAACCAACAGGAATATAAGTTATACCAATGGAGCGGGCCCTATCTTCTTCTTTCTTCCGGTATTTTTTTTATTTTCTGTAGGTCTAGAAAATGAAACGGCGAACACAGTGATATTAGTTAGGCCTATTTGGCTTTGTCAGTCTGGCAGTAAAGACAGAACGAATGTTGGGAAATTATTTCTGACAGCTGGAGTCAAGTTTCGCACGGTAATCTCCATTGATTGTTTGATTCACTGACGTTTTCGTGATGTTGAAGAGTAAATAGTATAATTAATATATTGTTTTGCAATAATACCGTGTTATAATAATAATAATATGTAGTGTTTTCAAAAACTGTACAAAAAGGGAAAAAATAGGCCGCCACGCCACCACGGGGAATAACATGCGCCAATTCTAGGGTTAATGTAGACTAAGCTATGGTACATTTTATTTATTGTTTATTGTATAATAGACACAAATATAGACAGTTCACGTACAGTAACTTTTAACAATCTGAAACTGAAAGATTTTTTCCAATAACGTGGAGTTTTTATTTGCTTGACAAATTGTACCAATCTAACTCTAAAAAAAGATATTTTTCATGGTCAATTTTGCGCCCTCTTTGTACCTGCGCCCTTGGCGGGGGCACATCTCGCCACCGCCTAGTTATGGCCCTGTTCTCAGGTTATTAGTCATCGGCGGCTGGCGCTCATAGGACTATGCCTTATAAAAGCCATGCAAACTACAAATGGTTGAAGGTGTAACTCTAAAACAATCTCTGAAAAATAGCCTCAGTTTTCAATTCTTGAGACTATTTCCAAAAACAGTAAAATATTTTAAATATTCCTAACTAGGAAATATATTGTAGGGTGTTTAAAGCTTCATTCGGCCCCTTGGAAATAAACGTAAGAGTAGCCTATGGGAGGTGAGAGGAGGCGCTAAAATATAATTAGCCTAGGGGGCCAAAATATAATTAGCCTAGGGCGCCAAGATACCTTAATCCGGCCCTGAACATACCTACAATCATGTGCATTATTTACATATGCAAACTAATCTATGCCGCATTTTCGATCATCTCTCTTATCCTTAACCCATATTTCACGGGTTATTAGGAGTAGGGAGTATTTTATTAGGAGTGAAAAGGAGATTAATGCTGGCAGGGAGAGCTGATTTTAATGTTTATTCTCGAAGTATTTCTTACTCATTTGATGTATAAGGTAAATATTTGGCTTTTAATTATTTTTGTTAGCAGTATTCATTGTTAAGTCAAATGCGGTAACGTTCGAAATAATAACGTATAAGATTGATTAACGTGTCTACTCCAGTTATTTTGATTTTCAGTTATTCATACTTTACAATGCCAATGAGAAAATCATCTATTTACACAACATCGAAAACGCAACAAGAATGTGACGAAATGCTTGCAGCTTGACGAAGTAGGTTAACAAATGTTAGAGAGTTACTGCAACCGCTGAACAAAATTCTTTGAGGTGGAATAATAAATTAAATATAATGGTTTTAATTATCCATGTATCCACTACCAGTATACAAATGAAAATGACATAGGACTGATGAATTTTGTTTGTCCTCACTTTAAAGGACATGTGCATACTTTAATGAGAATGATGAATCGGCCTGAAGCACTACTGTGGTTATAAATAAAAAATATATATTTAATACATGTTAACATAATCTGACCACCATAATTTAAACTTGCTTTTGTCTAGATATTCTTCTTTCTTAGGCTTTAGATTGTTTGATATGTACTAAACTTATTTTTGTAAATGGTAAGTTTTATGGATATATATTATCACAATTATTGTGAAACCTGATATTCTGAACTCCTTTGTTAAAATGAGGCTAGCCTGTATAACTGGCTGAACTTTGTACTGTTGAGGGATAACAAAACTCACGACTACATGGTGATCCTTTAGTCTAGATCTACATCAAGAACAAGAACTTCTTCTTCTTCATCACCAGATCCTTCTGCCTCTCAGCGTCAGGTTGTAGGAAGCCTTCGTCCATCTATTCCTATCCATACATGCAGCCACAAGATAATCATTAGAAAATAAAAACAGGTGTTCTAAAATCTAAACATAACAGATCTAAATAAAATGAGTTTCACACTGCCAAAGAATGTTGCAGGTACTTTTAGGAAGCTATGGGGACTGATGGTATGAAGGACATTCAAGCCATTGAACAATAACTTTGTACTGTATAATAGCTTGATGTCACTGCTTGGTCCCTGGCAGTCACAAATAATAAGCGGTTTCAAAGTCAATAGCATAATGAAATAAGTATTCTAAACAGAATATGTAATAATACTTGGATTTTGTTGCCCATGACGTGTCCGTTAATTAACTAAATATAATTAAATCGCTACCGACTCGGAACACACAAAGTTTTTTATAGGTAAAAACGTAAAAGTTTTACCTCATAGCCTGAACCAGTTTTCACTCTTAAAAAGCTTCTTCACAGGCTGCTGCTGGGAGCACTGTCTGTCTTGTTCTTAGCGACGGTATCCACTTTTGAAGTATCGATGTTGTTCTGTGTGTGTGTGTGTGGATATGTTCAAATAATGCGTGTGATTTGAATTGTGTCTGTTCGTTTAGGATGTCATTTTTATGTGTTTTCGTGTGTTTGTATATTTCCAATTGTTCAAGAGTGTCTAGTTTTCGGCCTTTTGTGTGTACACGTAGAATATCCATGTTATTGTCGATGTTTTTGTATGTGTGGTTTGCTTCAATGAGGTGGTTTGCAGAGGTGGATTCGGTAGTGCCTTTGTGTGTTCAATGTATCTTTGTTTGAAGCTACGTCCTGTCTGGCCTATGTAGAATTTGTTGCAATCTGAGCAGTTTAGTTTGTAAACACCAGGTAGATCGAATTTGTTTTGTACTTTGTTTGTGTGTGAATGCACACAAACAAAGCACAAAACAAATTCGATCTACCTGGTGTTTACAAACTAAATTACTCAGATTGGAACAAATTCTACATAGGCCAGACAGGACGTAGCTTCAAACAAAGAAACATCGAACGCACAAAGGCACTACACTCCACTACCAAATCCACCTTTGCAAACTGCCACATTGAAGCAAACCACACATACAAAAACATCGACAATAACATGGATATTCTACACATACACACAAAAGGCCGAAAACTAGACACTCCTGAACAATTGGAAATATACAAACACACGAAAACACATAAAAATGACATCCTAAATGAACAGACACAATTCAAATCACACGCATTATTTGAACACGTCACACCCCCACACACACACAACAACTTTTGATCCTTC
This sequence comes from Magicicada septendecula, assembly GCA_034769895.1. Taxonomy (NCBI): domain Eukaryota; kingdom Metazoa; phylum Arthropoda; class Insecta; order Hemiptera; family Cicadidae; genus Magicicada; species Magicicada septendecula. The sequence goes on from CM068369.1 coordinate 155,043,684, forward strand.
AAAAGTTGATACCGTTGCCAAGAACAAGACGGACAGTGCTCCCAGCGGCAGCCTCTGAAGAAGCTTTTTAAAAGCGAAAACTGGTTCAGGCTATAAGGTAAAACTTTTACGTTTTTACCTATAAAAAACTTTGCGTGTTCCGAGTCGGTAGTGATTTAATTATATTTTGTAATAATAGTAAAAGTACTTACCAAAATTAGACAGTCTTACCAGTATTGTTACAACAGGTGTCACTGATCATCATATGGTACAGTGGAAAACAAAATACACGACACCAATGAAGTCACTAATAACTAGCTTTAATTGATCACAAATAACAATTTGTAATCAACTTGTACAATCATTCCAGTTAGATTTGCCCACACGCAATAATAATATCAAATAAGTTCCACACTAATTATAACACAATAACACTTCATACAATACTTGGTCAAGCACTCAACCCGTGCTAAGGAAATTGCTCACTGTCCACTGATTCACAAAGCCAGCCTCTATATCTATATATGTAGCGCACGTGTTCTAGAATCTTTCCATCCTTACTTAGGTGTGTCAGCTAATGCCTTATTTCAAGTGTGCTCTGGAAGAATCTGGAACATACTTAAGCGCGGCCTCTACTGAGGTTACACCTGCTTGACTACGGGGGACGGGTGGAAGGACATGCTCGTTATTCGAAAGGGTCCTCGTTACATTATTAAAAAAAGACTTGTTATAAAAAAAAGAATAACAATAAAATTAGCAAAACAATTTAAACTCTTATGAAAAACTCTCCCCAATTCACTTAAAGCACTGCTTAGCGGAAGAAATGGGCAACATTCAGAAGTACTAGCACTCCTTGGGGCCAAACGCCAAACAAAATAACCAAAGGAATCTAACTTAACCTTTCTCATTTTCTGTGTGTACTTTTTTTGTAAACCTTTAAAACATTTGAAAATTAATGAAAAGTTTACGTTAACTAGTTGCTTTAGCAATACTTAACTTTTTTTGTTTTTTCTGTATATGGTAGGCCTATACAGTAGAACATCGATTATCTGAACATCCATTAACTGACAATCTATTATCCAAACTCCATAAAAAGTACAATTATGTACTGTACAGTAATGTACTGGACATGTGTAGACGTATTGGACATTTATTGAACATAAAAAATTGTATACTATAAGTTATTACAGTACTGTACAGTTATAACCAATGAAGAGACAGTTGAGTCATTAAATGAACGTGAAAACGAAAAAGATTCAGATGAAGACGGCGAAAATGCTACTAATACAAAACCACCCACGGTAGCAGAAGCTTTTGATGAACCTGAGACTGTTATAAATTGGGCCGAAACAGAAGACGAGATAGACTGTATTCAGCTTATGAATCTTAAATGACTTCAGTCTTCAGCAGCAAGAAAATGGGTATTAGTTTGAAGCAGACAATGATAGAACAATTCTTCAAAAAAGTGTAAATCCATGGTACTGTATGTTTTGTTTTGTTTTTTAATTAATTTTTTAGTACAATGTTTGTCATTAAACTCTAATTTTGTTTACATTAACTTTTGGTTTTTATTAATTACACTCAGTTTTAACTCAATGATTTTTAGCCTTGGTAATACACTGCAGTCAGTATACAGGTTGCTGTAATTATATAACAGTATGTTAGAAATTATTTTGTAATAAAAACCTTTGGTTCTGTAAAGATAAATAATGTTTGCAATTTACGATCTATTATCCAAAATATCGATTGTCCGAACAGGCCCTTGTCCTTCAAAGAGAGATTCAGATAATCGATGCTCTACTGTATTTGACTTTTCCCGTGACCTCAGCAAAACAAAAAGAATTATTCACAACGAGGTTATTGTTTACTATTTTATATCAAATTTAAAACTTTCCTACCAAGATCAGTTTCTTCAGAATTTAAATACATTTTTTAAAATAATAATATAACCAGTGGCGAAGCTAGTAGTTAATGAATGGGTAGGCAAAAATCTTATCTTAAATTTTGTTTATGGAATCTGTAAAAGGACGGTGGTTCAAATCGGACACTGAGGTAGCGTTTGCTGTAAGCGAATGGTTCCACAAACAGCCGTAAGAATTTTACTAGCAGGGAGTCTACAGGTTAGTGCAACAGTGGAACTCATGTCTTAATGTTATTGGAGACTTCTTTTAAAATCGTTGAATAAAAAATGCTTTACAGCTCTATATGTCTTTCTATTGAACAATCCTTATATAAGTTATACACAATAATACAAAGATTGAACTTCAAAATTTTAAACTTGATTAAGGGAAGTTTACCAGTAACGTTTTATGTTATAGCAAGGGTATTTTCTATGGCAAACGATAACAGCCGCAAATTCAAACAGAATCAAATACTTTTTTGCATACAGCCCTGAATTGCAGTGTTCTCAAGACGTATTGTTTTTGGTGATGATCGGTTTAGGGAAAGGGGTAGTTTACTAGCAACGTTTTATGTTTTAACATGGGTAATTTTTCATAGGACGACTGATAACTGCCGTAAATTCAATCAGAATCAAATAATGTTTTGCATACCTTCCTGAGCTATAGAGGATGCAGTGTCTATTAATTATGGTGAAGATCGGTTAAGGGTAAGGAGTAGTTTACCAGCAACATTTTATGTTTTAACAAGAGTAATTGTTTATATGACGAAATGATAACTGCCGCACATTCAAACAAAAGCAAATAATGTTTTGCATGCATCCCTGAATTGTAGAGGACTCAAAACCTATTGATTTTGGTGAACATCAGTTAAGAGAAAGAGAATAGTTTACTTGCAACGTTTTATATGATAACAAGGTTAATTTTTTCTATGACGAACGATAACTCCCGTAAATTCAAACGTAATCAAATAAGTTTTTGTGAAGATCGGTTAAATGAAAGGGGTAGTTTACCTGCAACGTTTTATGTTTCAACAAGGGAAAAATACTTAATTTTGATAATTAAAGTATCCTGAAAAGCAGATCATAATAATCCACTGTAGAAACGTAGATGAAATATCTATAAATGAAGAGGTGGGGGTAATTTTCTATAAACGAAGGGGGTAATTTTCTATAAATGAAATTATTTGTTTCAGGGGAAGGTGATAATTTTTATTTATAGGCCTATGTGATGTGTACTACGTTATCGGCAACAAAGAAGTAGTTTGTTGTTAAAATTCCTTCCCGAGCTGTTTGGCGTGGTCCAATATTTTCTACAAAACCAAACGTTTCGGCAGTACTATTGACTGTCATCATCAGTGAAAATCGAGTGGGCTAACGTGAGGTGCTATACGATAGTGACCACAGTACTGTGGGTAAGGCTGAAGAAAGAAGTATTTTCTAAGAAAATATTTCATTTCGAAAATGATTTTAAATATAAATCTTAGAACATGGAAGTCATGTATGGTTCTCCATACCGATATTTGCGGCTGTTATCGTTTACCACAGAAAAAAATTACCCTTGACAAAGAAAAACGTTGCCGTTAAACTACCCCTTCCCCTTAACCGATCTTCACCAAAAACAACAGGTCGTGAGTACTCTACAAATCAGGGCTGTATGCAAAAAATTATTTGATTCTGTTTAAATTTGTGGCTGTTACTGTTTGCCATAGAAAAAAATCTACAGACACACACACAGACACTTTTCGAAAAACAATTTTTTTCACGTTTTATGTGTAGTACAATCAGAATCTGCAATAATCTTGAACACGATTTTTTTTGCCATCACCATACTTCCATTTCCTTAAGGAACATGGAAGTAAAATTACCCTTGTTAAAAAATAAAATGTTGCCGGTAAACTACCCCTTTCCCTTAACCGATATTCACCAAAACCAACAGATCTTGAGAACTCTACAATTCAGGGTTGTATCCAAAACATTATTTGATTATGTTTGAATTTGCGGCAGTTATGGTTTGCCATAAAAAAATGCACCTTGATAAAAAAAACGTTGCTGGTAAACTACCCCTTTCCCTTAACCGATCTTCACCTAAAACGATAGGTCTTGAGTACTCTACAAGTCAGAGCTGCATGCAAAAAATTATTTGATTCTTTTTGTATTTACTGCTGTTATTGTTTGCCAAATAAAAAATCCACACACACACACACACACACACACACACACACACACACACACACACACACACACACACACACACACACACACACACACACACACACACACACACACACACACACACACACACACACACACACACACACACACACACACACACACACACACACACACATTTCGAAAAACTACTTTTATTCATGTTTTAATGTAGTACAATCAGAATCTGCAATAATCTCGAACACGATTTTTTCCCATCACCATACTTGAAGATGTCTCAAAAATTGAATCACTGAGTGTTTTAGAAAAAGAAAAACTTATTGATTTGCAATGTGATCCTTCTTTGAAGAAGACACTTACTGACTGTTCATTACCAGAGTTCTGGATTAGCATTGCCAAGGAATACCCGGAGCTGAGCGAAAAAGCAATGAAAGTTATAATTCCATTTGCTACCATTTATTTGAGGGAAACAGGTTTCTCAGCTTTGGCTGCGATTAAAAATAAATACAGAGCCAGACTAGATGTGACCAAAGAAATGAGAGTTGCTCTTACCAATATAACACCTCAATTTAACAAACTTTGTGACAAGAAACAGGCCCATCCAAGTCATTAGTTTTAAAGACTGCTACAACAACTATATGATATTATTGAAATATTTTGATTTACCATTTTATACTTCATGCTGTTAATGAACGTAACTATTGTTATATTTAAAATTCTGTGTAAAAAAAGCTCAAGCGAAATATTTGATATTTTTCAAAACAAATACTTCTGAATGAACAGACAATATTTAAACTCTCTGAAACACTGATTCTTAATTGACGTTATTTATTATTTATTTACAAAGTAATAATGATTTTTTATCAGAAACTGTGTATTTAAACTAAGAACATTGTTACTTTCATAACTGCAACAGTATTTAAATCAAAAATGTAATTGAATATTTACAACTGTTGTCTGTATTTATAATTTTATATGTAGTATAAATGGTGAAAATTTACCTAATAAACGACAGTTATCAAATACTTATATTTGCTATTTACCTTATTAATACCTTGTTAAATGTACGTGGCTACCACATTATGTGAGGGGGCGCGTTATGGTTCAATATTTCAAAGGGGGGCCCAAGACAGAAAGTTTGGGAACCGCTGGGTTAGTGCAACAGTGGAACTCATGTCTTAATGTTATTGGAGACTTCTTTTAAAATCGTTGAATAAAAATGCTTTACAGCTCTATACGTCTTTCTATTGAACAATCCTTATAAAGTCATACACAATAATACAACTGATTGAACTTCAAAATTTTAAACTTGATTAGTTTCTATATATATGTTTAATGTTACAAATAATTCAAATAACAATCTTGATCATCTGTTAGTTCAGCGGAATAACAGGGACACTTTTAATAACCGCATAAAATAAACACACTAATAAACAACACAGGCGCTTTAACTTAACTGTTTGGACCACAGAAGTGAGGCATGCCTCAACGCTCTATGTGTACAACGCAGGCAATCCCCCCTCCCTTCACTTCCCTATCACACCAACACATTGCTTACATACGATGTATACAAAAAATGCTGAGGCAAGTTCAGGTTGCCTCATTCGCTTTAAACGAGCTATGCCGAATCTCACCTGTCACCATCTAGCGGTCGCTCAGTAAAGCATGTTTTGGCTTAATAAATTCGACAGTCGCGGTAACAATGTATAATCTTTACGTTATGTAGTTCATTCGTATTTATAATTTTTATTCTACAGAATTTTTTAGGGTAGGCATTGCCTCAATGTAACTTCGCCACTGAATATAACACATTTAATAATATAAACAATAGAAAATATATCAACAAATCAACATGTATCACAGCAACTAACATTGATTTTTTTCATTTTACTCAAAATACTGATTTGTGCTTTTTTTAATCTCATATGTATTTAAAAATATAGTTTTACAATTAACGTATAACACGTGTGTGAAAGTTACAAAAGTGAATGAAGGGGACAACAAGAACAGGTAAAAATGGAATAATCACATTTAGACCACTGTAACATTTTATTTATTACTTAAAGGTATCTGTTGTTATCCAGTGGGTGGAATATGGCTCATGTCATCAAACGCATTCTTCTTCTTCTTCTTCTTCTTCTTCTTCTTCTTCTTCTTCTTCTTCTTCTTCTTCTTCTTCTTCTTCTTCTTCTTCTTCTTCTTCTTCTTCTTCTTCTTCAATTGGCAGTGACATCCTCTTGTGGGGTTTTGCCTTCTCAACAATGCTCCTCCATTCTGCCCTTTCCTTGGCCATTCCTCTCCAGTTTCATACTCAAAAGTTCCTTCAGGTCTTCTTCCATGCCATCTCTCCATCTCTTCTTAAGTCTACCCTTAATTCTTTCTGTGAAGGTTTCCACCCAAAAGTCCAATTCTACTCTAGTCCATGCATTTTATACATAGTGGTTTAATACCATTCACTATGTTTAAGCTCACTATGGTAGCTCCTCCTATTATTTGGTTGAGTTTATGATTCATTCAGATCCTCTGCATGCCATCACCATTTCTCATTGGTCCATATATCTTTTTTTACACGTTTTGCTCAAATATTCAATGTAGATGTTCGTCATTATCTGTTGTGGTTAATGCCTCACTACTGTAAGTTAATGCTTCATTATAGTTTTGTATAATTTCAATTTTATTTTTCGATCTATCAGTTTAGATGTCATTAACTTTTTGATCCATAGTAGCAGTGATTGCCTTATTGTATATGTGATTTAATTTCAGCAGTCATCTCGGCCTTGTCAATTTCAGGTCTTAAATAGGTGAAAACTTTAGCATGACTGAATATATACTTGGCAGTAGTAAAGTCATTATTATTAATATTTCTTTGGCTATTTTTCATGTTATTTGGTTTTACTTTTATTAATACATAGTCTTCTCTTAGATGTTACAACATATAATTTTTCCAATATATCCTTCAAAGCTGTTACAATTTTGGAAATTATTACCATGCTGTCAGCATAACCCCTTAATGGTATGTGACCAGATAATATGTCAGTTGATTTATTCAAAAAAAGTGCTGCTGACGAGATAATACGTTGCTATGATTTTACCAACTTATTTTGCTTTCTGAAGAAATATTTCAACATGGTTATGTGTAATGATGATTCCCCACTTTGCTGCTATGATGTGCTGTATTTCAAGTCATATCTCGTCTTTGCTTTATATAATTGAGCGCGATCTTGTACCAGATATTACATCACGGTACCAGACCATGTGGATTGTTCCATTTCTGTCTGTTTATGTTTGTGGCTGTGTTTCTCAAAACTCTATGTTAAAATAGTGTTAATAAAAAGTTAAAGAGAAAATCAGCCCTTTTTTTACATTGACCAAAACCCATGATGTCAAAAAAATCACCATTTGAAAATTTATATAAGAGGCACGTTTTCCATGTTTATACACTGTAACTGTATTTTTTAAGTATTAATTTTACAATAACAAGATGGAATATATACATTTTAAAGAAAAAAATTGAGCATTTTTAGGTCAAATTGTGGAATATATACATTTTAAAGAAAAAAATGGAGCATTTTTAGTCAAATTGTGGTCAATGAATTGTTAAGGGGATAAGCATATGAGTGAATTTAATTCCAGTACAACCACTCATTTCCAATACAACCACTGTCTCTAATGTCAAATTGAATAAGACTGTTGAAAGTGCATTACCCTGCCTAACACTGGTGTTAATATCAAAAGTACAGGTTAATTGATTACCTGTACTATTCACTCTGACTGCTGCTTTATACCCTCCTAATGTGGGATTGGTAAGTCTTAGCAACTTGGATGGTATACCTAATACCAGTGGCGGCTGGTACAGGGAGGGCAAAAGGGCGCAGCCCTCCCACTAAATCTGCAAATTAAACTTGTCAATAATATAACTATAATGTGTAGTATCCTTATTGAAAAATATTTTTGGGGCGACTAATAGCGATCACCCGATGTTTTTGGCATGGTCCCGCAGCTGGACGTTTTCGCTGTCGTCCTTCCTGCATAGGCGGGTCTTGCGGGGAATGGGGAAAGAGACGTGTACACATGTCTATGCTTTTAAATGAGCATCAGCCATTACAGGAAGGGCTCTCCCCACTGTCTGATTTCGCAGCTATTTTCATAGAGAACCGGAGCGTTGTTCAAAACTTCTCTGTTGCTGTTTAAAGTGTATATATTTTCTCTTGTTTTATATAGTTTTGATTGTGTTCTTGTTGTACTTTTTGTGTAAACGTAATGTTCTAATAATTTATTCTTTATTAGGCAGTGTATTCTGTGTACGATAGTGTTTTTGTCAAACCTTGCGTAGGCCTACATAAATGTGTAACTTATTCTGTGGAGGCCTGAGCCTGTGTGTTCTGTGCGTATTTGTTAGAAACGATTAAAATGGCTATGAATTCAGTAAGTAATATTAAACGTTTGATTGTTTCAAATTCACTTACTTACAAAAAGAAAATAGAACTAAAAAATTTAGGGCCACCAAAAACGAATTTAGATATTACAAAACAAAATTATAAAACGGACAGACCAGCATCAAGTAAAAAAAAACTACACAAGAAAATTTAATAGAAACTGTTACTTACATGCTGATTGGATATGTGGATGTGAGGTGATGAATTCCTTTTTTTCTTATGTATGTTTGGTGATGAACCTAAACAGTGATTCAGTCTGGACTGAAAATGGAATTAAGGACTTGAAACATTTGGGAGAAAAAATTAAAAAACATAAAATTAGTGAAACTCATATGAACAATTGTATTAAATATTCATTGTTAGCAAAAGTCAATATTAGTTGCCAGTTAGACAGTGCATATAGATTAAAAATTAAACAGCATAATGAAGAAGTCTCTAAGAACAGATACATCCTAAGTAAGTTAATTGACTGTGTAAAGTTTTGTGGAATATTTGAACTAGCTTTAAGGGGACATGATGAAACAAACACATCTGAGAATCCAGGTATTTTTAGGGGCTTAGTAAATTTAATGGCAGGCCTAGATAGCACCTTAAGAGAGCATATTGAAAAAACAAACAATAGGGTTTTCGTTGGTCTTTCTAAAACAATTTTAATGAAATTTTGGATTCTATTTATGAAGTGTGCATTGGACTAATAAAAAAAGAAATAAATGAAACTGACTACATTTCAATTGAAGCAGATGAAACCACGGATTGTGCCACTCTGTCACAAATTGTGTTAGTTGTGAGGTATGAATTGAACGGAAAATTATATGAGAGATTTATCAGTTTTGTCAGTCCACAAGATCACTCTCTGCTGAAGGTATTATTAATCCTATTTTTGAAGAATTAGCAAAATTAGAACTTGATAAGATGCCTAGTAAAATTATTGCACAAAGTTACGAAGGGGCAGCAGTAATGAGTGGAAAACATAACGGTGATCAAGCAAAAGTTAAAGCTGTGTACAAGAATGCCCATCAACTAAACTTAATTATTGAGAGCGCTGCATCACAAAACAAGCAAGTAAAAATATTTTTCTGTAATTTAGATGGCTTTACAACATTTTTTTCAAGATCTTCCAAGCGAACTGCCATACTTGATGAAGTAGTAAAGAAACCTCTCCCAAAATGTTCTAATACCAGGTGGAATTTTAAATCCCGTTGTGTGACAACAGTATTTATTCATAAAAATGACATTTCCGCTGTTCATGAAAAAATCATAGATGATGACAAGAGTGACAAGTCCACTGTTCAGAAAACACTAGGACTGAAAAACACATTAAATAATGATGATTTTAATTTTTGGTTAACATTTTTCAACAAAATTATGCCAGCCTGTGACATTTTGTTTAATCAATTAAAGTAGAAATTGACAGTATTAAAACACACCAGTATGTTGCCTCATTTAAGTCACACATTGAAAACGTCAGAGATTATATTGATTTTGATGCCAGTCTGTCTGCAACAAATGATTTTGGAGAATCATTACAAAATCCAAAAAGGTCACGTTTTGATGAAAGAAAGAAGACTGCAGCTAAAGAAGTTTGTGATATAATAGTTACCAACACAGACGACAGATTTTCATTTTCAGACCATTTAGCAATAGCAGTTTTGTTGCAACCAACCCTGTTTTCTAAACATCAGCTTATCTTTCCAGAAACACAGTTACAAATTGCTGCTAAACAATTTAATTTAAATGAAACTGCATTAAGACATGAACTGGTAGTTCTATACAGCAGGCCTGACTTCATAAAGGCAACTGGTGCATTGGTTCTACTCAATTTTGTATATGAAAACAATCTAGTTACTGTTTTTCCCGAACTCGTAAAACTATTAAAAATTATTTGTACAATCCCTATGACTACAGCAGAAAGTGAACGATGTTTCTCAACTCTCAAACGCATTAAAACATTTACACGTAATACAATGAAAGAGGACAGACTAAGTGCTCTGGGAATGTGTTCAATAGAAAAAAAAAATGTTAGAAATAACTCCTAACTTCAATGAATTAGTTATTGACCATTTTGCCAAACAAAAGGAGAGGAGAATGGATTTCATGTTCCAGCAAATAAACTAATCCAAGGTAGGGAATAAATATATTTTATTTAGTAATGCATGCATTTAATACTATAATATATTAATTATTTAAGTTTAGGAACGTGAACTGCTTAGGGTTATAAATAATTTCAGTTTCAAACACTGTTTAAATATTGGTAGTTTGCAAGGTAGGTTTTTGATATTAACAATACTTTTAGTAGTGAAGCAAAAGATTCAATTTTACAATTATTTGATGATAATAGCAATAATTTAGTTTCTACTGGTGACTTTTTTATATATGGGTACAACAAAATTTTGCCCCCCCCCCCAGTCAAAAACATTACCGGTACCAGCCGCCACTGCCTAATACCATGAGATCATTAATCATTCATGTTCTATTCATACTGTCAAAGGCACCCTGATAATCTATACATAAATTGTATAAGTTAATATTATGCTCATAAGCTTTCTCATAAATTTGTCTAAGCATAAATGTATGACCTAGTATTTGTCAGCCCAGAATCCACAGTCATACTTTCCCAAAGCATCTTCAGCATATATATTGTAACTAGACGTTTACGTGGGTTGTAATGTTTTAATAATAATGTTATTTAGTGTTGTGTCAAAATATAACTTCTCTTATCATTTACGGGTAAACCGTATTTCGCTCTGCTGCATTCAAATGTTGCCGCCTCGCCACCTGATTGGCGCACGGCTTTCTGCAGTGTTGACTCGGCTAGCGTCTTGCTTTAACGCTTTCACTTCAATAATTCTTAGTTGTTATTATAAATTAACTGAATCAAACATACAGAATTGCAGATTGAGAACATTTATTAACCTTTTAGAATATTTCAATTGCTTTATGATACATCAAATTCGTTTTCTGCACCGGCTATTACACTTGTTCGGTTGGTACTTGCTCAGTTTGTGTACACAGCATCTTTAATGTTAGTTTACAGTTTTGTATGGTTATTCTCAGGGGTGTTAAAGTCCTTTCGGCTACAGAAATATATACTTACGGCTAACACACACAAAGTTATAACAATTCTTAATCCTAGTTACATAAACAAATTAATATCTCATTATATTCTATTAAGTAATTACCAATGAAAACTTGTAAAGAAATTTTGGGTTAGTTTTCGTTTGTCAAATTTATTTATCAAAAGGTTCGTCAATTATTTATTATATTTTACTTTTAATAATTGCTAATTGATTAAAGTTTAATAGTGAATTTAACAAAGCATTTATTTCTGAATCGGAATAGTGATCAGTGAAGTGAAATAGTTATTTATTAATTCTGACCAAAATTGTGAATTCGATTATGGGATAATGTTTATACTCATCGGTTTTCCTGCTGAAGATCCTGATGTCGTCTTCTTCTATGGATAACTCCTGGGCTGTCGTCTTCTTATACTCTCCAGAAGTTTATTTCCCTCGTCTCGATGTTTCTCCTCGCTGACTCAGGCCTCGTATTCCTTCGGTTGTCGTCCGTCTTCCTCTATTAAGATGTTCCAATGATCTTCATTTGGTGTCCGTTGTCGTCTCTCTTCGTCACTGCGTCGTTCCGTCTTCTTCAGATAATTACAGTTTGTTAATTAATTTTTTATAAACGAAATTTTGTTCAGGATTCCCTGGACTATTATTGTTATCTCCATCTGGTTTAAATTATGTTCGAATTTACTTTAATAATAATAATTTTAATTTTAATACGAGAGCTCCTCGATCCACTCTCTAGCGTTGGTCAATAATAACTACTGAAAATCTAACGGTTTTTTGGCAATAAAATTCTTGTTGCTATGGTTACCTAATAAATTATGCTAATTTTCATTGGTTATTAACTTAAGTCATTGTTATGATTTAACGTCTTTTTTAGTCTAATTTTACCAAAATATCTTCAAATGAAGATTACTATCTTATACTAATAGCTAGAGTTATTACATGAGTACCATTCTTCCTAATTTTTCATGATGATCATTTTGATATCCCTCATGCCCACTTTTGCATAGCTAATTACATTTTTACTATTTTCCATTTTTATATTTTACATATATTTTATTCAAAATTAGTTGTTATTCATATATTTTGGTACTAGGAATACTCACTTAATCGGTTTAACCATTTGGCATATTCTGACTTAACTTTGGATAATTATCTGTTCTCAAAATTACTAAATTTATATTCAACAGTTGGCCTAGAGCCTAGATTTTATTCTACTCCCACCTAACATTTCTTAATAACATATCTGGTAATTCTAATACAATTTTATAAACAAAACAAACAATAAACATCAGTATTCCTAACTCTAATTCTTATTATGAAAGATTCCTTGTCAGGTTCTAGCCTGCAATAACTTTTAACTACCTTTTCTTTTCTCTACTGTTATCTTGCTTATCCTATAATTTACTACATTCTATGGTTTTTGAACAATAATAAAACTCTTACAATACTACTGATAAACTGTTCCTTACATGATATGTCTTATCTACTAATCCCTTCACTTAAATACAGTGTCTGTCCTTCTTAATTTACTACTCATTCTAATAACTTAATTCTTACCTTATTTTATAATTCTGACATCCTATTACCTAAATTTATAATATCACAATTAGTTTAATCTCTTACTAATGTATAGTTTATCAAAAATTGTTTATCTGTTTATTATAGTTTGCTTATATAATATTTTATTCTACACCCCCACTGCACTTTTCCTTTCATTAGAAGGTTTCTTTAATTATTATCATTCTCACTTTGTTCCATTGTATGCTATACCTGGCACTTCACCACTTATTTAATTTTACACACATTTTTAACTTACTCACTTGTTTATTCACACGATTTGTCTGATTATTTTATATCACTGTGTGATTATGGTCATGAATAACTAATTTACTTCCAAATCACTCTGATCACTTTTAGTTATTACTTAAATTTTGCTTTTGTTTGGCTCAAAGCATTGTTTATTGTCTTTGGCTATTATCATTACTAGTAGTTTGGGGTATGGTTAGTTTCTAACTCCCTACCTTATATTATATAAGTACATTCTTTTATCAATAAGATATATGTGATATTATTACCTTCCATTAATCTATTATCCTAGTTAAATCTCATATACTACAAATATCAGTTCATTATTTAATTTACAATATACTGGTCATTATTTGGGATTATTTGATTGCACTTAGGTCTCGGCTGCTTCTTCATTGTCTCTTGGTTCCTTTGGTTTTTTTATCCGATCTACTGTGTCAGGTCATTGTCAGGTTAATAGTCATTTGTCATTTATTGGGTTACTGGGTTATTGATCTCTAAGTTTATAAGTTTTTGCCTCTTACTCTGATCTTCAGCTTTTTATTTTATAATTAAATACAATTGAATCTTCACTACCTTATGTCATGTTACAATATATATTATAAATTAAAATAGAGAAAATTTTATAGGCTGTATCAAGTAAGGTGATTCCCTGTAGTTAGAACACTGACAATTGCCTATGAGCTTGAGATATTAGCGACCTGTATACGTGACTAATCTTACCTGTTTGTTCTGACTTATTGCATAGTTATTTATTTCTTCAACGAATGAATTTGAATCAGCTACTATTACCACTTATTTGTTTATTACAGGCCTACTGAGTACTTGTTTCAGGGCTACTGCTAATGGTGTCATGTCAGCATCAAAGTTCATTAAAACTGGGCCAAGTGTGACATAATGAGTGAAAGTTCACATAAAACACCAGTTCCAACTCCATTTGTTAGTAAACCATTTGTATACAGGGTAACCCAAGCATTTTATAGATATCTTGTGTTAATTGTTTCCAACAATACCTGCAGAAGTTTCTCCGGTATGTCTGCTGTTTCTGTTTATGAAGTTTATATGTTAAGTTCCGTTTAGTCACATGGGTTTGTTGGTAATGATTTTGGGGCATATTTTATGTTCTGCATAAAATTATGTATGTAGGAGGAAAATTACTTTTGCAGATAGAAACAGCACAAAGAACTGCTGTTGTACATCCAATGAAACTAATCTGAGATCTAGAACTAAGTTTTGTGAAATTGAAGCCATATTCACTGTACTTCACAGAACTTATATCTAGCCATTGATGATGCAGTCAGTAGTGTCGCACAAAGTTATTCTCTGTCTCAAAGCAGGACAAAAGCTATTAAAGAAGTTAAAGGGCAGAAGAAAGTCAGTGATCTGGAAATGTTTGTCATCAACAACACAAAGGCCTGAGCTTTGGACAAGATAGTGCTGAGAAAAAACTTTGCAGAGATTAAATCAAAGATGAGGTTTTTTTTAAAAGGGTTTGAGATATTTATTATATTTTTTATGATGGGGTTTGATATTATTACTCTCAGGAGGTAGGTGGTGAAACTGCATGTTGAGAGGCACAAAGCCTGATGATGGAGAGCTGGAAGAGCGCTTGGGAGCAAGAAGAGTGATGTCGCTGGATCAGAAAGCTCATCAAACAGATGTAGCCATGAGTGGAAGCATGGGGAGATGGACTATTACCTTACACAGTTTCTGACTGGACACAGGTATTTTGAAACTTATCTGAAGAATGTTGGAAAGCCCGAGTCACAAGAGTGTCTGTACTGCCCAGGAGACACAGATAATGTCAGCGTCAGCGACTCCTTCATCTGCAACAGATAGAAGTAATACTGGAGATCATTGCAAGAGGATATTAGGCAGGAGATCTTAGATAACATTGTCAAAGTGATGCTTCAAAGGGAGGATAACTGGAACTGTGTGGCATGCTTCACAATAGTTCCAGGGCCAAAACGATAGAACTGGATAACATAAATATATAAGAAGGATTACAAGACAGAAGTGAACCCTAGGGTTGAAGAACAATAGGCCTAGCCCGAAGTAATATGTCAAACAGTACCAGGTTAGTGTCCTAGAAGACGAGAGGGAAGTGGTTTTACTCCCATGTTCCTTAAGGAAATGGAAGTATGGTGATGGCAAAAAATCGTCTTCGAGATTATTGCACATTCTGATTGTACTATACTCAAAACATGAAAAAAGTCGTTTTTCGAAAAGTGTCTGTGTGTGTGTGTGTCTGTAGATTTTTTTTCTATGGCAAATTCAAACAACAGCCGTTTAAATAAATAACAGCCGCAAATTCAAACAGAATCAAATAATTTGTTGCATACAGCCCTGATTTGTGGAGTACTCACGACCTATTGTTTTTGGTGAAGATCGGTTGAGGGAAAGGGGTAGTTTACCTGCAACGGTTTTTTTTATCAAGGGTAATTTTGTTTGTTTGGCAAACGATAACAACCGCAAATTCAAACAGAATCAAATAATGTTTTGCATACAGCCCTGCATTGTAGAGTTCTCAAGATCTGTTGATTTTGGTAAAGATCGGTTAAGGGAAAGGAGTAGTTTACCTGCAACATTTTATGTTTTAACAAGGGTATTTTCTATGGCAAACAATAACAGCCGCAAATTCAAATATAATCAAAAACCTTTTTGCATACTGCCCTGAATTGTAGAGTTCTCAAGACCTGTTGTTTTTGGTGAAGATTGGTTAAGGGAAAGGGGTAGTTTACCTGCAACATTTTATGTTTTAAAAGGGTATTTTCTATGGCAAACGATAAGAGCCGCAAATTTAAACAGAATCAAATAAGTTTTTTCATACAGGCCTGATTAGTTGAGTACTAAAGACCTATTGTTTTTGGTGAAGATCCGTTGAGGGGAAGGGGTAGTTTACCTGCCACGTTTTTTGTTTTATCAAGGGTATTTTCTATGGCAAACGATAACAGCCGCAAATTCAAACAGAATCATATAATATTTTGCATACAGTCCTGAAATGTAGAGTTCTCAAGACCTATCGTTTTTGGTGAAGATCGGTTAAGGGATCGGTTTAGGGGTAGTTTACCTGCAACGGTTTTTTATCAAGGGTAATTTTTTCTATGGTAAACTATAACAGCCGCAAATTCAAACAGAATCAAATGATGTTTTGCATACAGCCCTGTATTGTAGAGTTCTCAATACCTGTTGGTGTTGGTGAAGATCGGTTAAGGGAAAGGGGTAGTTTACCTGCAACGTTTTATGTTTTAAAAGGGTATTTTCTATGGCAAACGATAAGAGCCGCAAATTCAAACAGAATCACATTAGTTTTTGCATACAGCCCTGTTTTGTTGAGTAATAAAGACCTATTGTTTTTGGTGAAGATCGGTTAAGGGAAAGGGGTAGTTTACCTGCCACGTTTTTTGTTTTATCAAGGGTATTTTCTATGGCAAACGATAACAGCCGCAAATTCAAACAGAATCATATAATATTTTGCATACAGCCCTGAATTGTAGAGTTCTCAAGACCTGTTGGTTTTGTTGAAGATCGGTTAAGGGAATAGGGTAGTTTACCTGCAACATTTTATGTTTTAACAAGGGTAATTTTGTTTATGACGAACGGTAACTGCCGTACATTAAAACAGAATCAACTAGGTTTTTGCATACCTTTTTGAACTAAAGATAACTCAAGGTCTGTTGATTTTGTTGAAGATCAGTTAAGGGAAGGGGTAGTTTATCAGCAACGTTTTATGTTTTAAAAAGGGTAATTTTTTTTATGACGAACGATAACTGCCGAAAATTCAATGAGAATCAAATAATTTTTTGCACCCTTTCCTGAGTTGCAGAGAGCTCAAGGTCTATTGATTTTGGTGAAGATCGGTTAAGGGAAAGGGGTAGTTTACCTGCAACATTTTATGTTGTAACAAGAGAAATGTTTCCATGACAAACGATAACTGCCGCACATTCAAACAGAATCAAATATTTTTTTGCATGCGTCCCTGAATTGTAGAGGACGGAAGGTCTATTGATTTTGGAGAAGATCGGTTAAGAGAAAGGGGTAGTTTACCTGAAACATTTTATGATTTAACAAGAGTAAAGTACTTAATTTTTATAAATAAAGTATCCTGATAAGAAGCTCATAATAATCCACTGTAGAAACATAGATGAAATATCTATAAATGAAGAGGTTAGGTGAATGGGGTGGGGTAATTTTCTATAATAAAAAATTATAGTTGAAGGTGGAGGGGAGAATTTTTTATATGTGTACTACGTTATCACGTTATCGGCAACAAAGAAGTAGTTTTTTGTTAAAATTGCTTCCTGGGCTGTTTAGCCGTAGTCCAATATTTTCTGCAAAACCAGACTTTTCGGCAGTGGCATCGACTGCCATCATCAGTGAAAATCGAGTGCGAAAACGTGAGGTGGTATACGTTAGTGACCACAGTACTATGGTTAATGCTGAAGCAATAAGTAGAAAGACGTAGTTTCTATGGAAATATTTCATTTCGAATATGATTTTAAATATAAATCTTAGAACATGGAAGTCATGTATGGTTCTCCATACCGATATTTTTAGTAGTTCAGGTATAATACCCAAACCCACAGACCCTGGAAGTGTGACTCTTTCAGCAAATTTTTCCACCTACCATCTTAAAAAAAATATTTTTATTAGTATTGTTATTAACAATGCATGTTAAATGGTAACCACAACAGTAAGATATTAGCTTTTAAATGAGTGTCCTACCATCAATAAAATTTACAAAAAGTAAACCAAGTACGATATTATTTTGTTTAACAGGAATTGCCTGTATTTCTATGATAATGCCTGCAATGCTGTGACAATGAAATATATCATAAAGCTGCAATATAATGATAACAGGAAATTTGCAAGTTTTATGTTTGTGTACTCTGTATAATGAATTTTATTTAATTGATTTTCTAGTAAAATTTACAGTTATTTACTATTATCATTATAATCAATTAAAAATATATTTATTAGTGTATCTACATTTGTTACAGGATCCTGCGATGAAAATTTTATGCCCAGACAGCCTGAGTTTTGATGCCTCTTTCAAAAATTTGAAATACATTGTTTTTGTATGTATGACTATGTTTAACATACTATCATATTTTTGCAGTGAAAACAGGTATAGAAAAAAATTTAATTTGTCTAAAGTAAAACATAACTAAGTAACAAATATTCAACAACACAATAAGTATTAATAGAATGAACTGAAAAAAAAATTGGAGGGCACACTAATGGAATTTAAACTAAAACTGCTAGAAATGCATAGGAGTTTATATCAAAATTAGTTGTACAACAAATTTAACATGATCTTTCGTGCTTTTAGGTAGCCAAATCTTCAATAATATTTTCTAAATCTTGTGATCCTGTTAAAGCCCAGTGGTTGTATTTAGGTTAGCATAATTTAAATGATAGACTGTTATGCTGTCCCAGCATGAAGTATTTGTAGCATCAGTATTCATAATGTAAATTTTGTGTTACATTATTTCAGAACATTTTCAATAAAAGCATATATTTTGGGGGTTAAGAGACTTCAGAAAGTTAGTACATTTGTTTCAAATTAATGGGGGACTGATATTCACAAGTTTCCAAGATTGGAATAATCTAGACCAGGAGGCTAATAAAAATTCCTGATAAAATCAAGCAGTATCCATCAGTAAGCAGGTTAGGGTATTTAGGAAACAGTCCTGCACTGACTTCATACTTTCTGGCTATCACAGGCAGTTACAAATTTAGACTTATCTGGCTGTGATACTGCAAGTAAGAGGGTAGACGAGACTCTGAAATTGTAGTGAAAATAACTCATCTAGGAGAGTAGCCCTTGACTAAAAATCCTAGTCCTCCAGGTTGGGGTTTGAGGCTAGAGCTGTTCTTATATACAAGAGGTCCTCCACTTTTGGAAATTCGACTTTCACTCTTTCGGACACTCAAAATTGATATCACAAATACAAATAGGAAAAGGTAATAAATGTAAGAGTGCAGTAATGTGGTCAGTACAGGTTGGATTCCACTTTGTAATTTAAGTCTGGAAAGTCAGTCTGACTTCTCTCATCTCTTATGACTTGTCACAAGTAACAGAATATACTAAATGAATGTTTGTTTTTAATCCAGATACTCTGATTATTGTCTAGTTTTTATTTACATAATTGTTACAGCGTGTTCTCATTTGGACACAAAAAACATGTTCTATTATTACCAAGGTATGTAACACTATCGCTACAGTCATTAATACCACACTACCACCACATTTCTCGAACAGTGTTTTAACTCTGCCGCAGACCAACACACGCTGTCTTTACTAATACACCTTTTGCATTGTATACGGTACTATAGTGGTCAATCTATACACGCATTACAGTCTTATATCCTTATTCAGCAAGTTAAATGCCCATTGTTTCTATGCACAACCGTATTTAAATGTTTGTTAGTATAGTATGCAATCTGCAACTCCACTTTTGGCAACGTGTCATGGAGGTATGGTGCACAAGACAAAGAAAACATGTTCCAGATGATTGCTGAAATTATGTATGTATTTAGTTAAAATATAATGTATAAAAATAGATGTCATAACAAACTTACAGAGAGCAAATACAGATCCTACATATGTCTATTAAAATAAGAACGGAAATGCCAAGCTGTGCTGAGCATTGTGATAAGGCTTTAAAACAATTTCTAAAACATGGTAATGTGCTTCAGTTTTTACAGACAACTCTCACAGACCAGCTAGTATGAGAGTCCTCAGAATTACTAATAGCATAACACATGTTTAAACTTTTAAAATGTTATATAATCGGTGTGCAACAGAGGCATAAGACACCATGTCACATACACAGTACTTTACAGGACAGCTACAAACAATTTTTTTTTTCTTTGTTTACTCAACTGTCTTAACAATTATAACAGTTTTGGCCATTTGTTTAAATTTTAATATAACACTTTATTCAGTCTAAATAGAGAAATTGAAAAAAATAAACAATTATCTTTTTTCAATGGGCATTTAATGGACATGGTGTTTTATACCACTACACACACAACATTTATAGTAGATTTCTCAAACGACACCATCTCCTCCGGTGACAAAAATAAAGGTAAAATAATATTTTAAATATCGGTATGGAGAACCGTACATGACTTCCATATTCTAAGATTTATATTTAAAATTATTTTTGAAATGAAATATTACCATAGAAACTACTTCTTTCTACTTACTGCTTCAGCCTTAACCACAGTACTGTGGTCACTAACGTATACCACCTCACGTTATCGCACTCGATTTTCACTGATGATGGAAGTCGATGGCATTGCCGAAACGTCTGGTTTTGTAGAAAACATTGGACTACGGCCAAATATCCCGGGAAGGAATTTTTACAAAAACTACTTCTTTGTTGCCGATAACGTTGTAGACATATATATATAAAATATGCATAAAATTAATGGCTTGTATAAGTTAATGATTGATCTCCATTAAGTAGTGCTCAAGTTTCCAAAGTTTTAATATTATGATGTCCGTAATTAAAACATCAGAGCAGGTTTAGTGTGTATGAGGGTAAACCATGGACAAAAATTTTCAACATTTCCTATTGAGCGTTGCTTAGAATAAAGCTGCGAATCTACAGTGTACGTTTCATAGAAAACACACGCGGAAAAGAAGGAGCGCTCCGAAGTCACTCATGGACCCTCAGCATCTTGCAGAGGGTTCATTCCCTAAAGACGAAAAGTCTGTCTATGAATCGTTCCTCTGTAAACACGTGCAGTTACACTGCCCAGCAATCCACAGGAAGCAAATCGCTATCCACGCTGGACACTTTTTCGGCTTGCACGCGTTATGTTGGTATGGGTTCGGCACTTTCCATTTAAAAGGCGTTCAAATGTAAGAAAATAAACATGAATGAGGCCAGAAATAATGCGAATATTGTGTGTGTGTGTGTGTGTGTCTTCCCTGCCTTTTTATTGTGGTAGTCATAATAATAAAATGGAAACGTAAACAGTACATAACTGAGATATGCTTGCCTGCCACGCACGATATATTTTCTCTTATACATGATTTACATTAAAATGAAAAAATTATAATTTTATTGCCTGGCAACAAAATTATTTTATTTTTAACAATTACCATTGTTTGAAAAAGTTTAAATAAATTTTCAAGTACTTTAATCTTGTTAAAACGTAAAAGGTTGCAGGTAAACTACCCCTTCCCCTTAACCGATCTTCACCAAAATCAAAAGGCCTTGAGTACTCTACAATTCAGTAACGTATGCAAAAAATTATTTGATTCTGTTTGAATATGCGGCAGTTATCGTTCGTCATAGAAAATTACCCTCGTTAAAACATAAAACGTTGCAGGTAAACTACCCCTTCCCCTTAACCGATCTTCACCAAAAACAATAGGTCTTGATTACTCTACAAATCAGGGCTGTATGCAAATAATCTTTTAATTCTGTTTGAATTTGTGGCTGTTATCGTTTGCCAAAAAAAAAATTACCCTTGATAAAAAAAAACCGATGCAGGTAAACTACCCCTTTCCCTCAACCGATCTTCACCAAAAACAATAGGTCGTGAGTACTCTACAAATCAGGACTGTATGCAAAAAATTATTTGATTCTGTTTGAATTTGCGGCTGTTATCGTTTTCCATAGAAAATACCCTTGATAAAAAAACGCTGCAGGTAAACTACCCCTTTCTCTTAACCGATCTTCACCAAAAACAATAGGTCTTGAGAACTCTGCAATTTAGGGCTGTATGCAAATAATCTTTTAATTCTGTTTGAATTTGCGGCTGTTATCGTTTGCCAAAAAAAAAAAATTACCCTTGATAAAAAAAACCGTTGCAGGTAAACTACCCCTTTCCCTCAACCGATCTTCACCAAAAACAATAGGTCGTGAGTACTCTACAAATCAGGACTGTATGCAAAAAATTATTTGATTCTGTTTGAATTTGCAGCTGTTATCGTTTGCCATAGAAAAAAAATCTAAGACAGACAGACACACACACACAGATACTTATCGAAAAACGACTTTTTTTCATGTTTTGAATGTAGTACAATCAGAATCTGCAATAATCTCGAACACGATTTTTTTTGCCATCACCATACTTCCATTTCCTTAAGGAATATGGAAGTAAATATCGGTATGGAGAACCATACATGACTTCCATGTTCTAAGATTTATATTTAAAATCATATTCGGAATGAAATATTTCCATAGAAACTACGTCTTTCTACTTATTGCTTCAGCATTAACCACAGTACTGTGGTCACTAACGTATACCAGCTCACGTTTTCGCACTCGATTTTCACCGATGATGGCAGTCGATTGCACTGCCGAAAAGTCTGGTTTTGCAGAAAACATTGGACTACGGCTAAAGAGCCCGGGAAGCAATTTTAACAAAAAATTACTTCTTTGTTAACGATAACGTAGTACACATATAAAAAATTCTCCCCTCCACCTTCAACTATAATTGTTAATAATAGAAAATTACCCCCAATCCGTTCACCTAACTTCCTCATTTATAGACATTTCATCTACGTTTCTACAGTGGATTACTATGAGCTTCTTATCAGGATACTTTATTTATAAAAATTAAGTACTTTACTCTTGTTACAACATAAAATGTTGCAGGTAAACTACCCCTTTCCCTTAACCGATTTTCACCAAAATCAATAGACCTTGAGCTCTCTGCAACTCAGGAAAGGGTGAAAAAATTATTTGATTCTCATTGAATTTTCGGCAGTTATCGTTCGTCATAAAAAAATTACCCTTTTTAAAACATAAAACGTTGCTGATAAACTACCCCTTTCCCTTAACCGATCTTCAACAAAATCCACAGACCTTGAGTTCTCTTTAGTTCAAAAAGGTATGCAAAAACCTAGTTGATTCTGTTTGAATTTACGGCAGTTACCGTTCGTCATATAAAAAATTACCCTTGTTAAAACAAAATGTTGCTGGTAAACTACCCCTTTCCCTTAACCGATCTTCACCAACACCAATAGGTATTGAGAACTCTACAATACAGGGCTGTATGCAAACAATTATTTGATTCTGTTTGAATTTGCGGCTGTTATCGTTTGCCATAGAAAACACCCTTGATAAAACATAAAACGTTGCTGGTAAACTACCCTATTCCATTAACTGATCTTCACCAAAAACAATAGGTCTTGAGAACTCTACAATTCAGGGCTCTATGCAAAACATTAGTTGATTCTCTTTGAATTTACGGCAGTTATCGTTCGTCATAGAAAAAATACCCTTGTTAAAACATAAAACGTTGCAGGTAAACTACCCCTTTCCCTTAACCGATCTTCAACAAAATCAGCATACCTAGAGTTCTGTATAATTCAAAAAGGTATGCAGAAGAGTAGTTGATTCTGTTTTAATGTTCGGCAGTTATCGTTCGTCAAAAAAAAATTACCCTTGATAAAACATAAAATGTTGCTGGTAAGCAACCCTATTCCCTTAACCGATCTTCACCAAAACCAATAGTTCTTGAGAACTCTACATTTCAGGGCTGTATGCAAAATATTATATGATTCTGTTTGAATTTGCGGCTGTTATAGTTTGCCATAGAAAATACCCTTGATAAAAAAAATGTGTCTGGTAAACTACCCCTTTCCCTTAACCGATCTTCACCAAAAACGATAGGTCTTGAGAACTCTACAATTCAGGGCGGTATGCAAAATATTATATGATTTTGTTTGAATTTGTGGCTGGTATCGTTTGCCATACAAAATAACCTTGATAAAACAAAAAACGTGGCAGGTAAACTACCCCTTTCCCTTAAACGATCTTCACCAAAAACTATAGGTCTTTAGTACTCAAGAAATCAGGGCTGTATGCAAAAACGTATTTGATTCTGTTTGCATTTGCGGCTCTTGTCGTTTGCCATAGAAAATACCCTTGTTAAAACATAAAACGTTGCTGGTAAACTACCCCTTTCCCTTAACCGATCTTTACCAAAATCAACTTACATTGAGAACTCTACAATTCAGGGTTGTATACGAAACAGTATTTGATTCTGTTTGAATTTGCGGCTGTTATCGTTTGCCAAACAAAATTACCTTTGATAAAAAAAAACCGTTGCTGGTAAACTACCCCTTTCCCTCAACCGATCTTCACCAAAAACAGTAGGTTGCGAGTACTCTACAAATCAGGGCTGTATGCAAAAAATGATTTGATTCAGTTTGAATTTGCGGCTGTTATCGTTTGCCATAGAAAAAACATCTACAGCACACACACACACACACACACACACACACACACACACACACACACACACACTTTTCGAAAAATGACTTTTTTTCATGTTTTGAGTGTAGTACAATCAGAATCTGCAATAATCTCGAACACGATTTTTTTTGCCATCACCATACTTCCATTTCCTTAAGGAACATGGTAGTAAAAACACGATTTTTTTTGCCATCACCATACTTCCATTCCTTAAGGAATATGGAAGTAAAATCAGTAAAAATTATTTCTCAGTTTGCCATAGCATAATTTATTGAACATAAATCTTATAAACTAGGCCTGTGTTTAGATATCAGTTAAATACATAATTTTCTACTCATTTTACTTCCATATTCCTTAAGGATGACAAAAAAATTTTTTTATGGCAAACGATAACAGCTGCAAATTCAAACAGAATCAAATAATTTTTTGCATACAGCGCTGATTTGTAGAGTACTCACGACCTATTGTTTTTGGTGAAGATCGGTTGAGGGAAAGAGGTGGTTTACCTGCAACGGTTTTTTTTTATCAAGGGTAATTTTACTTCCATGTTCCTTAAGGAAATGGAAGTATGGTGATGGCAAAAAAAAATCGTGTTCGAGATTATTGCAGATTCTGATTGTACTACACTCAAAACATGAAAAAAGCCGTTTTTCGAAAAGTGTCTGTGTGTGTCTGTACATTTTTTCTATGGCAAATGATAACAGCCGCAAAATCAAACAGAATCAAATAATTTTTTGCATACTGCCCTGATTTGTAGATTACTCAAGACCTATTGTTTTTGGTGAAGATCGGTTAAGGGAAAGGGGTAGTTTACCTGCAACATTTTATGTTTTAACAAGGGTATTTTCTATGGCAAACGATAACAGCCGCAAATTCAAACATAATCAAATAATTTTTTGCAGACTGCCCTGAATTATAGTTCTCAAGACCTATTGTTTTTGGTGAAGATCGGTTAAGGGGAAGGGTAGTTTACCGGCAACGTTTTATGTTTGAAAAGGGTATTTTATATGGCAAACGATAAGAGCCGCAAATTCAAACAGAATCAAATAAGTTTTTGTATACAGCCCTGATTTGTAGTGTACTCAAGACCTATTGTTTTTGGTGAAGATCGGTTAAGGGAAAGGGGTAGTTTACTGGCCACGTTTTTTATTTTAACAAGGGTATTTTTTATGGCAAACGATAACAGCCGCAAATTAAAACATAATCAAATAATATTTTGCATACGCCCTGAATTGTAGAGTTCTCAAGATCTGTTGGTTTTGGTGAAGATCGGTTAAGGGAATAGGGTAGTTTACCTGCAACATTTTATGTTTTAACAAGGGTAATTTTTTTATGACGAACGATAACTGCCGTACATTAAAACAGAATCATCTACTCTTCTGCATACCTTTTTGAATTATACAGAACTCAAGGTCTGTTGATTTTGTTGAACATCGGTTAAGGGAAAGGGGTAGTTTACCAGCAACGTTTTATGTTCTAACAAGGGTATTTTCTATGGCAAACGGTAACAGCCGCAAATTCAAACAGAATCAAAAAATTTTTGCATACAGCCCTAAATTGTAGAGTACTCAAGACCTATTGTTTTTGGTGAAGGGTTAAGGGAAAGGGGTATTTTATCACCAAAGTTTTATGTTTTAAAAAGGGTAATTTTTTTATGACGAACGATAACTGCCGAAAATTCAAAAAGAATCAAATAATTTTTTGCACACTTGCCTTAGTTGTAGAGAACTCAAGGTCTGTTGATTTTGGTGAAGATCGGTTAAGGGAAAGGGGTAGTTT
This sequence comes from Magicicada septendecula, assembly GCA_034769895.1. Lineage (NCBI taxonomy): Eukaryota > Metazoa > Arthropoda > Insecta > Hemiptera > Cicadidae > Magicicada > Magicicada septendecula. The sequence goes on from CM068369.1 coordinate 155,070,055, forward strand.
ACCATCAACGTTTTAAGTTGTAACAAGAGAAATGTTTCCATGACGAACGATAACTGCTGCACATTTAAATAGAATCAAATATTTTTTTGCATGCATTATTGAATTGTACATGACTGAAGGTCTATTGATTTTGGAGAAGATCGGTTAAGAGAAAGGGGTAGTTTACCTCAAACATTTTATGATTTAACAAGAGTAAAGTACTTAATTTTTATAAATAAATTATCCTGATAAGAAGCTCATAATAAAAACCACTGTAGAAACGTAGTTGAAATATCTATAAATGAAGAGGTTAGGTGAACGGGTTGGGGGTAATTTTCTATTATTAAAAATTATAGTTGAAGGTGGAGGGGAGAATTTTTTATACGTGTACTACGTTATCGGCAACAAAGAAATAGTTTTTTGTTAAAATTGCTTCCCAGGCTGTTTAGCCGTAGTCCAATGTTTTCTGTAATACCAGACTTTTCGGCAGTGCCATCGACTGCCATCATCAGTGAACATCGAGTGCGAAAACGTGAGGTGGTATACGTTAGTGACCACAGTACTGTGGTTAATGCTGAAGCAATAAGTAGAAAGACGTAGTTTCTATGGAAATATTTCATTTCAATAAAATTATATTTAAAATATGATTTTAAATATAAATCTTAGAACATGGAAGTCATGTATGGTTCTCCATACCGATATTTTACTTCCATATTCCTTAAGGAAATGGAAGTATGGTGATGGCAAAAAAAATCGTTTTCAAGATTATTGCAGATTCTGATTGTACTACACTCAAAACATGAAAAAAGTCGTTTTTCGAAAAGTGTCTGTCTGTCTTGTAGATTTTTTTTCTATGGCAAACGATATCTGCCGCAAATTCAACAGAATCAAATAATTTTTTGCGTACAGTCCTGATTTGTAGAGTACTCACGACCTATTGTTTTTGGTGAAGATCGGTTGAGGGAAAGGGGTAGTTTACCTGCAACGGTTTTTTTATCAAGGGTAATTTTTTTTTTTGGCAAACGATAACAGCCGTAAATTCAAAAAGAATCAAATAATGTTTCGCACACAGCCCGGAATTGTAGTTCTCAAGACTTATTGGTTTTGGTGAAGATCGGTTGAGGGAAAGGGGTAGTTTACCTGCAACGGTTTTTTTTATCAAGGGTAATTTTTTTTTTGGCAAACGATAACAGCCGCAAATTCAAAAAGAATCAAATAATGTTTCGCACACAGCCCTGAATTGTAGAGTTCTCAAGACCTATTGTTTTTGGTGAAGATCGGTTAAGGGAAAGGGGTAGTTTACCAGCAACGTTTTATGTTTTAACAAGGGTATTTTCTATGGCAAACGAAAACAGCCGCAAATTCAAACAGAATCAAATAATGTTTTGCATTCAGCCCTGATTTGTAGAGTTCTCAAGACCTATTGTTTTTGGTGAAGATCGGTTAAGGGAAAGGGGTAGTTTACCTGCAATGTTTTATGTTTTAACAAGGGTAATTTTTTCTATGACGAACGATAACTGCCTCATATTCAAACAGAATCAATTGATTTTTTGCATACGTCCCTGAATTGTAAAGAACTCAAGGCCTTTAGATTTTGGTGAAGATCGGTTAGTGGGAAGGGGTAGTTTACCTGCAACCTTTTACGTTTTAACAACAGTAAAGTACATGAAAATTCATTTAAACTTTTTCAAACAATGGTAATTGTTAAAAATAAAATAATTTTGTTGCCAGGCAATAAAATTATAATTTTTTCATTTTAATGTATATCATGTATGAGAGAAAATATATCGTTCGTGGCAGGCAAGCATATCTCAGTTATGTAATGTTTACGTTTCCATTTTATTATTATGACTACCACAATAAAAAGGCAGGGAACACACACACACACACACACACACACACACACACACACACACACACACACACACACACACACACACACACACACAATTCGCGTTATTTCTTGCCTCATTCATGTTTATTTTCTTACGTTTGCACGCTTTTTAAATGGAAAGTGCCGAAACCCATACCAACATAACGCGTGCAAGCCGAAAAAGTGTCCAGCGTGGATAGCGATTTGCTTCCTGTGGATCACTGGGCAGTGTAACTGCACGTGTTTACAGAGGAACGATACATAGACAGTCGTCTTTAGGGAATGAACCCTCTGCAAGATGCTGAGGGTCCATGAGTGACTTCGGAGCGCTCCTTCTTTTCCGCGTGTTTGTTCTGTGAAACGTACACTGTAGATTCACAGCTTTACTCTAAGCTACGCTCAATAGGAAATGTTGAAAATTTTTGTCCACAGTGTACCCTCATTCACACTAAACCTGCTCTGATGTTTTAATTACGGACATCATAATATTAAAACTTTGGAAACTTGAGCACTACTTAATGGAGATCAATCATTAACTTATACAAGCCATTAATTTTATGCATATTTTTTATATATTGTAAGAAGACCCTGTATGCCGGTCGTTACAAAAGAATAAAATGTATATGGAAAATTCAATAAAAAATAGAATTTTCAAACAATAAAATAATTTTGTTATGTTAATTGATTTGTTTAAATGAGAAATACATCTGTTCTAAAAAGGTTCTGTAAAATTTTAATAACAGGTAGGTATTTATTGACCGTCGAACACTTCTTGAAGATTTGTACCAAGTCTGGAGTTAAATAGATTAACTCCAGGTAATAATCGATTGGTGACTTTTTTGACGGGTCCAATATCTTGTTCAGATAGAATATATTCTTCTTACTTAAGTCCTTCAGCCTTATAAATACCCTTAAATTACCCTGTGAAATAAGTAACAGATACGAAATAATGGAAATATAAAGATTTATTGACAATTTTAAATAAATAATCGATATTTTATCGATGGAGAGCAATTATCGACTCTGTCTCGGGAATTATCGATTGTGTCATACAGAACAATTTTTATGGTATATTATATTAAAAGACAGGTTCTTTGAGCGATTAGAATTAATAGTCAGAGAAGGGTGACGAGAAAGTATAACATTAACAATTAAAAATAAATACAATAATTACTATTCAATAGTATTTAAATAATTCCAGTATATAATATTTGAATATAAATGTTTTGTCAAACCAATGAAGACTGACGTCACTGTGATGTGGTAAGCAGATTCCGTTTCCAAGATGGCCGCTACTCGAGTTGGACTAAGTTACAGCATATGCGTCGTGTCAGAAAATCACAATAAAATTCCCTTTATTAAGGTTTAAAATGTCCCCGCACTGCTGTAATATGTCTGTTAATCTATTTGGTGTATTCTGGTGAAGTGTTCTGTGTAAACTTGTGTTAGTAAGTTTATTTTCTATGTGTTCAACTTCTGCGGTTAAGTTTTCAAGTTATGGTTAGGAATTTCAGAATGAATCAGTTTAATTATAATGTTTTATTTGTTTTTATCACTCGTATTATAGAGTTAAGTGTTTGTTTTCACTATTGTCGTGAATGTATTAACAACTTCAGCTTTAAAAAGTGCAAAAACCGTCTAACTCTCGTTCACTTATTTCAATGGCTAAACGCTAGTACCATTTTTCTCGATTTAAAGAAACGTTCTTTACACAACTGTCCAGCTTGATATTCAACAAAAGACTAATTAACTTGGTCATAAATCTGGCCCAGTTAATCTTTGAAAAAGTATTGTTAACATATTTCGACTTCCCATACATATGATAAAATATTACATTATGTATGGAATTTATCTATTTTATTCCTCACTTTTATGAATTATTAACCTTATTATTGGTTTAATCATCTCATTCCCTTTAAATTGATGTATTATAGTCCATATCTGTGGACATTTTGTGGAAATTAACAAATTTTGTTCACATTTTGGGAATATAGGCTCAAAATTGGATTTCCGTCTTTATATAAAATTCCTCCATTTTAAATATTATTAATACTATTATAATAAATTTTAACCAGTCATATTCCTCTTCCTTTCCTTAAATACATATAAATTACACCTTTGAACTGGTTTTTTGTGTTAATCTGTAAATTTGACATTGCTCTTTAAAACTAATTGATTTATATATTTTGAAAATTTACATAATGTTAAGGTATATTTCCTTATTATCATTTTAATTCATAGGATCATTTCCAGTAGTGGTTAATTGAGTTATCTTATATAAATCTTGGTAGTTTACAGGATTTATAAGTGAATTATACTAGTTTATATTGGTTCTGTAATTTCACCAAATGGCCTAGATTTTAGAATTTTATATTTCTTTCTTTCTCAAATAATTTAAACTTAATTCCTCCTCTGACTTTACATAATTACAATTATATGAAATTAATGAAGAAATTTGTGTTAGTGGTTGAAATCACAATCAGATTGATCACAGTTGCACACCACTATGTAAAAATTATCCCAATTAGCGCTTTCAAGCTTCACAGCCCATCGTCAGATTGGAATAGACACAAAATAAGTGGAAACAACCCCTTCACCCCTATCCCTCACCATGCTCACACACAACAAGCTATAATATAAATGACCCTTCCCCACCCCCTAAACCCTGTCCCACCATCTGTGGAGTTACATATTTTTTCTAGCAAATTCCTTGTGTTTCAGTGTTGTGTGTGTGTGTGTGTGTGTGTGTGTGTGTGTGTGTGTATGTGTGTGCGCACACACACACACACACACACACACAACACTGAAACACAAGGAATTTGCTAGAAAAAATATGTAACTCCACAGATGGTGGGACAGGGTTTAGGGGGTGGGGAAGGGTCATTTATATTATAGCTTGTTGTGTGTGAGCATGGTGGGGGAGAGGGGTGAAGGGGTTGTTTCCACTTATTTTGTGTCTATTCCAATCTGACGATGGGCTGTGAAGCTTGAAAGCGCTAATTGGGATAATTTTTACATAGTGGTGTGCAACTGTGATCAATCTGATTGTAATTATATGAAAATAACATGGTTTATAACTTATTGTGTGCTGTAGTAGTTAATTAACACTACAGTTATTAAAATAAATAATTATGAACATTGTTTAGCAATCTGCACAATTGAACATATTGCAGATATGGTTTGAACATATATCCTTTAACTATTTTTGAGCTAACATAGCATACCTATTAGAACATTATTAATGGTATGTTGGCTATTATTTATCAAACATAATTCTTTTTAAAACATATAACATAAATCTTATTTTCTAAAAAACTTACAAATACATTTATCAACACATTGATTTTAGGACTGTGAATAAACAGTCTATTTAAACATTTTACACTTATTAATACTATATTAATACCAGTCCTTTCTGGTTTAAACCATTATTATTGTGATCCCCTACATAAGTAAATATTAACTCCCATACTCTATTTATTATCATTTTTTACAAATGTCTTGCAAATAAAGATTTACATTAAAATAATAAAATATTGGAAATGTTCCATTCTATTATTTTATTATGCTGTTTATTATCAGATATTAAAGTTGTGATATTGCATACTGATAAGTTATAGTATCACCAACTTTAAGTTTATTGCATTTTTTAAAAACACTTACACAAATTCACTTTCACTGTTGGTTCTGATATTTTGAGTCTTATTATCTCAGACCAGACCTTTAGTAATCATGGACTGTTAAGACTAGTTTATTTTCTTTATTACACAATAGCTTTAGCCGGTGCACTTCTTATAACGCTATACAACACTTTAGTTTTCTCAATAATTACATTTTATAAGATTTTGGGTACGTTGTACTTTCTTTTGCATAGTTTTTGTGGGTTTGGGGTTGATAGTAGTTTATATAATAATAGGTTTTATAACGGTGTTTCTTTCATACTATTTCTTCCTCTCCTCCTGTCTTCTTTCTTGTCCTTCTTCGTATCTTCCTTCTGGTCTTCATTCTTGTCCCTCGTCTAGTCTTCACTCTTCTGGTCTTCCTTCCTCATTCTTGGGTAAACCAAGGTACTTGGTGTATCTCGACTGAGGTTTAGTTTGGAGTATTTAATTTATTCACTGAACTGACTTTATTCTTCTATACAGGTTTCAGGGTATTGTTTTCTTCCTGATCACAAACTTTATTCTTCCCTCTTCTTGTTTTTGGGGTATTTTTGGTATTCACCACTCTTTAATTGAGTCTCTTTTTTCTTGATATGGTCTTATATAACTGGTTTACTGCTCTGAGCTTCCTGGGTAACTTACTGATATTATACAATGAGTTGATGAGTTGCTTCAATACTTTCTTTGGTTTTTAAAACAGTGGTTTTTATATATAATGTAGTGAGGATTTTTATTTTATTGTGGTTCATTCCTCTGATTTATTTAAATGTCATTCAATATTATTATAACATTTGTTGGTGTAATTAAACTTTATGATTTCATATGACTTAAAATGTAGTGGATTTTCTGTCACGCTACAGAATGCCCTTCTCCAGAAGTAATTTTTTCAGACTATACTTGCTTTGTCTGAAACAATTGCTTATGATAATTATTCAAGGTTTGTTATTATTTTGGACTTCCTTCCATTTTAAAATTTTCTTATTTATATTTGAGTTTATATCATTCTCACTTGATCTTCCTTGATAGTAATAGTCATCTGAGTTTCATATTTATTATTTCATTTTCATATTTCTTCTTAGTATTTTCTCCTTGGGATATTTCCTCCCTATCGTTCCCTACTTTGTGAGCTGGTTCAGTTCAGAGAGGCACTGTACGCTACTTTCCTCTGCTGTCCAATACTTCACACATATTTGAGTACAGAGGCAAATCATCTCTGCTCAAAAAACATATTAATCCTGCTGGAATTATCATCAGACAGATTAAAAAAAATTATTCAGAATAGTACACATTTGTTACTATTTAAAAAATATCTTTGGGATACTTCACTTATTACTTATTATATTTCTCAGAGATTTTAATATTGCTATCTCAGTTGTTCTTCTGACTCATTATCTGGATGTTTCTTTCATTTGATATTATGGTAGGAAGCTCTTCTATTATTACATTATTCAACTTTTCTTATTATATAACTCTTTTGGTTATAAATTCTTTATTATCTTCTGTTTTTTTCATTATAATCTGCATTATTTATAGTAGCATATTTTTATGACATTTTTTAGACTGTTTCTTTGTTCTTAAATCTCCACTTGTTCTATTTTCTAGAATTTTTATAACTGTCATTATCATAATTGTCATTTAACTCTTAAATCATTTTATATTAATTCGTTTAATTACATAAATCTTTGACATTATTTTCACATTATTCCTGTCATTGCTATTATACTTGCGAATGATAGTTTCTTTATTAATTTCATAATGAGGTCATAATTTCTCCTCATACCACTTCAAAGTTCATTCTCTCATAATTCCAAAGAAGTTTTTGTACTTTATTATTCAATCACTCAAATCGTATTAATGAAATATTTTTTTTCTTTTTTATTTCCTTTAGCATCATTTTATGGAAAGGTTTTTTCCTCTTCATATTGAACTTAGATATGATCATATTGTTCAGAATTATTTGTTTTAATTCTAAATCTGTTTCCTTTCTTCATCCCATTATGATCCTTTGTTACCATGGTAATTATTTTCTATGCTTACCATAAATGTGGTATGACATCTCTTCTGTTTATCTCACCAAAGTGTTTTATTTATAATTGGTTGGTAAGTTGTACTTATACTTGGTTTGGGAAACTTGATTTATTCATAATTCAAAATTCACTCGTCTTATATTATTCCATAGCGTTTTCTCAAATAATTTGTATGTAAGGTGGGCTTATATGTGTTTTGGCTGGTTTTATTTCTCTAAACTCTCTTGGTATTATTGTCAAAATGTTTCTCTTCAAATAAATATTTAATAAGCTGTCCTTACTTGTTTTTGACCTTAGATGGTTTTATTTCTAAATTCTCTCCTTCTTTATTATTATATTATAGCCATAAAGTTTTTCTTCAAATATTTGTTATGTAATGTGGTATTACCTTATTTTTGAATTTTGATGATTATTTCAAACTCTATTTTATATATCTTCTTCTAAAATGTTTCTTCTCAAATAACTTGTATGTAATGGGCTTACATTATGTTTAGAATTTTGGGGATTTTTAAATTCTATCTTATATATCTTCTAGCCCTAAAATTTTCTAATAATTGTAGATAATATGTGCTTATATTTCTTTTTAGAATTTGGCTGGTTTTATTTTTAAACTTCTTCTTATATTATTCTTCTTTTCAAATAATTTCCTTCAAATAAATTGTATATAATTGGCTTATATTATGTTTAGAATTTAGAGGTTTTATTTTAACTTCTTCTTATGCATATCTTCTAAATGGTTTTCCTTTAAATATTTTCTTTATGTAAGATTGGCTTACCTTTGTTTTAGAATTTGACTGGTTTTAATCATAAAATTTCTTCATGGATGCCTGGTTAAAGACACCCTTGACTCTATTTGAATTTATTTCCTTGATTTCGTAGGTGTTGTTGTTATTGTCCTTTGAGACGATATAGGGACCAGTATACAGGAGCAATAACTTTTTTGTTATCCCCTCTAAGGAACTGGGTAATTCCCTATTCTTCAACAACACCTTCTCTCCCACGGTATAATGGATAACCTTACCCATGCATTTAGAGTATTGATTCCGCCGTTTCTCCTGATCTTCGGCCACCTTATTACAAAATTGAATTTTATCAAATCTATATTTATGTTCTCTGGGGAACTCCAAGATATCTTCAATCTCTCTAGGGGGTTGTCTCTCGTACATTGCTGAGTATGGGGTTATTCCTATGGCAGGATGGTAGGCCAGGTTGAGGAATTCTTCAGTAGCCTCCAAATATTCTTGCCACCTTCTCTGCTGATCATGGCAGTACGTTCTTAATAGGCGCCCCACCTCTCGCAAGACTCTTTCGGCCGGGTTACTGCTTGGGTGGTATACGGATGTCTTGTATGTGTGAACCCCCATGGACAGCAGTGTATCCCGCCATCTCCTCCCCTTGAATTGCGTTCCGTGGTCGGTTATGATCGATACCGGTTTTCCGACGGTTGGGAAGTACTGGTCGATCAGGATATTAAGAACTTTATTCGTAGTCGCCCGATTCGCTGGGTATAGCTTAACGAACTTGGTGTAATGGTCCATAATGATGACGATATATTTGTATCGGTGGCGGCCTCCACTGCGGGGAAATGGCCCGCAGATATCCAGGAATACCTTCTCAAGTTTAGACTGCGATGTTATTGGAATCATCTGCCCTTCTCTTTTCTCGTTATTAGTTTTTACGAGTTGGCAAATGCGACAGTTTCTAATATACCTCCGTACCTTCCGATTGATGTCTTTGATATAGCAGCTTTCTTCCAGGGCCTTTACCACCTTTAAAGCGCCCATATGCCCATATCGAACATGATAACTGATCACTATCTCTTTCTCGATATGGGTCGGAATTATTACCTTCCATTCCTCCTTATATAATGATGGTTTGGAAAACAGGATTCCCTTATGTATAGTGTAATATTGGGAGATGGTCTCATCTCCTGCTTCCAATCTTGAGATAATAGTAATTAATTTCGGGTCAGCTTGTTGGTGTGTGCTTAGTTGTTCCAGAACTGATTTTAGACCGGCGCTGCTGCTGAGAATATGGTACACCTTCAGAATACTCTCCTTCTCCCCCTCGAACGTCTGCTTGTCAATGTCAACTCTAGACAATACGTCCGCGACGACATTCTTCCTTCCGGGGATATACTCCCACTTAAGGTCGTATTCTTGCAGCAATAGTATCCACCGCGTTAACCTTCCATGGCTCAGCTTACATCTCTTAAGGAACGAGATAGATTTATGGTCTGTCCGGACGGTAACGGGATAACCAAGAATATATGTACGGAACTTTCCGCACGCGAACACGACACTCAATAACTCCTTTTCTGTCGCATGATAGTTTTTCTCACTCTGGTTCAGAGCTCTGCTGGCAAAACAGATTACAAGATGCTCTCCCTCCTCATCCTCTTGATATAAAGTAGTGCCGAGGCTGATGTCACTGGCATCACAATTAAGAAAGAAAGGCTTGTTAAAATCTGGATGGCGGAGTATAATGTGTTTAAGGAATTTTTGTTTTATCAGAGTCAATATGTTTTGTTGTTCATTACCCCAGATCCATTTATTTTTAGATGACAGTTGCGGCTGAAATCTGGCAGTCAGTTCGGAGTACTTTTCCTGGAACTTGCGGTAGTAATTACAGAGTCCCAGGAATGACTGTAACTGCCTTCGATTCTTTGGTGTAGGAAAGTTCTGAATTGCTTCGACTTTTTCAGCCGACGGTGAGATTCCCTTATCATTTAATATGAAGCCCAAGAATTGTATCTCTTTAGCAATAAAATGAGACTTTGCTAACTTCACAGTAATATTGTTTGCTGCTAGCTTCTGTAAGACGTGTTCCACACGGTAGCAGTGTTTCTCCCAAGTTTCTGAGGACACTAGCAAGTCATCGACGTATACGGTTGTGAATTTTAGTGCTTCTTGGCCAAGTATTTGATCCATGCAGTGCACAAAGACTGCGACTGAGTTTACCAGTCCGAAAGGCAACCTCTTAAACTGGTAGTTCCGCCCTTCGAATATAAAGGCCAGATACTGGCGACTCTGTGGATGTAATTCCACCTGCCAGTATCCGCACACCGTATCCCAGGTAGTGAAGTATTTGGTACCGTGGAACCGTTTTAAGATCTCCTCAATCTCACCGGGCGAAGTCCTGTCATTTATGATCATCTTATTTATTTCGCGCGCATCTAAACATAAACGGACTTGTCCGTTTTTCTTAGGAATAGCCACGATAGGACTTGTATAAGGGGAATGGCTACTCTCTATAATGTCACGGTTAATCATTTGCTCTATTTCAGCTCTTACTGCCTGCTTTCGTGATTGCGCAATGGGGTAAGACTTCCGGTTAAAGTCTACAGTGTCTCGGAATTGTGAGTACACTGGAAATTCTTCACTTTACCGGGCTCATCAGAAAAGACTGATTTATATTTATTGTATATGTCTATTAATTTGTTCGCTTGGTTTGTTGTTAAACCTTCGCCAGTTATACCGCTCCGGAAATCCCTGATCTCCTGGATTTTTTGCGACCATAAATCTTCATTGGAGGTGTCGTCTATTCTCTGTTCAATTATGGATGTTGGTTGGATGTAATTAATTTTTCGGATTTGCTGATGGATACTATCGGGAACGACTTGGTCACTACCCACCAAGTTCGCCGTCCAAGTATGTCCGTTAGAAAACAGCGACAATGTTTCAGTTCTTAGATCAATGATGGCGGAATTTCTCCTAAGCACATCACACCCGACCAGTATATTAAATGGCAGACCGCTCGCCACCAAGAATTCCATGTCAATCGCTATACCACAGCTCATCACACTGGTGGAGACTTGTCTACGTATAGTTTTGTTTTGTCGGCCGGTTGCTCCCAACAAAACAATATTATTCAACGGCAATGTTGGTAAAGTTCTCCTGCACTCTTGCTGTATCCTTTCCAGTTCCGTCGTACTTATTATTGATACGTTTGACCCAGTATCGATCATTAACTTGGTTGGGATGCCTTCTACCTTGGCGTCAACATGTATAATTTCATTATTGAAGTTATTGGTGGGACTCCTGTTATCCTCTTCCAATAACTCCTGTCTGATGTCTTTCAGGTAGTTGCACCCGATAATTGTAATACGATTGTGATTATTTTCAAAATTGCACTCATTCATATTATTATACCCAGTAGTCAGAAGCAGTAATGGGTTCTGGCGATTTCTTACTGCCTGTGCCCGTTTAAAGGCTCGGCATCATTGTTTCTTTGAGCCATATTATTCGATGCCTCATTCGGGATGCTCAGAGTGGTTACTTGCCTATCTGTCCTACGGTCTTCCGGTCGTTCATGGTGCGACCTCTGTTCAGTGTTGTCCAAACTATTGCTCCTACGCGCCGGATAGTACCTCGGTTGGCCCCGTTCTAGGCTCCTCCGCCTTTCTTCGTATCTTCGGTAACTGCTTCGTCGATTGTGGTTGAATCCTCGCTGTCTTCCTTCTGTGGCTCGTATGAAGTTCACTCTAGGGCGAGGATACCTATTATTATTAAAATTACCATTATTGGGACCCGCACGATTAGCATTATTAGGGTAAGGACTATTACCATAATTGGGGCTTCTCTGACTATTTACGTTATTAGGGTAGGGATTGCGGTTACCCTGATAACCATTAGAGGGTCGATTCGGGTTTTGCTGGTTGGGACCCGTATTATTATTATCATTGTAATTGGTATTACTTACATTATTTCCATTATTAGAATTGTTATTTCGCGGGTATACCCGACCTCCTTGGTACCCAGTATTTATGTGGTTCGTACCCTGGTTATTGTTCTGGTACGTCCTTGGTTCGGGCCCATCACTTCTCCTACGACTCTGCCGGTAGTAATCTTCATTTTCATAATTCTCTAGGAGTTCTGTCATTGCCTGGATGGTTTTTATCTGGCTGCCCCTCCTAGCACGAATCACCTCCTCATCATAATGGTAAGACAGCTTGTTTATTAGGCATTCCTCCGGTATGGCTGGTTCTAAGTGCTTGGCCATACACACTTTGCCGAGGAAATAAGCTGTCATTGAGCTGCCGACTTGTGGTTTGTAGCGACCATGGCATATATTATCTCTTATGAGATTTTGCGTGGTCTCTGACCAGTACTTGGCCTTGAACAGGCTCTTGAATTGTTCATAATTGTCGATGTCGCTCCGGTTGGCCATCCACCAATGGTCATTCACCTCCTGAAACGACTCGTCAAGGATCTCTCTGTTCTGGACCCATCGGTTCCCTCGGTGTTTCTCGAGGTACTTTTCTATTCGTGCCAAGAACTCCATAGGCTTCCGTTTGTATTGCCGGAAATTGAGCCATTCTCTGTTCTCTGACATGGGGAAACTGTGATATGCCGATGGTCTGTTTCTTATTAACTCCATCTCCTCCTGGCTCTGACGCACCTGTCCGGTTATGTTCACCATAGCGGCTTCCACGCCGTCGCATCTTTCTGTTAATTGGGTCCTTACTTTATTTACTTCGTCCAAGGCAAATTTCTTAGTCTCCTCCATTTTAGTTTTCTGTTGTTCTTGGACCTGAGTAATCTCCTTTGTTATTACTTCCCGGACTTCCAGCACTTCGTTTTCTGTTTGCCGACATCTTTCGTCTACTTCTCGGATCTGCTGGTTAACAACCACAACTTCCTGTTCTAATTTCTTTACAATGGACTTCTTCGTCTCAGTTATCTTTTTATTTATCTCCTCTTTGGCTAACTCAATCCTCTCGTCTAACTTATTCATGTTCTCTTGGTTAACTTCCCTTAGTTCTTCTCTCAGCAGTTGATTGTCCTCTCTCAATTCTTCCCTTAATTGTTGGTTGTCACTTTCTATTTTCTTACTGGTTTCTTCCATTTTCTCTTCTAAATTCTTATTATTTTCTTCCATTTTCCTTTCCATTTTCCTACACAAGGATTGGTTGTCCTTTTTCAGGTCTTCCATCTTCTTATTCAAAGATTGATTGTTTTCCTCCATCTTCTTATTCAAAGATTGGTTGTTTTCCTCCATCTTCTCTTCTAAATTCTTACTGGTTTCTTCAATCCTCTTGTTAGTGTTTTCTATGCTTTTATTTATTCCCCCCAAATCTTCCTTTGTGGAATCCATTTTGTTATTCAAGTCTTCACTCAACTTTTTACTATTTTCTTCCATACCCTTGTTAGTGGAATCCATTTTCTTCTCCATTCCTTCCATTTTTGATTCTAGGTTCTTATTATTTTCATTCATTGCCTCCATCACCCGCCTGAACATTTCTTGGGTTGTCATGTCCGCGGTTTGCGACGGTTTCTCCTTTTCTGAGACATTGACTTCCACTGTTTGCGTTGTTACTTCAGCTTGTTCCTCTGGTGGTTCAGGTTGTTTATGTTCCACCTGGATTAGTAACACTTCCGGATCCTCCACGGGTGTTGCCTCCTTATCCCCCATATCAACCTCTTTCTCGGCCTCTGCCGCCCTCTTTTTCGATGTAGCTCGTCTTTGCATCTTTCTCTGTCTCTATTTACTAATCGCTGCCAAGCTTAGATTATTAAGCCCTCTAAGTTGGACGCCACTTTGTAAGAAGACCCTGTATGCCGGTCGTTACAAAAGAATAAAATGTATATGGAAAATTCAATAAAAAATAGAATTTTCAAACAATAAAATAATTTTGTTATGTTAATTGATGTGTTTAAATGAGAAATACATCTGTTCTAAAAAGGTTCTGTAAAATTTTAATAACAGGTAGGTATTTATTGACCGTCGAACACTTCTTGAAGATTTGTACCAAGTCTGGAGTTAAATAGATTAACTCCAGGTAATAATCGATTGGTGACTTTTCTGACGGGTCCAATATCTTGTTCAGATAGAATATATTCTTCTTACTTAAGTCCTTCAGCCTTATAAATACCCTTAAATTACCCTGTGAAATAAGTAACAGATACGAAATAATGGAAATATAAAGATTTATTGACAATTTTAAATAAATAATCGATATTTTATCGATGGAGAGCAATTATCGACTCTGCTCGGGAATTATCGATTGTGTCATACAGAACAATTTTTATGGTATATTATATTAAAAGACAGGTTCTTTGAGCGATTAGAATTAATAGTCAGAGAAGGGTGACGAGAAAGTATAACATTAACAATTAAAAATAAATACAATAATTACTATTCAATAGTATTTAAATAATTCCAGTTTATAATATTTGAATATAAATGTTTTGTCAAACCAATGAAGACTGACGTCACTGTGATGTGGTAAGCAGATTCCGTTTCCAAGATGGCCGCTACTCGAGTTGGACTAAGTTACAGCATATGCGTCGTGTCAGAAAATCACAATAAAATTCCCTTTATTAAGGTTTAAAATGTCCCCGCACTGCTGTAATATGTCTGTTAATCTATTTGGTGTATTCTGGTGAAGTGTTCTGTGTAAACTTGTGTTAGTAAGTTTATTTTCTATGTGTTCAACTTCTGCGGTTAAGTTTTCAAGTTATGGTTAGGAATTTCAGAATGAATCAGTTTAATTATAATGTTTTATTTGTTTTTATCACTCGTATTATAGAGTTAAGTGTTTGTTTTCACTATTGTCGTGAATGTATTAACAACTTCAGCTTTAAAAAGTGCAAAAACCGTCTAACTCTTGTTCACTTATTTCAATGGCTAAACGCTAGTACCATTTTTCTCGATTTAAAGAAACGTTCTTTACACAACTGTCCAGCTTGATATTCAACAAAAGACTAATTAACTTGGTCATAAATCTGGCCCAGTTAATCTTTGAAAAAGTATTGTTAACATATTTCGACTTCCCATACATATGATAAAGTATTACATTATGTATGGAATTTATCTATTTTATTCCTCACTTTTATGAATTATTAACCTTATTATTGGTTTAATCATCTCATTCCCTTTAAATTGATGTATTATAGTCCATATCTGTGGACATTTTGTGGAAATTAACAAATTTTGTTCACATTTTGGGAATATAGGCTCAAAATTGGATTTCCGTCTTTATATAAAATTCCTCCATTTTAAATATTATTAATACTATTATAATAAATTTTAACCAGTCATATTCCTCTTCCTTTCCTTAAATACATATAAATTACACCTTTGAACTGGTTTTTTGTGTTAATCTGTAAATTTGACATTGCTCTTTAAAACTAATTGATTTATATATTTTGAAAATTTACATAATATTAAGGTATATTTCCTTATTATCATTTTAATTCATAGGATCATTTCCAGTAGTGGTTAATTGAGTTATCTTATATAAATCTTGGTAGTTTACAGGATTTATAAGTGAATTATACTAGTTTATATTGGTTCTGTAATTTCACCAAATGGCCTAGATTTTAGAATTTTATATTTCTTTCTTTCTCAAATAATTTAAACTTAATTCCTCCTCTGACTTTACATAATTACAATTATATGAAAATAACATGGTTTATAACTTATTGTGTGCTGTAGTAGTTAATTAACACTACAGTTATTAAAATAAATAATTATGAACATTGTTTAGCAATCTGCACAATTGAACATATTGCAGATATGGTTTGAACATATATCCTTTAACTATTTTTGAGCTAACATAGCATACCTATTAGAACATTATTAATGGTATGTTGGCTATTATTTATCAAACATAATTCTTTTTAAAACATATAACATAAATCTTATTTTCTAAAAAAACCTTACAAATACATGTATCAACACATTGATTTTAGGACTGTGAATAAACAGTCTATTTAAACATTTTACACTTATTAATACTATATTAATACCAGTCCTTTCTGGTTTAAACCATTATTATTGTGATCCCCTACATAAGTAAATATTAACTCCCATACTCTATTTATTATCATTTTTTACAAATGTCTTGCAAATAAAGATTTACATTAAAATAATAAAATATTGGAAATGTTCCATTCTATTATTTTATTATGCTGTTTATTATCAGATATTAAAGTTGTGATATTGCATACTGATAAGTTATAGTATCACCAACTTTAAGTTTATTGCATTTTTTAAAAACACTTACACAAATTCACTTTCACTGTTGGTTCTGATATTTTGAGTCTTATTATCTCAGACCAGACCTTTAGTAATCATGGACTGTTAAGACTAGTTTATTTTCTTTATTACACAATAGCTTTAGCCGGTGCACTTCTTATAACGCTATACAACAGTTTAGTTTTCTCAATAATTACATTTTATAAGATTTTGGGTATGTTATACTTTCTTTTGCATAGTTTTTGTGGGTTTGGGGTTGATAGTAGTTTATATAATAATAGGTTTTATAACGGTGTTTCTTTCATACTATTTCTTCCTCTCCTCCTGTCTTCTTTCTTGTCCTTCTTCGTATCTTCCTTCTGGTCTTCATTCTTGTCCCTCTTCTAGTCTTCATTCTTGTCCCTCGTCTAGTCTTCACTCTTCTGGTCTTCCTTCCTCATTCTTGGGTAAACCAAGGTACATGGTGTATCTCGACTGAGGTTTAGTTTGGAGTATTTAATTTATTCACTGAACTGACTTTATTCTTCTATACAGGTTTCAGGGTATTGTTTTCTTCCTGATCACAAACTTTATTCTTCCCTCTTCTTGTTTTTGGGGTATTTTTGGTATTCACCACTCTTTAATTGAGTCTCTTTTTTCTTGATATGGTCTTATATAACTGGTTTACTGCTCTGAGCTTCCTGGGTAACTTACTGATATTATACAATGAGTTGATGAGTTGCTTCAATACTTTCTTTGGTTTTTAAAACAGTGGTTTTTATATATAATGTAGTGAGGATTTTTATTTTATTGTGGTTCATTCCTCTGATTTATTTAAATGTCATTCAATATTATTATAACATTTGTTGGTGTAATTAAACTTTATGATTTCATATGACTTAAAATGTAGTGGATTTTCTGTCACGCTACAATATATGTGTACAACGTTATCGGCAACAAACAAGTAGTTTTTGTTAAAATTCCTTCCCGGGATATTTGGCCGTAGTCCAATGTTTTCTACAAAACCAGACGTTTCGGCAATGTCATCGACTTCCATCATAAGTGAAAATCGAGTGCGACGACGTGAGGTGGTATACGTTAGTGACCGCAGTACTGTGGTTAAGGCTGAAGCAGTAAGTAGAAAGAAGTAGTTTCTATGGTAATATTTCATTTCGAAAATGATTTTAAATATAAATCTTAGAATATGGAAGTCATGTATGGTTCTCCATACCGATATCTTAATTACAACATGAAATCAAAAAAGCATTATATTAACTGAATGAATGAAAGTTTATAAGAAAACATTTTTTAGTTCTTATTGTCACAAATATGGAAAATTTTTACAAACATTTACAGTAAAACAATGCAAAAGAATACTTTTTCAAAATCAAGTAGGCCTACACATCACAGAAAATTTCATAGTTAGTACATAACACAAATTTCACCATGAAAAACATTATGTGTAATACATATCTGAAAAAGAATCGGTGTATTTAGAGTTTAAAATTCAACATTTCTAAAAAAAAAGAACAACTTTCATAATTACAAAATCAGTCTTCATCAGAAGCATCATAAATTGGGTAGTCTGGATTGCCACTGTTGTATCTTAAACTTCTGTAGAAAGTGCGACACTCTGAAGGCAACAAAGGGAAGAGTGATAGTAAATCATTATATTTTTGTGTTGAAATTTGTTATATTGTTCTATTTGCTACTTGCAAAATATTTGAAAAAGTAACACTTTCTTTTCTGATATTCCTTTTCAAATTTATGTCCCTGTTAAAAAAAAACGGGAACCAATACTTTCTTGCCTTACCTGCAGGTGTACACACCTTGACAGCAGTACTTGATATTTATTTGTGTCAAGCTTTCGGATTATGAAAGGTGAATTTAATTCCAATTTATAAAGTGATTTCATGTCTTTGAAGTCTTGTAACTGCATGTTGTACACAATATTTACTGGAACATTGACAGATTAATTGTTGCCAGTCCCATAGAGTTAAAAAGCTCATACTATTTAGTTTGTAGTGCGTCCACTGTGTCAGCTTCCATATGTGTATGGGCTTTTAACAAAAATTTCTGATTTATAACTTTTATTCGAGTGTATTTGTGCATAATCCAAAACAAAATTGTTACTACTGACAAATTTTTGTTTTGGCCACAGCAATTATCTTACCATACTGTAATCGCCTCATCTTTAGAATTTGGTATGTTACATTCGGCCCACTTTAAAATACATGAAGCTATGAGGTGTGTTCAAAAAAAGACCGAACTATTTGTGTAGCATGTCAACTAGCGCATAGAGCGAACTGCAGAATTAAGTGCTGCTTGCGACAGGTTTTGATGCCTGAATGCCGTTTTCTCTGTCCCATCGCGATCTTCAGTCTTCGAGCTACACGTGCTGTAGTGGGCACGGGCACACACCGTCCGGTGGATTTATAACGAAGTGAGAATGAAGATCTTAACACAACATGTGTGTATAAAATGTTGCTGCTGACTTTGTAAAATCTTTACAGAGCTATTTCCATTGTCTTCCAAAGTTTTCATTACCAGTTGCATTGGTACGCAGTTGTTAACCGATTTCAAAACGGGTCTCTTTCTGATCGTCGTCAACAAACACAGTAAGAATTTTTCAGTGATACGATACATTTAAATTTTTCTATCAAAATTTAATTTTACGATCTTAAATGAATTCTGTCAGAAAGTATCGGCATTTAAACGATGATTTACAATTACCACATCACGAGCTCTCTTCCCATGATCTTCGATATCGCTTTGATCTGCACCGACCATTGTTTTTCCCTCTTTAAAAATTCTTAAACTAATCGTTCGCCTCATGCAGGCTTCCGCGTATGCTTAATTGAAAACCAGAATGTCTCTGAAAAGTTTTAACCTAGTTTTGCTACAAAATTTCATAGGCACACGTTGTTCTCGCGGTCTTTCTTAATCGCTTTGTCACTAATCCGCCGGCCAGCGTGTGCACGTCCCCACTCAATGTGATATACCTCAAAGACTACTACTAATAGCGGAACACAATAAGTGGCAGTTTGTTGTCAAAAACTATCGCTAGGTGCGCGCAAAGTCGCGGCGCGTCGTTTGTGCGGGTTGATGTGTTACTCAAAAAGTTTGGTCTTTTTATGAACACACCTCGTATTTCATTCCCCCCCTCCTTGTTTGGATTCATCCCACATTATTCAATGGGCAGAACTATTGGATGAATCATATGTTGTGAAGTTAAAGGTCCAGGAGCTTTCGTTGGTAAAAACTTTGGTTGTCTGTTACCAAGTGGGGTAGCTAGATACTTTTTCAAATCGGCAGTCAGAACTTTATGCTTTATGTTAACTTTTGTTTCTTTTATGTATGAATGTACTCTTCATTTCATATAGCCTTTTTGATTCGGTGAGATGTAAACTGTAGTCACTTTTAAGTTTGCCTTTTCCTTCTTCTGATAAATTACCCTTAAGTTTTGCAATGTAAGGCCGCTATTAGCCGAGGGCGACTAGTCGCACAACTAGCGGTGCAACTAGTCATGCCACAAGTTTCAGAGGGTTTAGAACCGCTCGACTACTTGCACAACTTTTGAATAATTGCTCGATTCACACCGGGGAACAGTCAGTTGAGAGAATGGCGTCCTGTGAAGAACTTCTTCTCCTTTCTCTTCTGTTAAAAAAGAAAAGGCGAAGGGATAGGAAAATGCGTAAACATACTATGTTTGTTTCCCGACTGACGAAAGGGTTATATCACACATTGTTTGAAGATCTACATGCGGATGACCGTAAATTTTTTAATTTTCTTCGCATGTCGAAATCGTCGTTTTAAGAGTTGCTGGGCTACATAAAAGATGATATAACTGGAAAGGACACAGAACTGAACAAGTGTTTTCCAGCAGAAGAAAAATTGGTCCTCACACTGAGGTAAGTCAAGCCATAGTCGTTACTTTGTTTCTCATAATATATCTTGTACAATTATCTGTAATTCGGAAAAATCTTGTAAATTTGAATCCATGACAAATTATTATTTTAGTTAATCATTAGTTATTGACGGTTTCATAGTTGTTGCACACTAAAAAAAGTCTTACTAACAAAATATATATTTGAGATGTATTTAAAATAATTATAATTGGAAAAACATTATTTATACCAGGCATGATAAAGCAGGAGTTAGTTAATATGAATTTATTTCTATAAAAATATTTACTTCTTTGAAAATAATTTTTTGTAACTAGTATAATAGTACTAGTAGTAAATAAGGTAGGTAAAAACAATCAAATTGGAAATACGTCAATTATATGAATATTGCGAGGTGGGGAAGTATAATTTAATTTGCCAGATCTCTTAAAAAGAAATACCTGAAGTTCAATTAAGCACACATGTGTACATCCGGTCTACTGAGAAAAACTAATTTGATTTTTCTTGATGATTCTGTTAGACTAATTGAATTAGAATATTCGTTTTCTTCAATTATTCAAATATAAAAAATACCAAATACAAGACGGTGTTTCACTTAATTGAATTATTGACCAAATATAATTATGTTTAAAGAAGGTGATTGGTCATTTTTGAGAGATAAAGTTCAACTTAAATTAAATTATAACAAATTAGACAAGCAGTTGTAAAACCAAGAAATGAAACGATTTTACTCTCTCTCTGTCTCATTTGGATATTTTGAGTCTTTGAAAGAAGTTGTTTATGCAATTAGTATAATTAGTAAAAACTTCAAATTTCTCAGTTGAAATCAATGACCTTTTAAACAGCATATTTATAATAGTAGGTGACCGAAATATTCCACTTCTTTTTAGTACATTTCAATTCTAATTATTAATTGTGCACAACATGGAAGCTTCAAAATTTAAAGGTTTCAGATCCAGAGATATTTATGAATTGATAACATAAATAAGTAAATAACATAAAAGTAAGTCTTTAAACGTATATATTTATTTAACAAGAAATAGTGTTAAAAAGCACAACATATTATAAACTGTGATTCACATAAATAATATCACTGATAAAGAACATAGTCACTCGTTTGTGAAAAGCTACTATCCGACTGTGCAGGCGAATTCAAAGTCTGTGATTCAGTAGATACTGATGGGCATGTTGGTGATGGAGACAGATAGTTTTGTTGGTCAATGGGCTTATTTGGTTGAATTTGTAGATATGGAAATCCGGAGTGAGGGGTTTGTTGAGGTGGTACGTGTGGATGAATGCTGGAAGTCGGATATTGTGATACTGGAGGAACTTGGGGAGGGGGTGCTTGATGATAACTGGAAGGAGGAAAATTGTGTGGGGTGATGAAAAGGGTACGGCATAGGTGGCCCACCATAAGATGGCCACAGTTGGTTATCTGGGGCTTGCGCCGCTGCAATAAGAGAAATTATGTCCAATCGCACAGTTTCCTTTCAGCAGGAACTTTGTGAATTTCAGATAAAAGGGAAAGAAGGAAGTGCCTGTCTTCATCTTTTGCTTCTTCTGTAGAATCTGATTGCGCGGCAATTTTTTTTAAAGCACTGCAATGAGTTCATCGTCGTCATTTTTACCTCTCTTTCTTAATTTGTTTTTTGGCTTTTCAAATTCTGATGGATTCTCACACCTGTCAGGATCAATGATCACTGTCAAGGATCAGGCACCTAAGCCTGTGTCTACTGGGTCATGACTATTGTTATCGTCTTCTTCCATACAGCTTGTTGTTTTATTTGACAGGGTTTCCAAGAAGTGCAATTGATCGAAATATACGTATTTTTTTTTTTAATAGCTTCAGAACCGCTTTTTATATTTTTCTTCTTTAGAAGCTCCCATGTGTAGCAAGTATGAATAGATCTCCATTTCTTCTGTGCAATTGTCACTGAAAAAAAATATACGACATTATTACTCAATAAATGTTTAAAAAATAGGTATTTATTAGGCTCATATTCAAAGTTAAATTAAATTACAATTTACTTTAAAAAACAGTAAAAACCCCTGATAAGTCGGTTGCTCGTTTTTTTATTTTTATTTTATTATCAGTAGCCTGTTAAGAAACAAACAAATTATCAATTAAAAAAAAAAAATAATATATACACTGCCAGAATCTTACCTTGTGAACTTTTCTCGCTGACTTACCTTTTGTAAACACCAACAGAAGTTAAGGGCCGCCACCAATATCTTTGAAGGACCTTTATACTTTACCTTAATTAAAACACTGGACAATTTTGCAATCTGACTACCCACAATTCAGAAAATTCCCCGGAATGTTTAGACGAGTTTTTCAGCACAGAATTATTAGGAAATGGTAACGGCGAAATAACTATGCTAACACATGGTTATGCAATTAACACAAAATATTTTATTTTTTTCTCAAATTTACTCTTTCTCTTTATTTTTATGTTACTTCCACTAATCTCTATTATTTAAAGTTTTCTTATACTAATTTCTATTTACAGACCAGTACTCTCTTTTACTTTTTATTTCTCCCCTTTTCCCTCACACACACTCTCACTCTCTTTACCCCCCGTTTTATTAACTGAGCTCTTTAGTAATTCAAATGTTTTACCTTACATAAACGTTTGGCCCAAAATAAATTTGTTTCAATATTGTACTTAACTGAATTCAGTATCCGTGGCCGTTACGCCACATGTCAGTTTACACTTTCCCGCAAAACTATCACAAACTCATTTTATAAATGTTACTTCGGTTGAACCCAACTGTTTTCTGTTGCATTACCTCACAACACACTCTTTGGTAGACCTACTTTTACATCTTCGGTCTACCAAAGTTTTTCCGAGGCTACCGTGAAATTACGTTTGTACTGTTTAAGTAGTGGTGTCCAACTGGCCGGCGACTACTGTGTCGACTCTCTGTGTGCGCTTGGTTGCCTACCCACCAGGCGTTAGGTGTCGCCGTCAGCTCGTACTCTGTGATTCGTTGTTTCCATCGCATGTTCGGCTATGGAATTTCCGGTACATGATTTTCATGTTGGGAAAAGGCGGCACACATGTGCGCTCATACGCATGAATATGCACCCTACTGACAATAAACATTCTTGTACCGTGCTGTGCCTTCCACGAAGCTACAGTCAGTGACCAAAAATACACTCTGGGTGAATAAAGAGATTACCTCAAAGGTTGTCTGCAGATGGTTAACGTGAAATTTTTGAAATTATAAACCCCCTTCAGTTTGTCCCGTTACAATACCCCCCCCCCCAATGAGAGGTTTTCTGTCGAAACAGAAAAACTCTCATTACCCAAAAAAAAACCTAAGAGGACCAGCTAGGATATGGCACCACTAACCCCCCTTAATTCCTTATTAAAATCATGGGTAACTTACCCCCCTAGTCTGGTGACTGCGGCTGCACCTGCATGACCTTACTGGACTTCCCTGGTCGAGATCCCAACACTATAAAGTCAGACAAGCACGCCACCACAGTATCACCAGACTCTGTAACAATTAAGAAAAATATCAATAACTGGCTTTTTCACCATACCATATCCTCAACTGACTTGTTTCCTCTTAGTCGTACTGGTTTGCCTTTTAGCAAAGTACTGTTTTTTTTACCTCAATTATCTACTTAAACAAACAATATTGCTTAACACATCTGTCCTTAACATGAACATATTACATTTTCCTGTATTACATATTCCTTATTTTTTTACTTCTGTTACCTATACAATACATATTGACCATTTATGTTAGACACAACAAACAAAAATAAAAAATTCAAACTCCAAAATAATTCAAATTCATCTACCAACTCCAATCACAAAATTCCATTACATCCTAATCAAACATTTATAATCAACATAATACAACATAATAAACAATCCACATCAGTGGCAGCTGGTAATGTTTTTTTTTTTTGACTGGGGGGGGGGTAAAATTTAGTTGTACCCATATATTATGTAAAAAAAACCAGTAGAAACTAAATTATTGCTATTATCATCAAATAATTGTAAAATTGAATCTTTTGCTTCACTACTAAAATTATTGTTAATATCAAAAACCTACCTTGCAAACTACCAATATTTAAACAGTGTTTGAAACTAAAATTATTTATAACCCCGTTTTATAATTTTGTTGTGTAATATCTAAATTCGGTTTTGGTGGCCCTAATTTTTTTTTTAGTTCTATTTTCTTTTCGTAAGCAAGTGAATTTGAAATAATCAATCGTTTAATATTACTTACCGAATTCATAGCCATTTTAATCGTTTCTAACAAATACACACAGAACACACAGGCTCAGGCCTACACAGAATAAGTTACACGTTTATGTAGGTCTACGCAAGGTTCGACAAAAACACTATCGTACACAGAATACACTGCCTAATAAAGAATAAATTATTAGAACATTATGTTTACACAAAAAGTACAACAAGAACACAATCAAAACTATATAAAACACGAGAGAAAATATTTGCACTTTAAACAGCAACAGAGAAGTTTTGAAAAGTTCTCTATGAATTTAGCCGCGAATTCAGAAAGCGGGCACAGCCCCACCTCTAATGGCAGATGCTCATTTAAATGCATAGACATGTGTACACGTCTCTTGCCCCGCTCCCCGAAAGACCAGCCTATGCAGGGAGGACGACAGCGAAACCGTCCCAGCTGCGGGGCCATGCCGAAAACATCGGGTGATCGCTATTAGTCGCCCCAAAAATATCTTTCAATAAGGATACTACACATTATCACATTATAGTTATATTATTGACAAGTTTAATTTGCAAATTTAGTGGGAGGGCTGCGCCCTTTTGCCCTCCCTGTACGAGCCGCTACTGATCCACATGAACATTATCATTGTTACATTAACATAAACATTTCAAATTTAAATTTTACCAAAAATTCCACACCTTACAGCTATACTTTAGTTTCAAATTCTATTAAATCTTTCACTTGTTACATTATAATTTCAACTATGAATTTCTATTAAGCATTTTCATCATCAATTGGTTCGGGTGACTCCCAGTCATTTATAATGATGATTTATTGAACGGGCATTTAGATATAACCTTACTCACCTTCTTCCTTCTAACAACCACTAACGGATTTGCATAGGGTGACACCGATCTCTCAATAATATTTCCCTCCACTATTTTCTCTAACTCTACTTAAATCATTCTCCTCTTATAACAAAGCACCTGATACCCTCTTTGTACATAGGATATGTGTTCCCTTCCCTTATACTCATTCCCTTATTAGTTCCTGGCCCTTCCAGGTAACCTCGCAACCCTCTTTAAACTTTTCACCTCCCGCCACAATGCCTTGCGTTGAGGATTCCCTACACCTCCACCCTCACTACAAAATTTATGTACCCTGCTCTCACCTATTTACTCTCCACTTTCATCACTCTCGCTTTCTCTACATACAGCCACTCTCGCTACTGTGCCCCTACTACTGACCCGTTTCTGTATTAATTTTATTCCAAAAATTCTTATTCTGTCTAATACCCATTTAAAATTGACTCTGACTGACTTGCTGCCTTATTGGAATAATCATCACCCAAACTCCATCTTTTACAACACTTTATATTAAGTTAATCATTGAAAATTACATTAGAAAATTCACAACTACCTCAAATTAATTTAATCCCCTAATTTAGATTCTTTCAAACTCATTTAATTTCATTATTAAACATTTTACTTTACTTCAATTTCATTAAGTAAATTATAATTCAATTCAATTACACCATTCAACTGAATAAAACACAATTGCTGTCATAAACTCCGAAACTATAAACAATTATCGCAACAAATATAACGTACATAACCATATATACCTTCTGATAGATTATAATAACAATATGACTCAACACCTAAACACATTTTACGTTTACTCATTTACTATTTATTATAAAGCATAACTCTCAGAAAAATCATTTCTGATTTAAATTTATTACCAGAATTCATCTATACAACATTTTAAATTAATTAATTAATCTCCAATTTATTTAATTCCATCAGTTTCTAAAACACTAAGTTACCGGTACTTTAATTGCATTATTCAAAACAATTTCAATTCAGTTAATTTCATTATAAACTTCACAATTACTCTCATTATTTATTTAGTCTGGTAAAATGTTATTATTATTATAAAATCAATTCCTCTTATATACATACATTGTTTACATAACATACAGAGTACAACATAACCTATTACACAAATACATTTAACATCACTACAAATTTATCTACAATTTTTTCGTCATATCATTTCACTGTTGACCACACCTCATTACATAAGTAAGCCAAGTACTTACCATTAGCTCAAATAATTAAATGTTCATTTACTATTTATCTAACCACCATCATCGAAAATCAATCTTGCTTTAACATAAGCAAGATTCAAACATTCATTCAAACATAAGCTTTAACATTCATTTTTATTCAAATTCATTATATAATTACCATTAATATAATAACCCTTCCATTTCTCAAATTGTTCCATTACACCAGAATAATAACCCCCCGTATTAATCCATATTATTCTATCATAAAATCTGTCTACATTAGTATGTTTGGGCAGGTCTCCTTTGTTATTTGTTGTCATAATTAAATAGTTTATACTTTCATCATCATAGCCATCATCTGCTATTAGTACACTAATTCTCACAACAGGTAAGTGTTTATCATCATCAGCATCAATATAATCATCGTTTACTACTACACAAGGTAAGTCATCAATATCATCATTGTTATCATCATCGCTCAATCTCATTACTAGGTAAATTAATTTTATCCTCTCCCTCTCTAGTTAAAATCTCCACTAACTCTTTATAAGCTCTCTTTAACTTAAACAACTCTATCACACTCTCACTATCTTTATAATCCCTTTCCCAAACCCATTTCACTTTCTCACTCCACTCAGAGGGCAATACAACATTATTTAAACTCCATGTGGCCCTACCAGATACACAAAAACACTTTGTTGGACCATTTGCTGACCCATTATCACCCAAATGTCCTAGTGAGGATCTCTTATCCTCATAAACCACTTGTGAAGTCTTTGCTCCACATTTAACCCCAGAAAAATTTGCCCCCTTTAACCACTCTACATTTAAACTCTCTTCATACTCCCTTTCTAACTCAATAACACTCCATGCTTAACCCCAACTCTCATTCTATTCTCATTACCACCACTATTACTTACCGTATCATACTTGGATACTTCATTTTCAGCTACTTTGTTATTATTATTCACCATTATTTCACCCTTGTTAACATTATTACTTACCTTGTCTACTATTGGCTGTTTTTCATTTAAATTAACCTCTTTCTGATTATCACTTGTATTAACCTCATCTACCTCGTTCTTTATCTCCACTGCACTTAAACTAACATTGTTGTTTGTAAAAGCATCGTCATCATTATTACCTCCACTATCAAAACTACTTACCTGGTTTAAGTCACTTTCTTTATTTTCTTTTAATTTATTTGTCTCTAGTTTCCACCTTCCACTGTGTTTTTTAAATATGTCATCTAATTTTGCTTTTTGTTTACTCAACATTTCGTCTAACATTACTTGGAAAATTTTCATCAGCTCTTGATCCAACTTACCCATATTATCACTTACATTATTATCTGCTACCTGATCGTCTTTATTCTCATTAAATTGATCTGTCTCTCTACCATTTTCTACCACCCTTACACTATCATCATTATCATTATTCACTGACTTATTCTCTAGCACTATTACTTCAACTATTTTACCTTTATTATTTGTCATGTCACTACCGCTATTACCTTTACTCCCCTTCTTATCCACTACCTGATTTATTTTACTTTCTTGTTTACACTCTTCCCTTTTTTTTATCATCATTAATCATCATTATGCTTTTTAATTTCAGCGAATATTCCCTCTTGTTGTTCTTCCATTCGTTGTAACGGTATAATTATTTTACCATTATAAAATAATAATAATAATACTCACTGCTGCCAGAATATTACTTACCGTCATAATCCTGTTACTTACCTTTTAACACCAAAAAGAAACTTCAGGGCCGCCACGATACTTTATGGTTCAACATCGAAACCTTTACACTCTTTCCCTTATAAAAACTTTAATAATCCCGCTATCTGACTTCCCCTTACTTCAGAAAATTCCCCGGAATTTAGACGAGGTTTTCAGCACAGAATAGGCAATGATAACGGCGAATAACTTACAACTAACACATATTTATGATGATTCAAATACTGTTTTATTTGCTATAAAAATTAACTTCTTTCTTTTCCTTCTTTACTTTTTCTATAATTTTGTTAATAGGGTTACAATATCAAAATATGTAAATTCTATATATTATATGAACCAGTCTCTCCTTAATGTTTTCTTTCTCCCCCTTTATTATATCACTCACTCTCTCTTTCTCTTTACACTTTGTTGTTGCCCCCCATTTATTGAGCTCATTACTTCTCTTTACCAACACATTTCTGGCCAAAAATTAACAAACTTGTAACTTTATCTCCTTATATTTAGAGGCACATGGTTTAAACTACGGTGCACTATATCGTTTTCGTCTTCTTCACAGAACTACCCACATTCACTTTCTGAACATTTTTTCCGGCGGTATTATAAACTGTTTGCTGTTATATGGTTTAAAATAGCATTTTGGTAGACTTTATGTCCTCTCTGTTTGACGACTGTTATTCAACTGATGCAAGGCGTCAGGCATTGGTCCAGCTGCGCCCCAAATATGTGTTTCATAGCACCTTCTGATTGGCTGGTTTAAACTGGGCCAGCGATGACTACAACTTTTTACCGCCTGATGACTTTGGCAGGTTACATTTGCCTTCTCTGTAATTCACAGATGTCCTGGATTGCAGGTGATTGTGTAATGCGTCTAGACTGACTACGCTAACACATAACACACTGGTCTCTTTCAATAACATTGTACTCACTTTTGTTAAAAACGAGGCTCCCCTGAGGTTGACTGCTGCTTGCATTACAACATTTTAAAATTGTTCAAAATCATTCTTTATCCCCCAATCTGTACCATTACAATACCCCTCCCCCAATGAGAGGTTTTGTTTCGAAGCATAAAAACTTTCATTGCCTAAACCTAAAAGGATCAGTGAGGATATAGTGCTGCAACCCCCTTAAATCTTTACTCAAATCATGGGTTATTTACACCCCTAGTCCGGTGACTTTGGCTGCACCTATCCGACTCTACTGGACTTCCCTCTCGAGATCCCAACACCATAAAATCAGACAAGCATGTCACCACAGTATCACCTAACTCTGAAACATTCAATTAAAATATCCATAACTGGTCTTTCATTACTACATATCCTCTACTGATTTGTCTCATCTTAGTTGTACTGGTTGGTCGTTAACAAAGTACTGGTTCGATTTTTTTTTCAAATAACTGAAATTAATTACCTCAACTTAATTTAATTAACTAATTTACAACAACTTCAATTATATCATAGTCAAATTGATTAGCAAGATTTCTATCTTTTACATTTTATATTAATTTCAAACAACCCTGTAAGTGCTTATATAAAATACAATGTTCGCATAACAACATAACCTTTCTGTATACTTACATCTAATACATATAAATCCCCTACAAATTATGTACAAATTATTTTCTCCTACCAAGACACTAGCCCCACCAAAATCCTAAATTAATTACATATAAGACACATGAATAATAACAATATAACTTTACTATATAACACATTACATATGACACCAACAGTTCACCTTTAAATTTGAATAAAATTTATGAACATTACAATTTTAATATCAATAAACATTATATTAAATAAACATTTTAATTGTTTACCTTTCATTATAATGTTTACTTTACTATTAAACATTTTGATCATCAAACTTAAATCATTATTACATACTTCAATCAGCTATTACACAATTCAAAATAAAATAATTTTAAGTTCATTACCAAAACTCACATTTTAAATTAATTTAATCTGATTCCTACTCAAATTTAATTTAACTACCTCATTGGTTCAAAACAGTTTAAGCTACTTTAATTACATTATTCAAAACACTTTAAATTTATTTAATTTCATCATAAAATTCACTTATAGCAATTATTCATCAAAATAGAATATTATTGTTGTTATCAATTCCATCATAAGGCTAGGCCTCCACGTGGGATTTCTAGTCGCGGCGACCAAAAAATCGCTGTCAAAGAAAATCTACAAGGTGCACACACTGCGATAGATAAATCATTGTTTATGAGTAGTTTTCCAATGGATGTTATTGAAACTGGTTGCGTGATCGCTCTTTTACTTCGGGCGAGAAGTAAGCGGCGGAAGCATCGTTATTGGGTACATCCAATAACAAGTCAAAGATTATTGAAAGGCCAATTTTACAACTTATTTGAAGATTTATGTCAGCACCCTACAAAGTTTTTCCAGTATTACCGAATGACCAAAAGTAGTTTTGACGAATTGTTGGTAATAATTGGTCCATCAATAACATATACAGACACAACATGGAGAAAGTCCATATCACCAGAAGAATGTTTGTCAGTAACTTTGAGGTGAGTACAATAATTATGTAATTTTATGTCGTATTTTCTTTATTTATTATTACTACTGTAACAGGGCTGTTTTGAACGGTATATTTTTTTTATTTTCAATGTATCAATTATTGGGGACTGATCGATTTGGACACCCTTTACGGTAACTCAGACATGCTTGATTGGACACTCTGTATGCAATTCCGTATCAGTCCGTGCTTGGCACAACGATAACACCGTTGGAATGCAAGCCCGTGCGCACATGCGTGAATCTGCCGTTGGGGAAAAGTGTAAAAAAACTTTGTAGCCTGCCACCAGTAATGTTTGGAATGCAGCTGTAAGTGTGCGCCCGTGGACCTCTACAATACTCTCGACACCAAAGTATATCACTTAACTAAAAATGAACTTTTTCATGTGAAAACTTACTGATTTTGTTGGACGTGTTTCAGCTTATGTATCCGCCTTCTTCAGCTTTGATACAGACTGCCAGCATTTTGTAACGGTTGTGTGGAAGGTGTAGTGGGGGTGGTGTGTGGAGGAAGGGGATTGGCGCGGGGATTCAACTTACTGTTTGTTTTCTGTATAATTGTGTCAAAAGGTGTATGTGATTTATGAACAGTAAGTTGAATCCCCGCGCCAATCCCCTTCCTCCACACACCACCCCCACTACACCTTCCACACAACCGTTACACAATGCTGGCAGTCTGTATCAAAGCTGAAGAAGGCGGATACGTAAGCCGAAACGCGTCCAACAAAATCAGTAAGTTTTCACATGAAAAAGTTCATTTTACTTCCATATTCCTTAAGGAATGGAAGTATGGTGATGGCAAAAAAAATCGTGTTCGAGATTATTGCAGATTCTGATTCTACTACACTCAAAACATGAAAAAAAGTCGTTTTCCAAAAAGTGTCTATGTGTGTGTCTGTCTGTGTGTGTGTGTGTCTGTGTCTGTAGATTTTTTACTTCCATATTCCTTAAGGAATGGAAGTATGGTGATGGCAAAAAAAATCGTGTTCGAGATTATTGCAGATTCTGATTCTACTACACTCAAAACATGAAAAAAAGTCGTTTTCCGAAAAGTGTCTGTGTGTCTGTCTGTAGATTTTTTTTCTATGGCAAACGATAACTGCCGCAAATTCAAACAGAATCAAATAATGTTTTGCATACAGCCCGGTTTTGCAGAGTTCTCGCGACCTATTGTTTTTGGTGAAGATCGGTTGAGGGAAAGGGGTAGTTTACCTGCAACGGTTTTTTTTTAGCAAGGGTAATTTTGTTTGTTTGGCAAACGATAACAGCCGCAAATTCAAACAGAATCAAATAATGTTTCGCATACAGCCCTGAATTGTAGAGTTCTCAAGACCTATTGTTTTTGGTGAAGATCGGTTAAGGGAAAGGGGTAGTTTACCTGTAACGTTTTATGTTTTAACAAGGGTATTTCTTATGGCAAACGATAACAGCCGCAAATTCAAACAGAATGAAAAGATTATTTGCATACAGCCCTAAATTGTAGAGTTCTCAATACCTTTTGTTTTTGGTGAAGATCGGTTAAGGGAAAGGGGTAGTTTACCTACAACGTTTTTTTAACAAGGGTATTTTCTATGGCAAACGATAACAGCCGCAAATTCAAACAGAATCAAATAATTTTCTGCATACAGCCCTGATTTGTAGAGTACTCAAGACCTATTGTTTTTGGTGAAGATCGGTTGAGGGGAAGGGGTAGTTTACCAGCAACGTTTTTTATCATGCGTATTTTCTATGGCAAACGACAACTGCCGCAAATTCAAACAGAATCAAATAATTTTTTGCATACAGCCCTGATTTGTAGAGTACTCGCGACCTATTGTTTTTGGTGAAGATCGGTTGAGGGGAAGGGGTAGTTTACCGGCAACGGTTTTTTTTATCAAGGGAAATTTTTTTTTTGGCAAACGATAACAGCCGCAAATTCAAACAGAATCAAATAATGTTTCGCATACAGCCCTGAATTGTAGATTTCTCAAGACCTATTGTTTTTGGTGAAGATCGGTTGAGGGAAAGGGGTAGTTTACCTGCAACGTTTTTTTAACAAGGGTATTTTCTATGGCAAACGATAACAGCCGCAAATTCAAACAGAATCAAATAATGTTTTGCATACAGTCCTGATTTGTAGAGTACTCAAGACCTATTGTTTTTGGTGAAGATCGGTTAATGGGAAGGGGTAGTTTACCAGCAACGTTTTTTTATCAAGCGTATTTTCTATGGCAAACGATAACAGCCGCAAATTCAAACAGAATCAAATAATTTTTTGCATACGTCCCTGAATTGTAGAGGTCTCAATGACTTTCGATTTTGGTGAAGATCGGTTAAGGGGAAGGGGTAGTTTACCTGCAACCTTATACGTTTTAACAAGAGTAAAGTACTTGAAAATTTATTTAAACTTTTTGAAACAATGGTAATTGTTAAAAATAAAATAATTTTGTTGCCAGGCAATAAAATTAAAATTTTTTCATTTTAATGTACATCATGTATAAGAGAAAATATATCGCGCTTGGCAGGCGATATTAAGATTTAAATATAAATCTTAGAATATGGAAGTCATGTATGGTTCTCCATACCGATATTTTTCTATGGCAAACGATAACTGCCGCAAATTCAAACAGAATCAAATAATTTTTTGCATACAGCCCTGATTTGTAGAGTACTCACGACCTATTGTTTTTGGTGAAGATCGGTTGAGGGAAGTGGTAGTTTACCTGCAACAGTTTTTTTTTATCAAGGGAAATTTTTTTTTTTGGCAAACGATAACAGCCGCAAATTCAAACAGAATTAAATAATGTTTCGTATACAGCCCTCAATTGTAGAGTTTTCAAGATCTATTGTTTTTGGTGAAGATCGGTTAAGGGAAAGGGGTAGTTTACCTACAACGTTTTTTTAACAAGGGTATTTTCTATGGCAAACGATAACAGCCGCAAATTCAAACAGAATCAAATAATTTTCTGCATACAGCCCTGATTTGTAGAGTACTCAAGACCTATTGTTTTTGGTGAAGATCGGTTGAGGGGAAGGGGTAGTTTACCAGCAACGTTTTTTATCATGCGTATTTTCTATGGCAAACGACAACTGCCGCAAATTCAAACAGAATCAAATAATTTTTTGCATACAGCCCTGATTTGTAGAGTACTCGCGACCTATTGTTTTTGGTGAAGATCGGTTGAGGGGAAGGGGTAGTTTACCGGCAACGGTTTTTTTTATCAAGGGAAATTTTTTTTTTGGCAAACGATAACAGCCGCAAATTCAAACAGAATCAAATAATGTTTCGCATACAGCCCTGAATTGTAGATTTCTCAAGACCTATTGTTTTTGGTGAAGATCGGTTGAGGGAAAGGGGTAGTTTACCTGCAACGTTTTTTTAACAAGGGTATTTTCTATGGCAAACGATAACAGCCGCAAATTCAAACAGAATCAAATAATGTTTTGCATACAGTCCTGATTTGTAGAGTACTCAAGACCTATTGTTTTTGGTGAAGATCGGTTAATGGGAAGGGGTAGTTTACCAGCAACGTTTTTTTATCAAGCGTATTTTCTATGGCAAACGATAACAGCCGCAAATTCAAACAGAATCAAATAATTTTTTGCATACGTCCCTGAATTGTAGAGGTCTCAATGACTTTCGATTTTGGTGAAGATCGGTTAAGGGGAAGGGGTAGTTTACCTGCAACCTTATACGTTTTAACAAGAGTAAAGTACTTGAAAATTTATTTAAACTTTTTGAAACAATGGTAATTGTTAAAAATAAAATAATTTTGTTGCCAGGCAATAAAATTAAAATTTTTTCATTTTAATGTACATCATGTATAAGAGAAAATATATCGCGCTTGGCAGGCGATATTAAGATTTAAATATAAATCTTAGAATATGGAAGTCATGTATGGTTCTCCATACCGATATTTTTCTATGGCAAACGATAACTGCCGCAAATTCAAACAGAATCAAATAATTTTTTGCATACAGCCCTGATTTGTAGAGTACTCACGACCTATTGTTTTTGGTGAAGATCGGTTGAGGGAAGTGGTAGTTTACCTGCAACAGTTTTTTTTTATCAAGGGAAATTTTTTTTTTTGGCAAACGATAACAGCCGCAAATTCAAACAGAATTAAATAATGTTTCGTATACAGCCCTCAATTGTAGAGTTTTCAAGATCTATTGTTTTTGGTGAAGATCGGTTAAGGGAAAGGGGTAGTTTACCTGTAACGTTTTATATTTTAACAAGGGTATTTCCTATGGCAAACGATAACAGCCGCAAATTCAAACAGAATCAAACGATTATTTGCATACAGCCCTAAATTGTAGAGTTCTCAAGACCTATTGTTTTTGGTGAAGATCGGTTGAGGGAAAGGGGTAGTTTACCTGCAACGTTTTTTTAACAAGGGTATTTTCTATGGCAAACGGTAACAGCCGCAAATTCAAACAGAATCAAATAATGTTTTGCATACTGCCCTGATTTGTAGAGTACTCAAGACCTGTTGTTTTTGGTAAAGATCTGTTAAGGGGAAGGGGTAGTTTACCTGCAACGTTTTTTTATCAAGCGTATTTTCTATGGCAAACGATAACAGCCGCAAATTCAAACAGAATCAAATAATTTTGTGCATACGTCCCTGAATTGTAGAGGTCTCAAGGAATTTCGATTTTGGTGAAGATCGGTTAAGGGGAAGGGGTAGTTTACCTGAAACCTTTTACGTTTTAACAAGAGTAAAGTACTTGAAAATTTATTTAAACTTTTTGAAACAATGGTAATTGTTAAAAATAAAATAATTTTGTTGCCAGGCAATAAAATTAAAATTTTTTCATTTTAATGTAATATAATATTTTTTATTTAATACGGCAATAAAAAGGCAGGTAAGACACACACACACACACACACACACACACACACACACACACACACACACACACACACACACACACACACAATTCACGTTATTTCTGGCCTCACTCATGTTTATTTTCTTACGTTTGCACGCTTTTTAAATGGAAGGTGCCGAAACCCACACCAACATAACGTGTGCAAGCCGAAAAAATGGACATCAATTTGCTTACTGGCGAAGCTAGTAGTTAATGAATGGGTAGGCAAAAATCTTATCTTAAATTTTTTTTTAGGAATCACTAAAAGGACGGTGGGTCAAATCGGACGCTGAGGTAGAGTTTGCTGTAACCGAATGGTTCCACAAACAGCCGTAAGAATTTTACTAGCAGGGAATCTACAGGTTAGCGCAACAGTGGAACTCATGTCTTAATGTTATTGGAGACTTCTTTTAAAATCGTTGAATAAAAAATGCTTTACAGCTCTATACGTGTGTCTATTGAACAATCCTTGTATTAGTCATACACAATAATACAACTGATTGAACTTCAAATTTTTAAACTTGATTAGTTTCTATATATATGTTTAATGTTACAAATAATTCAAATAACAATCTTGATCATCTGTTAGTTCAGCGGAATAACAGTGACACTTTTAATAACCGCATAAAATAAACACTTAGAAACAACACAGGCGCTTTAACTTAACTGTTTGGACCACAGAAGTGAGGCATGCCTCAACGCTGTATGTGTACAGCGCGGGACAATCCCCCTCCCTACACTTCCCTATCACACCACTACATTGCTTACATATGATGTATACAAAAAACGCTGAGGCAAGTTCAGGTTGCCTCATTCGCTTTAAACGAACTATGCCGAATCTCACCTGTCACCATCTAGCGGTCGCTCAATAAAGCACGTTTCGGTTTAATAAATTTGACAGTCGCAGTAACAATGTATAATCTTTACGTTATGTAGTTCATACGTATTTATAATTTTTATTCTACAGAATTTTTTAGGGTAGGCATTGCCTCAATTGCCTCCATGTAACTTCGCCACTGATATATATGTGTACAACGTTATCGGCAACAAAGAAGTAGTTTTTGTTAAAATTCCTTCCCGGGATATTTGGCCGTAGTCCAATGTTTTCTACAAAACCAGACATTTTGGCAATGCCATCGACTTCCATCATCAGTGAAAATCGAGTGCGATAACGTGAGGTGGTATACGTTAGTGACCACAGTACTGTGGTTAAGGCTGAAGCAGTAAGTAGAAAGAAGTAGTTTCTATGGTAATATTTCATTTCAAAAATGATTTTAAATATAAATCTTAGATTATGGAAGTCATGTATGGTTCTCCATACCGATATTTAGTTAAGTGTTAGTGCTGTGAAAGAAGAGATGAATAATCAAGACAACTAAAGTATATCAGCGGAAGCGACGCAACGTGGCTAATTAACTGGCCACGTGAGCGTCTCGGCCAATCACCGATCATGCTGACGGAAATGATTTGAATGTGCGACGCACCTTAGTAACAGCGTCAGTCCACCACAACACGAGACCGCGCGTGGTGCTATAAAAATTTGTTTTTAGCTAAATACGGTCGGCCGGCCAAAACACCAGTATTAATGTGAACCAAAGTACAGTCATAATGTAACAGTCAACGCAGTAAGTCATCAAGAGTGCGGGCATAATTTCGAACATCGAAAAAGAGGAATAAGTGTTTGATACGCCATGCGGTCGGTGTGGGACTCCACAGCAACAAGTAATAGTATCTCTTTAATAAAGGCCTAAATTTAAGTAAAAGGGGGGTTTTTAAAATTAAACAGTATGAGAGGGAGAGAGCGAGCAATCTGGGTCGTCTTAGTAGTTTAATTAGTTAGTTTGTCAGTTTTTTTTAAGTTGCAACTAGTTATTAGCGTATTGGTCATGTAAAAAATAATCCAAGTTTTTGTAATTCTTTAAGAAAAATAATCGAGATGCAGAGTAGTAGTTGAGTCGAAAATGAATATCAATTAAAATAAAAGAAAGTAAACAGAAAAATGTCATGAAACAAATAAAATACCATTTTTATTGTGCTTGCAAAATGGGTTTGTCATTGCGTTGCCTGTTGTTTTTCTCTGCCTAAGTACATCAGACGACACCCTGGTAATTCGCGAAGAAGGTAAGTGGTACAAATTTAAATTTTTTTCATTTTAAAAAACAAGTAAAATTTCAGTTGCCGCTTTTAATAGGCACAGATCTCTAGATTTTTAATATTTATTTTAAACTTGTAACGTTTTAAATGGCGCCCGAACAGGGGCTTTGTAAATTAAAAAATTTAAGTTAGTTTACAAGCTGGTCGAAAATGGCAGAGGGAAATTAGAATGCAACTTTGTGTGAAGGTGAAGAAGTAAATATAAATTTAAATGTGACACAGGACAGTTTAGTTTCGACAAATATTGACGAGCACGTAGACGACACCGACAATACAACAGACGAAATAATTGAGACGGCAGATGCTAAGAGTAGCAGAATCGACAATGTAGACGTACTTAGTCAATTAGCATTATTTATGGAAATGATGAGTAGTAAATTTGACAGACAAAACACGAATTTGAATGAGTTTAGAACGGAAGTAAATGATAAACTTGACAAACAAGACGAGAAAATGAAAGCAGAAAATAATAAGTTAAAATCTGAAATCAAATCAGAAATAAATGTAGTCAATAATAAACTTACAGACTTAAGTAATGAGTTCGTGAACATAAGAAGTGAACTAAAAATGAGTGATGTAAATATGAATAGCAAATTGGAAAGTATGAGTGAGACTATTGCGGGCATGAGAGGTGAGATAATTATAAATATAAATAATATTCAAGACAAAATAAATGAAAGTAGAACGCGGAAGGAGAAGGTAGAAAACAACACAGTTACGAGTGATTATGGCGAAATAACAGACAACCAGAGTAATAATAAAATAACAAATAATTACAAAAATGAATTAACAACTGATAGTAGTAAGATAGTTGAAAACGAGATATATAAAAATAATACAGTGAAAATAATTAGCGATCATAATAATATAGAAACAGTGAGAGAGAAAGGAGAGAGTGTTTGCAAGTTAGAGAGAGAGTATGGAGAGAATGATTTTGTGAATATAGGGCAGAGGGTAAATTTTCCCCAGTTTTATGGTAAACCAAGCTGGTTACAAAGGTTTTTGAAGGGCAAGAGTCCCTTACAGGAAAGCGATGTGTTTCTAAGTAATTTTTTAATGTTTAGTACGCATTTTTATGATTTAATACCCTCTGTATGGAATGATAGCAAAAGTATGCATTGGCGTTATGATGAAAGATATGTTGACAAGAAAGTAAAATTATTTAAGGTTAGTACAGGTTATGACGAATTAATACAGAAATTGTAACGTATTGCCACGTTACAAATCCAGGGAACCCATCTTAACTGACACTTGCCAATTACATGGGCTGCCTACGTTGTAACGAACTGTTATTAAACTCAAATTAACTGAACAACTTACATAAGATAATTATAAGGAAACAAGGGAAGGTATTTCACTGATTTATGCACTCATTTTCATGTGTAACAAGATGACTTCTCTTTATTAACAACTGTTACTCAAAGATCCCATGACATCATTAATTAGATTAAAAAATGTAAATGCTTTTCATAAAAACTTAGGGATCAAACTGATTATGTATTCTTTTACCTCGGATCCGAGTTTACTTTAAGTATATTTATAGCAAAGACTTCTAAGTATTTTGAGTTCATCTAGACGCTTGCAAGACTTCTTTTACCATTTGAAGAATGGTATTATTACTTAAAGTGTTTATAAATTACATTTACATTTAAGGTGTTACAACGTACGATATTGAATCTTACAGTAAACTCTTAGCTTGTCTCATTTTAATTTTAAACAAAATTTATAGTCTTTGAAAAGTCTCTTTTTAATGTGAGTTGTGTATCAAATATGATTAACTCTCGATAGGCAAGCTATCGAGTCACCTTTACAATTGGTAGTAGTAACCTCGTCCTGGGGTGTCTCTCTTTGGAATTCTTGAAGTCGGCATCATCATCTGGGTCGTGTCTTCGGCAAGTACTAGATAGGATGTTCACTGCAGAGATTGAAGTTTCTTTTGTGAAAGTAGGTGTAGATCCACGGAGGTCCTCGTCGGCGTCTTATGCATCGTATACGTGTATTTATGAAGTTTATGCAGATCACATCTTCATGTATAAGGTTGTACTTGTATTTACCTCTTGAGGGGAGACGTCATCTTGTTTACTATTAGTTAAGTTTTTGTTTTACTTATTACATTTTTCTTCTTAGCACATCTTTATATCATTCACACATTACACAACGCTCGCCACGTTTAGCAGTGGTAGCTAACATTTTAAAATTAAATTAAAAAAACAAATGCATTTTCGTGGAGCTCTCGCTAATACGTCTGTACGGTCTGACGGCAGCATAGTGACTCTCTCTACTAGATTCGACTGGCACATAACAACGGAGAGGGGCAAGTACTCCGCGACAATATAGTTCCTATTTTTATTTAAATTGACATTCTTATTACCAAAAACAATACATTAATTATACATATATAATTTAAGTGAATTATTTTAACTACTACTCGTGCCTTCAAATTTCTAATTACAAACATTATGGTTTTTATATCTTCCTAAATTACAGACGACTCGATAAACACGTTGAGTCCGGAACTAACAGGTCACCGCATGATGACTAGCAAAGGGTTAATTGTGATATTAATAAGTTTTTTACAATTCGACTTT
The DNA here is from genome assembly GCA_034769895.1 of Magicicada septendecula. Taxonomy (NCBI): domain Eukaryota; kingdom Metazoa; phylum Arthropoda; class Insecta; order Hemiptera; family Cicadidae; genus Magicicada; species Magicicada septendecula. Next base: position 155,110,626 of record CM068369.1, read on the forward strand.
TTATTAGTGCTTCTGTTGATTTTCATTCACTTCTCATTCTCATTCTGATTTAGTACAGGGGCTTTAGGTAAATAGTGCGATTTAAAAAAACTTAATTGGTCGCAAATTTAATTTTTATTTATTTAAGATTACAGTTTCAATTAAATCGTCACATACTCCACCATTTAAATTTCATGTTACGGGTGTTTTGTGAGTCTAACGCACAATTGGGGACTTGGAGTATGTTTGGTGTCAGTGTGTGGAATTTCTCTCGCATAGTTATTGGTAAGCGTTATATCCACTTGTTTCTTCTCCACAACACAATATACTTTTATATTTTCTTATAAACTACCTTTTTTTTTTACATACTATTCACACTTAATATCTACATTTTAAAACACAGAACTCTTTCTTATCTCTATCACTTAAATCTACTACCGGTTTTTTCTTGGGGTTTTGTTACTCTCTCTGTAGAGTAATTTTCTAAATCTTTTGCTATTTAGAATTCAGTTTAGTTGTCATTGAGTACTCATTTACTTATCTTTCGCAGAACTGGATCTCAGGTTGATCAGGCCTCATTTCCAAACTCTACGCTTAACATTTAGCACGGTTTCAGAAGTATGATATACTTCACTACCTAGTATTACCTTTTCTACTTTTGGTTATACTATTCCTTCTCTTCTTCTTATACAATTTTATCTGCGAAATATGTGTTCGCCGCACATATTTTCGAGTCGCAGGTTCGTACAGGGCTACTGTAACTGGAGTTAGGTACTTCTGGATTTGGTAAGGGCCACACCATCGGTATGATAGTTTAGAGGTGGTCTTATCAATTGCACTACTAGTCGGGTGAGTCTTATACATTACTAAGTCACCTACTTGGTACCTAATTGAATTGTTATGAATACCTTTCTCGTGGTATTTTCTGGATTTCTCTAAGTTCGCTCTTAAATTAGAGCGGGCTTTATTCCATATTTGCTTTATCTGCTTATCCGTTATTTGCGGAGGTAGCAGGTCGTGTATTTTCCATTTAGTGGACAAGGGGTGGTTTGGTTGGTATTTGTACAGTAACTCAAACGGGGTCGACTTGTGACCTTCGTGATAAGCTGAATTAAAGGTGTATTGAATCCAGGATAGGTTTTGGTCCCACGACGTATGATCGTTCGCATGATAGGCGATTAACGCAGATTTGAGGTTTCGTAGATACCTTTCAGCAATATTGCCTTGCGGTCGATACTCCGTAGTGGTTATATGTTCTATTCCTAACTTGAAACACATATTCTTAAATTCTTTCGCTTTAAACTGTGGTCCATTATCTGATACTATACGTACAGGTGTACCGTAGTCTTTAAATAATCTTTCCTGTAATATTTTTACAGTCGTTGACGCTAATGCTCGTCGCATGGGATACATCCAAACAAATTTGGTGAATGAATCTACACAGATGAGTAACATAGTATTCCCTGATTTGGATCGTGGATAAGGACCTGAAAAGTCTACATAAAGTTTCGAAAAAGGGGTCTTAGTGATTTCCGAAATCAATTGGCTTACCTGACTATTTCTGGCCGGTTTACTGAGAGCACATAATTTACATTTCTTTACGAAACTGGCTATTTCGCTGTTCATATTGTTCCAATGATATTCCTTTCGAACACGATGTATTGTCTTATTGATTCCCATATGGGCTCCTATGGTAGATGAATGGAAGTACTCCATCAGCATGGGCTTAATCACATCAGGGGCTATTATTCTTAGTTCCTTTCCGCTTCTTATTTTATGGCATAGTACATTTTTACTCAATACGTATTTCTCGGATTTAATACCTTGCGCAAGTTGTTCTATAATAGGCTTCAGTAAGGGGTCTTGTTGTTGATACAGGGCAATGTTTGTAAAGGCAAGGGAGAACTCAGTAATTACTGCGTTAGCAAGTGCTATTTCCGGATTCTCCTTGCTTTCGGGAGTTTTAGTGGGCGACTGGAACATACGGGACAGGGTATCCCCGTTTTGTGTACCTTTAATGTGCTGCATCTGAATTTGTAGCGGTTCAACTTCAATACCCATCTTCCAATACGTCCTAACTGTTTAGGGTGATTCAGTAACCAAGATAATGCTTGATTATCAGTTTCCAAAAGGAATTCTTTATGTTCTAGGAAGGGTTTAAACTTCTCGAATGCAAAAACAATGGCTAAACATTCCAATTCATATGCGGAATATTTTCTTTCTTGGTCGCTCAAGGTTCGCGATGCATAACTAATAGGTAGTCTACTGTTTTCTATCTCTTGATATATGACTGCACCTAACGCTACACTGGAACTGTCGGTCTGCACTACAAAAGGTTTCGTAAAATCGGCTAGTTGCAAAACTGGGGGAGATATGATACTTTCTTTAAGTTGCTCAAACGCATTTTGATGTAGTGAGCTCCATTCAAACTTCGCTCCCTTCTTTCTTAAGGAATTTAGGGGTGCTGCTATTTCGGCAAGATGGGGAATATATTTGTGGAAATAATTTACCATTCCCAAAAATCGGGCTATACCTTTTGCATCTCGTGGGGGTGAAAATTCTCTAATAGCGCGGGTTCGTTTGGGGTCAATGCTTACCTTTCCAGTCGCTTTCACGATGTGACCTAAGAATGAAAACTGTGGGACGGCAAAATTTACCTTCTTTGGGTTAACAGTTAATCTTGCTCTTCGTAACCGAGATAACACTTCGCGTAGGTGTTTAAGATGTTGCTCCATTGATTCGCTATATATAACGATGTCGTCCAAATAGTGATACACATATTTAAATTTAATATCGTGAAATATCCTTTCTAATAATCTACTACATACGGAACTTCCTTGAGATATTCCAAAGGGTACTCTAGTAAATTGGTACAAGTTAAAAGGAACGGCAAATGTGGTTAGACGTTTTGATTCTTCCGAAAGGGGTATTTGGTGAAAAGCTTGATTCAGATCCATTACCGTAAAGACCATAGCTTTCGTGAAGTAATGGAAAGCACTATGGATGTCTGGAAGAGGAATAGATTCAAATTCTATTCTTTTGTTTAATTGCCTGTAGTCCACAACTAGTCTGTGTTTATCATGACCTTTCGGTACTAAAAAGGAGGGTGATGAATATGGGGACGTAGAGGGTTCAATGACTCCTTGCTCCAACAACTTGTTGATATGGTTTCTCATCACTTCCACCTTGGGAGGCGACAACTTGTACGGAGGTAGGCGTATTACTTTCTGATCGCTCAGATTAATTTTATATTCTATTAATTTAGTGAGTCCTAGTTTAGGTGTAAGAACTGAGGAAAATTCTTTTATTAATTTCAGTATTCTCATTCTATCTCTACTCTCTAGATGAGATAAATCAGACTCTTGGTGTATTACATGTGCAGTAGATGAACAATTTTTTTCCTGTTTCTCATTATTACAATCAAATCTATATTTCCGTGTACGGTCGAATCGAAAATAATATTTTTGCTCATAGATGTCAAGAATCATACCCGTTTTACTAATAAAGTCTGCTCCTAATATTAAGTCGGGTCCTAATTCATTACATACGAACATTTTAAAAATCCAGGTTAGGTTCTTGATTTTAGCCTTAACGGTAATGCTCAGTTTTATTATTATATTTCGTTTATTGGCGGTAGCACACTTTATATTCACCGGTTGACTCCGTTTTACTAGATGGTGTTTCGCTAATTTGTCTGCTAACTCTTGACTGATTAAGGTTCTGCTAGATCCCGAATCAATTAATGCGATTGTGGAGGTAACGCCTAAGTCAACTCGTATTAAGGATAATAGACTTTTAGTCCAGTTACATTTATTTATCGCGTTACATTTTTCAAGAAATTGTCTCACGTAGGGATCTATTTCCTTAGAACTCCTTTTCCTTCCACTTTGGTTATAAAATTTTTTTTTATTCGTTTCTTTAGGTTCACCAGATTTTGAGTTGCTGCGGAAGACACAGGATTTCGGGTCTCCCTGCCTTACATGTTTTTTGGATCTGAGTGTTTACGTTCCAATGGCTTGCTCTTGCAGTCTTTTCTTATGTGTCCATATTTGCTGCAATTATAACAGATGGGTTTATTGCGAGGAGGGTACCTTGTTTCCTCTTTAGATGGTGTTACACTTAACTTACCAGATTTGCGCACATTGTGAGGTCTATTGAATACTTGCCTTTCATGCAGGGTTGTTACACCGGGCTCTAGGGCTCGCAATTCATTTCTATTTGTTTCTGCGGATTTCATCGTAGGTCTATTTTGATCGGAGTACCATACATTTGACGAATGGATACTGCATCGTTCTAGATCTGCAATTGTGTTTGGTCTATTTATCAAAGCTAAACGAGATCTTTCCTCTGGTGACAGTCCTATTAAAATGGTGTCGACCATCTGTGTCTCATTCCAATCTACACGTAGTAGTCGAGATGACTCTCTGATATCGGAGATGTAATGAGCTAATCTCTCGTGATTTCCTTGTGCTCGGAGTACGGTCTTTCTTTTAATTTCTTCATAAATTCCGGTTGGAATAAAGTACTTTATTATCGAGCTATGTAGGTCTTCTACTGGAAGTGTAGAGCTTAATGCTTATATTACACGATTCTTTAACGGTGGTTTACATTTCGGTAGCAGAACTTGCAAAATTTGCCAATCATTCAGCTGCTGTAGATCTTTTATCTGCAGGAGATAGTTAATGAAATTTAGTAGTTTGGAGACATTTAATCCATCGGTGTAAGGGATTTCAGTTAAGATTCTCTCCACAGGATGAGTAATTTTTCCGTATAGGTCAGCGTTATGGTTCAAGGTTGGCATGCCTTTAGGAGAACGATATGATGCATTCGGGGTGGTCAATTCGTGAGTTCCGGGGCGAATCTGGAAACTATCGGGAGGAGGGGCATTTAAATCTCTATCTGTATTTTGCTCTTGGTTAGCTTGCATTTGCGATACGGCGGGTGAGTTCCGATCAGTGTTAGGCGGAGGTAGATCGGTAGTAGGGGATTGTACTGGGGAGATGTGTAATTTCTTCAAGGACTTCTCTATTTCATCCATCCGGAACGAGTCTGATCTTCTTCTTAAGTCATTAATAATAGTGGGTAAGCGACGTAAAGCTTTGTCAGCTAGGTTTTGCACTTCACGTGGTATTTCCGTAAGATTAGGCCAGATCAACAAATTTTTCATTCGCTGGGTTAAATGCTCTATTCTCTGGGTAGTCTGCAAAATTATCGCCGGAGATTTCTCGTCTTGGAGGGTTTGAGACAATAAGGTTAGCTCACTATACTTGGCATTACAAATTTCTCTCTCGCTCTCATAATCGAGTTCGCTTAGGTTGCTTAATTCCGCGGGTGTATCAAATCCACATTCACGTATTGATCTACACAATTCCGCGACTGTTACATTCGCATGGGGTAGTCCACGCAAAAGAGCTTCATAAGACAGCTCGTCCTTTAATAACAAATCCGGATTAAATTGGGCCATTTTTTTTCTTATTTCTAACACATTAAAACGTACTTAAAACTGATTCTACAACACTACACACTAATTACATAGATAAGATGAATTCTTGGGTAAATCATTTGCATAATTCAGAAAAGAACAATTTCTCTTCTAAGGGAGAGACAGAAATTCCACACACACATATTTCAAAGTTAAATCGCCGATCAGCTGTTTGCTGGAATGTAGGCCACCCTCTTTTATTTAGTAAACAAAGGCAGGGTAAGTGTGTGCGTGAGAATGCGGGGTTTACGCTCACGTATTGTTCTCTACACAATGCCACAGACTAACTTCCTTGACAGGTCTTAACTGGAGAAGCCAGCTCGGACGCATGGGGTGAATCTCATTCAACAAAGCACGCCTTCAACTTACACGTGTATTACAGTTATAACAGTCTGACTTTACTAATTCTCGTACTTTCCCCAATTAAATTAATTATTTATATTGGTAACAAATTTAAGTTACAAAATTCTTTCCATGTAATTAACCGGGTCTACTTTACACAGGAGCATTATTATTATTTCTTTTTTATTACTTTTACCATGACAACAGTCATACACTAACATATACTATGCAGGCATATTCAAGAAACAACAGGTCTTGGATTGTCATAATATAAACCTGTTAAAGACTGAGCAGATCACCAAGCACTACAATTCATGTACATACTTGCATTTGGCTTCATACAATGGTATTTCAAGTTATACTGACTATCATTTGCGTATGTTAAAACAAATTCATTTTATGAAAATTAAAGTTACATCAAATACATTGCCTGAGTGCATAGATCAGATAACTGAGTGCCAAAAGTTATCTATTTTACTATTTAACAATTACTTTAATTAGCAGGGTGACGTATCTCTGTTAATGTCACGATGCTTACAACCTTTTTACTAATTTAGCAGAGTGGCGCAATTTTGTAACGTATTGCCACGTTACAAATCCAGGGAACCCATCTTAACTGACACTTGCCAATTACATGGGCTGCCTACGTTGTAACGAACTGTTATTAAACTCAAATTAACTGAACAACTTACATAAGATAATTATAAGGAAACAAGGGAAGGTATTTCACTGATTTATGCACTCATTTTCATGTGTAAAAAGATGACTTCTCTTTATTAACAACTGTTACTCAAAGATCCCATGACATCATTAATTAGATTAAAAAATTTAAATGCTTTTCATAAAAACTTAGGGATCAAACTGATTATGTATTCTTTTACCTCGGATCCGAGTTTACTTTAAGTATATTTATAGCAAAGACTTCTAAGTATTTTGAGTTCATCTAGACGCTTGCAAGACTTCTTTTACCATTTGAAGAATGGTATTATTACTTAAAGTGTTTATAAATTACATTTACATTTAAGGTGTTACAACGTACGATATTGAATCTTACAGTAAACTCTTAGCTTGTCTCATTTTAATTTTAAACAAAATTTATAGTCTTTGAAAAGTCTCTTTTTAATGTGAGTTGTGTATCAAATATGATTAACTCTCGATAGGCAAGCTATCGAGTCACCTTTACAATTGGTAGTAGTAACCTCGTCCTGGGGTGTCTCTCTTTGGAATTCTTGAAGTCAGCATCATCATCTGGGTCGTGTCTTCGGCAAGTACTAGATAGGATGTTCACTGCGGAGATTGAAGTTTCTTTTGTGAAAGTAGGTGTAGATCCACGGAGGTCCTCGTCGGCGTCTTATGCATCGTATACGTGTATTTATGAAGTTTATGCAGATCACATCTTCATGTATAAGGTTGTACTTGTATTTACCTCTTGAGGGGAGACGTCATCTTGTTTACTATTAGTTAAGTTTTTGTTTTACTTATTACATTTTTCTTCTTAGCACATCTTTATATCATTCACACATTACACAACGCTCGCCACGTTTAGCAGTGGTAGCTAACATTTTAAAATTAAATTAAAAAAACAAATGCATTTTCGTGGAGCTCTCGCTAATACGTCTGTACGGTCTGACGGCAGCATAGTGACTCTCTCTACTAGATTCGACTGGCACATAACAACGGAGAGGGGCAAGTACTCCGCGACAATATAGTTCCTATTTTTATTTAAATTGACATTCTTATTACCAAAAACAATACATTAATTATACATATATAATTTAAGTGAATTATTTTAACTACTACTCGTGCCTTCAAATTTCTAATTACAAACATTATGATTTTTATATCTTCCTAAATTACAGACGACTCGATAAACACGTTGAGTCCGGAACTAACAGGTCACCGCATGATGACTAGCAAAGGGTTAATTGTGATATTAATAAGTTTTTTACAATTCGACTTTTTATTAGTGCTTCTGTTGATTTTCATTCACTTCTCATTCTCATTCTGATTTAGTACAGGGGCTTTAGGTAAATAGTGCGATTTAAAAAAACTTAATTGGTCGCAAATTTAATTTTTATTTATTTAAGATTACAGTTTCAATTAAATCGTCACATACTCCACCATTTAAATTTCATGTTACGGGTGTTTTGTGAGTCTAACGCACAATTGGGGACTTGGAGTATGTTTGGTGTCAGTGTGTGGAATTTCTCTCGCATAGTTATTGGTAAGCGTTATATCCACTTGTTTCTTCTCCACAACACAATATACTTTTATATTTTCTTATAAACTACCTTTTTTTTTTACATACTATTCACACTTAATATCTACATTTTAAAACACAGAACTCTTTCTTATCTCTATCACTTAAATCTACTACCGGTTTTTTCTTGGGGTTTTGTTACTCTCTCTGTAGAGTAATTTTCTAAATCTTTTGCTATTTAGAATTCAGTTTAGTTGTCATTGAGTACTCATTTACTTATCTTTCGCAGAACTGGATCTCAGGTTGATCAGGCCTCATTTCCAAACTCTACGCTTAACATTTAGCACGGTTTCAGAAGTATGATATACTTCACTACCTAGTATTACCTTTTCTACTTTTGGTTATACTATTCCTTCTCTTCTTCTTATACAATTTTATCTGCGAAATATGTGTTCGCCGCACATATTTTCGAGTCGCAGGTTCGTACAGGGCTACTGTAACTGGAGTTAGGTACTTCTGGATTTGGTAAGGGCCACACCATCGGTATGATAGTTTAGAGGTGGTCTTATCAATTGCACTACTAGTCGGGTGAGTCTTATACATTACTAAGTCACCTACTTGGTACCTAATTGAATTGTTATGAATACCTTTCTCGTGGTATTTTCTGGATTTCTCTAAGTTCGCTCTTAAATTAGAGCGGGCTTTATTCCATATTTGCTTTATCTGCTTATCCGTTATTTGCGGAGGTAGCAGGTCGTGTATTTTCCATTTAGTGGACAAGGGGTGGTTTGGTTGGTATTTGTACAGTAACTCAAACGGGGTCGACTTGTGACCTTCGTGATAAGCTGAATTAAAGGTGTATTGAATCCAGGATAGGTTTTGGTCCCACGACGTATGATCGTTCGCATGATAGGCGATTAACGCAGATTTGAGGTTTCGTAGATACCTTTCAGCAATATTGCCTTGCGGTCGATACTCCGTAGTGGTTATATGTTCTATTCCTAACTTGAAACACATATTCTTAAATTCTTTCGCTTTAAACTGTGGTCCATTATCTGATACTATACGTACAGGTGTACCGTAGTCTTTAAATAATCTTTCCTGTAATATTTTTACAGTCGTTGACGCTAATGCTCGTCGCATGGGATACATCCAAACAAATTTGGTGAATGAATCTACACAGATGAGTAACATAGTATTCCCTGATTTGGATCGTGGATAAGGACCTGAAAAGTCTACACAAAGTTTCGAAAAAGGGGTCTTAGTGATTTCCGAAATCAATTGGCTTACCTGACTATTTCTGGCCGGTTTACTGAGAGCACATAATTTACATTTCTTTACGAAACTGGCTATTTCGCTGTTCATATTGTTCCAATGATATTCCTTTCGAACACGATGTATTGTCTTATTGATTCCCATATGGGCTCCTATGGTAGATGAATGGAAGTACTCCATCAGCATGGGCTTAATCACATCAGGGGCTATTATTCTTAGTTCCTTTCCGCTTCTTATTTTATGGCATAGTACATTTTTACTCAATACGTATTTCTCGGATTTAATACCTTGCGCAAGTTGTTCTATAATAGGCTTCAGTAAGGGGTCTTGTTGTTGATACAGGGCAATGTTTGTAAAGGCAAGGGAGAACTCAGTAATTACTGCGTTAGCAAGTGCTATTTCCGGATTCTCCTTGCTTTCGGGAGTTTTAGTGGGCGACTGGAACATACGGGACAGGGTATCCCCGTTTTGTGTACCTTTAATGTGCTGCACTCTGAATTTGTAGCGGTTCAACTTCAATACCCATCTTCCAATACGTCCTAACTGTTTAGGGTGATTCAGTAACCAAGATAATGCTTGATTATCAGTTTCCAAAAGGAATTCTTTATGTTCTAGGAAGGGTTTAAACTTCTCGAATGCAAAAACAATGGCTAAACATTCCAATTCATATGCGGAATATTTTCTTTCTTGGTCGCTCAAGGTTCGCGATGCATAACTAATAGGTAGTCTACTGTTTTCTATCTCTTGATATATGACTGCACCTAACGCTACACTGGAACTGTCGGTCTGCACTACAAAAGGTTTCGTAAAATCGGCTAGTTGCAAAACTGGGGGAGATATGATACTTTCTTTAAGTTGCTCAAACGCATTTTGATGTAATGAGCTCCATTCAAACTTCGCTCCCTTCTTTCTTAAGGAATTTAGGGGTGCTGCTATTTCGGCAAGATGGGGAATATATTTGTGGAAATAATTTACCATTCCCAAAAATCGGGCTATACCTTTTGCATCTCGTGGGGGTGAAAATTCTCTAATAGCGCGGGTTCGTTTGGGGTCAATGCTTACCTTTCCAGTCGCTTTCACGATGTGACCTAAGAATGAAAACTGTGGGACGGCAAAATTTACCTTCTTTGGGTTAACAGTTAATCTTGCTCTTCGTAACCGAGATAACACTTCGCGTAGGTGTTTAAGATGTTGCTCCATTGATTCGCTATATATAACGATGTCGTCCAAATAGTGATACACATATTTAAATTTAATATCGTGAAATATCCTTTCTAATAATCTACTACATACGGAACTTCCTTGAGATATTCCAAAGGGTACTCTAGTAAATTGGTACAAGTTAAAAGGAACGGCAAATGTGGTTAGACGTTTTGATTCTTCCGAAAGGGGTATTTGGTGAAAAGCTTGATTCAGATCCATTACCGTAAAGACCATAGCTTTCGTGAAGTAATGGAAAGCACTATGGATGTCTGGAAGAGGAATAGATTCAAATTCTATTCTTTTGTTTAATTGCCTGTAGTCCACAACTAGTCTGTGTTTATCATGACCTTTCGGTACTAAAAAGGAGGGTGATGAATATGGGGACGTAGAGGGTTCAATGACTCCTTGCTCCAACAACTTGTTGATATGGTTTCTCATCACTTCCACCTTGGGAGGCGACAACTTGTACGGAGGTAGGCGTATTACTTTCTGATCGCTCAGATTAATTTTATATTCTATTAATTTAGTGAGTCCTAGTTTAGGTGTAAGAACTGAGGAAAATTCTTTTATTAATTTCAGTATTCTCATTCTATCTCTACTCTCTAGATGAGATAAATCAGACTCTTGGTGTATTACATGTGCAGTAGATGAACAATTTTTTTCCTGTTTCTCATTATTACAATCAAATCTATATTTCCGTGTACGGTCGAATCGAAAATAATATTTTTGCTCATAGATGTCAAGAATCATACCCGTTTTACTAATAAAGTCTGCTCCTAATATTAAGTCGGGTCCTAATTCATTACATACGAACATTTTAAAAATCCAGGTTAGGTTCTTGATTTTAGCCTTAATGGTAATGCTCAGTTTTATTATTATATTTCGTTTATTGGCGGTAGCACACTTTATATTCACCGGTTGACTCCGTTTTACTAGATGGTGTTTCGCTAATTTGTCTGCTAACTCTTGACTGATTAAGGTTCTGCTAGATCCCGAATCAATTAATGCGATTGTGGAGGTAACGCCTAAGTCAACTCGTATTAAGGATAATAGACTTTTAGTCCAGTTACATTTATTTATCGCGTTACATTTTTCAAGAAATTGTCTCACGTAGGGATCTATTTCCTTAGAACTCCTTTTCCTTCCACTTTGGTTATAAAATTTTTTTTTATTCGTTTCTTTAGGTTCACCAGATTTTGAGTTGCTGCGGAAGACACAGGATTTCGGGTCTCCCTGCCTTACATGTTTTTTGGATCTGAGTGTTTACGTTCCAATGGCTTGCTCTTGCAGTCTTTTCTTATGTGTCCATATTTGCTGCAATTATAACAGATGGGTTTATTGCGAGGAGGGTACCTTGTTTCCTCTTTAGATGGTGTTACACTTAACTTACCAGATTTGCGCACATTGTGAGGTCTATTGAATACTTGCCTTTCATGCAGGGTTGTTACACCGGGCTCTAGGGCTCGCAATTCATTTCTATTTGTTTCTGCGGATTTCATCGTAGGTCTATTTTGATCGGAGTACCATACATTTGACGAATGGATACTGCATCGTTCTAGATCTGCAATTGTGTTTGGTCTATTTATCAAAGCTAAACGAGATCTTTCCTCTGGTGACAGTCCTATTAAAATGGTGTCGACCATCTGTGTCTCATTCCAATCTACACGTAGTAGTCGAGATGACTCTCTGATATCGGAGATGTAATGAGCTAATCTCTCGTGATTTCCTTGTGCTCGGAGTACGGTCTTTCTTTTAATTTCTTCATAAATTCCGGTTGGAATAAAGTACTTTATTATCGAGCTATGTAGGTCTTCTACTGGAAGTGTAGAGCTTAATGCTTATATTACACGATTCTTTAACGGTGGTTTACATTTCGGTAGCAGAACTTGCAAAATTTGCCAATCATTCAGCTGCTGTAGATCTTTTATCTGCAGGAGATAGTTAATGAAATTTAGTAGTTTGGAGACATTTAATCCATCGGTGTAAGGGATTTCAGTTAAGATTCTCTCCACAGGATGAGTAATTTTTCCGTATAGGTCAGCGTTATGGTTCAAGGTTGGCATGCCTTTAGGAGAACGATATGATGCATTCGGGGTGGTCAATTCGTGAGTTCCGGGGCGAATCTGGAAACTATCGGGAGGAGGGGCATTTAAATCTCTATCTGTATTTTGCTCTTGGTTAGCTTGCATTTGCGATACGGCGGGTGAGTTCCGATCAGTGTTAGGCGGAGGTAGATCGGTAGTAGGGGATTGTACTGGGGAGATGTGTAATTTCTTCAAGGACTTCTCTATTTCATCCATCCGGAACGAGTCTGATCTTCTTCTTAAGTCATTAATAATAGTGGGTAAGCGACGTAAAGCTTTGTCAGCTAGGTTTTGCACTTCACGTGGTATTTCCGTAAGATTAGGCCAGATCAACAAATTTTTCATTCGCTGGGTTAAATGCTCTATTCTCTGGGTAGTCTGCAAAATTATCGCCGGAGATTTCTCGTCTTGGAGGGTTTGAGACAATAAGGTTAGCTCACTATACTTGGCATTACAAATTTCTCTCTCGCTCTCATAATCGAGTTCGCTTAGGTTGCTTAATTCCGCGGGTGTATCAAATCCACATTCACGTATTGATCTACACAATTCCGCGACTGTTACATTCGCATGGGGTAGTCCACGCAAAAGAGCTTCATAAGACAGCTCGTCCTTTAATAACAAATCCGGATTAAATTGGGCCATTTTTTTTCTTATTTCTAACACATTAAAACGTACTTAAAACTGATTCTACAACACTACACACTAATTACATAGATAAGATGAATTCTTGGGTAAATCATTTGCATAATTCAGAAAAGAACAATTTCTCTTCTAAGGGAGAGACAGAAATTCCACACACACATATTTCAAAGTTAAATCGCCGATCAGCTGTTTGCTGGAATGTAGGCCACCCTCTTTTATTTAGTAAACAAAGGCAGGGTAAGTGTGTGCGTGAGAATGCGGGGTTTACGCTCACGTATTGTTCTCTACACAATGCCACAGACTAACTTCCTTGACAGGTCTTAACTGGAGAAGCCAGCTCGGACGCATGGGGTGAATCTCATTCAACAAAGCACGCCTTCAACTTACACGTGTATTACAGTTATAACAGTCTGACTTTACTAATTCTCGTACTTTCCCCAATTAAATTAATTATTTATATTGGTAACAAATTTAAGTTACAAAATTCTTTCCATGTAATTAACCGGGTCTACTTTACACAGGAGCATTATTATTATTTCTTTTTTATTACTTTTACCATGACAACAGTCATACACTAACATATACTATGCAGGCATATTCAAGAAACAACAGGTCTTGGATTGTCATAATATAAACCTGTTAAAGACTGAGCAGATCACCAAGCACTACAATTCATGTACATACTTGCATTTGGCTTCATACAATGGTATTTCAAGTTATACTGACTATCATTTGCGTATGTTAAAACAAATTCATTTTATGAAAATTAAAGTTACATCAAATACATTGCCTGAGTGCATAGATCAGATAACTGAGTGCCAAAAGTTATCTATTTTACTATTTAACAATTACTTTAATTAGCAGGGTGACGTATCTCTGTTAATGTCACGATGCTTACAACCTTTTTACTAATTTAGCAGAGTGGCGCAATTTTGTAACGTATTGCCACGTTACAAATCCAGGGAACCCATCTTAACTGACACTTGCCAATTACATGGGCTGCCTACGTTGTAACGAACTGTTATTAAACTCAAATTAACTGAACAACTTACATAAGATAATTATAAGGAAACAAGGGAAGGTATTTCACTGATTTATGCACTCATTTTCATGTGTAAAAAGATGACTTCTCTTTATTAACAACTGTTACTCAAAGATCCCATGACATCATTAATTAGATTAAAAAATTTAAATGCTTTTCATAAAAACTTAGGGATCAAACTGATTATGTATTCTTTTACCTCGGATCCGAGTTTACTTTAAGTATATTTATAGCAAAGACTTCTAAGTATTTTGAGTTCATCTAGACGCTTGCAAGACTTCTTTTACCATTTGAAGAATGGTATTATTACTTAAAGTGTTTATAAATTACATTTACATTTAAGGTGTTACAACGTACGATATTGAATCTTACAGTAAACTCTTAGCTTGTCTCATTTTAATTTTAAACAAAATTTATAGTCTTTGAAAAGTCTCTTTTTAATGTGAGTTGTGTATCAAATATGATTAACTCTCGATAGGCAAGCTATCGAGTCACCTTTACAATTGGTAGTAGTAACCTCGTCCTGGGGTGTCTCTCTTTGGAATTCTTGAAGTCAGCATCATCATCTGGGTCGTGTCTTCGGCAAGTACTAGATAGGATGTTCACTGCGGAGATTGAAGTTTCTTTTGTGAAAGTAGGTGTAGATCCACGGAGGTCCTCGTCGGCGTCTTATGCATCGTATACGTGTATTTATGAAGTTTATGCAGATCACATCTTCATGTATAAGGTTGTACTTGTATTTACCTCTTGAGGGGAGACGTCATCTTGTTTACTATTAGTTAAGTTTTTGTTTTACTTATTACATTTTTCTTCTTAGCACATCTTTATATCATTCACACATTACACAACGCTCGCCACGTTTAGCAGTGGTAGCTAACATTTTAAAATTAAATTAAAAAAACAAATGCATTTTCGTGGAGCTCTCGCTAATATGTCTGTACGGTCTGACGGCAGCATAGTGACTCTCTCTACTAGATTCGACTGGCACATAACAACGGAGAGGGGCAAGTACTCCGCGACAATATAGTTCCTATTTTTATTTAAATTGACATTCTTATTACCAAAAACAATACATTAATTATACATATATAATTTAAGTGAATTATTTTAACTACTACTCGTGCCTTCAAATTTCTAATTACAAACATTATGATTTTTATGTCTTCCTAAATTACAGACGACTCGATAAACACGTTGAGTCTGGAACTAACAGGTCACCGCATGATGACTAGCAAAGGGTTAATTGTGATATTAATAAGTTTTTTACAATTCGACTTTTTATTAGTGCTTCTGTTGATTTTCATTCACTTCTCATTCTCATTCTGATTTAGTACAGGGGCTTTAGGTTTAATAGTGCGATTTAAAAAAACTTAATCGCTCGCAAATTTAATTTTTATTTATTTAAGATTACAGTTTCAATTAAATCGTCACAAAATTAGACATTGAAAGAGTTATTAATAATAATTACTTACCTTGTGAAATAGTTAGTACAGCAATTGATGTTATAGACTACTTATTTTATGACCAAGCAAATACAGCAGCAGATAATAATGATAATGAAACTGTAATTGACATAACTATGACAGATCGTACTAAAGGCGACTGGACTATACTCGATGATAATAAATTACATAATTTAATAACAGGGAATAATCCTGTTGATATTGTAGAAGAATATAAAAATTTGGATAATCTTTATATGAATAAAAATAATATGTGTTTAGAAAAAAATGATCTGTGTAAACGTAAAACCAGATTTTTGTACGATGATTGGGGGTAAAGACAATGAATGTTTATGAACGTTTAATCATGTATTTAATGGTTTTGGAATGGACTGCTTTACCAAATGAAGTGTGATAAATTGAATAATAATGATGAAGAATTGTAAATAAATGTTTAGTGAAATTAATTGTGTATTGTAAATGTTAGGTAAACAAGGTGTATGTAGGTAATTGTTGTGATAATAATAATAATTTTTTACAGTTTAAATAAATAACACAAATAATTTGGAAGATAATAAATGAATTGTAGTTATTGTACTTGGTGAAAGTAATTAAAAATGTTGTTTTCAATAATTAATTTAATTAAAATAATTTGAAATGTTTAAATATTTTTTATTGATTTCAATGTTGTATAATTGAAGTTTTCTAATGGATTTGAATTATTTCAGGAGATGTGAATTTGGTAATTAATTAATAAATGAATGTCGAATTGTTTGATAGGAGATAACACTGTTGTTAAATGTTTCAGAGGTTACGTGGAGTTATTGGTGTGTATGGTGTGTATATTTTGTGTTTATGTCCGTAGGTGAATAATATACTGCAAGTATAAAATGTTATAATACAAGTCAGATATAATAAAATGTTTACAGATGTGAAAAGATTTTGACTCAATAATTAAAATAAGTTGAGATAATTGTGTTAAATAGAAACTATAATTAAAAAATAATAATAACTGAAAGGTAATGTAAAATAAATGTTAATAATGAATTTGAAAATTTTAAGGAATCTAATTGTAGAAAGTGATGAATGATTTAAATGATGATGGATAAAAGAGTTAATGAAAATTTCACATTATAATGTTTTATAGAAAGATTTAATTTAGCTATTAGTGGGCTATCGCTGTGGTGACATGTGCCACAGTAGATAGCGGAAAGTGTTGGGGGTAATAGAGAGTGTTACCTCCATCGGAGGCTGAAAGGGCGAAAATGCACGGCACACCCTTTTTATACAACCTATATTGTATACTGATAGATTTTTCGTGCCGTGCAAATAATGATGAGTGTAACATGCCTGAAGGTAAAGATGATTTCCCCGACTTTTTGGGCGATTACTGCCTTACCAGCACTAATCGTGGTTTTGGCTAGTGGTCAGCTATGGCCATAAATTAAGTCCCTTGACCATAGCTGGCTTGAAATTGGTTTATATTAGAAATTAATGGAGGGTGAAACTAGGGGAAATCCCGGAAACTATGGAACAGCGGCTGCCACTCTGTCCGAGTAGGGACAGCAAAGCCAGGTGGTAGACCCGCATTAAGGGCACATAACTATATAACAAAGATATGTTGATATCTGAACCTTTCAAATGTAACGCCGAAGCAAGGACAAGGAGATGTTCAATTCCTCCAACTATGCCGTCCTTGTGGAAGCTCATGGGCGCCACAGTCCAACAGAAAAAACAATAGTGTGTGTGGTTGGGGGTTGCTCAGGTGAGCAATGAATTCAAATTTTATAACTTGAAGATGATAACTCACTTTTGCACTAATTAAATGCTTGTATTATGATTTGATAAATCTGTGTTCATATGTTTATTATACTGTGTTTATTCTGTTTTATAAATGTATTACTTTATTGTGTTAGAGATAAGGATTGATAAAAATATGTATTTCATGTAATTTGTGTAATTTTGAAATGGGTTTGTAGTAAGGTCATTCACCTTGCTAAGAAAATCAACTGATCCGCTGTAGAACGTCACGTATAAATTGTTTGTAAATTTCCAAGGTAATCAATGTTTGAATAGTGATTTTAATATGTTAAAGATTTTATTTTAAATGATTTGTGAAAAATAATAAAAGGTAGGTTTTGGGTGATTAATATTTTGTTGGGACATGTAGATCAGTCCAAGTTGAGTTTAAGGTGGTAATAGAGATGAATAAATATTGTTTTGAATAAATGTAATGTAGAATTTGAGAAGTATTGATGCTGACACAGTAGATATGGGGAATATATGTAGACTACTGATTGATATATTGATGTAATAAATAAGTGATGATATTTTGTTGTAGTTGAAGTGATGTAATGAGAATGGTAATTAGTTGATGGGAGTTTTGTAAGAGGGGATGGGGTGGTAGGAGTCCGCAACAAAAGGATTGGGACGGGAAGGGACCGTTTAGCGCCGGAAAGGGTTGCCTTAGGTAGAATCCAGGGACCAAAATAAGGGAATGAGCTTTTGGGGGGGGGAACACACATCCTGAGTACAAAGGGTTAGAGAGTATTTTTTTTATATAAGAGTAGAATGATGCGAATTGAGTTTAGTAGTAAGTTGGGTTTAGAGACTGTTTGATAGATGTTTTTGATAGAGATGGGTGTCATGTTAGTTTAAAGCTGTTAATGAGTGTTAAAGTCAAGGAGATAAAGATTATAAATGTAGACATATCAAGTTGTGAATCCAGTTAGTATAAATAATTAAATCACCCAAACTAATGGAGAATGAAATTATTAAATAAAGAGAGTTATAGTAAAAATGTAAAATTTTGATTGAAACAAGTGACGATTTTAATAGAATTTGAGAATGTAAAGTTGTAAAATGTGTAATTTTGGATTAATTTAAATGTCAATTTTATTGTTAATTGTATTAATACTTTGTTAATTTTTAAATGTTTTATTTTATTATGTTTTTGTGTTTAAAGATAGAATTTTAAGGATGTTCAATGTATTTTCTGAGGTAACTTATGTAGGTCAAGGTTGTGGACTTGACCCAGTTTGATCAGCTGGTGGGTGATGTTGTAAACTAGACCAGTTTTGGCAATGAAGTAATGCCACTTTTAATGTTTAATGGATTTAAATAATTTTAAATTTTTTCGAAATAAATAAAGAATAAAATTTTGATAAATTTAAATTTTTTTGAAAAAAAAAAAATTAAATTGATTCTCTGTGCCTGCCATCTAATTGATGTTTTGACTTCTGATTATATTATTGTTTAGGTGTAGTACTAGTGTTTTTTATGGAATTGTATTGTGTAGTATGTAGGTATAATCAAATGTTAGGATAAATGAGTTTGATTTAACAATAAATATTTTTGAATTTAAAAAATGTATTGACAAGTATGTGTATGGGCCCAGTATTGTTGAAGGCGACCCAGTGTGCATGATAAGGGGGAACATATTGGTTGAGGATCTGGCATGATATAAGGCCAGGGGTTTGGATTTTGGGGTGGCATGTTAGAAGGTCAGGCGCGCTGTGGTGCGTGTCTGTTCGATGTTATGGTGTTGGGATCTCGTATAGAGAAGTCCAGTGATCTCGTTCAGATGCGGCCATAGTCGCCGAGCCAGGGGGGTTGTTTACCCATGATGTATAAGAGCTAAAGCGGGTTGTTGGCACCATATCCTCACCGGTCCTCTTAGAGGTTTAGCAATGAGATTTCTTCTGTCTCGACAGGAGGTCTCTCATTGGGGGGGGGGTATTGTAACAGGGCTGTTTTGAACGGTATATTTTTTTTATTTTCAATGTATCAATTATTGGGGACTGATCGGTTTGGACACCCTTTACGGTAACTCAGACATGCTTGATTGGACACCCTGTATGCAATTCCGTATCAGTCCATGCTTGGCACAACGATAACACCGTTGGAATGCAAGCCCGTGCGCACATGCGTGAATCTGCCGTTGGGGAAAAGTGTAAAAAAACTTTGTAGCCTGCCACCAGTAATGTTTGAAATGCAGCTGTAAGTGTGCGCCCGTGGACCTCTACAATACTCTCGACACCAAAGTATATCAGCGGAAGCGACGCAACGTGGCTAATTAACTGGCCACGTGAGCGTCTCGGCCAATCACCGATCATGCTGACGGAAATGATTTGAATGTGCGACGCACCTTAGTAACAGCGTCAGTCCACCACAACACGAGACCGCGCGTGGTGCTATAAAAATTTGTTTTTAGCTAAATACGGTCGGCCGGCCAAAACACCAGTATTAATGTGAACCAAAGTACAGTCATAATGTAACAGTCAACGCAGTAAGTCATCAAGAGTGCGGGCATAATTTCGAACATCGAAAAAGAGGAATAAGTGTTTGATACGCCATGCGGTCGGTGTGGGACTCCACAGCAACAAGTAATAGTATCTCTTTAATAAAGGCCTAAATTTAAGTAAAAGGGGGGTTTTTAAATTAAACAGTATGAGAGGGAGAGAGCGAGCAATCTGGGTCGTCTTAGTAGTTTAATTAGTTAGTTTGTCAGTTTTTTTTTTTAAGTTGCAACTAGTTATTAGCGTATTGGTCATGTAAAAAATAATCCAAGTTATTGTAATTCTTTAAGAAAAATAATCGAGATGCAGAGTAGTAGTTTGAGTCGAAAATGAATATCAAGTAAAATAAAAGAAAGTAAACAGAAAAATGTCATGAAACAAATAAAATACCATTTTTATTGTGCTTGCAAAATATGTGTTTGTCATTGCATTGCCTGTTGTTTTTCTCTGCCTAAGTACATCAGACGACACCCTGGTAATTCGCGAAGAAGGTAAGTGGTACAAATTTAAATTTTTTTCATTTTAAAAAACAAGTAAAATTTCAGTTGCCGCTTTTAATAGGCACAGATCTCTAGATTTTTAATATTTATTTTAAACTCGTAACGTTTTACTACAACGTAAACCAAGGTTATGTAATATGATGTATTATTATTTAGACATAATTAATAATGTAATATGTGTACTAAATAAGAATTAAGCAATTTTAATGAACTGTAATAAGAACGAGACAAATGAACGTCTCCTGGTTACATAAAAAGTTAATATTATACAGGCGACAGTATGGAGCCAGCAGTTTTAAAAGTGTATTGTATGAAACAGCTTTCTAAAGTCATAAAGATATAGAATGCTTTGTTTGCTAAAAGTCACAAAAATGACGGAGTCCCGTTAGGAGGGTGGCAACTACAACCTTGAAAGTACAATAGATCACGCAGTAAAGAAGTGAAATCGTCAGAGAAAGTTAGCGTCAGTTTTACGAATTAACATACACGAGGGAAATTGCCGCTCGCGCAATGTTGCAGCCAACCAGAAAAAGCGTCGTTTTGTAGCACGAACTTTTAGCTGTTACTAAGTGGGTAGACTTGAAATTACCGGCAAAAAACGAAATACCGGTAAATAGCCAATCGGGGTATTTTTTAGTGTGACGGTGGAGAAAGTAAAGGAAGCGCCCATATAAATATTACCCTGGGAGGAACGAAAACTCTCTTGGTATCTCTTAGTCAAACTCTCTTACGCAAACATTCTTATTACAAAGTTCTGATCAACCTCTTTTAGTTTATATTAGTCAAGCTTTATGTGACAATCATCTTATTCCGTATAATGGAATTAATAGTTCAACGTAACATTCAGTGATCATATAATTAACAATTCAAGTATAAACTGAACAAGCCGTATGAAAAAAAGATCGCGAGTGAATAACTTTTATTTAGTGCGACATCAAGATTTGAAGAAGTTTATATTGATATGTGCGGTAATTCGAAGTAAATACAGACAAAGTATATTTTATCTGGTGCGTGTAAGTAGAACGGCGTATGTAACCGAGTTGCAATCGAGTGCGTGACCGATAGAAGTTGTCGAGAGTGTGTAAACCAAAGGAGAGCAATAGTGGTAAAGTGTAATGTGTATTGACGTGAATCATTACAAAGGCAGGAGATGGACAATCATACACTCAAGTAACAGATTAATTTCAATTGTTTACTAATTATAAATCCCATGTAGTTTAGTCGTCTATCTTTGGTTCGCCCGTTTCATTCTGAAAGAATTCACGAGTATGTTGAGATGCTAGTAGAATTCTATATCTTATGACTTAGAAAGAACTAATGAATAACTCTATATGTACTTAGTATAATCTAACTAACAATTTATAAAAACGAAGTCAGTGAATACATTAATTTCATCTGATAGTTTATTTAATAATTGTCTTACTAAATGATTAAGCCTTGAATAGATATAATATCAAGTAAATATCACTATAATATTGACGACTCGGAACACTAAGTTTTTTATAAGTAAAAACGTAAAGTTTTACCTTACAGCCTAAACCGGCTTTCACCTATAGAAAGCTTCATCAGAGGCTGTCGTTAGTAGCGCTGCTCGTCTTGTTGTTGGCGACGAGATAGTGTTTCGAAAGATTGAAGCTGTGTGTGTGTGGTGAGATGTGTTCGAATAATGCGTGCGATTTGAATTGTGTCTGTTCGTTTAGGATGTCGTTTTTATTTGTTTTTGTGTGTTTGTATATTTCTAATTGTTCTAGAGTGTCTAGTTTTCGGCCTTTTGTGTGTACGTGTAGTATGTTCATGTTATTGTCGATGTTTTTATATGTGTGGCTTGCTTCAATGAGGTGGTTTGCGAAGGTAGATTCTATAGTGGTGTGGAGTGCTTTTGTGTGTTCAATGTATCTCTGTTTGAAGCTACGTCCTGTCTGGCCTATGTAGAATTTACTGCAATTTGAACAATTTAGTTTATATACACCGGGTAGATCGAATTTGTTTTGTGCTTTGGGCATGCGTTTTGATAGTGTGTGTTCTGTTTTGTTAGTAGTTTTGTAAGCGATTCTGTATCCTGCTTTTTTGAATTTGTGGGCAATTTTTTCTGTTTGTTTGTTGATGTATGTTAGTGTTATGAATTTGTTGTTTTCTGTCTTTGTCTGTTGTTTGTTTTGTGTTTTGTGTAGGAGTTTACTGACTATTGTTCTGTCATAACCGTTAGATTCTGCTAGATATTTTATCGTGTTTAGTTCGTCTTTGTAGTCTATCTAGCAGAATCTAACGGTTCCCGAATACCTGCCTTCCCTGAAGTAAATTCAAGCGCTTCCGTCTAGCTGTCAGGCCGGATGGATGGACGTACATGACGAGATCCTCTACCCTTACGCTGCTAACCAGGTGACATTTAAGCTTTTTTTTAAGAAACAAAATGTTTGTGGCCGATATACTTTCTTTGAGACACTTTGGAGATGCTCCAGTTTGGGACTTTGTTCCGCGCAAGTACAATGGGACACTTGGGTTTACATGTTACCTTTTTATTTTTTGCTAAGGCTTACGCCTCATTAACTTATTAATGTTTATCTCATTATGAGAGTTTGTAAACTCAGCCAGGGTCATGCATCACCCAAGTGGATGTTATTTTCCTGTAAATATGGGCGACACTGTCTGCCACTAAATGATTTCAGTGTTATGCATGCGTGCACGGGTGTCTCGGTACCCGTAGGGGAATTGTCATGGTTATTTACTTTTCCATTTAATTGGGTTTTGTATTGGTTATTAATTTAAAGGTTGGGGGTGGTGCTTAAACCTGTGGACGACACCTGTTGGTGCCGTTGACCACAGGTTCATGACATGTCATAGTTTGTGGGATCTAGTCCGGGCGCATGACCGTGCCTGAGGTCAAGTGGAGTCTTTATGAACACCTCAAGTATATTTTAGTAAATTAATTCCATCTATTCTGCTTTCCGAAATTCAGTTCTACTATTCAAATAATTTTGTAACCACTACATTTTGCCATAGCCAGCACAAGAATTGTTAAATTTTTTTAATTGTTCATAATACCAGTTCATTAATACATGTTAAAGAATGTAAGACAAATCACTACCAGTTATAAGTTATTTATGGGTGGTCACGTTCCACTGATTTTGCTTAAGATTTTTTTGTGTTAAGAAAGTAAAAGAAATGAGACTATGCAGTTATGCAACCGGGCATCCATGTTGACCTCGTGATGGCACTTATTATTATTATCATTATTGGGATCCGAAATTGATAATTACCTTTTTGCTTGGTACTTGTGTGCCGTTCGGACTATTTAGCCAAATTGACTTGGCTGTTCATAAACTTAGAATTCTGGGGCATGTCTACTCTACTCTTTTGTGATTTATTATTTGGGTTTGAGTTTGTTAATTGAAAATTTAAGGTGGGCCGGATACTTTATCTGAATAAGAGGGTTTGAGGGTGTTACGATGACAATACTTATGCTGTTAACCAGGTGGACATGGTGTATGTTATTTATATGTATATGTGTATCTATGTTACCTATATGTTGTGTGTTATGCCTTTATGTGATGGTTAGATTGTTATACGTTATTATGCATATTGTAACGATAAATAGAGTTTCGTGGTTTGACTAAGCTCCACGTTGTATTCGTCAATTAGTAACGTAGAATCGTTACGTTCTTATTTAAATATAGCCTCACTTCGGGTTCGTCAATTTGTAACATACGAATTTTCGTTACGTACAATGTTATTAGGAATAGGTTACTTGTATATTATGTTGTGTGCACTTGAATTACATACACCGCTCGTTGGAAGTGTCAACTTGTAACATAGATAAATAATGTAGCGACTAACTCGCACTGGAGTCGTCGATTTGTAATTATTAATGTGTTATGTTGAACGGCGAATGGTTTTGTAATTTGCCGCTTGTTCCCACTATACCGCTCGTTTCCATGACGTCACTCAACGTTGCCAACTGTCGTGTCCGCTGTAATCTGTGAATTTATTTCCTAAATGGAACAGCAATAATAACGACGCAAATATAACATCAAACATATATCCTTACAGAAATCCTTTATTCAGAAAAACACTGGTTAATTGTTTCTTAAATTTGAACAGGATAATCACAATTGTGGCGCAAATTATACGTCTTCTTTTTACCAGTTGGTAGTAGTAGCCAACATTCAGTATTTTTTGCAGACCAAAACAATGCTTTCGTTAATGTTCTATTAAAAATAAAGTATCTCAGGGCGTATATGGTTCGGGGATTACATTTAAACAAAATATTATTCTATAAATCAAAATACAAGTTTTACAATTAAAGGATATTACGATGTTAGAGTGTAACGTGCACACAGGCGGTCGTATAGTGATTACTAGTTAGAATAGGTTATGTCCAGTTTAGGTGTTTGATAATTATTATGCAAATCAAAGGTTCTTGTGGTGTTTGAAAAGGTGTCAATCTCAAATCGTGTTATTAGTGAGTGTTCTTAGTGTTGGTGTGATATGGTGTCTGTAGCTTTAGTTGATTAGTATTTAAAAGTCGTATATACTAATGTGAGTGTTGATACACAATATAATAAAATGTAAAAATCACCAAATCCTCTTCTTTGTATGCTTCCTGGTTGAAGATAGGGCCCACGTCCACTTCAGATCTTCTTCCTGGTTCTTGTGTCTTCTATTTCATATAATGGGTGTTCTTCTGTTGGTGTAAAAAGTTCGTGTAGTGTACCTCTAACTGTATTAATATGTTTGTATCGTTTTTTCACAGTTTATTTTATATTATGTAGGATGTTTTACAAACGCGTCTATCCGCTAAGATCGTTGTCAAAGAAGTCTCATTTTATTTATCCGAAATTTCTGGTTGCTAAGGGTAAACTTGGAATCTGGTTGGTTGATTCGGATATACATTGTCATATACTTTCATTATTTCAGAATCTAAATTTGTTCAAAACCTTCAAATTAATATAACTTTTCTGTACTGATTGGGAATTTAAAACCATTATCAGCATTATTTTGATCTTTACATTTGTGACATTTAGACACTAAACATGCCTACTTTTACTTAAGAACTACAGATGTTATAATTTTGTTATTTGAAATTTTCTTAAATAACTTGAGATGTATAATTTTGTTTCTATATTCATTGTGTACACTGTTACCTATAAATCTGGTTATCTTTTCACATTTGTTTTACAAAATCTCTAACATTATTACCTAAAATTTACAAAAGTTGGTTTCACCTGGCCTATGTACTGGTGTTATTTTCATCACCATGTTTAAAACCTTTAACAGTTAAATTATCTTTTAACAATCATAAAAACTGTTTAACACATAACATTATTTTAACAAAACAAAAGATATACTATTCTATTAGTTTAAATTCATGCCCACATGGCTATGATTTTACTGAACCTTTGCACAAATGAACTGTCTTTTTACTCAAACTGTACAATTGTTTGACACTTAGCAATAACATCTTTATATAGTCTATTTTGCTTTGCCAATCAATTTATCACTGTTTAACACCAGTTCTATGGTAATATTTGTTAACATAAAAAAAATGAAATTAATATCATTTAATTGATATTCTTTTAAAACAACTGTTTCACATGCTACATACAAAAAACAACACAAATACCATGATAATAAAACAATGTGCTAAAACATAGTAACATGCACATTTTTATAAAATAAATTCTGCACTAAATAATTAGTCTTTTGTCAGTTAATTCATTAATTACTCTGACACTGTCTATGTTATGCTTCACATTACTTGTCACTATGTTTGTCGTTTACCCTATTCACTTAACACTTAATAGGATGCATTTATATACATACTTATTGGGTTTTATAGGGTTTTACATTTTATTGTCATTAAAAGGGCTTCACTCTTGTTATAAAAATGTTATTGTGAACAAGTTATTATTTGTTGTTTTCTGGACAATCTTATGAACACTATTTGTTACAATTAGTTGTATGGTTCATGTATCTCTATAATAAGGTGTGTTTATATTTTCATTACATCAATTAAATTAATCATTTACTAATATTTCTTTTACATAATATTACATGTTTGGGCCTATTATCCCTCAATTTGTATTTTGATTATCTTGATATTATGATACTTTGAATGAAACCATT
The DNA here is from genome assembly GCA_034769895.1 of Magicicada septendecula. Classification (NCBI taxonomy): domain Eukaryota; kingdom Metazoa; phylum Arthropoda; class Insecta; order Hemiptera; family Cicadidae; genus Magicicada; species Magicicada septendecula. The sequence goes on from CM068369.1 coordinate 155,137,238, forward strand.
TGTTTCTTTATAGTACTGGTTCATAAGCTGTCTGTCTTTATAATTCTTTATTTGGTCATTATTGAAAGTTCATGTCATAATTGGGGTTGAAGGTATTTTGCATCACTTTGCCTAAATCATTAATTTGGGTACGGTAAGTTGTCTTACTAGTCAGTCTAAAATGGTTAGTCATTCCTCTTCACTATCATCTTGGAAGATAATGTTCTCCTTGTTAGCTTCTTAACCAAAGTCTTCATTAAATCAGGTACGATATTAAGTTGTTCCAAATGTAATGTTACAATATATATATATATATATATGGTTATGATTTATGTGACCTGCTGGGAGGGTCGATACTATGTGCCATTTTACATTATTTAAAGTAACTGTATTCTGCTCAGTAATATCAAGCTCAATTATTTGGCGATGCCTATGTCTAATGTGAATTATAATAACGATTTTAAGAATAATAACGATGGTGGTTTCGTAATTTGTCTATTCTTGATTATGAAAACACTTGTAACATTATCTCACTCATTAAAAGGCGCATATATTGTACACTTGGGAAGTTAACTGTACAAAAACATGAATACAATAAATCTTGTTATTGTTATCCTAGAGCAGAGTTTCATTTGCAAGTCCCATCATACTAGACCCAGCGCATTTTTGGCTTCTCTAGGCTCTTGCCTAGTTCTAAATAACTAGTGGCCTCTCTTTCAAAACAAAAATAAATAAAAAAAAATAAAACAAAAGTTTTTTTTTTATATATAAAGCATAAAAGGAAAGAGGGGTTACAAATGGTAGCAGAGCGTGGTTCATTCTAGGGTTGAACCCTTGGGTCCTTTGGTGTGATGGGGCTTACAAACTCGGAAATAGTTTGGAAAAAACAATAATATTTGAAAATCCTTGAAAATGAAAATAGATAGATGCAATGGCAGGGTTGATGTCCTATGTAGGTATATATGTATTATGTATGAATTATTGCTATGTGATTTGAATTGTAAACCTGGTGCCGCCACGTGGCATGTGTTGTAGTTGGGTTTTGTTGTTTTTGAGATTGGACCTTACTGGAGATCGCGTGGGGATGGGCTCCCTTATTTATTGTATGGAGGTAATAGCGCATCCAGTTAGCGGGATGTGGTATGGCCCGACTGGAAGTCGGTACCGTCCGACTGAAATTGTGATAATGTCTTGCTTGAAATGTCATATGTTGTGGTAGGTGTTCGGTGGTGTGGATTGTATATTGGTGTTAGTGTCTGATGTCGTTTCTTCTTTTGAGTCCGGCGGCTGACGGAGAGTTGGTTCTGGAGCGGGTCAGGTTTTCGCAGCGCTAGGAAACCCGGGGGTCCACTTGATGGAAGAGAGAGTACTCAAGTTTTTCTTTTTGTAGGTCATGTTTGTGTTAGGTGTTTAGTGGGGATTTGTTTTATTATTGTTTGTTCGGAATTGTGCAATTCTGGCGGTGGTATGCTATCAGAAGTTGCCCCATCCCATTTCAGGCGTTCTCCAGAAATTTTCGGTGGTGAATGGATTTGATGAGGACCAGCTGCTGGTTTTCTTGGACCTGGTGTTGCAGGTGGCAGATTTCCCAGGGGTGTCCGATAGGGAGGTCTTGTCCCTTATATACCCATATTGCCAGGGTACATTGGCTGAGCTTGTCACCAACACTCTGCGTCGGGGTGACAGTGTTGTTGCTTTCCATGGGGAGGTGTTGAACTTCTTCCTACCCATTCGACGACGTGCCCAGCTTAAGTTTGAGTTAGTCTATCGCCTACAGGCCAACGGAGAGGCGTTAGGGGACTTCGTGCATGATGTAAGGAAAGCTGCCCGTATATTAAGGTTGGGGTTGCCCGAGACGGAAGTAATACAAGTAATACGAGAAGGTCTGAATCCCCAAGAGAGATCCCGGCTGGTTTTCGCAGAGCCTCCACGTTGTTTTGCGGACCTGGACCGGTGGTGTGCACATGGCAGGAGAGTCCAGGAGAATGATGAGTCCCGGGGAAGAGCTGCTAAAGATGTCCAGTACTCCAGTGGTTCATTAAGAGGATCTAAAAAGGACAAACATGGTGGTTGGAGGAGAACATAAGAGACTGTCAGAAAGCCTGAATATTCTGGAAGTAATGGAGGCTACAGGGGGGTGGCAAGTGAGAAGACGGTAATAACAGCTACAGCACAGAAAACAAAGAAGTACGAAATTAACAGGGGAAGAAGAAATTATGTTAGTAAACAAACATCGGCAAGTAGGGAGCCAGTAGCAAGTTATTCCTATTTGGAGAGTAAGGAAATTTTAAAGGTTCCAGAGGAAGTACCAGTGCCTAATAGAGTTGTGGATGAAGAAGGTGAAGCAGAAGAAGAAAAGCGGAATAACTTCTGTGGATCAATACAAGAGCCTAAGAAAACGTCTGTTGATACTGAATTACCGGACTCAAAGAGGACGTCATGGTTGAATCCAGATGCCGCAGAATTTGTTCCGATATCTCCATCTCGGTTCGTGAGGGATCTAGATCCTGTAACATCATCATCGCCTATGCCGGGATATGAGGAGTCACTTGGTGGTGTAGCTTTACCATCGCCAGTAGAAATTAATTTAGTCATTGCACATGAACCTGGACAGCTGGATTCCAGGGTGGAAAATGTTGAGGACGTTGTAGTTGCTGAGAGTGGTGAAGGAGAGGAATCGAAGCAAGAGTCAGAAGAGCGGTCTGCAGATGCTGCGCAGGTGAATATAGTTGTAAGTGTTAGGCAGACTGAAGAGTCTGAGGTTGCGGATGGACACAGGGATGTCCAGGCTGCAAGTGTTTCTGAGGTTGTGGGTGGACAAGGAGATGTCCAAGCTGCAAGTGTGGTAGAAGTAGATGAGGTAGAAGTTGAGGAGAAATTTGGTGGCAGCGTTGTGGAGTGTGCGAGTGAGAATGATGTAGTGTGTGAAGATGTGCAGACGCCTTCTGTAAGTAGTGTTGAGGATTCCGAAGAACGAAAAGAAGTTTCAGGTGGACCAGGTGAGCAACTAGAGGAGGACGAGGATGTGCAGTGTTATGATGGTGGTAGTGGACGTGATGGCGATGATGTTGATGATGAAAGTGTTGATGAAAATGAGATTGGAGAAGAAGTTGGTGAAGAAGCTTGTGACTAATGTGATGAAGAGATTGGTGAGGAGCTGAGGGAAGATGTGGTTGAAGATGGATCAGAGGAGCAACTGGAAGATGCTGAGGAGGTGCAGTGTCATGATGTTGATTTGGATTATGTGGACGAAGAAGGGGAAATTGTAGAAAAGAAAGAAGTAGAAAAGGAAGAAATTGTAGAAGAGAAGGAAGGATTGGAAGAAAGACAAATAGAGGAGTTAGATGATGAGGATAATCCAAAGCGGAGTGAAAGGAGTGATGTAAGTTGCCTTGATTCTGATTCAGAGGAAACCAGCCAGTACTGCTCAACACGAAATAATTTCTCAGAGAGTGGTGTCCGAAAAGAACGAGTACCTAAAGTGCGTCACAGAAAGGTAAGAAGAATAGGTTAACGGGTAGCGGGTAGATGTTCCCCACAGTCCCAGTGGTGTTCGTCTACGTCAGGGTTGCGCCCCTGCCCATGCGAGCCTTGGTTTTCTCCAGTCATTCTCCTTTTTGGAGGGAACCATGTCCTTACCCTTAGTCCTCGCTCTTGACCTTTCAATGATCCTTGCCCCGTTTCATCTTCCCGATTTTCCTACCCCTCTCCTTAGTAAAAAAAAAAAAAAAAACCTATCAAAAGGAGTTAGAGAGACTTGCTGGAAGTGATTGGATTGTGGTCTTTGAGATCGTCAGTTTCCCCTGTCGGGAGAGGTTAGATGGAGTGATGGTGTGCTGTTGTTGGTTGTTAATAGTTGTTGATGTTCATGTCGTTCATTGTAGGGTCCGAGCCATGCCGCATTCCCCGGTTGTTTACCATGGTGTTTATTTTGAGTTAAAACTAGGTGGTGTATATATATATATATATATATATATATATATGGTGTATCGATGGTGCTGTGGTGAAGTAAACCTCCCCTGTTAGTTATGGTGTAATCAAATGTGAAGTAACAGTAGAGATTAATGTTAGCGTGCCCTTGGTGCGGTCCTCTCTGTCTGGCTAAGCGGGGCCGTCCGCCCTTGTGTAGGGAAGTGGGCCAGCCATATGGCAAGGATGGAGATGCCTTGTTGGTGCATGTGGCTGGTCGGTCCAAGAGATGGACGAGGAGTAGTGCGGTCACTCACATACCAAGGTGGGAGATACCTTGTTTGGTCTTAGGACAGATATGTGAGTGGGACCGGTGGGAGTAGGTGATGGTCACCGGAGAGGGTGACGTGTTGGGGCGGTCCCGTGGGGTGGCATGGTGGAGGGAGTCGCATGGGGAATGGACGCAGTTGTGAGGTTCCTCTGTTCTCCTGAGAGCAAGTGCTGCTGGGCCGCCATAATCACAAAGACCACCAGCTTGTTTTGGGAAGAGGGTACACTGCAGGGTACCCTCCCTGAGTTTAACTGTGAGGCAACCAAGTTGCCCTTTTGGGGTGGGGGTGTGCCGTGTTTTGGAAAAACTCGGCAGTGTTTTTTTTTACGGGAACGGCCTGCCCGTAATTTGAATTATTAAATTACGTATGATCGGCATCTTGCCGTTGTAATAAATTACGTTCACCGCGTTATCTGGCCACCTGGCCGATCCGCGCGCGCTGAGTCCAGCGTTTCATACTATTTTTTCGGCAACTGTACGGACCAGTTCACCCTTATCGTTCAGCGTAGCAGCGTCTGTGTCCACCTGACAGCCTCGATTTGAAATTTTGTCTACTATCTGTTACTATGTATAAGTAGAAGACTACGTGACCTTCCGGTAAGTGTGTTAAGATATATAACTTACTAATTCATAAAAATAAATTGTATTTACTTAATATTAACGCTGATGTAAGGGCGATGTATTGTATGAATTATATCAGCACGTGGCGCACCAGGCTAAATTGGTTTATGTATGTTTCAATTTTAACGCTGGCTAACAGATATTAATCCATTATATCATTAATAATATAATAATGATAATACTTAATTCATTATATTAGAATGGGACGTAAGTAAGTTATTTTTCTGAAATGATTGTACATCACGAACTTGTTAAAGTTTGCTAGTTCCTGTCAAAGGGGGTTAAGTGCTTGACGAAAACTTGTGAATAACTATTTATTTGAAATGATTATTATGTTGAATCACTATATTTGGATATATTATAGATTATAATATTTAAAGCTGTTATTTTGAAGTGATTTATTTGATTCAATGGGGTTCAATGCATAAGTGAATTTTCCGGAGATTGTAAACTGGGCATGTCACGAAATGTGGGTTCAGCTGGGTGAATGGGGTAGTGTGGTTTATTAAACCTGTAAGTAATTACTGACATAATTGTGCAGGGTTTCCGAAGTAGACGATAATCTGTCTTGCTCCAGAGGATGGCCGAATACCTGCCTTCCCTGAAATAAATTCAACCGCTTCCGTCTAGCTGTCAGCCCGGATGGACGGACGTACACGACGAGATCCTCTACCCTTACGCTGCTAACCAGGTGACATTTAAGCTTTTTTTTAAGAAACAAAATGTTTGTGGCCGATATACTTTCTTTGAGACACTTTGGAGATGCTCCAGTTTGGGACTTTGTTCCGCACAAGTACAATGGGACACTTGGGTTTACATGTTACCTTTTTATTTTTTGCTAAGGTTTACGCCTCATTAACTTATTAATGTTTATCTCATTATGAGAGTTTGTAAACTCAGCCAGGGTCATGCATCACCCAAGTGGATGTTATTTTCCTGTAAATATGGGCGGCACTGTCTGTCACTAAATGATTTCAGTGTTATGCATGCGTGCACGGGTGTCTCGGTACCCGTAGGGGAATTGTCATGGTTATTTACTTTTCCATTTAATTGGGTTTTGTATTGGTTATTAATTTAAAGGTTGGGGGTGGTGCTTAAACCTGTGGACGACACCTGTTGGTGCCGTTGACCACAGGTTCATGACATGTCATAGTTTGTGGGATCTAGTCCGGGCGCATGACCGTGCCTGAGGTCAAGTGGAGTCTTTATGAACACCTCAAGTATATTTTAGTAAATTAATTCCATCTATTCTGCTTTCCGAAATTCAGTTCTACTATTCAAATAATTTTGTAACCACTACATTTTGCCATAGCCAGCACAAGAATTGTTAAATTTTTTTAATTGTTCATAATACCAGTTCATTAATACATGTTAAAGAATGTAAGACAAATCACTACCAGTTATAAGTTATTTATGGGTGGTCACGTTCCACTGATTTTGCTTAAGATTTTTTTGTGTTAAGAAAGTAAAAGAAATGAGACTATGCAGTTATGCAACCGGGCATCCATGTTGACCTCGTGATGGCACTTATTATTATTATCATTATTGGGATCCGAAATTGATAATTACCTTTTTGCTTGGTACTTGTGTGCCGTTCGGACTATTTAGCCAAATTGACTTGGCTGTTCATAAACTTAGAATTCTGGGGCATGTCTACTCTACTCTTTTGTGATTTATTATTTGGGTTTGAGTTTGTTAATTGAAAATTTAAGGTGGGCCGGATACTTTATCTGAATAAGAGGGTTTGAGGGTGTTACGATGACAATACTTATGCTGTTAACCAGGTGGACATGGTGTATGTTATTTATATGTATATGTGTATCTATGTTACCTATATGTTGTGTGTTATGCCTTTATGTGATGGTTAGATTGTTATACGTTATTATGCATATTGTAACATAACAAAATTATCACACTAAACATTTGAATTAATGCAACATAAATAAAAGAAAAAGTTCCATAGTGAGTGAGAAGAATAAATTGTTTAAGGATTACACTAGAAACTGTATAATTAAGTCTATAAAATGTTAATAAAAATGGAAAATAATAAAGAAAACCATTAATTAAAATAACCTACTATGTAAAAACCAGTTAAACCAGCAGTATACCCAGTAGATTGGGGAAGCAGTACAAAAAGGGAAGGACCATAAAAAAGGAAATAATCTGTCATGAAACCATTTTAATAAGGAAACTACTAATGTGATATTTGAAGAAGGGACGAAACATATCAAGATTCCCACAAAGAGACCAGAAACAGGAAGAGATATGCCAAAACAAAATGTTAGTCATATAATAAATACCATGAGACAAAATTGAAACCAATATATGTAAACCCAAACAAGTTACAAGATACAATCCTATAAAACCCAAATTGTATATTAGTTATAAGAGTAATATGTTAAAGAATATATATTATAAAAAGACTACCATAGTGTAGAACCCAATAAAGTGAAGTGAGATAACAAAAATAAGAAACTACAGTGAGTATAGTGAGGAACATAGCTAAAAAATCTATGAAAAAATCTTCAATGAAGTGTAAATATTATAAAAAGACTACCATGAGTGTAGAATAATAATAGTAAAACCATTGGAATCAAAGACAGTCTAAGGACTGACCACATTAGCAGTAATAAGAGTTTTTTAAATTAGATATAAGAAAAACTATTACCTATAAAAAGTTTTCTTTAATTATAGTTAAGTAAATTGTGAGAAGGACAAAAATACCAAAGGACAGTTCATAACTGAAGGTATAACTAATATTAAGATGTTTGTTATTTATTGTTAATTAGATAAGGTTTTAGATGTAAGGTGTCAATAGATACAAGATGTTTTTTAATCACAGTTAAAGTGTTTTCAAAAGAAACATAAATACACAAGACAGTTAGTGACTGACAGTATTACTAGTAATAGGAGTTTTTTATATTTTTTCTAATTAAATTATGTCTAGGATAAGATATTTTGTTACCATTTGATGATGCAGTTAAAAATAATAGGGATAAAATGTTTTTGTTAAAATTAGGTGATATAAAGAAAATTAGGCATAAGATGTTCATGTTATGGTTCAATGATGTTATTAGTATAAAGAAAGTTTAGTAGATACAAGATATTCTATTGTATTTTAAAATCATGTCATTTAATTTTCCATTGTGTAAGTCAGAGAGGCAAGTAGGGCATAAAAATGTAATAATTTTATTAAAAACAGTAAACCATGTATAATGTACAAACAGACCAGCCAAGACACTATGTTAGTAAACACAGACTGGCCTATAAACCAAAAATTATCTATCAAAGAATTAATCTATGTAATAGGAATAGAATTCAATACATACAATACAGAAATTGAAAATATAATTAATACAGATACAGTTAATAGCAAATAGAATGACAAAAGAAAGGAAATTAACTTCTTTTGGAAACAGTCAATAATAAGCCTATGATGGTAATCAAATCAGACTAAACAGCAAATTAATCAATATTGAAATGTGTTAATAACCAAACTATTAACAACAAAGTAATTACGGAGTTATTAAGTATATTCCATGGAAATATTATACCGAAAAAACAAATAAAAACCTTTATAACACTGAATTTGTACAAAATATGAGACATACAATCATTATGTAAAATTGTAATGTTTGGGCTTAAATGAGTTTGAAACAAACCCAGCTATATATCAAAAGATGTAAAATTAAATAATCAATATTACTGAATAGTTAGATTCATGTAAATTTAAGAAATATTTGAAATACAGTAAAAAATAAGAAAACTTGTTATGTATAGTTAGATGGTGAAACAAGTCTTAGACAGATATTTTATAGTTAAACAATATGAAGAGGAAAAAGACATACCACAAATTGCCCTAAAACGACGACGTTGCGTCTATTAGTCTATTGTTAATCGCAAAGCTGAATAGTTGAAAATGTGTTAGTGGAGTACTGAAACCAAAATAATTTGTATTAAAACCAAGTGTGGTTATGTGGCGTGTAACGGAGATGAACTAACAAGTGAAATAACCTTATCTATAAATGTCTAACACTTCACAAATTTCCAAAAACACAGTATAACACCATAAAACTCAGCACAAGAAATCGACAGCCATTTGGAACAATTTTTGGAACGAATTCACAGAAAACCCACACACATAATTGAACACCACACTACACAAGAAATCCATCCAGAATTCGACATCGCAGACGACGAGGGGACATTCAACACTATATTTTGGACCAACACCACTTCGCAGAAAAAGGGAACATCGTTTTATTTCTGTGGGAGAAGATCTTTCAATTCCAACAGCATCGTAGCAGTTAAAATCGAGTGGAAGGCGGCCATTGCTGAATTTCTCACATAGACGGTCCAGTGCCTCTTGGAGGGGAGTGACGTCATTTCTTCGACTCGGTTCGCAATTTAAATAATTTTTTTCTAATTGACAATTGTAATAATAATTCTGTTCTATTTCAGATATTAACATTTAGTTTAAGAATACCTGTTAAATGTATCTTGTTCCTTGCCCTCTGACCATTTCGACTCGTTAAAAGAACCATAAATTTAAACTTGTAAAAAATATATTTATTGATTTTTCTCACTGCCGACTGTGGCGAATATTAGCCAGTGCCTGGGACATGCGCAGTTTGACTGGCGCACAATTTTGAATGAATAAACGCAAATCATTACTCAGTTACCAGCATTGTTTTTATTTCTACAATTAATGTTATTATTATTTTTTTTTTTAAACAAAAACATAATCCACATTGAGAGAATAGATATAGAAGGAAATTACAAACTCAACTAATTAATTAATTATTAATTAATTAAATTAAATCATTCAATTAAACTCGATACAAGAGCAAGAAAAAATATTTGCACAAGTTTTAAAGTTTGATGTATTTGTTATTTCTCAATCAAACACACCGAGTTATAACATATTCTTATCATCAATATCTTTATATTTTATTTATTATTACACTTGAAATTATATTACAAATTGACTAGCCTAACTCGTGGGGCTAAAAGAAGAGCACAATACCTTTGTTATCACAAAATCTACACACAATATCTATATATATTTCAATTATTTTTATTTTTATTTTTATTTGTAATATTACCTTTATATTACAAATTGGCGCCCAACGTGGGGCTTTAAATAGGAGGTAATAGTGTTATAAAATAAGGACGAGTGTCCAATTTCCTATTTTTAGCTTGGCAACGGTCAACAGGTCGGAAGAGGGAGCGAGATGCACAGGAGAGCTACATCAAGGAAAAGGGCTATGGAGGCCGAGCAGGAGGTAGAACTGGAAGATAAAGAGGCGACACCAGTGGAAGATGTGGAGTCAATGTTACCGCCAGCAGAACCAAATAAGCCGGCACCACAGAAGGAACAGCCGGAGAAATCCACCGCAAAGGAAGATACAAAATTTGATCAAATGATGGAGATGTTACTCAAAGAATTTAAAACGACAAAGGAAGAGTTGGGTAATAAGATGGAAGAAAATAGTAAGAAGATGGAGGAGAAGATGGAAGAAAATAGTAAGAAGATGGAGGAGAATAGTAAGAAGATGGAGGAGGAAATGAAGAATGATAACCAACGATTGAAGGAAGAGTTGGGCAATAAAATTGGAGATACTAGCAAGAAGATGGAGGAGAAGATGGAAGCAAACAGTAAGAAGATAGAAGAGAAGATGGAAGAAAATATTCAGAAAATTGAGGAGAAAATGGAGGAAATAAAGACTGACAATAAACAGTCGAAAGAGGAATTAACCCAGATAAGCCAAAAACTGGAAGAAACTAACAAGAGGATGGAAGAAACAAATCAGAAAATGGAAAGCAATAGTCAGCAATTGAGAGAAGAATTGAAGGAGACGAACCAAGAAAACATGAACCGGTTAGACGGAAGAATGGAAATATTGAAGGAAGAATTGAGCCAGAAGATAGCTGAAAACAATGAGACAATCAGCAAGAAGGTAGAAGAGGAAATAACGGTAATCGAACAAAAGGTTACCAGAGCTGACGAAAAATGGAGTCGAACCGAACGAGAAGTACAGATTATCAAGACCGAAATAAATACGAAGGTTAACAACATTGAAGAAACGACTAGGAAGACATTGGAGGAAAAACTAAAGGAAACACGGGAAGACTGGGAGCGAGTGCAGGACCGATTCACAGAAAAATGTGACGGCATTGAAGCTGCTGTGACCAATATCAACAGTCAGGTACGACAGAACCAGACAGATATAGACCTATTCCATAGTCGACCGACAACCATTACCAGTTGTCCCAACAGTGAGAATCGTGAAGGAATTAACTTCAGGTTTTATAAAAATAAACCAATGGAATTCCTAGCCAGAATCGAAGAATACTTCGCCAAACACAGAGGTAATCGCTGGAGGGAGAATAAAGAGGTGCTTGACGAATCGTTCAAGGAAATAGCAGACAATTGGTGGATGGCAATAAGAGACGAGGTGACCGACTATCAACAATTCAGAAGGCTATTCAAAACCAAATATTGGTCTGAATCAACGCAAAATATCGCCAGAGACGGGATATGTCATGGGAAGTACAACCCGTATGGAAACCAAACTTTAACGGCGTACTTTTTGGGAAAGGTGTGCGTGGCCAAACATCTAGAGCCCCGAATACCGGAAGAATGCCTGGTCAGCAAACTCTCATACCACTATGAGGAGGATATTATCAGAGCCAGACGAAACAGTCAAATAAAGACGGTGCAAGCCATGACCGAGCTTTTAGAAATGTACGAGCACGAAGACTATTACCGTCAAAGTCGCAGGAGATATGAAAAGCCGGAACCAAGGAGTAACAACAATAATTTGAATAATAATAATAATCGGCAGAATGTGGGTAATAATAATAATTATAATTCCGCAAATCGGAATAATGCCGAATACAATTATAACCCCAGAAATAACAATAATTTGCCCCGTTTTAACAACAATAATAATAATAGTAATATTCCTCGCATAAATAATAATAACAACAACCACAACAATAATAATAATAATAATAATAATAATATTAATAATAGCCGTCCACAAAATAACAACGGTTATTATAATAATAATAGTAACTATGTTCCAAATGGTCAGAGGAACCCCAACCTTTCTAATAATAATAATTATCATGGTAATTATAACCGGAATTACCCGAATGGAGGTAATAACAACAATTACAGGGCATATCGACCCAATGTCAACTACATCCGAGCAGAAGGCAGTGGACACAGGAGGTACCAGCCTCAACGAAGGAGCCGATACTACGAGTACGAGACTTTCCAAGGAAGTCAGGGAAGTAATCGGTACAGAGAGTACGAGCCCAGACGTAGTTCCAGCCTGGACAATCAGCGAAGACTACCTGTAACAGAAGCCCAACAAGACGATCGAGCAGAACCAAACGAAGCAGTCTCAGGACTTCAAGCTGACGCTTCCAACGGCCTAATCCGTAATGAAGCGGAACATTTAAACGAACGGAGGCAGTAATAAACTGTAATAACCCTTTACTGCTCCAATCTGCTGGGTTTAATCAAGTAGGTATGAATTTAAAGAAAAACAGAAAAAATTTTACCATAATATATAGCAACTATTTGAAAGATATCCGTAAGGACCTATTAGAAGAAAGTGAGCTTAATATTAACAATAATGATAATGAAATAATATACATAATTGCAGAAATTGAAGGTATTTCTGTTCCTATAATGATAGACACTGGAGCCAATGTCTCCATAATAAATCGAAATGAGTTGGACCGGATACAGCAGGAATGCCACAAAAACTTACCGGTACTACCTATTAATAATATTGTACTTGTAGGAGCTACCGGCCGACAGAACAAGACCATAAGAAAGCAGGTATCCCTCAATGCCAAAAGTCAGGGCATTAGTGTGGATATGATATTTCTTGTTGCAGCCGGATTACCTTTCAACATCATGATAGGATGTGACATATTGCACCGAAACTCAGCAATTATCGACTTGTGCCGAGGAAAGGTATCACTCTTTGCTGAAGGTTCAACCTGGATAGCCAATTTAACTGATAACAAGACTTTAGACTCCAGACAACTTCTCGACCACCAAAATAAGGTGAATTACTTGTCCAACTACTCAACAAACAACAAGCCAGTACATCAGGATTCGGAGGAAGACCTATGGAAACAAAAGATTCAAGAGATACGTAACTTCCAGTGCCACAATACTAACGAGCAATTAAAGGAAAACCAGCTGAATCAATTGGTAGAAATATATGAGAAATATCGAGCTGTATTTTCTGACGAACCTGGAAAGATCCGGAACTACCAATGTTCCATACGATTCAGAGAACCGGTAGAATTTAACCGAAAGTCGTACCCAATAGCACAATCTTTGAAAGAAGCCGTACGCACAGAGATCCAGAATATGATCCGTAGAGATATCATCGAGAGCAGTCAATCGCCATACACTACCCCAATTGTGGCCATACAAAAGAAAAATGGGAAGGTAAGACTGTGCCTTGACGCTCGTGAGATAAATAAAATGATAATGAACGATCGTACCTCACCCGGCGAAATTGATGAAATTTTGAAGAGGTTCCACGGAACACGATTCATTACCACTTGGGATACCGTATGCGGCTATTGGCAAGTGGAGTTGCACCCAGCAAGCCGGCAATACATGGCGTTCATCTTCAAAGGGCGCAATTATCAGTTTAAGAGGTTGCCCTTCAGGTTGGTGAATTCAGTAGCGGTTTTTGTCGCCTGTATGGATCATATACTAGGACCAGAAGCGCTCCAATTCACGACTGTCTATGTTGATGATCTCCTAATAACATCAACCAACTGGGAGGAACACTGTTATCGTGTGGAGTATGTCTTGAAGAAGCTTGCTGAAAATAATGTCACCCTTAAACTGGACAAGTCCAAGCTTATAGCTAAAGAAGTACAATTCCTGGGTTTCCAGCTAAACAGTCAAGGAATAACACCATCAACAGAAAAGGTAGACGCCATACAACGATTCCCTACACCAAAAAACAGAAGGCAACTACAATCATTTTTGGGCCTGTGTAACTATTATAGGAAGTTCAGAATAATTATTCCGAACTAACAGCCCAGTTTCAGTACCAGTTATCGTCCAAGAATAAATGGCGATGGGGTCAAGAACAAGACGAAACCTTTAAATCAATTAAAGAAAAATTCTTAGAGGCAGTAATGCTCAACCATCCTGATTTTAACCGACCCTTCTTTCTAAACTGTGATGCTAGTAACATTAGCTTGGGATCAACACTGTACCAAGAAGATGAAAGTGGAAACCATCTAGTAGTGAGCTTTGCTAGCAGAACCCTTAACCAGTGTGAAAAGAACTATAATGTGACGGAAAAAGAACTGCTAAGTGTAGTCTTTGCCTGCGGGAAGTTTCGGACGTATATCCTCGGATATCCAGTGACCGTCCGAACAGATCACAAGTCAATATCATTTCTAAGAAGATGCAAATTAAGCCATGGTAGATTGACCAGATGGGTACTCGCCCTACAGGAGTACGATATACAGTGGGAGTATGTTCCTGGAAGTAAAAATGTAGTAGCCGACGTATTGTCGAGAGTGAATCTGGAAGAACAAACATTCGAAGGCGAAAAGGAGAGCATCTTGAAGATCTATAACATTATTAAGGACAGATCCGATTTAGAGCAGATAGTGCAGGACATCAGCAAACACCAGCAGTCCGATCCGAAGTTAAACTCTATTAAACTTCGTCTCTCCAACCAAGATGACACAATAAACAAATTTTATTGTATACATAATGGGATTTTATTCATCAAGACATCCATTGATGAAGAAATATGGAAGATCATGATACCTACTACAATCGAAAAGGATATCATTCTGGACTATCACCTACGATACGGTCACATGGGAGCCATGAAGGTGATCAAGGCAATAGAAGAGAATTGTCACATAAAAAGTATCAATAGAAAAACGAGAAACTACCTTAAAACCTGTCTGATATGTCAATTGGTGAAAACCAACAATGAGAGAAAGGAAGGTATGATGATACCAATTACCTCACAAGCCAAACTGTAAAAGGTCTTTCTGGACATATGTGGTCCATTTCCCCGCAGTGGCGGACGCCATCGATACAAGTATATTATTATTATGATGGATCATTTTACAAAATTTACAAAACTATACCCTGTGAACAGAGCCACCACTCTGAAGACTCTAGGAATAATAACAAATCATTACATTCCAGAGGTAGGAAGCCCGACATCCATAATCACCGACCATGGAACGCAATTTAAGGGTTGGAGGTGGAGAAACACTCTGAATACATTGGGCATTAAGACATACAAGATGTCTGTCTACCACCCCAGCAGCAATCCAGCGGAGAGGGTACTGCGAGAGGTCGGGAAGAATATTACGGACTTATTGCTATAATCAACAAAAGAAGTGGCAAGAATATTTATTAGCTACTGAAGAATTCCTTAATTTGTCATATCACCCCGCTATAGGTACCACGCCATACACGGCAATGTATGAAAAACCGCCTCCGAGAGAAATACAAGACATAATAGAGTTCCCCAGGAGTCAAGAATACAAATTCAATCGAATCAGATTCTACAATAAATTGGCAGAAGACCAGGATAAGCGCAAGAACAAATATCAAAAGGCTGTTAAGAGAATAATAAGCTATGAAGTCGGAGAAAAGGTACTGCTAAAAAACAGGGAATTACCCAGTACTTTGGAAGGCATTACCAAAAAGTTGTTACTGCTGTATACCGGCCCATACCTGATTATTAAAAACAATAATAACAATACGTATGTACTAAAGGATATCATTTCGAATAAAGTAAAAGGAACTTATAATCAGTTATCCATGAAAAAATATTTGGAGGACTCATAATTATGAGTTAAAACTATTGTGAACAAAATAAGAATTTTGATAAGAAAATAACTACAAAATTCCAAAAGCTAGTAAGTACAACTTACACCAAATATTCGAACAATTGTGAATGATGAAAAAAGAATTTTGATAAATAAATAACTACAAAATTCAAAAATTAGTAAGCACAACTTACACCAAGTATCAGAAAGAATATTATGAACAAAATAAGAATTTTGATAAATAGTAAATTTCAAAATTCAAAAAATCAGTAAGTACAACTTACACCAAATATCAGAAAGAATATTGTAAACAAAATAAGAATTTTGAGAAAAATAATTTCAAAATTCAAAAATCAGCAAGTACAACTTACAACAAAACATTTGAAGGATTATTGTGAATAAATAAAAAGAATTTTGAACATAATAAGCTTCAAAATTCAAAAGCAATAGTAGGTACAAGCTACACAAATATTCAAAGACTATTATGCAAGTAAAAAGAATTTGGATGGAGATAATAATTGTCCAAATTCAAAATAATTAGTAAGTACCACTTACACCAAACATTCAAAGACTATTATGAATGAGAAAAGAATTTTGAGGAATAATAATTTCAAAATTCAAAACAATAATAAGTACAACTTATACCAAAATATTTGAAAAAACAACTATGAATAAGAAAGAATGTAGTTGAATAAAAATGTCTAAAATTAAAAAACATTAAACTCACATCATTACTCATACAAATGATGAGAAATAACTCTGAAATATGAAAAAAGATTTTGTAAGAAAGAGATACAAAACTCTAAAGGAGAAAGGAAACCAGAATGTCATATGACTTAATCGAAACAAATTAACCAAACTCACGAAGAAAATAATTTAATAAAAATGGAACAATGAAGAAGGACCAGCTCACTAAAGACCAAATAGTGAGACCAAAAAAAAAAAAAAAACCTGTTACTAATAATGATAATGCTGTTACAACAACCACTGTTATAGTGAAAGTGATAAAGAATTAATTCATGTTATACCATGAGCAATAAAAGTAACTCAATGGATACCAGATGGTAGAAAGAGTAAATATAAATACTACTTACTATGTAAACATGATGAAATGTATATTATACCACATACCTAAACCACCTAATATGGAATAAGCTTTAAGAGAGAAGAAGAGTCAAGTGTATAAAAGTATTAATTAATATAACGTATTATGAAGTGAAGAATCTAAAGATGTTTATTTTAGTCAAAAATGACTACTTTTACTGTTTATTTATTTTTATGACTGGATGTAGAAAATGCCATC
This sequence comes from Magicicada septendecula, assembly GCA_034769895.1. Classification (NCBI taxonomy): domain Eukaryota; kingdom Metazoa; phylum Arthropoda; class Insecta; order Hemiptera; family Cicadidae; genus Magicicada; species Magicicada septendecula. The sequence continues at coordinate 155,154,241 of CM068369.1, forward strand.
AGTCTTATGTGTTGAGCAGAGATGATAATACCTCTGGACTCAATTGAAGTGTTGGACAGCAGGGATTGAAGCCAAAAGTGCCACTCTGAACTGTTCCAATTAATTTGTTAGGGAATGTTAGGGAGTAAACATACTGGTGAGGAAGCACCAAATAAGAAGGAATATAAAATGATAATGTTATACACAAGATTGAAGATCACTTATTAATGAAGAAAGAAACTAATGAAGGAGATACACGTCATCTGAGACGAAGCAATGGTGGAAAACGAAGGTATATAAAGTGAAAACATGTAATCACGGAGAAAATGTAAATACAAAAGAATTAGTAGTAATTATTTCATCCATACTAAGAGTATGATCTGAACTAATCACTTTTACAGGAGAGCATATGTAACATAACAAAATTATCACACTAAACATTTGAATTAATGCAACATAAATAAAAGAAAAAGTTCCATAGTGAGTGAGAAGAATAAATTGTTTAAGGATTACACTAGAAACTGTATAATTAAGTCTATAAAATGTTAATAAAAATGGAAAATAATAAAGAAAACCATTAATTAAAATAACCTACTATGTAAAAACCAGTTAAACCAGCAGTATACCCAGTAGATTGGGGAAGCAGTACAAAAAGGGAAGGACCATAAAAAAGGAAATAATCTGTCATGAAACCATTTTAATAAGGAAACTACTAATGTGATATTTGAAGAAGGGACGAAACATATCAAGATTCCCACAAAGAGACCAGAAACAGGAAGAGATATGCCAAAACAAAATGTTAGTCATATAATAAATACCATAAGACAAAATTGAAACCGATATATGTAAACCCAAACAAGTTACAAGATACAATCCTATAAAACCCAAATTGTATATTAGTTATAAGAGTAATATGTTAAAGAATATATATTATAAAAAGACTACCATAGTGTAGAACCCAATAAAGTGAAGTGAGATAACAAAAATAAGAAACTACAGTGAGTATAGTGAGGAACATAGCTAAAAAATCTATGAAAAAATCTTCAATGAAGTGTAAATATTATAAAAAGACTACCATGAGTGTAGAATAATAATAGTAAAACCATTGGAATCAAAGACAGTCTAAGGACTGACCACATTAGCAGTAATAAGAGTTTTTTAAATTAGATATAAGAAAAACTATTACCTATAAAATGTTTTCTTTAATTATAGTTAAGTAAATTGTGAGAAGGACAAAAATACCAAAGGACAGTTCATAACTGAAGGTATAACTAATATTAAGATGTTTGTTATTTATTGTTAATTAGATAAGGTTTTAGATGTAAGGTGTCAATAGATACAAGATGTTTTTTAATCACAGTTAAAGTGTTTTCAAAAGAAACATAAATACACAAGACAGTTGTTGACTGACAGTATTACTAGTAATAGGAGTTTTTTATATTTTTTCTAATTAAATTATGTCTAGGATAAGATATTTTGTTACCATTTGATGATGCAGTTAAAAATAATAGGGATAAAATGTTTTTGTTAAAATTAGGTGATATAAAGAAAATTAGGCATAAGATGTTCATGTTATGGTTCAATGATGTTATTAGTATAAAGAAAGTTTAGTAGATACAAGATATTCTATTGTATTTTCAAATCATGTCATTTAATTTTCCATTGTGTATGTCAGAGAGGCAAGTAGGGCACAAAAATGTAATAATTTTATTAAAAACAGTAAACCATGTATAATGTACAAACAGACCAGCCAAGACACTATGTTAGTAAACACAGACTGGCCTATAAACCAAAAATTATCTATCAAAGAATTAATCTATGTAATAGGAATAGAATTCAATACATACAATACAGAAATTGAAAATATAATTAATACAGATACAGTTAATAGCAAATAGAATGACAAAAGAAAGGAAATTAACTTCTTTTGGAAACAGTCAATAATAAGCCTATGATGGTAATCAAATCAGACTAAACAGCAAATTAATCAATATTGAAATGTGTTAATAACCAAACTATTAACAACAAAGTAATTACGGAGTTATTAAGTATATTCCATGGAAATATTATACCGAAAAAACAAATAAAAACCTTTATAACACTGAATTTGTACAAAATATGAGACATACAATCATTATGTAAAATTGTAATGTTTGGGCTTAAATGAGTTTGAAACAAACCCAGCTATATATCAAAAGATGTAAAATTAAATAATCAATATTACTGAATAGTTAGATTCATGTAAATTTAAGAAATATTTGAAATACAGTAAAAAATAAGAAAACTTGTTATGTATAGTTAGATGGTGAAACAAGTCTTAGACAGATATTTTATAGTTAAACAATATGAAGAGGAAAAAGACATACCACAAATTGCCCTAAAACGACGACGTTGCGTCTATTAGTCTATTGTTAATCGCAAAGCTGAATAGTTGAAAATGTGTTAGTGGAGTACTGAAACCAAAATAATTTGTATTAAAACCAAGTGTGGTTATGTGGCGTGTAACGGAGATGAACTAACAAGTGAAATAACCTTATCTATCAATGTCTAACACTTCACAAATTTCCAAAAACACAGTATAACACCATAAAACTCAGCACAAGAAATCGACAGCCATTTGGAACAATTTTTGGAACGAATTCACAGAAAACCCACACACATAATTGAACACCACACTACACAAGAAATCCATCCAGAATTCGACATCGCAGACGACGAGGGGACATTCAACACTATATTTTGGACCAACACCACTTCGCAGAAAAAGGGAACATCGTTTTATTTCTGTGGGAGAAGATCTTTCAATTCCAACAGCATCGTAGCAGTTAAAATCGAGTGGAAGGCGGCCATTGCTGAATTTCTCACATAGACGGTCCAGTGCCTCTTGGAGGGGAGTGACGTCATTTCTTCGACTCGGTTCGCAATTTAAATAATTTTTTTCTAATTGACAATTGTAATAATAATTCTGTTCTATTTCAGATATTAACATTTAGTTTAAGAATACCTGTTAAATGTATCTTGTTCCTTGCCCTCTGACCATTTCGACTCGTTAAAAAAACCATAAATTTAAACTTGTAAAAAATATATTTATTGATTTTTCTCACTGCCGACTGTGGCGAATATTAGCCAGTGCCTGGGACATGCGCAGTTTGACTGGCGCACAATTTTGAATGAATAAACGCAAATCATTACTCAGTTACCAGCATTGTTTTTATTTCTACAATTAATGTTATTATTATTATTTTTTTTAAACAAAAACATAATCCACATTGAGAGAATAGATATAGAAGGAAATTACAAACTCAACTAATTAATTAATTATTAATTAATTAAATTAAATCATTCAATTAAACTCGATACAAGAGCAAGAAAAAATATTTGCACAAGTTTTAAAGTTTGATGTATTTGTTATTTCTCAATCAAACACACCGAGTTATAACATATTCTTATCATCAATATCTTTATATTTTATTTATTATTACACTTGAAATTATATTACAAATTGACTAGCCTAACTCGTGGGGCTAAAAGAAGAGCACAATACCTTTGTTATCACAAAATCTACACACAATATCTATATATATTTCAATTATTTTTATTTTTATTTGTAATATTACCTTTATATTACAATATATATATATATATATATATATATATATATATATATATATATATTTATGGTTATGATTTATGTGACCTGCTGGGAGGGTCGATACTATGTGCCATTTTACATTATTTAAAGTAACTGCATTCTGCTCAGTAATATCAAGCTCAATTCTTTGGCGATGCCTATGTCTAATGTGAATTATAATAACGATTTTAAGAATAATAACGATTGTGGTTTTGTAATTTGAGCTATTCTTGATTATGAAAACACTTGTAACATTATCTCACTCATTCAAAGGCGCATATATTGTACACTTGGGGAGTTAACTGTACAAAAACATGAATACAATAAATCTTGTTATTGTTATCCTAGAGCAGAGTTTCATTTGCAAGTCCCATCATACTGGACCCAGCGCATTTTTGGCTTCTCTAGGCTCTTGCCTAGTTCTAAATAACTAGTGGCCTCTCTTTCAAAACAAAAATAAATAAAAAAAAATAAAACAAAAAAGTTTTTTTTTTATATATATAAAGCATAAAAGGAAAGAGGGGTTACAAATGGTAGCAGAGCGTGGTTCATTCTAGGGTTGAACTCTTGGGTCCTTTGGTGTGATGGGGCTTGCAAACTCGGAAATAGTTTGGAAAAAACAATAATATTTGAAAATCCTTGAAAATGAAAATAGATAGATGCAATGGCAGGGTTGATGTCCTATGTAGGTATATATTGTATTGTCGACGTGTGTACGTCTACCGTCTTACTCTGCAAAATGTGTATAATGTACAATTTGTGTGTAATGAGTGTACGTGTCTTCTCGATCCGTAGTTCAAATGCGTGCAACTTCTGTATATTTCGTTCGTTGCGAACGTACGAATAACCAGGTCTTGATGTTCACTAGGGGTGAGAAAGTCCCGGTGGCGCCAAATTGTTTTCTTAAAACAATTAAAATAAAATTCAAAGGCGTATGACCAGCGCAGCTCAGGCGGTTTGAATAATTCAAATATTTCCGCCAGCTAGGCCCACTGTAGCACACAGCAGTTCGATGCGTGGGCTGTGTAAATCGTTAGTCATCTGCTAAAATGTACATAAAATATTGTGCACCACCTAATGAAATTATAACACCGTGGTTACACTCAATACTTACACATTTTTTATTAGTGATTATTATTCATTTAATACAAATTATTCTAATACAAATGCTCCGGTTATTTATATGAGACAATTACAGGGTTTGACAATCGATATTTGAATTGATACCAGACGTTTAATGATGGCGTCTGTTGAAAATTGTATACAAGTTATTAATGTCGTTTGTCATAGGTTCTTGAGGTTACGTTCAAAGGATTACAAATGTTTTAAAAACAATAAAAATACACACCTTTACATCAAGTAAACTTAACTAACATATTGTGTAGGTGTAATTTGTTTAGCGCAGTGTCGTAAAAGTGTTTACAAGTTATGGATCATTAACAACAGTTTATATTGGTTAGTTTATAAATTATCAGAGACTTAAATTTCTTTTTAATCTTTGAAAGTAATGAATTTCAGTTCAGTGAGATTTCGACCTTTAGTGAGATAATTAACGTGAGTTTATTTATATATTTCGGGTAATTTAAGAGGTACTTATCACTTCCGTAGTTATGGCGAATTCATACGATCTGTTATTCATGGGTTATACTATAATCTTCTTTAATTTGCTGGGTTCAGGACATCAGGCATCTTTTTCAGTTTAACTGGTAGTAATTTATTTTCTTTTTTCGTTAATTTGGCCTCAACTTCAATAATATGTCTCCAGTCTTTATCTAATGTCTTGGTATACACTTAGTAATAACTTTTTCTGATATCTGCTATGTTTTAATGGACAATTTTGGTCACTCGAAAATTAGCGTCTATACCATTAAAGCGTCATACATTCAGTAAAAAATCTAACGGTATTTTTTTTTTGGCTTGTTACTCCACAGTTTCCATGGTAACGTAATTATTCTACCTGGTCGATCTCAAAATAAACCCATTGTTATCAAACCTTGAATTTTTTGCTTAATTTGAATAAATATTTTATAATGGCTATATTTACTTGGGGATAATTTCAATGGTCGTAATCTTTACATAGATGTTCCTATTTTCTTTCAAAGATTAGTTTGATATCTTACAAGATTGGTCTAAGCCATGTATTAATGTTTTAGTCCAAAATGGATAATACTATGCTAATACATAATTTACTTATTTCTAAATTTTAATATAATTCTGCCATGTTCCCTTTCGTTACACATAATTACTATATTTTGCCTATTATTTCTTATAAAGGTATTGCTATTATTTTCTTTATAAATTCCTTACTTACTTAAAACATACTAACATATTACTGTAAAACTATTTCTTTTGGTATTTATTGCCTTAAACATTAAGCCAATAACTTCTTTCTTTAAATTAACAAATGAACAAATTTGGTGAGTGTTATATCTACATCATCTCTTTTCTAACAGTAATCACCCTGGTGATTTTTATACTGAGATAATATTTTTTCTGTTTTTTACATTCACACTTATTCTGTGTCTTTCAGTCTAATATACTTAACTTAATTGCTCATTTAACATGTGCTTATATTTTGGGTTTGTCACACTTGTTTCACTCTTTTTTCTTAAGATTATATGCTGTTTATTTTATTACACTTATCACTTCACTGTTCAACTTTGTCACTCCCTACCTATCTCTAATTACCCTTATATTTCTCACGATCTCACTATTATTACAAAGTTTTTGTATCTAATGAGTTCATGTCTCTTTTGTTAACTTCAGACTGTCACATATCATTTTATAATATGCAAACAACATGGTATTGTAAATACATCTTTCAAACAACACATAAATTTGTATATATTGTCATTAAAGTGATAAAAATTGGTCTGAAATGTCATAATTAGTAATAATAACAACAATTTAATAATGTTAAAATATATTGTGTTAATTGAAACATACTACATCTGTAGCAACAGCCATAATATTAGCGAATAAATAAACTCTCCAAAACCTTATACTTTCAAACACATAATGCTGAAATAATATACATACTGCTGAAATAATCTTAGTAAAAGTTCCAAAGTATATAGTAGACTATACAATTTGTTCTCTGATTGAACCACGCACACATTTCTATTCCCTGTCTGTATGAGTGTAATTTTAAACATAACAGCTGACACATCACCTATAGATAAGGATATACATACAATCATATCTACCCATGGTTTTTATGTATAACAATTGCTGAGATACTGTCATTTACGAGTTACCACTAATAAAAATCTAAACATAAATTATTAACAATAATAAAAAATTATGCTCTTTTAAAACAATCTTGTTAGTTACTTGTTATGGCCATGTAATTTTTTATTTTCTTCTTTTTTCTTCACTGTCTTCTTGTCTCGCTTTACTTTGGTTAATATCTGGCCAATCTCTGGGGTTGGGTCAATGTCAGTTGTCTGTCAGTCTGGTTCGTATTTTCTTGTTTTGTGACCACCTTTGGTTGTATTCTTCCTCCTTCACTATTGATTATATTTACTACTTTCATTCTCGTTATCATTTATCTATCAAAATATATTGTTTCTTGGCATTTTTTACATACTTTTTTATATCAAATGTGATCAGGGTTTGGCAATGTTATATAATGCCCTTCCACCAAAATTGATCATTTTATAAAACGTGAATTTGAGTTTGATGAAATTATCAATTGTATCGTATCAAATTTTTTTTATTTTTTATTTTTTTTCAAATTCTCCTGCTTCTCATTCATTTTTTATAATTAATTCTGTATCCCTTAATTCCCTTCTTCTTAGTCTTTTCTTCATTATTTTCTCACATTGCGAACTGGCTTATTGATTTTTTATTATAACTTATTCCCTATAAATCTTATTTTTCATCAAAACTACTCTTATACTGATATCAGGGGAACATCATCCCTGCTCAGTAAAATGATTGTTGGTTCATTCAACAGACAATCTCAATTAATAATTCTTAAATATAGTCAACTCGTGACTCAAAATACTAATAATAATAATCATAATCATAATATTTGTTGGGAATCTTTTACTTTTATACTTCATTATAGCTCAGTTCGAGTCATATATTGTTTCATCTTTCTTTATAGATACTATTTGAAGCATTGTTTTTTATTGATACAATTCACATTTTTATTCATTTTTAATTACTCTTTGTTTCATCTCCTTTCACATTATAACTCTTAGAACGTTTATTTCATTTGTATTGTTTTGTGATCATTGGTTTGGGTAATTTTACTTCCCCTCTTTCTAAATAGTTGTGGAAGCTGATCATTTTGATTGATATATATTTTTTTTTTTTTTTTTTTTTTCATAATTTTTAAATATCATAGTAAGTTATGGCTTCTTACTAGTTAGGAATTTTTTGTAGCTTATTCCTTTACAGTATGTTATGCTTTTTATGCCTCATTTTTTGGCTAAATATTATGGTAATTTAACCTTATTTTGTAGGAATGTTTTGTAACTACACTCCTCTATAGTTAATTTTTATTTAAATATTGTAGTAAGTTGGTTGCTCTTACTTTATCTGAATGCCTTGTGACTTTTATCTCTCCATTTTTACTTGTTCTAAAATATTATTGAGATATTTGGGTAAGCTTTTCTTATATATCTTTTTTGATTTTTTACAATTTTTTATTCATCATAATGGTTTCTCTAATGCTTAGTGTAAGCTGTACTTACGAATGTTTTGGAATTTTGACATTCTTTAGAGATCTTTTCTTTATGGCATTGGCAGACTTGTTTGTGTGTCACGTTATTTTTTTTCTTTATTTAAAGTATTTTTGTTGGTTTTTTACTTTAAATTGTTTTTTACAGTTATTGTTGGTTGTCATAATATTTCTTAATTGAGGCTTGATTGTATACCCCCTTTATATTCTTGGTGACGGGGTGAGTGATCTCGTAAGTGTTATTGCCCTTGTCTTTTGTTATAGTGTATGGTCCCACGTATAATAATAGTAACTTTCTAGTGATGCCTTCTATGGAGCTGGGTAGTTCTCTGTTTTTTAACAGTACCCTTTCTCCTACCTCGTACTTAATAGTCTTTTTCTGGTTTTTAGCGTATTTATTCTTTTGTTGCTCTACCTTTTTGGCTATTCTGTTATAGAATCTTTTTTTCTCGAATTGATATTCGGTGTTGGTGGGGAATTGGATCATATCGGTTATCTCTCTAGGCGGTGGCCGCTCAAACATCATTGTATATGGGGTAGCTTCCGTAAAGTCGTGGTAAGCTAAGTTTATAAATTCTTCAGTGGATTTCACATAATTGTGCCATTCTCTTTGTTTATTGTGGCAGTAGGTTCTCAGTATACGACCCACTTCTCTGAGTACCCTTTCAGCTGGGTTGCTGCTTGGGTGATAAACGGATGTTTTGTAAGTTTTAATATTATGTTCACAGAGCTTATTTTTCCAAAGATTTCCCTTAAATTGGGTTCCATGATCTGTTATAACGGCCGTCGGTCTTCCCACTTCTGGTATAAATTTGGTTAATATAATTTCAATTATTTTCTTTGTTGTTGCACGGTTAATGGAGTACAACTTTGTATACTTGGTGAAGTGGTCAAACATAATGATTATAAATTTGTATCTGTGTCTTCCTCCACTGATAGGAAACGGACCACATATATCAAGGAATACCCTTTCTAATTTCTGACTTGATGTGATAGGTATCATCATACCTTCCTTTTTTGAATTATTACATTTTACTTTTTGGCAAATATCACATTTTTGAATGATTTTGTTTACTTTTCGATAAATATTTTTAATGTAAACTTGTGCCTGTAGAACTTTTATCACTTTTACAGCCCCCATATGGCCGTATCTAATGTGGTAGTCTAGTATCAATTGTTCCTCCACTGTAGATGGTATTACAAGTTTCCATTCTCCGATTGCAGGATTGTTTTTAATAAATTGCAAGTTGTCATGTATTTTATAATATTGTAGAATGGTTTCTTCATCTTTTAACATTCTCTCCCGGATACTCATTATTTTTGGATCCACAGTTTGACATCTTCTTATTTCTTGGGTTATTTTTTCTAGATCTACTCTGTTTTTAATAATGTTATACACCTTAACTAATTGTTCTTTCTCCCCCTCGAAAGTTTGTTGCTGGACGTTTATACGGGATAAGATGTCCGCAGCTACGTTTTGCTTCCCTGGGATGTACTCCCAGTTTATGTGATATTCCTGTAGCAACAATATCCATCGAGTTAATCTTCCGTGGCTGAGTTTACACTGCTTAAGGAATGATATGGATCTATGGTCACTTCTCACTGTTATATCGTATCCCAGAATATAAGTCCTAAATTTGTTGCAGGCGAACACGACACTAAGTAGTTCTTTCTCCGTGACGTGATAATTTCGTTCGCATCCATTTAAAATTCTGCTTGCAAAACTAATAACCATATGCTGTCCCTTCTCATCTTCTTGGTATAATACCGCACCTACACTGACATCACTCGCATCACAGTTCATGAAGAATGGCTTTTTGAAGTCTGGATGATGTAAGATCATGGTGTTCAAGAACTTTTCTTTTATTTGGTTAAATACTTCATCTTGTTCGGACCCCCAAGTCCACTTGTCCTTGACTGATAATTGTTTTTTGAATTTTGCTGTTAGTTTGGAATAATTATCTTGAAACTTACGGTAATAGTTGCATATTCCCAGGAAGGATTGAAGTTGTTTTTTGTTTTTTGGCGTGGGGAATCGTTGTATCGCCTCAACTTTTTCTGACGAAGGAGATATGCCTTCCTCTGCTAGATTGAATCCTAGAAATTGTATTTTTCGGGCTATAAACTTTGACTTGTCCAGCTTAAGGGTTACGTGATTATCTGATAATCTTTTTAGTACGGTTTCCACTCTGGCACAGTGCTCTTGCCAATTTGATGATGTTATTAACAGATCATCTACGTACACGGTGGTAAAATTCAGTACATCTTGTCCCAGTATTTGGTCCATACATTTAACAAATACTGCGACCGAATTTATCAGTCCAAATGGCAGTCTTTTGAACTGATAGTTCCTCCCATCGAACAGGAATGCTAAGTATTGCCTACTGTTCGGATGTAGCTCCACCTGCCAGTAGCCACATACCGTATCCCAAGAGCTAATGTATTTTATACCGTGGAACTTCTTAAGGATTTCTTCTATTTCACCCGGTGATGTTCTATCGTTCACTATCATTTTATTAATTTCTCTGGCGTCGAGGCAAATTCTCACCTTTCCGTCCTTTTTTGGTATCGCCACTATTGGACTTGTATACGGTGATTGACTTAATTCAATGATATCGTCTTCCATCATTTGATTGATTTCTGCCCTCACTGCATTTCTTTGTGAGTAAGCAATGGGGTAAGATTTTCTCTTGAAGTCAACGGGTTCTTTAAATCGTATTCGGCATTGATAATTCTTTACTTTGCCTGGAGCGTCAGAAAAAATGTGTTTATATTTGTTGTATATACTTATAAGTTCCTCTGACTGTTGCACACCAATCTGTGGATCTTGTTCTTCTCGTTGGAAGTTTCTGATTTCCTCCAGCTTGCTTGACCATAATTCTTCATTCTTCCAATCTGTCAATATTCTTTCAGGTGATTGTCGGCAATAATTGCTTTGGATCATGTTATAGTGGTTTGTTATCAATGGTAAGTTGCCACCATTCACTATATCGGCTGACCATATTCCTTGTTCTGTGGTTAGTGATACTTCTCCCTGCCGCAGGTTAATTATGGCAGAGTGTTGTCTGAGTACATCACATCCAACAAGTAATGAGAAAGGTAGGCCGCTGGCAACAAGAAATGGCATAGTTACTATTATACCTTTGCTATTAAGTTCCAAGGATACTTGTTTCCGGACGGTTTTGTTTTGTCGGCCGGTAGCACCAATGATAGTTATATTGTTTATGGGCAGGGTTGATATGGGTACACTACTTCCCTGCTGCAGTCTATTTAATTCTATTTGGTCGATCAGGGAAACATTAGACCCTGTATCGATCATTATGGTTGATAGAATTCCATTTATTTGGGCACTCACATACACTATTTCATTGTTTCGAATAGGCATCATGTTATCATTTTCTTCGATCAAATCGTCCCTTATATTTTTCAAATAATTAGTACATATTATTGTGATCTTCTTGTCATGTGTTGTCTTATATTCACCCAGAGATTGGTCCAGTGATGGGCTGTCCGCAGTTTTCACTGGCCTTAAGCGTTTAAATGAGGGTTGACCTCATTGCCCCCAACATCAGTAGTGTCTGATGGTTGGTTAGCGTTCGGCTCCTGTTGATTATTCCGGTTATCCACGCTGTGCCTGTGATCTTCTTCGAATGGGTAACTTCTCGTATCGGGTACCTGGTTATAGTACGTTCGCCGATAGTTAGATGAGGGATAGTTTCTTCTGAGGCTCCTTTGCCTTTGCCCCCTTATGTAATTTACCTGTGGCCGGTATCCTGGATTATTGTTCTGATTACTGTTGTTTCCAGGGCGATAATTGTTGTTGTAACCATTCGACGGGAAATTACCCCTGTGGTTGTTCCTGAAGTTGTTGTTATTATGGTTTCCACTTCTGTTAAAATTTCTGGGCGCGTTATTGCCCCGTGTGTTCCCTTGGTAATTGTTAGGGTTATTTACCGGTGGTTTATTATCTCCCTGTTGATTCTGTGACAATTGTCCCTCATTGGTTCGATTATTTCTGAAACTGTACCCTCTATTTTTCCTGTACTGCCACTCATGTTCATGGCTTTCCAGTAAGCTAGCCATATCTTGGATGGTCTTTACCTGGCTGTACATCCGTGCCTTTTGGATGGCGTCGTCGTAGTGGTAAGATAATTGTATTACCAGACACTCTTCAGGTATACGTGGCTCCAAATTCCTGGCCATGCAAATTTTTCCCAAGAAGTAGGAGGTAAGGGATTGTCCATTCTGGTTTTCATACCTTCCATTGCTCAGGTTATTGCGGACCATATTCTGAGTTGACTCAGACCAGTATTTAGCCTTGAACTGAGTCTTAAAGTCTTGAAAGTTTTGGATGTCTGGTCGAGTGGCAGTCCACCAGTTGTCGTATGTCTCCTTGAACATTTCGTCCAACATCCCTCTTATTGTAGTCCATCGAGTCTCTCGATTCTTGAGGATTAACTCTTCTACCCTCTTCAAGAATTCGATAGGGTTTCTTTTATAATTACGGAAATTGATGGTATCTCTGTTGTCTGTGTTCATGACATGATTATTATTACATGGTCGGTCACGCCAGGCATCCACTTCTTCCCGTAATGACTCTTCTATTCTGCGCATTTCGTCAATCCTCTGTTGGTTTTTGTCTACTTTGCTATCTACTTTATTTAAGTTACTGTAAACTCCTTCCATTCGTTCTCCCAAGTCTGTCCGTACAGCTGCTACCTCTTTCTGGTTTTCTTCCCGGACTTGGTGTATGTCCTGGTCTATCTGGGTACATCTTCTGACTGTTTCTTCATGACCTTCCTCAATTCTTCTCTTATTTTCTCCTTCGAGACGGTTCATTTTATCGAGTACTTCCTTGCGGACTCCAGAAACATTTTCGTTGGTCTTCTCTAGCTTCTCCAACGTTTCCTCTAATTTGTCGTTGATTTCCGTAACCTGCTGTTTTGCTTCTTCTCGGTACTCCATTAATTGGTGTGCCATCTGCAGCTTCATTTCTTCTTTATTTTTCTCGTGGTCCTTCTTCAGCTGTCCCTTCAATTCTTCCTTCAAATCTTCATTTCTTTGCTGAATTTCCTCCATCAATCGTTGTTGTAATATTTCATTATTCTTGTTAATGGTTTGTCTCAATTCTTCCTTCTGTTTCTGAAAATTGTCCTCCTGTTTTTTAAAATTTTCGTTTGTTTCTTTCTTCATTTCCTTCAAGCTCTCCTCATTCTTGTCGAATTTATTGTTCATCTCCTTCAAATTATTGTTCATCATTTCCATTAATTTTAGTATGTTCGGGTCTCCTCTAAATTCTCCCTTGTCGCCCGCCTGTAATTCCATTTCTTCGTCTTGGCTTGGTTCTGTTGTGGTTATTACTGTCTCCACTTCTTCAATCGGTGTTCCTTCCTCTTCTTCCCCTCTGTTTTCTTCCATCTCCTTCTCCTTTGCCAATTTTTTCGATACTCCTCTGGTGTGCATTTTGTAATCTTTCGTAATCGCCGCTAGAATTTATAGGGTTTAATTGTATAATTTCTTTATTATTCTAGCCCTACTAGTTGGCGCGCCAATTTGTATTGTCGACGTGTGTACGTCTACCGTCTTACTCTGCAAAATGTGTATAATGTACAATTTGTGTGTAATGAGTGTACGTGTCTTCTCGATCCGTAGTTCAAATGCGTGCAACTTCTGTATATTTCGTTCGTTGCGAACGTACGAATAACCAGGTCTTGATGTTCACTAGGGGTGAGAAAGTCCCAGTGGCGCCAAATTGTTTTCTTAAAACAATTAAAATAAAATTCAAAGGCGTATGACCAGCGCAGCTCAGGCGGTTTGAATAATTCAAATATTTCCGCCAGCTAGGCCCACTGTAGCACACAGCAGTTCGATGCGTGGGCTGTGTAAATCGTTAGTCATCTGCTAAAATGTACATAAAATATTGTGCACCACCTAATGAAATTATAACACCGTGGTTACACTCAATACTTACACATTTTTTATTAGTGATTATTATTCATTTAATACAAATTATTCTAATACAAATGCTCCGGTTATTTATATGAGACAATTACAGGGTTTGACAATCGATATTTGAATTGATACCAGACGTTTAATGATGGCGTCTGTTGAAAATTGTATACAAGTTATTAATGTCGTTTGTCATAGGTTCTTGAGGTTACGTTCAAAGGATTACAAATGTTTTAAAAGCAATAAAAATACACACCTTTACATCAAGTAAACTTAACTAACATATTGTGTAGGTGTAATTTGTTTAGCGCAGTGTCGTAAAAGTGTTTACAAGTTATGGATCATTAACAACAGTTTATATTGGTTAGTTTATAAATTATCAGAGACTTAAATTTCTTTTTAATCTTTGAAAGTAATGAATTTCAGTTCAGTGAGATTTCGACCTTTAGTGAGATAATTAACGTGAGTTTATTTATATATTTCGGGTAATTTAAGAGGTACTTATCACTTCCGTAGTTATGGCGAATTCATACGATCTGTTATTCATGGGTTATACTATAATCTTCTTTAATTTGCTGGGTTCAGGACATCAGGCATCTTTTTCAGTTTAACTGGTAGTAATTTATTTTCTTTTTTCGTTAATTTGACCTCAACTTCAATAATATGTCTCCAGTCTTTATCTAATGTCTTGGTATACACTTAGTAATAACTTTTTCTGATATCTGCTATGTTTTAATGGACAATTTTGGTCACTCGAAAATTAGCGTCTATACCATTAAAGCGTCATACATTCAGTAAAAAATCTAACGGTATTTTTTTTTTGGCTTGTTACTCCACAGTTTCCATGGTAACGTAATTATTCTACCTGGTCGATCTCAAAATAAACCCATTGTTATCAAACCTTGAATTTTTTGCTTAATTTGAATAAATATTTTATAATGGCTATATTTACTTGGGGATAATTTCAATGGTCGTAATCTTTACATAGATGTTCCTATTTTCTTTCAAAGATTAGTTTGATATCTTACAAGATTGGTCTAAGCCATGTATTAATGTTTTAGTCCAAAATGGATAATACTATGCTAATACATAATTTACTTATTTCTAAATTTTAATATAATTCTGCCATGTTCCCTTTCGTTACACATAATTACTATATTTTGCCTATTATTTCTTATAAAGGTATTGCTATTATTTTCTTTATAAATTCCTTACTTACTTAAAACATACTAACATATTACTGTAAAACTATTTCTTTTGGTATTTATTGCCTTAAACATTAAGCCAATAACTTCTTTCTTTAAATTAACAAATGAACAAATTTGGTGAGTGTTATATCTACATCATCTCTTTTCTAACAGTAATCACCCTGGTGATTTTTATACTGAGATAATATTTTTTCTGTTTTTTACATTCACACTTATTCTGTGTCTTTCAGTCTAATATACTTAACTTAATTGCTCATTTAACATGTGCTTATATTTTGGGTTTGTCACACTTGTTTCACTCTTTTTTCTTAAGATTATATGCTGTTTATTTTATTACACTTATCACTTCACTGTTCAACTTTGTCACTCCCTACCTATCTCTAATTACCCTTATATTTCTCACGATCTCACTATTATTACAAAGTTTTTGTATCTAATGAGTTCATGTCTCTTTTGTTAACTTCAGACTGTCACATATCATTTTATAATATGCAAACAACATGGTATTGTAAATACATCTTTCAAACAACACATAAATTTGTATATATTGTCATTAAAGTGATAAAAATTGGTCTGAAATGTCATAATTAGTAATAATAACAACAATTTAATAATGTTAAAATATATTGTGTTAATTGAAACATACTACATCTGTAGCAACAGCCATAATATTAGCGAATAAATAAACTCTCCAAAACCTTATACTTTCAAACACATAATGCTGAAATAATATACATACTGCTGAAATAATCTTAGTAAAAGTTCCAAAGTATATAGTAGACTATACAATTTGTTCTCTGATTGAACCACGCACACATTTCTATTCCCTGTCTGTATGAGTGTAATTTTAAACATAACAGCTGACACATCACCTATAGATAAGGATATACATACAATCATATCTACCCATGGTTTTTATGTATAACAATTGCTGAGATACTGTCATTTACGAGTTACCACTAATAAAAATCTAAACATAAATTATTAACAATAATAAAAAATTATGCTCTTTTAAAACAATCTTGTTAGTTACTTGTTATGGCCATGTAATTTTTTATTTTCTTCTTTTTTCTTCACTGTCTTCTTGTCTCGCTTTACTTTGGTTAATATCTGGCCAATCTCTGGGGTTGGGTCAATGTCAGTTGTCTGTCAGTCTGGTTCGTATTTTCTTGTTTTGTGACCACCTTTGGTTGTATTCTTCCTCCTTCACTATTGATTATATTTACTACTTTCATTCTCGTTATCATTTATCTATCAAAATATATTGTTTCTTGGCATTTTTTACATACTTTTTTATATCAAATGTGATCAGGGTTTGGCAATGTTATAATATGTATTATGTATGAATTATTTCTATGTGATTTGAATTGTAAACCTGGTGCCGCCACGTGGCATGTGTTGTAGTTGGGTTTTGTTGTTTTTGAGATTGGACCTTACTGGAGATCGCGTGGGGATGGGCTCCCTTATTTATTGTATGGAGGTAATAGCGCATCCAGTTAGCGGGATGCGGTATGGCCCGACTGGAAGTCGGTACCGTCCGACTGAAATTGTGATAATGTCTTGCTTGAAATGTCATATGTTGTGGTAGGTGTTCGGTGGTGTGGATTGTATATTGGTGTTAGTGTCTGATGTCGTTTCTTCTTTTGAGTCTGGCAGCTGACGGAGAGTTGGTTCTGGAGCGGGTCAGGTTTTCGCAGCGCTAGGAAACCCGGGGGTCCACTTGATGGAAGAGAGAGTACTCAAGTTTTTCTTTTTGTAGGTCATGTTTGTGTTAGGTGTTTAGTGGGGATTTGTTTTATTATTGTTTGTTCGGAATTGTGCAATTCTGGCAGCGGTATGCTATCAGAAGTTGCCCCATCCCATTTCAGGCGTTCTCCAGAAATTTTCGGTGGTGAATGGATTTGATGAGGACCAGCTGCTGGTTTTCTTGGACCTGGTGTTGCAGGTGGCAGATTTCCCGGGGGTGTCCGATGGGGAGGTCTTGTCCCTTATATACCCGTATTGCCGGGGTACGTTGGCTGAGCTTGTCACCAACACTCTGCGTCGGGGTGACAGTGTTGATGCTTTCCATGGGGAGGTGTTGAACTTCTTCCTACCCATTCGACGACGTGCCCAGCTTAAGTTTGAGTTATTCTATCGCCTACAGGCCAACGGAGAGGCATTAGGGGACTTCGTGCATGATGTAAGGAAAGCTGCCCGTATATTAAGGTTGGGGTTGCCCGAGACGGAAGTAATACAAGTAATACGAGAAGGTCTGAATCCCCAAGAGAGATCCCGGCTGGTTTTCGCAGAGCCTCCACGTTGTTTTGCGGACCTGGACCGGTGGTGTGCACATGCCAGGAGAGTCCAGGAGAATGACGAGTCCCGGGGAAGAGCTGCTAAAGATGTCCAATACTCCAGTGGTTCATTAAGAGGATCTAAAAAGGACAAACATGGTGGTTGGAGGAGAACACAAGAGACTGTCAGAAAGCCTGAATATTCTGGAAGTAATGGAGGCTACAGGGGTGTGGCAAGTGAGAAGACGGTAATAACAGCTACAGCACAGAAAACAAAGAAGTACGAAATTAACAGGGGAAGAAGAAATTATGTTAGTAAACAAACATCGGCAAGTAGGGAGCCAGTAGCAAGTTATTCCTATTTGGAGAGTAAGGAAATTTTAAAGGTTCCAGAGGAAGTACCAGTGCCTAATAGAGTTGTGGATGAAGAAGGTGAAGCAGAAGAAGAAAAGCGGAATAACTTCTGTGGATCAATACAAGAGCCTAAGAAAACGTCTGTCGATACTGAATTACCGGACTCAAAGAGGACGTCATGGTTGAATCCAGATGCCGCAGAATTTGTTCCGGTATCTCCATCTCGGTTCGTGAGGGATCTAGATCCTGTAACATCATCATCGCCTATGCCGGGATATGAGGAGTCACTTGGTGGTGTAGCTTTACCATCGCCATAGAAATTAATTTAGTCATTGCACATGAACCTGGACAGCTGGATTCCAGGGTGGAAAATGTTGAGGACGTTGTAGTTGCTGAGAGTGGTGAAGGAGAGGAATCGAAGCAAGAGTCAGAAGAGCGGTCTGCAGATGCTGCGCAGGTGAATATAGTTGTAAGTGTTAGGCAGACTGAAGAGTCTGAGGTTGCGGATGGACACAGGGATGTCCAGGCTGCAAGTGTTTCTGAGGTTGTGGGTGGACAAGGAGATGTCCATGCTGCAAGTGTGGTAGAAGTAGATGAGGTAGAAGTTGAGGAGAAATTTGGTGGCAGCGTTGTGGAGTGTGCGAGTGAGAATGATGTAGTGTGTGAAGATGTGCAGACGCCTTCTGTAAGTAGTGTTGAGGATTCCGAAGAACGAAAAGAAGTTTCAGGTGGACCAGGTGAGCAACTAGAGGAGGACGAGGACGTGCAGTGTTATGATGGTGGTAGTGGACGTGATGGCGATGATGTTGATGATGAAAGTGTTGATGAAAATGAGATTGGAGAAGAAGTTGGTGAAGAAGCTTGTGAAGTGGCTGGTGACCAATGTGATGAAGAGATTGGTGAGGAGCTGAGGGAAGATGCGGTTGAAGATGGATCAGAGGAGCAACTGGAAGATGCTGAGGAGGTGCAGTGTCATGATGTTGATTTGGATTATGTGGACGAAGAAGGGGAAATTGTAGAAAAGAAAGAAGTAGAAAAGGAAGAAATTGTAGAAGAGAAGGAAGGATTGGAAGAAAGACAAATAGAGGAGTTAGATGATGAGGATAATCCAAAGCGGAGTGAAAGGAGTGATGTAAGTTGCCTTGATTCTGATTCAGAGGAAACCAGCCAGTACTGCTCAACACGAAATAATTTCTCAGAGAGTGGTGTCCGAAAAGAACAAGTACCTAAAGTGCATCACAGAAAGGTAAGAAGAAGAGGTTAACGGGTAGCAGGTAGATGTTCCCCACAGTCCCAGTGGTGTTCGTCAACTTAAGGGTTGCGCCCCTGCCCACGCGAGCCTTGGTTTTCTCCAGTCATTCTCCTTTTTGGAGGGAACCATGTCCTTACCCTTAGTCCTCGCTCTTGACCTTTCAATGATCCTTGCCCCGTTTCATCTTCCCGATTTTCCTACCCCTCCCCTTAGTAAAAAAAAAAAAAAAAAACCTATCAAAAGGAGTTAGAGAGACTTGCCGGAAGTGATTGTATTATGGTCTTTGAGATCGTCAGTTTCCCCTGTCGGGAGAGGTTAGATGGAGTGCTGTTGTTGGTTGTTAATAGTTGTTGATGTTCATGTTGTTCATTGTAGGGTCCGAGCCATGCCGCATTCCCCGGTTGTTTACCATGGCGTTTATTTTGAGTTAAAACTAGGTGGTGTATATATATATGGTGTATCGATGGTGCTGTGGTGAAGTAAACCTCCCCTGCTAGTTATGGTGTAATCAAATGTGAAGTAACAGTAGAGATTAATGTTAGCGTGCCCTTGGTGCGGTCCTCTCTGTCTGGCTAAGCGGGGCCATCCGCCCTTGTGTAGGGAAGTGGGCCAGCCATATGGCAAGGATGGAGATGCCTTGTTGGTCCATGTGGCTGGTCGGTCCAAGAGATGGACGAGGAGCAGTGCGGTCACTCACATACCAAGGTGGGAGATACCTTGTTTGGTCTTAGGACGGGTAGGAGTAGGTGATGGTCACCGGAGAGGGTGACGTGTTGGGGCGGTCCCGTGGGGTGGTATGGCGGAGGAGGTCGCATGGGGAATGGACGCAGTTGTGAGGTTCCTCTGTTCTCCTGAGAGCAAGTGCTGCTGGGCCGCCATAATCACAAAGACCACTAGCTTGTTTTGGGAAGGGGGTACACTGCAGGGTACCCTCCCTGAGTTTAACTGTGAGGCAACCAAGTTGCCCTTTTGGGGTGGGGGTGTGCCGTGTTTTGGAAAAACTCGGCGGTGTTTTTTTTTACGGGAACGGCCTGCCCGTAATTTGAATTATTAAATTACGTATGATCGGCATCTTGCCATCGTAATAAATTACGTTCACCGCGTTATCTGGCCACCTGGCCGATCCGCGCGTGCTGAGTCCAGCGTTTCATACTATTTTTTCGGCAACTGTATGGACCAGTTCACCCTTATCGTTCAGCGTAGCAGCGTCTGTGTCCGCCTGACAGCCTCGATTTGAAATTTTGTCTACTATCTGTTACTATGTATAAGTAGAAGACTACGTGGCCTTCCGGTAAGTGTGTTAAGATATATAACTTACTAATTCATAAAAATAAATTGTATTTATTTAATATTAACGCTGATGTAAGGGCGATGTATTGTATGAATTATATCAGCACGTGGCGCACCAGGCTAAATTGGTTTATGTATGTTTCAATGTTAACGCTGGATAACAGATATTAATCCATTATATCATTAATAATATAATAATGATAATACTTAATTCATTATATTAGAATGGGACGTAAGTTAGTTATTTTTCTGAAATGATTGTACATCACGAACTTGTTAAAGTTTGCTAGTTCCTGTCAAAGGGGGTTAAGTGCTTGACGAAAACTTGTGAATAACTATTTATTTGAAATGATTATTATGTTGAATCACTATATTTGGATATATTATAGATTATAATATTTAAAGGTGTTATTTTGAAGTCATTTATTTGATTCAATGGGGTTCAATGCATAAGTGAATTTTCCGGAGATTGTAAACTGGGCATGTCACGAAATGTGGGTTCAGCTGGGTGAATGGGGTAGTGTGGTTTATTAAACCTGTAAGTAATTACTGATATAATTGTGCAGGGTTTCCGAAGTAGACGATAATCTGTCTCGCTCCAGAGGATGGCCGAATACCTGCCTTCCCTGAAATAAATTCAAGCACTTCCGTCTAGCTGTCAGCCCGGATGGACGGACGTACACGACGAGATCCTCTACCCTTACGCTGCTAACCAGGTGACATTTAAGCTTTTTTTTAAGAAACAAAATGTTTGTGGCCGATATACTTTCTTTGAGACACTTTGGAGATGGTCCAGTTTGGGACTTTGTTCCGCGCAAGTACAATGGGACACTTGGGTTTACATGTTACCTTTTTATTTTTTGCTAAGGCTTACGCCTCATTAACTTATTAATGTTTATCTCATTATGAGAGTTTTTAAACTCAGCCAGGGTCATGCATCACCCAAGTGGATGTTATTTTCCTGTAAATATGGGCGGCACTGTCTGCCACTAAATGATTTCAGTGTTATGCATGCGTGCACGGGTGTCTCGGTACCTGTAGGGGAATTGTCATGGTTATTTACTTTTCCATTTAATTGGGTTTTGTATTGGTTATTAATTTAAAGGTTGGGGGTGATGCTTAAACCTGTGGACGACACCTGTTGGTGCCGTTGACCACAGGTTCATGACATGTCATAGTTTGTGGGATCTAGTCCGGGCGCATGACCGTGCCTGAGGTCAAGTGGAGTCTTTATGAACACCTCAAGTATATTTTAGTAAATTAATTCCATCTATTCTGCTTTCCGAAATTCAGTTCTACTATTCAAATAATTTTGTAACCACTACATTTTGCCATAGCCAGCACAAGAATTGTTAAATTTTTTTAATTGTTCATAATACCAGTTCATTAATACATGTTAAAGAATGTAAGACAAATCACTACCAGTTATAAGTTATTTATGGGTGGTCACGTTCCACTGATTTTGCTTAAGATTTTTCTGTGTTAAGAAAGTAAAAGAAATGAGACTATGCAGTTATGCAACCGGGCATCCATGTTGACCTCGTGATGGCACTTATTATTATTATTATCATTATTGGGATCCGAAATTGATAATTACCTTTTTGCTTGGTACTTGTGTGCCGTTCGGACTATTTAGCCAAATTGACTTGGCTGTTCATATACTTAGAATTCTGGGGCATGTCTACTCTACTCTTTTGTGATTTATTATTTGGGTCTGAGTTTGTTAATTGAAAATTTAAGGTGGGCCGGATACTTTATCTGAATAAGAGGGTTTGAGGGAGTTACGATGACAATACTTATACTGTTAACCAGGTGGACATGGTGTATGCTATTTATATGTATATGTGTATTGTAATAAAATAATTACAAATTACAAATCTCGTGATTCTGATGTTCTGATGTAATCAAGCCCCACTGTTTGGGCTAGCCAATTTGTAATAAAATGTTAACAGTCTGTATGTGTTTAATTGGTGTGGCTCTCGACGTCTTACTGGCCTGAAACACTTCCTTAAGTTTCCCAGTTGATCGAGTCCCAAATGTAGCCAAACCTGTTAAATAGCGTAATGTTGTTGAAGAAATGTATGTGTAGTTTCACCAAAAGTTTTAAAACAAAAATTATTGTCTGTTGAAGAAAACTAAAAAAATTATGTTTTAAAAAAAATTTTATAATTAAAAAAAAAATTTTTTATTAATTAATTAATTAAAATCAATTAATTAATAGGGTGCTGTGAAGTTTTAAAATGTGTATCACTCTTCTAAAAAATTTTATTGAAGTTCTTGTATTTTTTAAATAAACTACAAGCACTCATAAGATTGTCTCCAGGACAATCGATACTTGTTTACCTTTTCGTTTTGTAGGTTATCTTCCCTTATATGTGGTAAAGTCCTGGTAGTTTATTATTTAAAATCATATTAGTGGTAATTTGTAATACTATTGAAATAAAGAACTATTTTGTGGTGAAAAGTATTAATGTTTTATTATATAATCGCAATATTGACTCTTTCTGATTATAATATCGACTCTCAGGGTATCGAAACAGTTACAAGGTATAGTATATAAAATTCAACAAGGTTCTTTAAACAGCTAATTATTATCAAAGTCAGAGAAATCGGGCCAATATTTAAAAAGTATAACGTTACAACAAGTTAATTACTAATACTAAATACACACATTGAATAATAAATTTGAAATAATATAATTTGTTGTCACCAACAGCTGACGTAGACACGGAGGCATTGAGATCGTCAAAGGAAAATGGCTGCCATCAAGTTGGTCAGAATGTCACTCGTTTCTGCGATGTTCCGAATAATATATTTTCTGGCAGTATTCCTGTTCTGGTGTCTATCTATTTTAATTATGGTTGAAAACCTTTCTTTTAACAATTCTGGTTACTGGTTACAGTGTAACTCTTTTTCTTCTCCATCTGAATTCTCTTTATACTTTCTTCTGGTTACTCATAGTGTTAGCATGGTCTTTATATAGTCTTTCTTATTCATTATTTGAATGGTCTTAATATATTATATTTAATTTTTAAATTTGTATCTTTATATTAGATATACAGGTTGTTATATTGATCATTTTATTTAAACATTTTGGTTCTTTCCTTTCTCTTAGAAAGTTATTAATCCGCCTTCGCATTCATTAACATTAATTCATTTATATTATATTTCATGTGGTATTTCTTCTCTTTGCATTTCATATAGGTTTTATTATTATCATTGGTTCAAAATCATCTTCTCCATATGTTTGGTATGAGTTGTTCTCCTTTGCTCTTAATTAACTGTTTTCATTATCGTTTCATAAGTAATTAGTCTCTTTGCTTCCAAATTTTTTCTTTCTCTTGCATATTACACTCTTTTTTGTTATTCTTCTCTACTCCTTCAAATGCTATTGTGAATATCTAGCATTTAATCTGGATTAAAGTTAATTCTCTTTTCTGAATTAATCACTTTATTTTCTTCTAAATTCAATTATAAATGACACATAATTATTTTTTAGAACTTGGTTAGTTTTAATGTAAAATTCAAACTCTTCTTTTTATTTAATGGCAAAATATTTCTCATAAATCCTTGTAATATGTTGATCTTATCTTGTTTCAAAGTTCTGACGTTCTATCAACATTCAAATTCTGTTTAATTCATTTATTCCCAGAATTGTTTCATTCAAAATTGTTTATAGTAAGGTGATCTTACAATTGTCTCTGAATGTTTTGGTATTTCTCCAAATTCAAATTCTTCTTAATTATTTACCATAAAGTTTTCTCACAAACTTAATTATAGTAAGTTGGTCTTACTTTATTTTTAAATTTTTTGTATATTAACTTCAAAATTCCTTTCTTCTTAATTCTTCCAAAATGTTTTTCTCAAAATATTTGTTGTAAGTTGTTCTTACATAAATTTAAATTTATTTTATTGATAATACAAATAAATTCTTTCTTTTTATAATTCTGCCAAAAAGTTTTTTCTCATAATATATAGTTGTAAGATGTACTTACTTATTTTAGAATTTTTCTGTAGTGTTTATAAATTCAAAAATTCTTCTTTTTAAATCTTCCATAAAGTTTTTTCCCATAAATCAGTGGTAGTAAGATGTACTTACTTATTATAGAATTTTTCTGTATAATTCAAAATTCTTTCTCTTTCTCTTTCTTCCATAAAGTTTGTTCAAAATTATCAAGTTGTAAGATGTACTTACTAGTTTTAGAATTTTTTAGTTTTAAATTCAAAAATTCTTTTTAATTAAATTGCCATAAAATGTTTTCTCCGAAATAGCTGGTTGTAAGTTGTTCTTACATCATTTTTGAATTTGTTTGTATTAAATTCAAAAATTCTTTTTAATTAAATTGCCATAAAATGTTTTCTCCGAAATATCTGGTTGTAAGTTGTTCTTACATCATTTTTGAATTTGTTTGTTTTAAATTCAAAATTCTTTCTCTTTCTTCCATAAAGTTTTTTCAAAATTATTAGGTTGTAAGATGTACTTACTAATTTTAGAATTTTTCTGTAGTGTTTATAAATTCAAAAATTCTTCTTTTTAAATCTTCCATAAAGTTTTTTCCCATAAATCAGTGGTAGTAAGATGTACTTACTTAATTTTACATTTTTTTATAATTCTCCATAGAGTATTTTTCTCAAAATATATAGTTGTAAGATGTACTTACTTAATTTTAAATTTGTTCAGTTTTAAATTCAAAAATTCTTTTTAATTAAATTGCCATAAAATGTTTTCTCCGAAATATCTGGTTGTAAGTTGTTCTTACATCATTTTTGAATTTGTTTGTTTTAAATTCAAAAATTCTTTTTAATTAAATTGCCATAAAATGTTTTCTCCGAAATATCTGGTTGTAAGTTGTTCTTACCTCATTTTTGAATTTTATCTATATCTATAAAAATGAATGTTTGTTTCTTTCTTTCTTTCTTTGTCCCGTATGCGTTCCTATACCATTCATCCGATTGCGATGAAACTTCGGTGAGTTGTTGTGCGCACGCCCGCGAAGGTTTATGAATTTTTTTCGATGGGGTCCTATGGGGGGTTCTTGGGGTCTTCCACATCTCCTCCTAAACCACTGGACCGATTTCAACCAAACTTGGCACAAATATTTTATGCAACGGGAGAACCAACATAGGGTAGGTGTTTTTTCGATGGGGTCCTTTGGGGGGTCCTTTGGGGTCTTCCACATCTCCTCCTAAACCACTGGACCAATTTCAACCAAACTTGGCACAAATATTTTACGCAACGGGAGAACCAACATAGGATAGGTGTTTTTTTCGACGGGGTCCATTGGGGGGTCCTTTGGGGTCTTCCACATCTCCTCCTAAACCACTGGACCGATTTCAACCAAACTTGGCACAAATATTTTACGCAACGGGAGAACCAACATAGGATATGTGTTTTTTCGATATGATCCTTCGGGGGGTCCTTTGGGGTCTTTCACATCTCCTCCTAAACCACTGGACCGATTTCAACCAAACGTGGCACAAATATTTTACGCAAAGGGAGAACCAACATAGGATAGGTGTTTTTTCAATGGGGTTCTTTTGGGGGTTCTTTGGGGTCTTCCACATCTCCTCCTAAACCACTGGACCGATTTCAACCAAACTTGGCAAAAATATTTTACGCAACGGGAGAACCAACATAGGATATGTGTTTTTTCGATATGATACTTCGGGGGGTCCTTTGGGGTCTTCCACATCTCCTCCTAAACCACTGGACCGATTTCAACCAAACTTGGCACAAATATTTTACGCAACGGGAGAACCAACATAGGATAGGTGTTTTTTCCAATGGGGTCCTTTGGGGTCTTCCACATCTTCTCCTAAACCACTGGACCGATTTCAACCAAACTTGGCACAAATATTTTACGCAAAGGGAGAACCAACATAGGACAGGTGTTTTTTCGATGGGGTCCTTTGGGGTCTTCCACATCTTCTCCTAAACCACTGGACCGATTTCAACCAAACTTGGCACAAATATTTTACGCAACGGGAGAACCAACATAGGATATGTGTTTTTTCGATATGATACTTCGGGGGGTCCTTTGGGGTCTTCCACATCTCCTCCTAAACCACTGGACCGATTTCAACCAAACTTGGCACAAATATTTTACGCAAAGGGAGAACCAACATAGGATAGGTGTTTTTTCGATGGGGTTCTTTTGGGGGTTCTTTGGGGTCTTCCACATCTCCTCCTAAACCACTGGACCGATTTCAACCAAACTTGGCACAAATATTTTACGCAACGGGAGAACCAACATAGGACAGGTGTTTTTTTCGATACGATCCTCTGGGGGTTTTTTTGGAGTCTTAAAAAACTAACTTATTAGATCTGGTTACTATGGCAACCCAATGGAATAGATTCTGTTCTAAATATATTATCGCATTAAATTGAAGACCACGCGAACGAAGTCTTTATATATTATATATATACAAACACTTTCTTTCTTTGAGTGGCATTGCAACGCATGCCGGGCACTCGCTAGTGGTTTATAAATTCTAAATTCAAAACTCACAACTCATTCTTCATAATACTTTTTCATAGAAGCTTGATTGTACACCCCTTTGATTTTTCCTGAAACGATTTCCCTCAACTCATAGGTATTGTTATGCTTATCATTTACCACAACATATGGTCCAGTGTAAAGTAATAATAATTTTTTGGTTATGCCTTCTAAGGTGCTGGGCAGCTCTCGATTTTTTAGGAGGACTTTTTCACCCTCTTTATATGTTACAATACGCCCTATTGCCTTCTGGTATTTGGCTTGCCGTTTTTCCTGATCTTCTGCTATCTTGTTGTAAAACCTCAACTGGTTGAATTTCCGATTATTGTTTGTTGGAAATTCAATGATTTGTTCAATTTCTCGCGGAGTCGGCTTCTCATACATGGCTGAGTATGGTGTAATTCCTATAGCTGGATGGTGGGCGAAATTTAGGAATGTCTCTGTCGCTGCTAGGTACTCTTGCCACTTTTTCTGTTGGTTGTGACAGTACGTGCGCAAGATCCTACCCACTTCTCTCAGTACTCTCTCAGCCGGATTGCTACTTGGGTGGTAGACTGACGTCTTATAAGTTTTGATCCCAAGTGCTAATAAAGTGTCTCGCCACCTCCTCCCCTTAAATTGTGTACCGTGGTCGGTAATAATGGAAGATGGTCTACCGATCTTTGGGACATACAAATCGATAATTACCGCCAGAACCTTTGCTGTTGTTGCCCGATTAACCGGATATAGCTTTACATATTTGGTGTAGTGATCCATTATGATTACCAAGTATTTATACCTGTGTCGACCACCGCTACGGGGAAATGGCCCGCAGATATCCAAAAACACTTTTTCCAGTTTTGTGTTTGAAGTTATCGGTATCATGATACCCTCTGTCTTTTCATTGTTTATTTTGGCGCATTGGCAGATCTTACAGGACTTGATGTACATTCTCACCTTGCGGTTGATATTCTTGATCTTACAGTTTTCCTCTAGAGCCTGTATCACTTTTAACGCTCCCACGTGACCATACCTGACATGGTAATCAATGATGACCTCCTTTTCGATTTGGTGTGGGATTATCACCTTCCATGTCTCATCGTCCAAAGCCGTTTTTATGAATAAAATTCCTTTGTTAAGGTGGTAATATTTAGAAATGGTATCGCCATTGGCTTCTAAACGACTCACGATGTTTTTCAGCTTAGGATCAGACTGCTGATGGATTCGAATATTTATTAACAGAGCTTGTAGATCGGCTCTGGTCTTGAATATGTTATAAATTTTTACCAAGCTCTCCTTCTCTCCCTCGAAATTCTGATCTTCCAGATTTATACGTGACAACACATCCGCTACCACGTTCTTTTTTCCTGGAATGTATTCCCATTTCAGGTCATATTCTTGTAGGGCGAGTACCCACCTAGCCAATCGGCCGTGACTCAACTTGCACCTACGAAGGAACGAGATGGATTTATGATCAGTTCGTACCGTGACTTGATATCCGAGAATGTACGTCCGGAACTTGCTGCATGCGAACACCACGCTCAGCAATTCCTTTTCTGTCACACTGTAGTTCTTTTCGCACTGGTTCAGTGTGCGACTAGCAAAGCTTATTACCAGATGTTGTCCCTCCTCATCTTCCTGGTATAAAGTCGTTCCTAAGCTCAGGTCGCTAGCGTCACAGTTTAAAAAGAATGGTTTCTTAAAATCTGGGTGACGAAGTATAACACTCTCCAGAAACTTCTCTTTTATCAAACGGAAAGTAAGATCTTGATCTTCACCCCAAGTCCATTTGTTCTTAGCAGATAACTGTGGTTGAAACTTGGCGGTCAACTCGGAATATCGGCTCTGAAACTTCCTGTAATAGTTACAGAGTCCGAGGAAAGATTGTAATTGTTTCCTGTTTCTTGGTTGCGGGAACCTCTGAATTGCCTCCACTTTCTCTGCTGATGGGGTAATACCTCTGTCGTCTAGGTTGAAACCCAAGAATTGTACCTCGCGCGCTATGAACTTGGATTTCTCCAACTTCAGTGTTATGTTGTTCTGCGCTAGTTTGCTTAGTACATACTCTACTCTGTAACAGAGCTCCTCCCAGGTTTCGGACGTGATGAGTAA
Organism: Magicicada septendecula; assembly: GCA_034769895.1. NCBI lineage: Eukaryota > Metazoa > Arthropoda > Insecta > Hemiptera > Cicadidae > Magicicada > Magicicada septendecula. Next base: position 155,183,458 of record CM068369.1, read on the forward strand.
GTCGTCAACATAGACGGTGGTAAATTGGAGCGCTTCTTGTCCAAGAATCTGGTCCATGCATGCCACAAAGATGGCGACAGAATTGACAAGTCTGAAGGGCAGTCTCTTGAACTGGTAATTGCGCCCTTCGAAAATGAACGCCACGTACTGGCGGCTTTGTGGATGCAGCTCTACTTGCCAATAACCACAGACAGTATCCCAGGTGCTAATAAACTTAGTGCCATGAAAACGTTTTAAGATCTCTTCTATTTCACCGGGAGAGGTTCTGTCATTCACAGTCATCTTGTTCAACTCGTGCGCATCTAAACAGAGCCGGACTTGTCCGTCTTTCTTTGGAACAGCAATAATTGGACTAGTGTAAGGTGATTGACTAATCTCAATTATATCATTTTCTATCATCTTATTTATCTCTGTCCTCACGGCTTCTTTGAGCGACTGCGCGATTGGATATGACCTCCGGTTAAAATCTACGTTTTCTTTGAATCGAAGTTGGCACTGGTAGTTTTTTACCTTCCCTGGTTCATCGGAAAACACCGCCTTGTACTTCTCATATATTGTGATTAGACGATCAGCTAGATGTATTGGTATTTTCTTGTTATCGCTTCCGCACTAGAAGTCCCATATTTCTTGGATTTTAACTGACCATAAATCCTCTCCTCCATGGTTGTATATAATGGGTTTAGAAAGAGGGCTGTTTCTAATAATATTAATTTTACGAAGTTGTTGATGTATAGGGCTGGGAAGTATAGTTGTGCCTCCTACCAGATCTGCGGTCCATGTTACTCCGTCTGGGAAAAGTGATACTTTATCTAAATTAAGATCGATTACTGCAGAATATCTTCTAAGAATATCGCAACCGACTAAAATGTCAAATGGTAATCCGGTGGCGATTAAAAATTCCATGTCTAAAGCTACATCACGGCTAACGACACTTAAGGAAACTTCCTTCCTGATGGTTTTATTCTGGCGGCCAGTTGCACCTACTAACACAATGTTGTTGACTGGTAACATTGGCAAAGTTTTTCCACATGCACTTTGTATTCTCTCCAATTCATTTGCGTTTATTATTGAAATATTGGCGCCTGTGTCTATCATTATTTTAGCGGGAACTCCTTCCACCTCCGCTGTTATATAAATTATCTCATTATTATTGTTGCTGAGACTCTTCTCGTTCTCTTCCAAAAGTTCAGTTCGTATGTCTTTCAGATAGTGGTTACTTATGATAGTGATGTTTTTATGCTTGTTTGCTTGTTGCAATTCATCCTTTTCTAACCCAGGAAGTATAAGCAGTAACGGGTCATTGTTGTTGATTACTGCCTCCTCTCGTTTAAAGCATTTTGGTCATTGTTCGTGTTAGTATTGACCGAGGCATCGTTCGGGAAACTCTGGTTTGTTTCCTGACGTTCTGTACCCTGTTCGAGGTTTAACGCCCTGTTCTGTTGTCGGCCAAGATCCTCCAGGCTTGTACTTCTTCTTCCCTGTTCGTGTCTTGGGCCGTCCTGTTCCGCACTCCTCCATCTTCGGTCGGCGCCGTGGAAGCTGCTCCTCCTCGGTTGATATCTCCTGGGTCCGCGATCTTCCGCTCTTATAAAATTTACCCTAGGGCGCGACACTCGGTTATTATTATTGTTACTATTGTTATTACTATAATTATTATGATAGTAATTTCGGTTAGGTGGGTAAGGTCTGTCACCATTATTGTTGGGATATGGATTTCTCTGACTGTATGGGATATTATTAGGTTGATAAAAATTATTTCTATTATTCGGATAGGGGTTGTTATTCCTAACACCGTTAAAATTGCCGTTAAAATGGTTATTACGCGGCGGGTTGTTAGGGCCGTCGTAATTACTGGGCTGGTTCTGGTTACTGGGATGGTTGTTGCCGTTATTGGGGTATGTATTCAGCCTTGCCTCTGGTCTCTCATTTCTCTTCCTGCTCTGCCGATAATACTCCTCGTTTTCATATCCCTCTTATAACTCGGTCATCGCCTGGATCGTCTTGATCTGGCTACCTCTCCGGGCCCTGATAATGTCCTCATCATAGTGATATGATATTTTGTTCACCAGACACTCTTCTGGTATTGCCGGCTCGAGGTGTTTTGCCATGCACACCTTCCCCAAGAAATATGCTGTCATACTGCTGCCTAATGTATCGTCCATTACATATATTGTCACGGATCAAGTTCTGGGTAGTCTCAGACCAGTACTTCGTCTTAAACATTTTCCGGAACTGCTGGTAGTCGGGAATTTCACTCCGGTTGGCCATCCACCAATTATCCGTTATTTCTCGGAAGGACTCATCTAATATTTCCCTGCTATGGCTCCATTGAGTAATTTTATGCTTGGCGAAATATTCTTCTACCCTAGCCAGGAACTCCATCGGCTTACGTTTGTATTGCCGGAAGTTGAGCCACTCTCGGCTTTCGTTGACGGGCAATCCGGTGAAATGAGTCGGTCTGTTTCTTATCGCTTCCATCTCCTCTCGGCTTTGTCGCACCTGACCGGTGATATTGGCCATGGTCTCTTGCATATCATTACACCGTTCCGCGACTTGGTTGCGTACTTTCCCGAATTCTTCTTGAGTTTCCTTCCTCTGTTCTTCAACTTTCCTGCGGCCATGTTCCTTGATATTTGTGAACTTGATGTTCACCACTTCTTTAAACTCTTGCACCTCCTTTTCGGTCTGGTTGCACTTCCCATCAATCTCTCGATTGACCATTATGTTTTCTTCTTCCATCTTCTTATTCATCGCTTTATTGTTAACATTGATTTCCTTACTCAGTTCTTCTCGCAACAATTCCATTCTTTCGTCCAGTTTGTCCAAATTCTCCTGATTGACCTCTCTTAATTCTTCTCTTAAAATTTGATTGTCCTCTCTCAATTCTTCCAACTTTTCCCCCATCTTCTCTTCCAACTTCTTGTTATCTTCTTTCAACTCTTCCTTCAATTGTCAGTGGTTCTTCTCTATCTTCTTCCTGGTTTCATCGATTTTCTGATTGGTATTTTCAATTTTATTAATCAATTCTTCTTTAGTTGACTTGAATTCTTCCTTGAACGACTGGTTGTCTTCCTTCAATTCTTCTAACTTCTTCCCATCTCTTCTTCCATCTTCTTGTTGTCTTCCTTCAAATCTTCCATGTTCTTGTTCATCCCAGTCAACTCTTCTTTTGTGGATTGATTATCCTTCTTCAATTCTTCTAATTTTTCTCCCATCCTCTCTTCCATCTTCTTGCTGTTTTCTTCCATCTTCTTATTTGTTGTTTCGATTTTATTTCCCAATTCCTCTTTTAAAGACTGGTTATCACTTCCCATTTTCTTACTCAAGTATTCCTTTGTAGAGTCCAATTTCTTATTATTTTCGTCCATTTTCTTGTCCATTCCTTCCATCTTTTGTAGAAACATTTCCATGAATCTGTCCATTTTATTCTCTTCCGTTACTTTGGATTTCTCTACCAGTCTTTCCTGGACATTAACTTACCCTGTCTGTGTGGGTATCTCCGGTTGTTCCTCTGGTTGTGCAATTTGTTTGGACAACACCGGCGGTAATAACTCTTCCACCTCTACTGGCGTCACCTCTTTATTGTCCATGTCAATTTCTAATTCTTTTTCGGCCTCCGCCGCCCGTTTCTTGGAAGTTGCACGTCGTTGCATTTTCCCTTCAATTTCTCTGGCTTTGTAGCTGTTGCCTAGCTCCAACTAGTGATTGGGCAGATTGTAGTGGCCTTTCAATCGACTAATTAAAGCCCCTCAGTTGGGCGCCAATTTGTAATAAAATAATTACAAATTACAAATCTCGTGATTCTGATGTTCTGATGTAATCAAGCCCCACTGTTTGGGCTAGCCAATTTGTAATAAAATGTTAACAGTCTGTATGTGTTTAATTGGTGTGGCTCTCGACGTCTTACTGGCCTGAAACACTTCCTTAAGTTTCCCAGTTGATCGAGTCCCAAATGTAGCCAAACCTGTTAAATAGCGTAATGTTGTTGAAGAAATGTATGTGTAGTTTCACCAAAAGTTTTTAAACAAAAATTGTCTGTTGAAGAAAACTAAAAAATTATGTTTAAAAAAAAATTTATAATTTAAAAAAATTTTTTTTTTTATTAATTAATTAATTAAAATCAATTAATTAATAGGGTGCTGTGAAGTTTTAAAATGTGTATCACTCTTCTAAAAAATTTTATTGAAGTTCTTGTATTTTTTAAATAAACTACAACCACTCATAAGATTGTCTCCAGGACAATCGATACTTGTTTACCTTTTCGTTTTGTAGGTTATCTTCCCTTATATGTGGTAAAGTCCTGGTAGTTTATTATTTAAAATCATATTAGTGGTAATTTGTAATACTATTGAAATAAAGAACTATTTTGTGGTGAAAAGTATTAATGTTTTATTATATAATCGCAATATTGACTCTTTTCGATTATAATATCGACTCTCAGGGTATCGAAACAGTTACAAGGTATAGTATATAAAATTCAACAAGGTTCTTTAAACAGCTAATTATTATCAAAGTCAGAGAAATCGGGCCAATATTTAAAAAGTATAACGTTACAACAAGTTAATTACTAATACTAAAAACACACATTGAATAATAAATTTGAAATAATATAATTTGTTGTCACCAACAGCTGACGTAGACACGGAGGCATTGAGATCGTCAAAGGAAAATGGCTGCCATCAAGTTGGTCAGAATGTCACTCGTTTCTGCGATGTTCCGAATAATATATTTTCTGGCAGTATTCCTGTTCTGGTGTCTGCAAATCTCTTTTTAAATGTTGTGTAGTGCCTTGTATGAAGTTTCCAGGTTGTATTTTGTGTATCTGTGTATTTATAAGTTCAGTCACTTTTTACGATTCCGACACTAATATATGTTTATGTGCTATATAGTTTTCTTGTGTTTTGTAGTGTTTTTCGGGATAAATATGTACTGTCCAGTGTTATTTAGTCTTTCTTGATTGTTTTTGTCACTATGTGGATGTTCTAGAATAATTTTATACGCCACTCGCGATTTCACCAAAACTACCGTTTTTCGGTTAGGTTAGATTGGTTATAAAACGCTTGTCAAGTTCACCGTTCAAAATACCAATAATCAACTATCTTATTTCCTCCAGTTTCAACTAAACTCTTAGCCAATATAATATTATTCTTAACATTGTTCAAATATAATTTCGTATCCTGTGCATATTTGAAAATACACTATATGATTGCCTAAACTTTGGTTACTTATCAATTTTATTTACTAGATGTTATTTAAATTAATCCTTCAGTTCATTCGGCTTATTTTAAGATTGAATAATGCCGTTTTATAATGTTTTCTGTCCAAAATTAGTAATTTTACTTTCATTTTGTATTCTCTGAAAAGTTAAAGCATTTCCAAAACTAACTTCCTGTCATTATGTAAATTCAGCCATTTTATCAGTTATATTTAATATTAATAATCTTATATTGTATTAAAAGGTTTATATTCCCTTATTTTCTTGTAATTAATTGAATTAGTTGAATTCTAAAACATTATTCTGGAATATATGACTCCCCTGTCCAAATTTCTGAGTTTAGTCATTTTCATTTTTATTTATAATTCTGAATATAATTTTATAAAATCTTTCTAAATGGTATGTGCAATTATATGGCTTGATCTCAAGTTTATTTTGTCTAAACCCCTTTTGTTCAATTGCATTTAAATGAGTAATTTCTCTGTTTTGATGAAGTTTGGTTTTCTTTCTTTGGCCTAGGTTTTTTAACAATTTTTCCTTACAAAATATTTTTACAAACAATATATGATGTGTGATACCCTCTCTGACTTTTAAATATGGTATTATAAACTAAACATTTTTTCATATTACACAACAATAATTAGTATTGGTTACAATACAAAGAACAGTTAAACAAATAAAGAATATTTTTTAAATAAATGGTTGTCTTCAACCTTCAGACATTTTACAATTAAATCCTTATTTCTAACATTGAAATATGGTTCACAAAAAAGGTTTTTTACCAACTAACATCTTAATTACTTCTTACTATTCACAAGTAATAATTATATTTACAGTTCTGATGTTAGTTGTTGTAGATTTAAATAAATGGCCTTATATCTAATACATTTTTAACATCCTTATACTATATTCACAAAAATCTTATATCTACATTCTTATTTGCTAATTATTATGGTAAGTAGGATTATACAGTTTTTACACCGTATTTTAAATATTGTCTTTGGGGAATTGTACCCTGTCATTAGTATAATTAAATCTGTTTTTCTTTTTTCATTATATAAAACAAAATGTTATTTTAAACAGATTTATATCTTGTAAGTAACATATTCTCATAGTACACATTTTAAGTCACTGAAAGTTGCATATTTCATTGTATTCAATGTTTGTGATTGCCAAGAATGAAACACAAGGTTTATTTTCTATAATACCCAAAACTATCACTGGTTCACTTTACACTTTTATTTTATGTTATTGCTAAATGGTCGTATAGTCTTATTAACATAATAAATTGGTTAGTGTTTTACAATGGAGATTTGTTCCTTGGGTACTATATTATTGTTTCATCTTGGTTCACTGGCAACTCTTACTTTACACACTTCTCTCTCTTAATTTTATGTACATGGTGTTACCATTTCGTTATACTTTTATTGGTTAATATTTATTTTGGGGGTATGGGGATTTGGGTGTCTTTTATAAGAGCATGACATCTTCCTCAGGATGCTGCCTTCTTCTTCTTTCTTCTTTTCTTCTGTCTTCTGGGACTGGTATCTTCTCCATCTTCTTCTTGATGCCATCAGGTTTCTTGGGATTTCTTCATCTTCTTCGTCATTTGAGAAATACACCACCTGTATTGGTTGATCTTGGCTTATTCAGGGTTTCTTTTCCATTTATACTTCCTTGTTGTGGGTTTGGTCATATTCTGTACTGCTTTGTTATTTACTTTTTACCTTCCTGGGTTATAATTTGAAAACCTTTGGTTATGAGGCTGGTTTTGGATGACTCATCACTAGTAACTCATTTTATTTGAACTTGTATTTTTTAAAAATAATAATGATTGCTTTCCACAGTTGTTATGAATTAATTTTTTTATATTAGACTTAATGCTTTCTTCCAGATTTAAATGTTATACTTTTATTATTCTTATGATCAATTGCCATTCAATATTATGCATATATCTGTCACGTTACAGTATCTATGTTACCTATACGTTGTGTGTTATGCCTTTATGTGATGGTTAGATTGTTATACGTTATTATGCATATATATATATATATATATTTATGGTTATGATTTATGTGACCTGCTGGGAGGGTTGATACTATGTGCCATTTTACATTATTTAAAGTAACTGTATTCTGCTCAGTAATATCAAGCTCAATTATTTGGCGATGCCTATGTCTAATGTGAATTATAATAACGATTTTAAGAATAATAACGATTGTGGTTTTGTAATTTGAGCTATTCTTGATTATGAAAACATTTGTAACATTATCTCACTCATTCAAAGGCGCATATATTGTACACTTGGGGAGTTAACTGTACAAAAACATGAATACAATAAATCTTGTTATTGTTATCCTAGAGCAGAGTTTCATTTGCAAGTCCCATCATACTGGACCCAGCGCATTTTTGGCTTCTCTAGGCTCTTGCCTAGTTCTAAATAACTAGTGGCCTCTCTTTCAAAAAAAAATAAAAAAAAAATAAAAAGTTTTTTTTTTATATACAGTGGAACTTGGTTATAACGTCATTGAAGGGACCAAAAAAATAATGACGTTATGTCCGAGTGACGTTATAAAAGAGTCGTTATAAAAGACCCTTTTTAATCACTAGTAAGGAAGGAGAAATAAAAAAAAGATCTTTGTATTATTAACATTAGTCGTGATATTTATTCTAAAGTTTACAAACTGCATTTCATTTATACAAACAGCATGAAGAATATTTTAAAAGATCAAAAAGAAAGTACATGTAACTTACATTTAGGCTTACTGTCGAAAGTAATCCGTAATTTTCTTTTGAACGCTCCTTTGTGAAAAATAAATTCTTTCTGTTCTGCTGTGGAGATGCTGCGCTGCATTGAACGTGTCGTCAGACGTCTCTCTAAAGCAGTAAAATCGTGAAAGAGTTTCGGCGGCTCTCATTGCTTCCTGTACTGTCGGACAAAAGATGTCGGCATCCTCCTCTTGCTCAGCATCTTCTTCAACACTATCTTCTGCTTCTATGTTTTTTACTTCCGCAATAATTTCTGCGTCACTCAACACTGGAATGTTTCTACTAGGTCATCCACTGATGCATAGGAATCAAGTTCATTTCCAAATTCATTTACGTCGAATTTCTTAATCCACTCTGAGAGCGGCAAGTCATCGTCTTCGTCATCATCGGGTAAATTTTCATGTACGAGTCATGCTTTACTAAAGCATTTTGCTATCGTCTTCTTTGTTACACTCTTCCAAGAGTCGTCTAGGAATTGTATTGCATCTAAGAGTGAAATTGTGGCAGGTTGCGCCGTGTCCATACAGAAAATAATTTTTTTTTAAAGTTGCTTGCGGTAGTGACACTTTAGGCTTCTAATGACGCCTTGGTCCATAGGTTGCAGGACACTCGTACAGTTGGCCGGTAAGAAGACCAGATTAATGTTTGTCAAATTTAACTTTGGATGGGCTGCACAGTTGTCAACTAGAAGTAGAATTTTTCTGTTTTTCGATGACAGTTCTTTATCCCACTTTCTTAGTTCATCTTCAAAAATACTAGAAGTCGTCCACGCTTTTTTGTTGGCAGTGTAACTTACAGGAAGTTTTTTGATGTTTTTAAAACATCTAGGATGCAAACTTTTCCCGATAACTAAAAGTTTCCTTTTTTCGGTTCCCGTCATATTCGCACAAACAAAAACTGTAACTCTTTGTTTAGAGAGCTTCCCACCAACACACTTTTCATTTTTAAATTTGAAAGTCTTATCTGGAGTTAATTTATAAAAAATTCCGGCTTCATGTCCATTAAAGATGTCTTCATCTTTATATGATCGTCTAATTTCTGGCCAAGTGTTACGCACCCAATCGCCTGTAACGTTCAGATCTACGCATTTTGCCTCACCACAAATTTTTGCAAAGGAAATCGAGTGTCGGGCCTTAAATCGATCTAGCCATCCGTTGGAGCACGTAAAATGGCTGGCGCCGGCAGTCCTGTTACAGTGCTTATCGCTTGCATACAATGTATGTCTGTAGCCATGGTCTAGCGCGCGCGCACATATATACGTTTATATGAAATTTAGAGTAAAATATCTGAGAAATATTTGACGCTATAACAGAGTAGTACAATATTTAGTGACGTTAAAACCGGGAATTTTTATAATGTTAAAGATATTAGTTTGACCGGACTTATGACAAAATAACGCTACACCCGAGTTGACGTAACAGCTGAGGCCGTAACAACCAAGTTCCACTGTATAAAGCATAAAAGGAAAGAGGGGTTACAGTTTATAATTAGACCAATTTTTATTGATCTATTATACATATACCAGTAGTTAATACAATTTTACATTATGGAATGCTTGTACTCTTTATTGGATTTATTTGGTTTATCTATTGAATATTGTTTACTATAGTTCTTTATTTTATTTTTATTTGTTTACTGCCCTATTCTACTGTGTAATGTCTGGCTATGTTTTGTTAGTATTAGTTAGGTCAATGGTTGATGTTGTTGAGTCATATTTGGTTCATTCCTGATCTTCAAAATTTGATAGTTCCTGTTGATTAGTTATTGAGCATTGTTTTGAGTTCTATCCCTGGATAGCGTTTCATTATTATCATTTATAATTATTTTTACAGCGTTCTCTTTCGTTACAAATTGCCCCCCTTCAGAAGCAATTATTTCTGAACACTTCATTATGTGTGAGGACATAATTACTTATGTTACATTTTCCTTTTCTTCCTCGTGATATCTCTTTATAGATTGTTGATTATAATTGCCCTTGATCTTTTTTGAAATGGGGTCGGTTAATTCGTACATGTTGTTGTTGTGGTTTTTTGTTACTGTATAGGGTCCTACGTAGAGTAATAATAATTTCTTTTATATTCCTTCTAGAGTGCTAGGCAATTCCCTGTTCCTTAATAACACTTTCTCTCCTACTTCATATTTAATTATTTTACCTCTGATCTTCTGGTATTTGTTTCTACGCTTTTCCAGATTTTCTATTACTTGCTTATAAAATTTTAACTTGTTAAATTGATAATGTTGAGACTCAGGAAACTTAATTAATTCTTGGATCTCTCTGGGTGGTTGTTTTTCGTACATGGCTGTGTATAGAGTGCAATTTATTGATGGATGATATGCTAAGTTTAGAAAATCTTCTGTGGCTGATAAGTACTCGGGCCACTTCCTTTGTTGGTGGTGACAATATGTTCTTAATATTCTACCCACTTCTCTCAGTACTCTTTCCGACGGATTGCTACTGGGGTGGTATACTGATGTCTTGTAACTTTTGATGCTTCTCCATCAAAATTGATCATTTTGGTAAAAGACTAACAGAGTTTTTTATGAAATTATCAGTTATATATAATTTTTTCCCTTTTCTTCATGTTTATTTCTTCTTTCTGGTTTCTCCTCTTACTTATTCCATTCCTTTTTATTTAGTTATTTTTTAGATCTGTATTTACTTATTCCCATTAGTACGTTCTCCCTTTAATATATAATTTCCCTAACATTTTGTAGCTGGTTTCATCCTGTAACGGGACAGAATTGGGAAATGGTAATCTAAAGTTTTTTTCATAACCCGAATATATTTTGTGAATGGACTATAGCTTTGAGACTGGCTTGGCTTGGTACAGGAATGTAAAGTTATCAACAAGTGTGCGCTTTCACACACAAGCACGCACACGTCGGCCAACGGTCACACGAAAGTGGCACGTCCGTATACATTCTTTCTCGCTTGGTGCACAGAGAACAAAGACAGTCGGCAAATAACATCTCACAACAACGGACGCAAGCAGTTGTGCGCGCCCGCTGGCTGGGCACAGTTTACATCTCGCCCGCACATAAAAAATGGGAATTTAGGTCAAAGTTCGGCTAGTAACATCTAAACCGCGCGGTCGCGTTGGTGTGCGGGTCGACTAAATTTCAATAATGTAGACTGACCGGCAGAAAAGGGCAGAATTTAAACTCGAACAGTTAGGCAGTGATCAAAATTTAGTGAGGACGTAGTTTGGACGCAACCGGTGAAATACAATGGAAGAAGTTCAACACATGTTCGGCAGGAAACTACCAACAGAGTAACTATGATAAACTAATAATTATGAAATGTTAAAAAAGCGCTTTAACTAAAAGGGGAAAAGTATGAAAGTGTGTACGTATGAGCAAATTACTGGGTTGTCTTTAATTAATTTAAGTAATTATTAAGAAATAGTTAATAAATGATAAGAAAAAATGCTAAATTTGGTCTGTGTATTGTAAACGGGGTCTCGGCCTCAAAGCTAAAATCTGTCGGATTAGAGTTCTGAAGATTATAATCAAACGAAGTTCTATTATTGTTTCATGAGAATGCTTAATAAAATGTTAAATAAATGCTGAGTTAGTTAACAAGAAATGAGAGTCGAATTCATTGATAAAGTCAACCTTAAATCACGCTTATAGTCTACGAGTTCGTGTGAAGAACCCTGACATCCGAAAAGGTAAGATGAGTTTGTATTAATTATTATGTGGTAAGTAAAAGTAAAATTACATTGGCACCCAAACAGGGACAGGGTCGCCAATTGTTAAGAAACAAACAAAATTTCTAAATAAATAAATAAAATAAAAACTGCCAGAACCTTACCTGCGAACTTACTTGCTACTTACCTTTTTATAAATTCCAACAGAAGTTCAGAGTCGCCACCAATATCTTTGCAGGACAGATATGGAAACCTTTATACATTACCTTAATTAAAATTGGACAATTTTGCAATCTGACTTCCCCCCCCAATTCAGAAGATTCCCGGAAACGTTAGACGAATTTTTCAGCACAGAACACTAGGAAATGGTAACAGGCGAAATGACTAAGCCTAACACATTATTTATCAGACCAAATCTTGTTTTATTTTTTATGAATCAAACTTGAAATCTCTTTTCTTAAAAAAAAAATTTCCAAAACTACCATACGTTATAACCTTATTTTTCTACGACAAGCCAGTACTTTACCCCACATACACACACACACACACACATTCTGTTTACAAATTTATATATATATATGTTAAACCCTTTTTAATTATTGAGCTCTTTAATATTGATTTTATTATTGATGTAAATCGATATAGTTACTTTTGTGTCGTTCTCATCTACCTGTCCGACTTTACGGTGTTGGGATCTCGAACAGAGAAGTTGTAACGTGTCAAAATTTTGGGGTATTTTATTTTATTTTCATTTGTGGGGTTTCATAAAAATATATTGTGTAATTTATTCCAACAAACCAGAACACGTGGTGAATAGAACAGTTGTGTAATAAAACAGCAACGCAATATTACGTTGCAAAATCAGTTGAGGTATGTAGCCACCCTCGATTTCCACGAACTTTGCTTATGTGTGGTCATGCGCCTGTACGCATGACACAGGTATACGCGCGGGTGGGACGCGAAGCAAATCAACCGACGCTGTCGAAAATGGCGCAGAAACGACGTTTTGGTGAGGCCCACAAACCGAGCTGAAGGATATGCAAATTAAGGACCACCTCTTTAGTGACATCAGACCAGAAGTGCCTAAATATCGTCGGCACACATTACAGAAACAACCACTATGTAGCATGCTCCTAGCCAATAAACTGCAACAACTCAACTATGAACGTCGACGAGATCCGTTGGCAGTGGACCTCAACTTCCTCCCGCTTGCAAGAGAAGCTTGCGCAGTTCGTCCCTGATTGTGTCGGCCGACACAGAGCCAAGGGCGCTCTACTAAATTTTATCAGTTTTTTTATGATATAACAGTGAAATAACAGTGAAACCCATGTGACCGCGGTCGAATAAAAAGTGGAGAATACGTCTATCGATTCTTCGGACACTAACAATAAATTTTAAAAGAGTAATCATGATCAATCGAAAACCACGTTGCCGGCGGGGGGATATTCCAAAAAATGTTAAGGGCTTTATAATTTTCTGTGTGTCTGTGAGAATGTAAATTGCAGGCTGGGCTGTTTGTGTTTGTGTGATGTACAAGGTAAGCTATAGCATGTAAGTAAATACTGTAAAATTAACTATTACTAGGAAGTTGTATTCCAGTTAAAAGTACACTAAAAGATAATAGGTTTTGTAGACAAACAGAAATGAGTAATGAATAATTTGAACAGAATATACTCAATGAATAATAAAGCTTAAATAATTCTCTTCATAAAAAATGTGTTGTGTAAATCATTCACACAACCTTAAAAATTACGCCTGTATCCTAACGTTCGTATGACGCAACCCTGGACCCGAGAATACCGATTGACGGTAAGTGGAAGTTTAATCAATTTTATTTTGTATTTTATTATGTAATTAATTAATAACAGCTCAATGGCGCCGCGAACTGGAACGAATTTAATAAGTTAATGAAATTCCATACCTACAAATAAGATACAAGCGTAATTTAGAGGTTAAGTGAAAATACGTAATGTAAAATATAGTCAAAGAGTTAAGACACGAGATTTGGTTCAGATAATAAATAAGTGTATAACAACCAATAATAAAGTTATAAAAAAGAGATAAAGTAAAATTACAAAAATGGAAAATACAGAGAATGAAGTCGGTTTGTCCGACTTAACGGTTATAAGCGAAATAACTGAATTTGATGAATCAGCTGTTATGAGCAGTCTTGAAGTACATTCAACACCGAATGTAGGTCAAGACGACAAAACTATAAAAATAAGCAAAACGAGTGAATCAAATAGTACAGATGATTCGGGGATCCAAACGACCCCAAAATCGAATAAAGAAAGCATAAATAATAACGATGAAGTCAGCTTCACTAACGATAAAACAGAAAGTCAGTCGACGCCGATACAAGGCAAAAAGTTCGACGATAGTTATGAAATGTTCAAGATGATACAAGCAATGTTAGATATGAAATTCAGTGAACAGAAGAGTGAATTTAATGAGTTAAATAAACGTTTCGATAGTAATGATAAAAAATTTGATAATCGTTTTGATGAATTGAAAAATGATATTAATGAGATTAATAGACGTTGTGAAAGTACCAAAGTAGAATTTACTAATAAAATTAACCAAGTAGATACAAAGTTAGATAATTCAATACAGAAGATAGATGTTAAATTTAATGAAATAGATAGTCAGATAGATAGAGTTGAGAAGCAAGTAAATGAGAATAACGAAATGTTAATAAATTCACTGAATGAGCATAACAATGAAATAGAGTATAAAATAAATAAATGTCATACCGAAACTGAATGTAAGCTGAGTAGCGTAGTAGTTACAATCGAAAAAATGAGTCAGAGTATTGATGAACACAAAAATAATGTAGACTTTAAGGTCAATGAAATTAAAAACACCTGTAAGACAGAAATACAAGCATTAAATGAATCAATTAATGTAATATCAAAAAATAGCATACAGTCTGAGTGTAATAATGACAGAAAATTATATTCACTTGAACAGAACATAGATAGTGTGAGAGACGAATTAAGTTTAGTAAGAAACCAAAATTTACACAATGTTACTGAACGTATATTGATTGCAAGAGACGCTAATAATGAGGTTGAACTCGAGACCTTTTGTAGTGAAAATCGGAGAGTGCATCCAATGCAATTTTTGAATCGAGTACGGGAATTTGACAGATTTAATGGTAGTAGTTGGGAAGTTAAGCTTATAAAAATTTTGAAATGTTTTAAGGGTAATTCGGAGATATGGGCGGAGACACATCGAAACGAATGGGAGAGGTATGAAAATTTTGAAAAAGCCTTTCAGAATAAATACTGGTCGGAGGAGGAGCAGGAGATACTACGAAGCCAAATAATGGGAACAGGGAGCTTTGGGAGAAACAACCGTAATATTACCATCTATACAATGAAGTTATACAATGAAGCTAAGTACGTAGAGCCACCGTTGCCATTCCAGTCGTTTGTATGCCACATCAGCAAACATCTACCGAGGGAAGTACAGATCACGTTAATGACCAGAGAGGTAAGTGATATCAATGAATTAGAAAAAATATTGGACGTTTTTCAGAATATTAAGGACCAGGAAGACAGCAGACGCATACAACAACCTAATATGCACAATGGAGGGAACTATACACCAAGAGGAGGACCAAACAGGGGAACCACACACAATGGTCGAGAACGGGACAGACGATATCCGATGTGGAAATGTGACGGGTGTCTGGTAGAAAATTATGCTGACCGTAATTTTTGTTATAGATGTAGAAGGGCGAGGCCCGGACAGCAGCCGAGGACACAACAGAGATTCAACAACCCACAGCAGAGGAACGGGGACCGACAAGCAGAGAATACGAGAAACGAAGGAGGAAATCAGCATACGGGCAGAGTGTATATGCCCCGAAATACAGATGAGAGGACGGCAAACTAAGGAGGACAATGGATGAGGAGACCCGGCCATTGTCGAGGAATAACCACGGGGTCCATGAAAATAAATACAGGAATAACACTATTCACACGGAGTTGGCTACGGAATTGATGGAAGAAGAGGAGGCGGAAACGAGGAGACAAGAGGTGTGGTTGACTGAGGTAAAACTGGAAATAGAAGGTAAGTCAGTCTTGACACTTATAGACACCGGTAGTGAAATATCCGTAATAGCGGAACATGTACTAAATAAATTAAAAGAGACTAACAAAAATATCCCGTCTTTGCCAGTGGCGGGAGTAGCAATTGTAGGCATTACGGGTGTTAGAAGTAAACGGGTTACAACACAAGTCCAGTTGAATATGTTAATAAATGGGGAAAGTTATGAGAATACATTTTTAGTTGTAAGAGGTTTAAATTTAGAAGTAATTTTGGGTAATGATTTTCTGATCAGGAATAATGCGGTCATCAATTTTAGAAAAAGAATTTTAGAATTGAACAATGAGAATAAACAAGTAACGGTTAATTTTGAACGGGTTTTAGACACAGTAAAGATTTCGGGTATAAGGGTTATACCAGATAAGACCATAAATAGGGATATGGAATTTAATATGAATATGTGTAGAGAGAGAGTGCGTGAAGAGAGTGAGGAGAGAAGATGGGCGGATAGAGCGGTTAAGTTTTGTGGGGAGGGTGGCGTAATAGGGAGTTCTCAGCGTAAAGCGCTGTGGCGGGTAGTCGAGGATTATAGGGGAGTGTTTGCCGGGGAACCAGGAAGGGCAAAAGGTTATGAATGCGAGTTAAAGGTGAGGGAGCATGCGCCATATGTCCAACGTAGTTATCCAGTACCATATTCGAAAAGGGGGGCCGTACAGTTAGAATTGGATAGGATGTTAGCGGGGGATATTATAGAAAGGTTGGTATCAACTTATTCCAACCCTTTAGTAGTAGTGATCAAAAAAGATGGGAGAGTTAGGTTATGTCTAGATGCCCGCAAAATGAATCAAATAATTATCCCAGACCGGGAGTCACCCGAAGCTATCGAAGAGATTTTTCAGAAATTCAGCGGTGTGAAATATATGACCTCTTTAGACCTAACCGCCGGGTATTGGCAAGTTTCTTTGGCAGTAAATAGTAGGAAGTATACCGCGTTCTTATTTAACGGAAAAAATTATCAATTCAAGCGTTTACCGTTTGGTTTGAACACCAGTGTAGCCAGCTTTATCAAGTGTCTTGATGAGATTTTGCAACCTCATAACTTAGATTTTTTAACCATGTATGTGGATGACATTCTGATAGCTTCTAGAACATTTGAGGAGCATGTCGAACATTTAGAGTATGTATTGGAGAAGTTATACCAGGGAGGTTTGACGGTGAATTGGGACAAGTCAAAGTTTTTACAGACCGAGATACACTTTTTAGGTTTCATCATAACACCTACAGGGATACGGGCTAATCCGGACAAAGTAGAATCCATCCTGTCGTTCCCGGAGCCTAAGAATATAAAACAGTTACAAAGTTTTCTTGGTCTCTGTAATTTTTACAGAAAGTTCCAGCGAAACTACGCCCAAACGACGGCCCGACTCAGCGCAGTGCTGCAAAAGAACAAACAATGGAGGTGGGGAGATAACGAAAGAGCAGCGTTCCACGAAATCAAGAATAAGTTCGCTGATATGATTTTAATGAACCATCCAAATTTTAATGATAATTTCTACTTACAGACAGACGCCAGCAACATAGCACTTGGAGCGGAGCTGTACCAAGAGGACGAGGCGAAAGAACACAAAACCATTGCCTTCGCCAGCCGGACGTTGTTAGCCGCAGAGCGTAACTATACTACCACCAAGAAGGAGCTCCTTAGTATAGTTTTTGCTGTGAAAAAATTCCGTACATATCTGCTGGGTAATAGAACGATTATCAGGACGGACCACAAAGCGCTGTCGTTCCTGAATACTTGTAAACTTACACACAGCCGGATAACCAGGTGGGTGTTAGCTCTTCAAGAGTATAATTTTTCTTGGGAATACATTAAGGGTGTAGAGAACAGGGTGCCAGACACACTATCACGAGTAGACACAGATAGAAATAGAACGGGTAGAGATATTAAAGAAATAGAGATTTATAGACTATCCCGGGAAGATAAACTTTTTGGGGAAGAATTGAAGGATATAAATGTAATGCAAAGAGCTGATAGTAAATTAAATAAGATAATTACTAGTGTAGAATCAGATGTAGATGAATGGATATAAACAATATTTTCAAGTATTTCAGGGGAGTCTGTTTAAAAAAGTAGAGGGGAGAGAGAGGGATTGGAGGTTAGTTATACCTGAAGGGCTAGTAGAGAAAATAGTGTGGGACTGTCACTTTAGATACGGGCATTTTGGGGCAAGGAAGTGTGTGAATGTATTAAGGGAATCTTGTCTATTTAAAAATATGGAAAAACGCGTCCGAAAAATACTTAGAGTTTGCGAACTATGTCAGAAATCTAAAGTTGTGAATTATAGGTTAGAAGGAGAATTAAATTACATTAAAGTAGAAAAACCATTTGATTTAGTAGCTGTAGATTTGTACGGCCCATTGCCAAAGGGTAGGGGTGGAGTGATGCATATTTTTGTTGTACTTGACACTTTTTCCAAATATGTAAGGTTATATAGCGTGAAGCGAGCAACAAGTAAGGTGCTGAGTGAGAAGATCACACGCGACTACATGATCAACATGGGAAAGCCGAAGGTGATCTTATCCGACCATGGACCGCAGTTCATCAGCGGAAGATGGCGCCAGACTCTCAGATGGGAAGGTATCATCCCAAAGCACACCGCAGTGTATCATCCGCAGTCCAATCAGGCGGAGCACGTCATGAGGGAGTTGGGCAGAATTTTCCGGACATACTGCCACGCCAAACACAGTGAGTGGCCACTCTATGTTCAGAGGATTGAAAATTGGCTTAACTGCACCACCCACGAGTCGACGGGGTTCACACCTTATGAGCTAATAAGAGGAAAGCGTCCGCAGAGAATTTTGGAACAATTAATTGCGTATCCACCGGAAACCAACACTATTGGTCGCGATGTTAAACTTAGGCTAGCGAATGAAAGTTTGTTGACGAAGGGGGAGAAAATAAAACAGAGGCATGATATGAGAGGTAAGTGGACGCAGTACGAGGTTGGACAGCTGGTATTGGTACGACGCCATGATTTATCGAGTGCTCAGGATAAGGAGATCAAGAAATTTTTCTTATTGTACGAGGGGCCGTACGAGGTAATAGAGGTTAAGATGAAGAATTCATATGTGTTACAGAATAGAGAAACTAGGGAGATAGTAGGAACGCACAACGCTACAAATTTGAAATTATATTGGTCAACATAAGGATTTTATCAATGATTAATTGTATGAATGAAATTTAATTGTTTTTCGTATATGTGTCCAGAAGGGATCCTCCCCCATTTTCGGGCGGTCACGATCTTACCAGTCCTGGCCGTGGAATTCGGAACTTGGAGGCGGGCCATGGTTGGCGGATCTTCCTTCGGGTGGTGAAAACAACGATGGTCCGTCTCCACCAAAATTGGTTAAAATTAGAAAACTAACTTCATATTTGAACGGGGAGGGGGACCCCAAAAGGTACGTGACACAAATTATCATTAATACACTCACGGTACAGCGGTCTGGGTGTACCTGTCACGTGCCTGCACTGCCTTATGCTTGTTTGTACATAATGGAGACTGCATGTAAATAAAAGGCAGTGCGTGCAAATTTAAAAAATCTCAGTGTCAATGGCAAAATTAAAGTTGAGCCATTGACAGTAGTTTTGTTTAATCCGAAATGAAGAGTTTTGCTGAGAGGAAGATTTTGACGACAGGTAAGACGACGGGTCTGAAGAAATGAGGGAGATAAGGGAGTAGAGTTGGGTATAAAAGGGAAGTAACTGCACAAAGTAGATCTTACTTGTGTCAAAATTTCCCTCATAGCAAAAACACCCCCGTTTCAGGCGGGGATACTGACCACTAGAATATAAAGAAGTTTAAAAAAAAAAATATATATATATATACCAAAATATTTTGGGTGTTTATAATTGTAAATTTAAGTAAATTCTAGAATTAAGTGACCAAATGTAATTGTCAAGTTTTAGTATCAGTGAGTATGGAAACGTTTTAAAAGATGTGAAATAAAATAAAAACTTGTTGTCAATGCAAGATGTGGGGATAATTTTGGGGGGTAGATTGGTGTGCAAAGAAGTGACATAACAGTGTAGTGTGGAACTGCAATGGTAGGAGGTTTTAATTTTGTACTTAATATTTATGTTAATGAAGGTTAAGCTAGGGAAAGTTAAGAAAGAGATGTATGGGGTAAAACACCATCCAAACTAATAATGTCATTTAAATATAAATTGTTAATTTTAGTGTTACAAAAGGTATTTTACTTGTGATTCCCCAACTTTTCGGGCGGTCACGGCCTCACCGAACCCTGACCGTGGAATTGGTTTAGCTTTAACAGCTATGGTTGGGGCTCATTGCGTCACGTTCTGCCTTAACTGGCCATAGCTGTTATCGTTGTCAAGGTGAATTTTGAAATTGACAGGGGGGAATTAAGGGGAATCACCAAACTAGGGAACAGCGGCTACCACTCTGTTCGAGTAGGAACAGCAAGGCCAGGTGGTAGACCCATTTTAAGGGCGTTTAAATATAACCACGAATATGTTGATATTCAAAAACGTTAAAATGTAACTGCTGAAGCAAAGACACGGAGGGGTCCAATCCCTCCAAATATGCAGTCTTTGTGGAAGCAAAAAGGCGCTACAGTCTTACACAAATTGCAATAGAGTGTGTGGATGGGAGGTGGCTCAGATGAGTCACGAACTTAAATTTATATCATAAAAATTGCTAACTCTAATTTTGATCTAATAAAAATGCTCGTGTTCTGTTTAAATAACTATATGCTCATACATTCAGTATAAAGTGTTCATTCTATGTTTTAAATGTAATATTTTATTGTAGTAGGTTAGATATAAGAGTTGATAAAAGGTATATGTTTTATATAATTTGTGTATTTTGAAACTAAGTAGATGACTAAACCGACTGGCAGGCGGTTAACATAAATTATCAGAATCAGAAAAGGGGGAAACAAGGAGGTTAGAAGTAAGGATTGATATATATATATATATATATATATATATATTTCATGTGATTTGCTAAATTTTGAGATGTGTTTTCACTTTGTTAAGAATGTCAGCTGATCAGCAATAAAAGGTCACTGTTATATTGGTTGTAAATGTTCCAGGTAATTAATGTTCAATTGTAATGTTTCAAGGTACTACAGATGCTATTTAAAGTAATGAGAAAAGTAATTTGATAAAGTGAGAAATAAAGTAATGATTTGTGAAAGCTAATAAAAGATAGTTTTTGGGGTGATGAGTATTTTGTGGGACATATAGATCAGTCCACGTCAAAGTTAAAGGGGTGGTAGAGAGAAAAATATTGTTTTGAGTTAATGTAATGTTGTTGTGAGATAATGTATTAGACTTTGAGAAGTATTGATGTTGGCACAGTAGTTATGGAGAATATATGTAAAGAAATGAGTGATATATTGATGTTTATAATTAATGATGTTATTTTGTTGTAGTTGAAGTGAGGTAATAAGAGTGAGATTATTGGGGATGGCAATTTTGTAATAGGGGGTAGTGTAATGTGGGAGTCCGCAACATAATGGTTGGGACGGGAAGGGACCGATTTAGGGGGAAGGGGTCGCCTTAGGTAGAATCCAGGGACCAGATAAGGGAAATGAGCTTTTTCGGAGGAAACACACATATCCTGGGTACAAAGGGTTAGAGAGTATTTTTTTTATATATAGAGAGAAGGTGGCGATTTGAGTTTCATGATAAGTTGGGGTTAGAGAGTGTTTGGATAGATATTTTGATAGAGATGGGTGTCCTGATAGTAAGAGTTGTTAGTGGTTAGAGTCAAAGGGAGAAAGATTATATATGTATACAGAGCAAGTAGTAAATTAAATTGTTATAAGTATTTAAATCACCCACAGTAATGGAGAATAAGATTGTCAAATAAAGAAAGAGATTTATAACAAGAACATGCAATTTTTAATTAAAACCAGTGACTAATTTTGATAGAATTTGAAAAGGTAAAGTTAGAGAGTGTTTATTTTGAATAATTTAAATGTCAATTTGATTGTTATTTATAATAATATTTTGTTATTTTAAAGGTTTTATTTTATTATATTTTGTGTGTCACAACAGAATTTTACCAATGTTTAATGTATTTCCAGATAGAACTTGTACAGAACGTAGGTAGGTCAAGGTTGTTGACTTGACCTAGTTTTGATCAGCTGATGGTGAGGTCATATACTAAGCATGTTTAATATGGAAGTCAATCCAACTTTGGTTTTTGATCAATTTAAACAAATTTTAAATAATTTCTATATGTCAAGAAAATATTTTAATAAATTTAAATTTTTTTCTCTTTGAATTTAAAAATTTGTTGAAAAAAAAAAAAAAAATTTGCGCCTGCCAGCTAATGGATGATTTTAAACTTTGATTATTTTATTGTTGGTGTACTAACCATGTTTATTATTATTCAATTATTTTGTATTGAATTGTATTGTTAGACTCTAGGTGTAATCACATGTTAGGTTAAGGATGTTCTTAATTATAAGAAATGTTTAAATCGATTTATTTGAAATAAAAAACAAAAAACCAATGAAGAGAATAATTCAAAATAAATGCAAAATTTGTGATTTGATTTTAAATGAAAACAACCAATGAGTTGTAATTAAAATTAAAGAATTTTTCAATTTTCAGTATGTAATGCGAGTGTGCGTGAGCCCAGTATCTGCTAAAGGCAGCCCAGCTTGCATAAAAGGGGAAACATATCGGCTGAGGTTCTGGCGTAATCTAAGCCAGGGATTGAGGATTTTTGGGGTAGCTTGATAGAAGGTGAGGCGCGCTGTGGAGTGTGTCTGTTCGATTTTTCGGTGTTGGGATCTCTTACAGAGAAGTCCAGTGATCTCGTTCAGATGCATCCATAGTCGCTAAGCCAGGGGGGTCATTTACCCATGCAGAGTAAGAACAAAGGGGGGTTGTTGGCACCAGTTCCTCACCGGTCCTCTTAGGGGTTTTATCAATGAGATTTCTTCTGTTTCGGACAGAAGACTTCTCATTGGGGGGGTATTGTAACGTGTCAAAATTTTGGGGTATTTTATTTTATTTTCATTTGCGGGGTTTCATAAAAATATATTGTGTAATTTATTCCAACAAACCAGAACACGTGGTGAATAGAACAGTTGTGTAACAAAACAGCAACACAATATTACGTTGCAAAATCAGTTGAGGTATGTAGCCACCCTCGATTTCCACGAACTTTGCTTATGTGTGGTCATGCGCCTGTATGCATGACACAGGTATACGCGCGGGTGGGACGCGAAGCAAATCAACCGACGCTGTCGAAAATGGCACAGAAACGACGTTTTGGTGAGGCCCACAAACCGAGCTGAAGGATATGCAAATTAAGGACCACCTCTTTAGTGACATCAGACCAGAAGTGCCTAAATATCGTCGGCACACATTACAGAAACAACCACTATGTAGCATGCTCCTAGCCAATAAACTGCAACAACTCAACTATGAACGTCGACGAGATCCGTTGGCAGTGGACCTCAACTTCCTCCCGCTTGCAAGAGAAGCTTGCGCAGTTCGTCCCTGATTGTGTCGGCCGACACAGAGCCAAGTGCACTCTACTAAATTTTATCAGTTTTTTTTATGATATAACAGTGAAATAACAGTGAAACCCATGTGACCGCAGTCGAATAAAAAGTGGAGAATACGTCTATCGATTCTTCGGACACTAACAATAAATTTTAAGAGTAATCATGATCAATCGAAAACCACGTTGCCGGCGGGGGGGATATTCCAAAAAATGTTAAGGGCTTTATAATTTTCTGTGTGTCTGTGAGAATGTAAATTGCAGGCTGGGCTGTTTGTGTTTGTGTTTGTGTGATGTACAAGGTAAGCTATAGCATGTAAGTAAATACTGTAAAATTAACTATTACTAGGAAGTTGTATTCCAGTTAAATACGCTACAGCTAAAAGATAATAGGTTTTGTAGACAAACAGAAATGAGTAATGAATAATTTGAACAGAATATATTCAATGAATAATAAAGCTTAAATAATTCTCTTCATAAAAAATGTGTTGTGTAAATCATTCACACAACCTTAAAAATTACGCCTGTATCCTAACGTTCGTATGACGCAACCCTGGACCCGAGAATACCGATTGACGGTAAGTGGAAGTTTAATCAATTTTATTGTGTATTTTATTATGTAATTAATTAATAACAGTTCAAAGTCCAGTAATATCGTTCAGGTGCAGCCATAGTCGCCGTGCTAGGGGGTAGTTTACCCATGATGTATTAAGGAATAAAGGGGGGTTGTTGGCGCCATATCCTCGCTGATCCTCTTAGGGTTTAGCAATGAGAGTTTTTCTGTTTTGGCAGACAACCTCTCATTGGGGGGTATTGTAACGGGACAGAATTGGGTGATGTAGTTTAATTTAATTGTAAACGCAACTCACAAGAGTTACCCACACAGGGCCTCAATTTTGACAATAGACATTCCTTGTCGGGGCACCTAGTTGCACGTTCGGTCTGTCTGCCCTGCAATAAGCTACTTTTCCAGGTGCTCAGGAATGTGAATGAGTGCGTGCATGCTTGCCCAAACATAATATTTGTCACAAACTTTTTGCGAGTCCCAAAACGCAGGATAATGATACCTAGATTCACACCACAAATGATACCACGTGACACCTGATCAGCCTATGGGATTGCAAGCTGCCACGGACTGTACAAATTTTGGCCATCTTTAAAGCGTCGTTTTGGTGTCTGTCGTCTTATAGCTGTAGAACCGCGTGGTTCAGCATAAAGGCTCGCGAGCCAAAAATTCTAATAAAATGAACATGTGTGATTAAACTACAAGTAAAAATGTAATGCAGTATTCAAATATCAGTGCAACATCAGACTACGACCAGTGAGAAAAGTTTAACGAGTGAGAGAGTATTTCGGAACAACCAAGTGAACAAAAACCAGTAGTGATTTCAACACGGGCCTGAGGCGATGACAGGGAAGTAAACATACACTTTCAATTAAAATCAATGAAACTAAAAGTTATAATTGGTAAAGAGATCTCTCGTTTTTAAGGGGGTAAAACGTGTGAAATGGAGAGAGTGAGCGGGTACTGGGTTGTCTTATAAAAAAATATATATATTTAATCTAATTATAGTAAGTAAATATATTAAATTTTGCAATGTTACATAAGAATCGGTAATTGTTCTTAAAAATGAAAATAGAAAGTAAGAAATTTAAAAAAGAGAATACAAAGAAATGTTAAATAAAACTGAGATATTAACAAATACAATGAGAGTTGAGTATATTAATGACGTAAACCCTAAATCACGCTTATAAGTCACGAGTTCGTGTGAAGGACCTTGGGAACCCAGAGAAGGTAAGCGATGAGTTTTTATTAATAATTATGTGGTAAACAATTGAACGATTACATCTTAGTCAATAATTCCTCCCCATTGAAAAATCCAAGTTATGTACTGTCAGTAATATTAATGTGTAGGAATGACACAGTATTGAAAGACTGAAAGAAAAACAAATCTAGATAAGATTAATAACAAAATCACATTGTTAGAAAACAATGACACAAAAACAAAAAAAAACAAAACAACCAATTATGTTAATGAGATTCAACTATCATTTGTAAACTGCATGTTTGTAGCTCACGTAGTAGACAAACTGTGACTATCACTTAAAAATTCTGTCTGGTTACAAATTACATACAGCTCTCGAATGTAACAACAGTCCATGTTACACTTACAACTTTGCTCTCTTAGCAATGTCCGTACACTACTGGCCACCCGATCATGAACATATACATGTGCTCGCGCTCACTCATGTTCCACAATTATAATCAGTATTGAGGACTAAAAATGTAATAATTTCGATAATACTATTATATTTTTCACTTTAAAATTAGAATATTTATCCGTGAATTCTAAATTAAAGGTAAACATTTTAAAATGAATTTGTGTTCCATATCTAAAAATATGAAATTCAGAGAATATTTGACAATACAAGTATACTTGTTATGAAACAATACTTACTATTAGGTCTCTATGGGCAAAATATTTCGGTACACCCTTGCTGCTGTACTGTGCAGTATGGTGAAATCACATTAAAATTTCAGATGTGAGAGTATATTTAAAACATTAAATACAACTATTGTTGTTATCAGGAACGTGAATGTCAAATGTGGACTAGGTTAGCAGAAGAAACAATCTACGACATGATTGTATAGAGTATAGAAGTATAGAGTACCCTGTGATTATTATATTTTATAAGATTTACATGGAAAGACACTGGAATCAAGTACAATAAATTTAATTAATTATTTAATTACGTTTATATTTTAGCAAATGTTAATGAACTTACAATTACACAATATTATTATACAAGTAATAAAATAAAATATGTATATTAAGTAAATAAAAATATAACAAAATCCCAAAAAAAGTAAACATTAAAGTAAGAGAAATTATCACACTTAAAACAAGAAATTTTTGTAAGTTATATATAATACATGTACATATTTAGTATGTTTCATAACATAAAAGGTTCCAATACCCTGGAATCCAACATTTATGGTTAATGCTTTCAGTTACTTCGGTTTAAAATACATATACATATACATCTGCTAAAGGGGTTTCCTAAACGAAGTGGTGACCAGTTCGAGTAACACGCTGCTGCGGAGTGGTTATTGTGTGACTTCCACCGCAGTAACGGTTACTAAGATGCTGAGCTTCATTCCTTAAAAAAATACACAATTGTTAAATAAAGGCAGTTGAAAATAATACAACACTGAATGTTATTAAATATATATTATTAAATACATTTAATATAAGTGGACAGAATGTTAGTAATGATTTAATTTCTGTTGATTTTGTATTGAAGACAGTTTTCTGTAGGGAAATGTATGCACCAATAAAAGTAAGAATTATACAGTACAGACAACCACAAAGTCCAATTTTAAGAAATTGTGGAAGGATGGATGCTTAAAATATTTTTAAAACATGGTGGTGAGGCATGCCTATGTTTTAATTATTATACTGATGGTACCTAAAGTGATGTCTCCTTGTAATTACAGCAAGTTCTTAATCAAGATTTCAATGCTATCATTTAAGAGGGTATGTGTCCTGAGTAAATAGTCTTCTCTCTCTCTCTCTCTCTCTCTCTCTCTCTCTCTCCATTTTCCTTTAATTATAGACACTTCTGTTTTAAAACTTTGAATCTTACAAATATTCTAGTAATAAATGTCCTTTCAACAATAAAGAATAAATTCAATAAAAGTATATTTGCATAGTTATAATAAATTTATCATATATTTACAGCTGTTTGCAACATTACTGGTACAGTATCACTACGCAGTTACATGCACTATGACAGTGGTTCCCAAACTTTTTAGGTCATGGAACACTTTTCAGTAGAAAAGTTCATCACGGAGCACTAATTTTCACCTAGCACTTATATGACCATACTATTTGAGGATAGAAGGTAAACATTCAGAATTTAGAACTTTAGACATATGAAACATGCTTTATTAGTTTATTTCATTACAAACAAATATTTTCAACTCTAATTTCACTACATACATTACAAAAAAAACAAAAAAAAACCATATTAAGGCAACACATTTTAAAATGAACTAAAAGCAAGTATTGTAAATCCATAATATATCCTCATAGATCTGGTACATAAAACCATTTTTAATGTGCAAAACCAAAAACGCTACTTGGGACCATAAAATACCTATTCTAATGAGAGGGATGAGACTGAATTGATTTACATAGTTGTCTTGATTATTCATCTCTTCTTTCACAGCACTAACACTTATCTAAAAATGAACTTTTTCTTGTGAAACTTACTGTTTTTCGTTGGACGCGTTTCGGCGTACGTATCCGCCTTCTTCAGCTTTGAGTCAGACTGCCATCATTTCGTAACGGTTGTTGATTTACATAACTTAACTTAGCTATATCTGGTTGAATTTGGGACAGCTGGAGCCGAATATCTGGCTCTGCATAGAGACGAGATCTGTGTTTTGTTTTAGTACCTGCATAAGCAGAGAATCCTGATTCACATAAATAAGTGGTTGCAAAGGGCAAAAGGATGGTTTTAGCTTTATCAGACAAAACTTTAAATTCGTCTTTTAACTGACACCAGAATTCGATAGTGACTTCTTATTTGAAAAATTATCTTTTATCATAGAATCTGATGTCAAATCAATCAAGCAGTCATATTGGTGCGTTGTCAGAGAGGCTGGCTTTTTTGACACAGCAGAGAATGGGTTTACAACCCAAAAGTTTTCTTTTGTTTTTTCATGGAGTTCTTCTGGAAAATAACTGTTGAAACTATCAAGCAAACTTAGTAGGTGAACTTGAAACTCATTTAAGATATCCCCAGATATGTCTGAATCTAGTTCTTCTATAAATTCTTTTACCATTGGAAAGCTGTCAAGATTGGCATTGTTCACTGATTCTACCCAAAACTTGATTTTCTTTTTGAACCCTTGCACTTTATCGCTGGCGTCAAACACTGTTGTTGCTTTTCCTTGAAGTGAGAGGCTTAAATTATTAACTTTCTGAAAAATGTCACCTAAATATGCCAATTTTATTAGCCAGCGTTCGTCACATAACCTGTCTCCCAAAGCAAAGTCATTGTCAGTCAGGAAGGTTCTGACTTCAGCCCTCATTTCAAAGACCCGAGTCAAACTTTTGCCTCGAGAGAGCCACCTTATTTCTGTGTGAAGAAGTAAAGATCACACAACACTTTGAGTAGCCTGGTATTCTTAGGCCGTGATTTAATAAAATTAATTACTTTCACGCTTTTGTCCAGGATTCCTTTTAGGGAAGGTGGCATCTTCTTCACAGCGGGTGGAGGATGCAGTGGCTACTGCTGCACTCCTTCGCTTTTTGTTAAATTTTTGAGATAACACCAGGCGTCGTTCCAGTCATGGCCTTCGCGCCGTCTGTGCACACATCGACACAATTATCCCATGGGATGCCATTCACTGTGAAAAATTCATCTATTAATTTAAAAATTTCAGCACTAGTGGTAGTCGGTAACGATTTGCAGCGAAGCAGATCCTCTTGAAAAGACTCCAAGTACTGGTAGCGCACAAAAACTATTAAAATTGCCAATCAGCCAGTTGATTCATCCATTTGAAGTGAAAATTTAGTGAATTTTGTTCGTGAAAGTAAAGTAGCTTTCACGTCATCTGCTTAGTCCCTGATGCGTCGTGAAATAGTGTTATTTGACAAAGGAATTGTGTCTATTAATTTCGTGGTTTTCCATCCAGCACACATTCAACTATGTCTTTTGCACAAGGCTTGATAAGGTTTTCAGCGATGGTATGGGCTTTGCCAGCTTGAGCAACTCGGTAACTTACTAAGTATGATGACATCAAAGCTTTTTCGTTAATTGGTTTTGAGTGATACGGTATAATTTTATGGGCTTCTGCAAGTTCACTGCCCTTCCTTCTGAAAAAAATCAATTGGTTTGCCCTTGCATTCTGGATGGACCCCCTCAAAATGACGGCGCATTTTTGCTGGGAACATCGCACTGTTTGGCAACACTTTGCCGCAAATTATGCACTGCGGTTTGTTGTCGCTGGTTCAACGGGCCCAATGTCTAAGTAGGAATCGTGGTACTTCCTTTTTACTGTTCTTTTCCCTGTGCCACTGATCTCCGAAGAACTCGGCATTTGGTTCTTAGCTTCAGGAGGTGCTATCGCATCCACTATCGCTGAATCGTCCAAAAAACTTTCATCTTCTCCAGAAATTCTGACAGCAGCAACTGCTCCATCTTCTTCCACACTACAATCAAAAAATAATATTCGTATCAGCTGGGTAAAATATATTAATAGTAATAATAATACCGTATGGCGTATATTTCCGAATGTAAGGCGCACCCCAAATTCAAGATATAAGATAGTAAAAAAAGTATTTTTTCCGCATATAAGGCGCAACCCAAAATCAAAGATGTACGATATAAAAGCGAAAAGTTATGAGCAGATCGCAAAAATATTTAAGTATACCGTAACAAATTTAATCTTCCGTCTTCTGTTTGCTATCATATTTTTTAAACCGTCTCTACCAAGCATGCATTGTTGAAAGTACTGGTAAGTTTCTGAGAACAACAATGAGAATTATCATGTTTAATTGAAAAGAGAAATTAGTAAGAAGCTAGAAGTGAGTGAGTCTGTAGATTAAGGTTGCTTGTAATGGAGAGAAATATGGTACTAACCAAGCAAATGTCATTCCATGCGTGTTTTAAAAGAAAAGTTATCTTACACACCGAAGAATATGGAAACCGGCATGCTAGTCGTACGTTAGGTGTTGCAGAAACAAATGTTCGATGATGGAGACTTAAGCGTGATGCCTTGTTACTGACAGCGATTCAGACAGACTCCAGTGGCAAATCAAGTGACAATACAGAGATCAGTGATGAGGACGAATGACAGTGATACCTGGTGCAGTGCTATAATATTTTTGCATTGGTTACCTTTGAACTTGTTAATTTTGAGGTGACGTTGTTGTATGAATATACCGGTAGCTTGAATAGTTTAACAAAAATATCGGTTTGTGGTATCGTTGATATGTTCCTTTTCATAACCTAAAATTGTATCATTTCCATAACCTAAAATGTTATCATTTGTGTGCGAATATAAGGCGCACCCCGATTCTGAGCAGCCAATAATTGGCCTAAAGGTGGGCCTTACATTCGGAAATATACGTAATAATAATACCTAATAATAATGGTTGTGCAAATAATGAACAACATGGGAAATGTACACTAGCGCTGAAATTCAGTCGCGTTCGTTCGTAATTAACTTGGTCGGCCAATCACAAAATTTTTGCAATAAATATTGAAAAATAGCAAGAAAAAAGTAATTTATTTTTTAATTCTGTACAACTTCGTAGATGTCTTGGGAAATAATAGGCAAAACCAATAATTTTTGTTCAATAACAATTTTTTTTCAATTTCGACTATATTTGACAAGTATTAACCAATTTTCTTCGAAACCCTTTATATTAATTTAAACTCCATATGTATGACGATTCATGAGTTGTTTCATGTGTAGGAGCAGAAGGACAAAGTGACGCTAATAAGTGCTCCACAAGGTTGCGATCGTGCCACAAAACTAATAAAAATGCATCTAATATTCTAAAATAATAAAAATAAAGTATTTGAACATACCTTCTAACTTCTTCCACAGCTATTGGAGGTACTGTGATGGAAGTTTTGAGGATCTTTTTTAAGGACTCAGTCTTCAGCCACCAGTCCATTGCACGAAACTCGACGATATTAAATTGAAAATGACGCACTAAAAGCACTCGTAAATAAACAACACTGATCTGTTTCGATTCTTGACTGAATGCTGACTGAACTGCAACTGACTGGAGGGGCGAAGTAACGAGAAGTTTTAAAATGTAATAGAAACTTCACGCGTGCCATTTGTGTCTTTGTATCTGGTTTCGCCGCATGCTGTCTGTATGCTTTGTGCTTCCGGCTGCCGCCACATGGTTCCGAGCAGCTGTCAGCGGGCAAAGGTTCACAACAAAAGAAGATAACATACATCAACAAACAAACAGAAAAAATTGCCCACAAATTCAAAAAAGCAGGATACAGAATCGCTTACAAAACTACTAACAAAACAGAACACACACTATCAAAACGCATGCCCAAAGCACAAAACAAATTCGATCTACCCGGTGTATATAAGCTAAATTGTTCAAATTGCAATAAATTCTACATAGGCCAGACAGGACGTAGCTTCAAACAGAGATACATTGAACACACAAAAGCACTCCACACCACTACAGAATCTACCTTCGCAAACCACCTCATTGAAGCAAACCACACATATAAAAACATCGACAATAACATGAACATACTACACGTACACACAAAAGGCCGAAAACTAGACACTCTAGAACAATTAGAAATATACAAACACACAAAAACAAATAAAAATGACATCCTAAACGAACAGACACAATTCAAATCGCACGCATTATTCGAACACATCTCACCACACACACACAGCTTCGATCTTTCGAAACACAATCTCGTCGCCAACAACAAGACGAACAGCGCTACTTACGACAGCCTCTGATGAAGCCTTCTATAGGTGAAAGCCGGTTTAGGCTGTAAGGTAAAACTTTACGTTTTTACTTATAAAAAACTTAGTGTTCCGAGTCGTCAATATTATAGTGATATTTACAAAAGAAGATGCCGAACGGTTTATCGTCTTGCAGTAACGTCCGACTTCCATTGTTACCTACGGAAGGTCAAGTATGCACCTCAATTATTTCTACTCGATTTTTACCGACACGCGACTCATGGCCGCACAAAATTCACAATTTTAAGACCTGGTCATTTCTTTATTCTTCCAAGTGCTCCGCGGAGCACAGTTTGGAAACCGCTGCACTATGATATTGGTGTAGAATTCTTTTAGTGTGAAGAGAGTCTGCTTTAAAAAAAACATATATGCCAAATCAAAAATTAAAAACAGACAGTGTGGATACAATACAGTACCAAAGTTTTAATGAAATATAAAAAAATTATGGATAAATATCTATACACACTTAAATAGTGATTTTAGAATATGCTGTGTTATAAACGGATCTTTCTCTGCAAAATTTGTATGTGGAGTTAAGGTATAATTAACAATACAATAATTATTATTATCAAACATATTACTTTATTTATATTTACAAGCACTACATGAACAAAAACTTAAGAAAATAAAAACATTTCTCAATAAAATACATAATGAAATAAATTAGGACAATACCATGAACTAGAAACTACTTACTTATAATTATCTAACTACTTGCATGTTGAATATAAGTTATATAAGTCACATAATTACTTATAAGCTATTACTTACAGTTGATAAGCCACTGGTGTAGCACATGTTTTAGTCGCAGTATCAGCAGCTTTCAGCACTTCTTCAAAGTGCACAAGATTTCGACCATATGGTAATCTATACAACAGTTTCAGTACTTCAATGAGAGAAAATGTTATATTGTTGTTATGCTTATTCACTTTTCCTCTAGCTTCTACTTTAAATGTCGATGCAATGAAATTATAATTATAATTGAAATTATTGAATTTTAACTACACAATTATAAATTATAATTAAAAAGTTACACATAACTGCAAATAAAAGGAAATTTGTTTTATGAAGCCTTGACAATTAAAGTTTTACAAATTCTATAGGTCATATTGTGAGTAATGATACATTAAAATATAACTAAGTAAGCAGTCTATTCTTCATTATTTTGTAAGTTTTGTAACCAGTTCAATGACGCTTTGTGTTTCATGGCTCATGGGTAGCAATTTAAATTTCTACACAGTACATAAAATGATAAATAAATAAATGACAAGTTTATAAAATGGTAGTCACAAAAGCCATAAACCGCAAAATGTCAATAAGGATTTGATGGGAAGCACATGTTTTGAAATTACATTCTTTACTACCAATTTATTATTTTTTCATTAAATTTGTGTGAATGCATATTTTAAATTAGTGAAATAAAATTACATAAATATAATTTATCCTCATTGGCTCTTGTAATTTACATTTTAAGGAATTCAGAAATTACATAATTAATATAAGGAAACCGAGGAGGGAGGAGTAAAGTCATGCAACCCATCTAGAGGAGTACACCTTGATCACTGATCCTAGCCTAGCTAGGTTGGGTAATGGAGTAACAATCTGTTCCTGAAAAGTATATGTTACAAGACTACTAGTAAAAATAGTACATTTTCAAGTTCACTTAGCGATCTTGTCTTTACCTCCTCTATGGTCGCAAAATGTTGTCCTTTCGTTGTGGTTTTCATTTTTAGGGACAACAAAAGTCGCATAGGTCACATCTGGCTGTGCCATTACAATGATATTATTTTTTGCCAAAAATATGCAAATTAGAGGTGAAGTGTGATCCAGTAATAATTGTGATTGTCATGGTGCAAAATCCATGAATTGTTTGCAAACAGTTCAGGTCATTTTTTTTTTGAATTGCCTCATGCAAACTGACATACGACTTCAAGGTAATACTCTTTATTGACAGTACAGCCTGACAGTAAGAATTTTTAGAAGACTATACCACTGTAATAAAAGAAAACGTTATCTGATGTAATTAATATACAAATAACACAGAACAAAAGAAACTTATTGAACTCGTATACCTATATCTGATAACACTACACAATGAAAGTGACACACCCATTATCATTATTCGATAAGTGTAAAATAATTCAGCATCTACAAAAGGGTTAAGCAGCTGCACAACTTACTACTGAATTTAATGTCAGCAAATTTACAATCAGCAATATAAAAAACAACAAATACAGGAATTTAACTTATGTTTCAACCACAGATGAAGGACCAAGCAAGAGACAAACTCTGAAAGTGAGTTTTATTTACTTGATTCTGCTGTTTACACGTGGTTTCTTCAATAAAAAGTTGTCATACTCCATCTCCAGAGAGATTTTAAAACATTTCCATTCACAAATTTATCTGGGCCAGGAATTAAAAGCAAGTGAGGGTTGGCTAGAAAAATTTACAAAATGCCATGGTATTTGGTATCTAGCAGTATCGGGGGAGGGGCTGTCTACTGACATTTCTGCGATAGAACCACTCCAAAAAGCATTTTACAAAACATTTTCAATTAAATTTAACCAATGATCAAATTTATAATGCAGACAAAGAGACATTTGTTGGGGGTCATTACCAGAGAAAACTCTAGTTCACAGAAATAAAGACTTAGTGCCTGGTTGAAAAATGTCCAAAGAGCATGTCATGATAGTGCCTTGTGGAAATGCTAATGTGTGCAAAACATACATTAAGAAGTTAGTTATGAATGAAAAATAAAAAACCCCAAGATCATTTAACAACTGCTGTCTTCCAGTTTTGTACCTAAGTCAATGTAAAGGGTGGATGAGTGTTGAACTTTTTCCAAACTGGTTTCACATAAAATAAAATATACATAAATATAATTTATGTATTTTGTGTCTTCTGTTAAAAAACTGATTTAAAATCCCAGATTTTAGAACAAAAAGTACTTTCATTATTAGATAACTGTCCACGACATTCTGTGGCAGATGAATAGATTAGCGAGGGAAGAAAATTTGTTTCCCTTCAAACTGTATTCCATTGTTGTAACCAATGGGTCAAAACATGATGCAACCCATTAAATTTAAATATCATAAAGCTCTGCTACAAAAACCTTAGGCCTTCTAGAATTTACCAAGATAAATTGAAAAGAGATACACGAACAGAGCAATTTCAAAATGTGTATAGTTTGGTTAAAAATAATATAAATCCAGGTGTTGAATTTTCATAAACAAGATGTTATAGAATAGGTTGGTCCGATTATGAGTTTGAAATCAAATCAGATTCTGAAATTATAAATATGATGCGACATAATCAGAAGCCGATGATGATATAGAACACAAAGATAAAGTACAACATGAAGTGACAGTTTTAATATGTGTATAGAATGGGATAAGCAGAATGACATACCATTTTATTGCTAATGCAGAAATGTGAACAAGCTTTAGAGAATAGTTTACTTTCCAAGAAACAAAAACAAAACAAAAAATCAGTGATTGTTTTACAAAGAAATAAAAAAATCTTTTTTGTATATTTTATTTTGCAAAACGATTTTTATGGTGTCTATACGAAAGTGATATTTTTGTATGAAAATTAAGTTATGTAATAAATTATGCAATTTTATTAAATAAGAATCCTCAACAATACAGGTGCATACAAACTAAATTTTTACTAAAATAAATCTGTGTATTATTTTTTAAGTTTTACATTACAGTACACCAATTTTTTTCTATGAGTCACTTCATTTATCTACAGAATTAAATTGAAAATGCCATTAGAATCTGATTACTTTTTTCTTAAACACTAGTGAATGTTGCCTCTTGTGGAAAAATTTGCTAGTATGAATTTTCCATTAATCTGAACAGGCATAGTTTTTATTAGTTCAGAGTTGTGAGATGTATATAAATAATATGAGAATTAATTAAAGCAAGGTGATGTATTAGTCCCAATGTTGTTTACTACAACACTTAAATATTACCCTTAGAAATTTGTCAGTCAACAATTCCAATCTCTTAAGAAATAAATACACAACAAATAAGTGCATATCAATATCATATTAAGTAAATTGCAACTGACAAAGACGTTTTTATGGAGGTAACAATAAAATTAAAGAAATTGAGTTTAATAACAATCACTAATAAAGGAAAAATGCTCATAAACCAGGAGGTAGATCAAAATATCAGTATAGAAGACAACCTTATTCAAATGGTATATGTCATTTATCTGGGAGTTTTATCACAAACAGATCAGATGCCAAGAACATAAAGGGATTACCCTGGCCAACAATGCATACTTTGTTGGCCATTTTATATAATGCACATATATATATAAGAAAATTAGTTCAGGCTTCAGAATTGTAGCATTACAAAGATGGTGCTAGGCCTGATATATCATCAGGACTGAGGGCTGCAGAAACCTCAAAACCATATTACAAAGTACGTGTCAACCAGACTGGGAGAAGGCAGACTCAGGAAAAGTTGGGAAGATGATGGTGTTGTGCAAAATGCAAAGGCTATCAGAATAAGGACTTAGAGAAGCATGGAGATGCTAGAATGTATTAGGTGGGAGAAGGTCAGAGACTGATTTGAGCCACAGGGCTACAAAAGGAGTCAATGTCAAAATGTAAATAACTTTTTGTTTGTTAGATAAGCATTTAACAAGATGCTATGAAATGTGTTGTACTCACACAAACACATACATGTGTGTGTCTTAAGTCTGGTTGAGTTTTGTTGTTTTTTCACAGCTTTTTGCCACATCCAGCTTTGCAGTCTTTAAACTGATTCTTCCTTGATGTACTTGGGTGGAATGATTTTTTCCATTGTTGGTCTTATAGTGCAGTGGGGATTGTAAGACATGAGGCCAACCTCATGCTTGTTAAGTAGTTAACCTGTCTGCTGCTGGCTGCTGGTGATTCATTGGTATTGTAAGAGTTGTGACGGTACAAATCAGGGTCACAAGTAAAAAAGGGGTTCAGAGTTTTTAATCTTGTCAAAATTGGGAAATAAAATCATTTATGGAGAACAGCATGAAAATCTGATGTAAGAAATTTGGGTGTGGTTTGTAAACAAGTGAGTCGACTGCTATTTTTAACTGTGTCTAGCCAAAGTGGAGCCGATCTAACCCTATAGGGGTACCAATATTGTAATTATCGACTCACAAAAACGTCATGGGCCAAACCTTTGTTTATCTAACATTGGAATGCGGGTTGGGCATCACCAAGCCTTGGAAATTGCCAGCGTGGAATGTCTAGCATGGAGGGAGTATCACGTGACACACGAATATATATTTGACGCAGCCAGTGGCAATCGGCCTGTTTCGACCAACATCTTATCCCGCCCGGGTGTATTTAATCTAAGTCCGCGGACAAACCTTATTTTTGGACTCTAAACAGGAAAAAATGTAATTAAACTAAAGCAAATTCAATATCAACAAGTGTTGACAGTGAGTGACAAATAAATTAAACACTTAAAAGCAATTTCGGACAGTTTTAGCGAGTGTAGGAGGAAAGTGCGTACGAGGAAGGATGTGTCACGAGGAGTAACGAAAATCAGCTAAGTACAGTGCAATTAGATCAGCCAGATAACCACTGATGAGCATATTATTACAAAATTGGTTTTCAAAAATGAGATCTCGAATATAAAAACAAAAAATATAAAAAGGGGGGAGGAGATAGAGAGAGAGAGAGAGAGAGAGAGAGAGAGAGAGAGAGAGAGAGAGAGAGAGAGAGAGAGAGAGAGAGAGAGAGAGAGAGAGAGAGAGAGAGAGAGAGAGAGAGAGAGAGAGAGACTGAATGGAGTACTGGTTAGTCTATAATCATATCGTTTTAAATTGATACAATAGAAATTAAGTTTGTGTAGTAAAATCATCTGTTTTATCACCCATAAATGGGGGTAACATTGGCCTTTATAACAAAGAAATGAGAATAAAAAATGTCTATTTCATAATGACCACGTGTTAGTGTAAATTATTAAGTCGCTACCTCAGTCTGTTTGCGCCATTCAACACTCACTTAATGAATTCTGGAGTTTCTGGATACCGGGAATCAAAAAAAGGTAGGTGAGATGACAAGGTAGGTGGTAGTTTGTAAGGTTACAGAGTGAAGCACTGGCTCTGAGATTGGAGAGTCACAGCCCATAATTTCATTTGTTGAGAATGTCTGATTTTTAAATTTCAATGACCTTCTTAACGATGCATTTCTGCAATAATTCTGTGGTGGCCAGTAATCTTGTTGTATTGAAACTGATGTAACATCCATGCAGTTGTAAGCTGGGCTACTATACAAATTTTTTGCCCTTTGCCCTCTGCAAGCCTGTGTTCTGTGACATGCTGGCTGATGTTGGTGTTGCAGTCGGCATAAGGTACCTTGTACACCCCTCACTATTCAAGTGGTTCCTA
The DNA here is from genome assembly GCA_034769895.1 of Magicicada septendecula. NCBI lineage: Eukaryota > Metazoa > Arthropoda > Insecta > Hemiptera > Cicadidae > Magicicada > Magicicada septendecula. The sequence goes on from CM068369.1 coordinate 155,221,618, forward strand.
ACAGTGCTCAATGATTTAATGTGGTCTGTAGACTGTCCTGATGTTGTGAGCCAGACTGAGGACCTCATCTCCTGCTTATCAATATTAGTCTACCTCTATGGAAAAATCATGGTTAGAACTCTCCCATGAAGAAATCTTGGTCAATAACACCTTCAAGGAAACTTCCTGGCTATGTCTCTGAAATTGAAAAATATCATACACTCTGAACAATATTACAGGCTGCAACTCCATCCAGTCTGGAAGCAGGTACTTCATGCTGACAACCTCAGTTGGACATGAGTGGCAGGCAAATTGACTGCCTAACGAAACGAGATTGGACACAAACCAATAGAAATCCATGTGTCAACCCTGTCCTATAAATAGCTCTATTCTATCATCCCAATGGGCAGAAGCTCTTAAATCAAGACCTTAACAGAATATATAGTTTGGAATAAATTAGCTATACGGAAAACAGGAATGAAAGAGTGGCCCCAAACAAATTAAAATTGGCTAAACTTCTCTAGTAGTAGTAGTGTGAGTCCTAAATTAGGCTGTAAGTTAAATGGGATATATATTTCTGGTAGGCAAAGATTAAAAACTGACATAGATCTAGAATGTAACAAGCATTGTTTTTAATCCACAAAACTTGATGGTAGTCTTATTGAACACCATCATGTCAACCAGCATTACTGTTGAAACGTATTCTTTTACTGTTTTTTTTCTATACATACTTTTATGATAAATTAAATAATGTTCAATACTGGAAAAATGACTTGTACACAAAACATGTGAAAACACATCTGCTTGAGTCTGCTGTCAAAGCGTGCGCGCGCGCACACACACAATATGATACTTGGATTTCGTTGTCCATGACGTGTCCGTTATTTAACTAAATATAATTATTTCACTACAGACTCGGAACACAAAACTTTTTATGGGTAAAAACGTAAAAGTTTTACCTTATAACCTGAACTGTTTTTCGCTTTTAAAAAGCTTCTTCAGAGGTTGCCACTGGTAGCACTGTCTGTCTTGTTGTTGGCGACAGAATCGATTTTTGAAAGATGGATGTTGTGTGTATGGGGTGTGATATGTTCGAATAATGCGTGTGATTTGAATTGTGTCTGTTCGTTTAAGATGTCGTTTTTATTTGTTTTCGTGTGTTTGTATATTTCCAATTGTTCTAGAGTGTCTAGTTTTTGGCCTTTTGTGTGTACATGTAGAATGTTCATGTTATTGTTGATGTTCGAAAGATCGATGCTGTGTGTGTGGGGTGTGATATGTTCAAATAATGCGTGTGTTCCGAGTCGGTAGTGAAATAATTATATTTACAATATGATAATATGTTTTATTATATTACGTTATGAGATATATCATAAGATAATGTTACAATGTTAATATACGGTATTAATAAGCAAGGAAAAAGAAGAAAAATATTAAATGACTTATACAACAATTTAAAAGTGCACATTTCTTTTGTTTTATCTCTCACAAAGGCTTAGGCTTCAGACCATTTTGCTCTCTTCATACTAAGGTGATTTAAGATAAGCGATATACGATAGGCGACATGCACAGACAGATACTTGAAATCTAAAGGGAGGCGATAAAAAAGGTTCACAGCCGCGCGATTGCACAACATATCGCAAGTGACATATCTCTCGAAGTACCACTTGCCGGTCTCTTCAGCGATTAGTATCGTACGATATTTCGAGCTGTGAACATGATGGGAAGAAGAGAAGACAATTCTGTAATTCCTTTCATTAATTTAGTGAAAGCTCATGAGTGCATCTGGAACTATTCCATTGCCGCATACAGCAAGACAGATGTGACGAGTGCCGCATGGAGGGAAATTGCATCAGAAATAAAATACACAGGTAAATGCATTGTTTATTTATTTATTTATTATGTAAGACAAGTAGTAATCAAATTGTTATTTTATTAACTCATAATGTAAGTATTTCTAAACTCTGACACACGAAATAAGTAATTCAATTTATTTCAATATTAATTTCAAGTATATACAGGTATATAAAGAATTTGTTGTACTAAATGGCTGGGTCTTGTAAACCGACACATCTCCATTGTGTAGGGATTGCACCAGTTGGTTTCAGAAAGTATTCACCTAGTTTATTTCGTAAGCGGTTTGCTGCGTTCAAATTGTTGTTTTCACTGAACGTACTGTTATCTGATAATGCTGGTACCACAGAACACTTATTAAATTGTTGTGGAACATAAGTTGTCCTTCTCGTCTGCGTATAAAATTATGAAGCATGCATGCTGTCTTAATAGTCTGCACAGCATTACTTCTGTTGGTATAAATTGGTCGGTCAAATAGACGAAATTTTGACGTTAGTATTCCAAAACTGCATTCCACACTTTTTCTGCCTCTTGAAAGTCGAAAATTGAATATTCTTCTGGCATCATTTAATACTCTTTTTGGAAAGGGCCGCATTATATTATGCTGGAGAGGGAATGCTTCATCTGCCACAAAGTAGAACGGAAAAGGATTGTCATTTGCCTCGCCTGGCAAGTGAGTTGCTTCTGGTATTTTCAATTTATTATCCTGCAATAATCTGCCGATTGTTGATTTGCGAAACACAGAACCATCACTATTCCGTCCACAGTCTCCAACACCTATTGCGGTGAACATTCCATCTGCGTCAGACAAAGCCATTACAACTATTGAAAAGAACCCTTTATAATTATAATCTGTGGACCCTGTATTAGGGGAACACTGAATGCGGAAATGTTTGCCGTCAAGAGAACCAATACAGTTAGGTAAATTCCATAACTCATAATAACGTTTTGATATTTGCTTCCAACTTTCCTCCGTTGGTTGTGGCATATACAGCGGTTGTAAGTGGGACCATATAGCAGCACAAGTCGAATGAACAATGTAACTGATAGTTGATTTACCTCTATAAAATTGCAAGGAAAGATCTTGAAAACTGCTTCCAGTAACTAGATACCTGAAACAACAACAATTTTGTGTCTGTGTTGTCAACAATTTTGACCCAACCATAAAAACAAAATAAGAACTATAAAAAATAATACATTAAATAAATTGAGGGTTTTAAATCATAAATAGTTGTGTAATACATACGTTTTCATTTTAATAAACAACATTTTTAAATAAATCCTATTGATGTCTACTTTTTTTAATTTTGTTTCAGAAAAGAACTGTCGAGAGCGATGGAAGAACATCAGAACAGCATATGTGCGATCGCTGAAACCACCAAAGTCTGGGGCTAGCCAGAATTCGAAGAAAAGTTATTATTTGACTGAGCATTTAGCTTTTCTGCAACCATATTTGAAAGGAGGAGATACGTCTGGCAATCTTCACGTTGAAGATACTGCAGCAGAGGAGTCCAATACTAATCAAAATGACGGAAGTGAGACATTTGTTGAAGAGGAAATGCCTGATGAAGCTTCTTCCGTGCACTTAAACGAAAAACCCGCTCATAAAAGCTCAAGTAAAACACATAAAAAACGAAAGGGAAAAGACCAAGTCGACGTTGCTTTTATAGAATGGATGAAAATGAAAAAATCTGTTAATAAAACTGACCAAGATGCTGAACAGCATTTCCTTCTTTCTCTTTTACCTGATCTGAAAAACCTTAGCTTGCATCGTAAGAGTACTTTCAAAATAGAAACAATGTCTCTCTTACATAAGTTGTTAGAGGAGGACGAACGGGAGAATGTGGAATCCAGTATTTCAGTTGCTTCCAGCCCTTCCGTATGGAGTTCGTCATCCCATCATGACACCTTACAAACTCAGTCTCACATGAGCAATATTGCAACGACTTCGGCATTCAATTCGATTACCCCACTGCCGCAAGAAAGTGGAACTGATTGGTACAATTTGTAAAAAATTATAAAAATAAAACTGCTAAATTTTATTAATACTGCTGTTTATATTCATATCTACTTACCTTATAGTAATCAGAAGTTTTTCATCTGGAGAAATAGCCTTCCTGAAGTGTGTATCTTTTTTTTCAAGGGTTCGTGACACTAGGCTTTTCAGAAAATGAAAGTTTTCAGGATTCATTCGATAAAACTCCCTGAATTTTGATTCATGTTGACACAGCTCTTGAGAAACTACAGCCGAGCTATGGTGCACATTGGTAAGATTGTAGGGATGTACCCAGTATTTCCTTTTTCTTCTCATCCTACGCCTGAACCAATAAGCCACTACAACGTCTTCCTCACTTGAGCTCATATTTGTAACTGAAGTAGTGAGAGTTGTGTTCCCACCAAATTTTTATCGCCCAAGTCGCGCCGATTTATCACCCACTGTCATGAACCTTCCTAGCAATATATCGTCGCAATATATTCCTTACTACATATCGCTTATCTAATATCGCCTTAGTATGAACGGCGCCTTAGAGAGATCACCACTACCTGAATTTTCACTTTTGATGTCTCTCCCTATTTGATGCAATCTATCTTAATTTTGAAGTGTCACTGTAAATTGTTTGACTGACATGCTACTTTGTGTCCCTTATAACAACTTATATATTAACACATACACTCATTTATATGCAGGCTTCTAGAGGAACCATAGAATGTGGTTCTCTATAAAAAGTGCTCATGCTAATTGCTAAGCAGAAAACAACTTGAACCCCAAGGAAGTCAATAGTGTTGTAGGGAAACGTGACATACTAAGAGTCTCAAAATCCTAAGTAATGGATATAAGATACTTACTGACTGTTAGTAAAAAAATTCTCTAAAGTATGATAAGCATTACATCATTTCAGCCTTCAAATAAAAAAATTACTATGACTCTGTAGAGGGAAAATGGAAATGGATAGTTTGAAAGGAAAAATGTACTACATAATTGTTATTTATGAATGTTTATTTATAATGTGTAGGACAAAGCTTACTTTGACTGCTGCTTACGCACTTGATCTAATTTGTACGTAAGGTATGGGCGTATACTCTTAACTGGCTGTACCGGGTACGCTAGTGGGTTTTGTTCCAGGGCCATTTCAGCATTCATTACCACATCTTTATCACACGATATACAGTAGATCTCCCTGGAATATGAAAAGTAAAAATTAAATAAGTGGTATCTAACACACACACACACACACACACACACACACACACACACACACACACACACTGAATTTAACAATTAAAACATATTTTTAATTTAGTTCTAATTATGTAAGACACTCGTAAAGACATCATGAAATACTTAAAACACCTTCGTAACATTATATTATGTGTGTGTGCATGTGCTGTAACGGTACAGAATTAAGGGGTTTTCAGTTATCCAATTGTCAATGGTAAAAAAGGGAGTTACCCACGCGGAGCCTCAGTTTTAACAATCAGCATTCACTTGTGGAACACCTGGTTGTCGGTTTGTCCAGTGAGACCGGCAACATGCGACAATTCCTGGTGTTGTGGAATGTGAAAGTGTGCGCGTTTGCCTGCCCGCACATAGTAATTCTCACGAACTTTTGGGGCGAGCCGGAGAGTGTAAGTTATGTTAATACACTCGCGCTAAAGGAGATATCACGTGACGCCCACTCAGCCTATCAGGAGCAAGTAGCCGCTCAAGGAGGACGGCCATCTTGGAAATGTCGAATTCGGCGTCAGTCGGCTAACAACATCTAACCCGCGCAGTTGCGTTGGCGTGCGGGTCAACTAAAGTACAACAATGTAGACCGACCGGCAGCATAGGGAAATAATTAAACTTTAACAGTTCAGCAGTGGTAAAATTAATAGTGAGGATGTAATTTGGACGAAAAAGGTGAAATACAATGTAATAAGTGCAACACGTGGTCGGCAGGGACACCACCAGCAGAGTAACAGTATGATATAAACTAATAATTATGAAATTTTAATAAAAGCGCTAAATCTAGATTAAAGGGGGAGAAGGCATGAAAGTGTGTGTGTGAGAAAATGCTGGGTTGCCTTTCTGTAGTTTAATTAATTATTTACGTTAAGTATAATAAAAAGAATGCTAAATTTTGTGTGTCTTTGGTAAATGGGGTGTAGGCCTCAATATTAAAATCTGTCGGATTCGAACTCTGAGTATTATACAAAAAGGAAGTTATATCATTATTTTATGCATAAAAAGAGAATATTAAACAACATGTTCAATAAAAGTTGAGTTAGTAAATGAGAGTAATCATTACACCATAAAACCCTAAATCACTTATAGGTCACGAGTTCACGTGAAGACCCTGGAACCCAAGACGAGGTAAGAAATGTAGAAATGTGTCTTTTATTTAAATATTATTTTGTTACAATCAAATTGTAGCTTCTCAATGGCGCGCCGAAACAGGGACAGTTTTTACAAATTTAATACAAATTTTGTACAGACCACATTTACTCGTGAATATAAGGTGATTTAGAGGTTAAACTGTATTACGCATAAATAACGTACATAAAATGATGTTAGGTTAAGTGAGTGGTAAAATAATATTAAGTATGAGTTTTTATTAGTGTACGAAAATTTCATAAAATATGGAGAATAAAATAAATGAAACTGACGTAATTGTCAGCGACAAAGCCGAAAACAAATCGATGTTTGAAAGCAAAGAAAGTATGTCAACTGAGTCGGCTAATAGAAGCGACTCAGGAATTCAAATAAATGAAATGATAACGAGTGAAAGTAATTTTGACGAATCAAAAATAATGAATGAACTTGAAATTCATTCAACACCTATTTCTGTTAATCAAAATAAAAAAGCGGATGACAGTAGTATGTTAAAAGATTTGTATAGTATAATATGTAGTATGAGAGAAAGTGCAGAAAAGCAACACAGTGAAGTAAATAGTAAGTTTGACAAAGAAAATAATAAATTTGATAAATTAAGCAGTGAGATCCATGAACAAAAGAACGAAATTAAAGGAATAAAGAGTAGTTTCAATGTACAGAATAACAAATTTGATGAGTTAAAAACTGAGATACATGAACAAAAAATAAAATGTGAAAGTAATTTCAATGAATTAAAAGAGCAAAATAGAGACTTAAAAAACAATATTAATGAAATCAATAAGCGCTTTGAAAATACTAATGAAGAGTTTGCCAGTAAATTTAACGAATTAAATACCAAGTTAGATAGTTCCATAAAGAATATATATATTAAAATTAATGAAATAGATGATAGAATGACAGAAAAAATTGACAAACAAATATATGATATAAAAGAGAATGTTGAAATTCAAAAAAATGAATATAAAACTAATACAATAAGTCAGATCGAAGAGATAAATAAAAATATTAAAAAATGTGAAGTAGATACTGATAGTAAACTTAGCGAAATAAGTGCTAGTTGTGAAACAGAAATACAATTATTGCATGATACTGTTAAGACCATAAACCAAAAATGTATCCAATCTGAATGTACTAATGATAGGAAATTCAATCTAGTTGAACAGAATATAAACAGTGTTAAAGACAAATTGCACGTGGCCATAAGCCAAAAGATGAATAATATTACTGAGAGAATATTAGTAACGCAAGATGTCAACAATGACATAGCACTAGAATCATTTAGTCACGATAGTAGGGGGGTACACCCTATGCAGTTTCTAAATCGGGTGAGGGAGTTTAACAAGTTTAACCATAATAATTGGGAAGTACCATTATTAAAAATAATTAAATGTTTCCAAGGGAGTTCCTCGATATGGGCGGAGGCACATAGAACAGAATGGGAAAATTATGAGACTTTTGAAAGGGCATTCCGAGAAAAATACTGGTCGGAAGATCAAGAAGTTTTAAAAGTTGAATTATGGGCCCGGGCAATTTTGGGGGTCATAATAATAATGTCACCATATATGTTACAAGACTATATAATGAGGCTAAATACCTCGAACGTCCACTACCTTTTAGATCATTTGTGAGACACATCAGCAAACATTTACCCCGGGAGGTACAGATATCGATGATGACATGGGAGATAGCTGAGAATAATGAACTCAAAAAATATTAGATATTTTTCAAAGCATCAGAGATAGGGAGATAGGAAGGCGTCCGAATCCGCCGGTAACATTCAATAATGGGAATAATAACCAAACAAGGGGGTATCATACAGCATACAGGGGCGCGAGGGTAGATAGTAGTAATCGTAGGGGCGAGTCCGGATTGTGAGTACGAAAATTTTGCTACCCGAACAGTATGTTACAGATGCAACAAGGTGAGAGGTTGCCAAAGGAGCAACGTGGCCTCCACCCATCACAGTCAGCAGCAACAGCAACGAGGCGGAGGTAGCAGTACAGGAGACGGAGATGCGATGAGAGGTAGAGGAGGATATTCATCGAGCAGCGCAGCAGTACCACAGGGAAACTAGCGGGGACAGTGGATGATGGTACCCAACCATTGTCAGCAGGCAGCAGTGGGGTCCAAAAAGAATACAACTACCAGAGCAATATCATCATCACAGACATGTCCAAGGAATTGATGGAGGAAGACGACACAGAGGCAGTAAGACAGGAGTCGGGGGTTAACAGAAATAAAGATCCACATAGAAGGTAAGGAAGTTAAGACTTTAGTAGACACGGGGAGTGAGGTCTCTGTAATTTCAGAGCATATATTAGATGAAATAAGGGAAAACAAACACATTCCTTCTTTGCCAGTTGCGGGGGTTAGCATTGTAGGTGTTACTGGGGTTAGAAATAAACGAGTAACCAAACAAGTACAACTAAACATGGTAATAAACGGCGGAACATATGAAAACTCATTTTTGGTGGTACGCGGTTTAAATTTAGAAGTCATACTAGGTAACGATTTTTTAATCAGGCATAGCACGGTAATTGATTTTAAGAAGCTGATAGTAGAATTAAGTCATGAGAGTCAACCAATCAGGGTCAGTTTTGAGCGGGTTTCAGACATGGTGAGAGTATCGGGACTAAGGGTGATACAGAATAGGGTTAGTGATAAAAGAATGGAAGTTAGAGTGAATGCATGTAGAGAGAGAAAGAATGATGAACGGGAAGAGCAAATTTGGGAAGTAAGGGCACACAAGTTTTGTAGTGAGGGTGGCGTGGTAAGGAGTCCCCAACGTAGAGCGTTGTGACGGGTCGTAGAGAGTTTTAAAGAGGTGTTTGCAGAGTTACCTGGAAGAGCCAGGAACTACGAGTGTGAGTTAAAGGTAAGGGAACACGCACCCTATGTACAAAGAAGTTATCCGGTGCCATTTTCCAAACGAAAGGCCGTTCAAGAAGAGTTAGATAAAATGTTAGAGGGGGGTATCATAGAGAGATCGGTATCACCTTATTCAAACCCGTTAGTAGTGGTAATTAAAAAAGACGGTAGAGTGAGACTGTGTTTAGATGCCCGTCGTATCAATCAGATAATAATTCCTGACCGGGAGTCGCCGGAAGCGATCGATGAGATATTTCAAAAGTTTAGCGGCGTAAAGTACATGACCTTATTAGATCTAACCGCAGGATATTGGCAAGTCCTGTTAGCAGTAAAAAGTCGTAAATATACAGCATTTTTATTTAATGGAAAGAACTACCAATTTAAGCGATTACCGTTTGGACTGAACACCAGCGTAGCCAGTTTTATAAAATGTTTAGATGAGATTCTACAACCCCAAAACTTAGATTTGTTGACAATTTATGTAGATGACATACTGACAGCCTCACGCACGTTCACAGAACACCTGGAGCATTTAGAATATGTGTTAGACAAATTGCAGAAAGGGGGGTTGACTGTCAACTGGGAAAAATCTAAATTTTTAAGGAAGAAATACATTTTTTAGGTTTCATAATAACACCAGAAGGGATAAAAGCCAACCCAGAGAAGGTAGAGTCTATTTTAAAATTCCCCGAACCTAGAAATATTAAGCAATTGCAAAGTTTTTTAGGGTTGTGCAATTTTTATAGAAAGTTTCAGAAAAACTATGCTCATATAACTTCAAAATTGAGTGAGGTGTTACAAAAGAATAAGCAGTGGAGATGGGGAAAAAAGAACGAGATGCACTTAATGAGATAAAGGACCATTTTGTTAACATGATTATGATGAATCACCCTAACTTTGAACGCACATTTTACTTACAGACAGACGCCAGCAATATTGCTCTACGTGCTGAGTTGTACCAGGAGGACAACGCAAAGGAACACCACACCATTGCGTTCGCCAGCCGTACATTGCTAGCTGCCGAAAGGAATTATACAACAACCGACAAGGAATTGCTAAGTATTGTCTTTGCCGTGAAGAAATTTCGATGTATCTGTTGGGAAATTCTACCATCATCAGGACTGACCACAAGGCATTATCCTTCCTAAACACCTGCAAATTAACACACAGCAGACTAACCAGGTGGGTGTTAGCTTTACAAGAGTATAGTTTTTCTTGGGAACACATAAGAGGAGTGGAAAACAAAGTACCAGATACACTTTCACGGGTGGACTTTGAGGGTAATAAAACAGGGATAGATTTAAAAGAAATAGAGATATATAGGCTAAGTAGAGAAGATAAGCTTTTTGGGGAGGAATTGAAAGATATTAATAGTATGCAGAGAACGGATATGAAATTAAATAATCACCAGTTTAGAGTCCGATTTAGATGAGTGTGTGTATAGCCAATATTTTCAGATCTATCAAGGGAGTCTGTTTAAGAAAGTAGAGGGGGGAGAGCGTGATTGGAGGTTAGCTATACTGGAAGGTTTGGTCAATAAGATAATATGGGACTGTCATATTAGGTATGGATATTTCGGTACTAGGAAGTGTGTAAATGTACTAAAAGAATCATGTTTATTTAAAAATATGGAATGGATAGTTAGAACTTTACTCCGGGGGTGCGATTTATGTCAGAAGTCAAAAGTAGTTAATTACCGATTAGAGGGAGAAATGAAATGCATTAGAGTCGAGAAACCCTTGGATTTAGTCGTGGTGGATTTGTTTGGCCCTCTACCAAATGGAAGGGGAGGTGTAACATACATTTTTGTGGTACTAGATACATTCACGAAATTTGTAAGACTGTATAGTGTAAAAAGGGCAACTGGTAAAGTACTAAGCGAAAAGATAACGAAGGACTACATGATTAAAACCGGTAAACCTAAGATAATACTATCTGATCATGGGCCCCAATTTATTAGTGGAATATGGCACAAACTTTGGGTTGGGAAGGCATTATACCCAAACACACGGCAGTATACCATCCTCAGTCGAACCAGGCCGAAAGAGTCATGCGAGAATTAGGGAGGATTTTTCGGGCCTATTGCCATGCCAAACACAGCGAATGGCCAGCGTATGTGGGTAGAATTGAAGAATGGTTAAATTGTACCACCCATGAATCAACTGGGTTCACACCATACGAGTTGGTCAAGGGAAACGCCCACCTAGGATTCTGGAACACCTGTTCAATTATCCACCGGAGAGCAACACCCGAGGTCTGGAAGTAAAACTTAAACTCGCCAATGAAAACCTGTTAACTAAGGGAGGAAGAAGAAAACGGCGGCATGATGCTAAAGGCAAGTGGACAAAATATGAGGTGGGTCAGTTGGTACTAGTGAGAAGACATGATTTATCGAGTGCCCAGGATAAAGAGATAAAGAAATTTTTGTTGTTGTATGAAGGACCATATGAAGTGATAGAGGTAAAGATGGACAACGCAGCCCTGATTTGTAGAGTACTCAAGACCTATTGTTTTTGGTGAAGATCGGTTAAGAGGAAGGGGTAGTTTACCTGCAACGTTTTTTTATCAAGCGTATTTTCTATGGCAAACGATAACAGCCGCAAATTCAAACAGAATCAAATAATTTTTTGCATACGTCCCGGAATTGTAGAGGACTCTAGGAATTTTGATATTGGTGAAGATCGGTTAAGGGGAAGGGGTAGTTTACCTGCAACCTTTTACGTTTTAACAAGAGTAAAGTACTTGAAAATTCATTTAAACTTTTTCAAACAATGGTAATTGTTAAAAATAAAATAATTTTGTTGCCAGGCAATAAAATTATAGTTTTTTCATTTATGTATTTTTTCTCAGTTATGTACTGTTTATGTTTCCATTTTATTATTATGACTACCGCAATGAAAAGGCAGGGAACACACACACACACACACACATACACACACACATACACACACACACACACACACACACACACACACACACACACACACACAATTCGCGTTATTTCTGGCCTCATTCATGTTTATTTTCTTACATTTGCACGGTTTTTAAATGGAAAGTGCCGAACCCATACCAACATAACGCATGCAAGCCGAAAAAATGGACATCAATTTGCTTCCTGTGGATCGCTGGGCAGTGTAACTGCACGTGTTTACAGAGGAACGATTCATAGACAGACTTTTCGTCTTTAGGGAATGAACCCTCTGCAAGATGCTGAGGGTCCATGAGTGACTTCGGAGCGCTCCTTCTTTTCCGCGTGTTTGTTCTGTGAAACGTACACTGTAGATTCACAGCTTTATTCTAAGCAATGCTCAATAGGAAATGTTGAAAATTTTTGTCCACGGTGTACCCTCATCACACTAAACCTGCTCTGATGTTTTAATTACGGACATCATAATATTAAAACTTTGGAAACTTGAGCACTACTTAATGGAGATCAATCATTAACTTATACAAGCCATTAATTTTATGCATATTTTTTATATATATGTGTACAACGTTATCGGCAACAAAGTAGTTTTTGTTAAAATTCCTTCCCGGGATATTTGGCCATAGTCCAATGTTTTCTACAAAACCAGACGTTTCGGCAATGCCATCGACTTCCATCATCAGTGAAAATCGACTGTGATAACGTGAGGTGGTATATGTTAGTGACCACAGTACTGTGGTTAAGGCTGAAGCAGTAAGTAGAAAGAAGTAGTTTCTATGGTAATATTTCATTTCGAAAATGATTTTAAGTATAAATCTTAGAATATGGAAGTCATGTATGGTTCTCCATACCGATATTTTACTTCCATATTCCTTAAGTAATGGAAGTATGGTGATGGCAAAAAAAATCGTGTTCGAGATTATTGCAGATTCTGATTCTACTACACTCAAAACATGAAAAAAAGTCGTTTTCCGAAAAGTGTCTGTGTGTCTATCTGTCTGTGTGTAGATTTTTTTCTATGGCAAACGATAACTGCCGCAAATTCAAACAGAATCAAATAATTTTTTGCATACAGACCTGATTTGTAGAGTACTCATGACCTATTGTTTTTGGTGAAGATCGGTTGAGGGAAAGGGGTAGTTTACCTGCAACGGTTTTTTTTTATCAAGGGAAATTTTTTTTTTTTGGCAAACGATAACAGCCACAAATTCAAACAGAATCAAATAATGTTTCGTACACAGCCCTGAATTGTAGAGTTCTCAAGACCTACTGTTTTTGGTGAAGATCGGTTAAGGGAAAGGGGTAGTTTACCTGTAACATTTTATGTTTTAACAAGGGTATTTCCTATGGCAAACGATAACAGCTGCAAATTCAAACAGAATCAAAAGATTATTTGCATACAGCCCTAAATTGTAGAGTTCTCAAGACCTATTGTTTTTGGTGAAGATCGGTTGAGGGAAAGGGGTAGTTTACCAGCAACGTTTTTTTAACAAGGGTATTTTCTATGGCAAACGATAACAGCCGCAAATTCAAACAGAATCAAATAATTTTTTGCATACGTCCCTGAATTGTAGAGGTATCAAGGACTTTCGATTTTGGTGAAGATCGGTTAAGGGGAAGGGGTAGTTTACCTGCAACCTTTTACGTTTTAACAAGAGTAAAGTACTTGAAAATTTATTTAAACTTTTTCAAACAATGGTAATTGTTAAAAATAAAATAATTTTGTTGCCAGGCAATAAAATTATAATTTTTCCATTTTAATGTAATATAATATTTTTCATTTAATACAGCAATAAAAAGGCAGGTAAGACACACACACACACACACACACACACACACACAATTCACGTTATTTCTGGCCTCACTCATGTTTATTTTCTTACGTTTGCACGCTTTTTAAATGGAAAGTGCCGAAACCCACACCAACATAACGCGTGCAAGCCGAAAAAATGGACATCAATTTGCTTACTGGCGAAGCTAGTAGTTAATGAATGGGTAGGCAAAAATCTTATCTTAAATTTTTTTAAGGAATCACTAAAAGGACGGTGGTTCAACCGGACGCTGAGGTAGAGTTTGCTGTAACCGAATGGTTCCACAAACAGCCGTAAGAATTTTACTAGCAGGGAATCTACAGGTTAGCGCAACAGTGGAACTCATGTCATAATGTTATTGGAGACTTCTTTTAAAATCGTTGAATAAAAAATGCTTTACAGCTCTATACGTGTTTCTATTGAACAATCCTTGTATTAGTCATACACAGTAATACAACTGATTGAACTTCAAATTTTTAAACTTGATTAGTTTCTATATATATATGTTTAATGTTACAAATAATTCAAATAACAATCTTGATCATCTGTTAGTTCAGCGGAATAACAGTGACACTTTTAATAACCGCATAAAATAAACACTTAGAAACAACACAGGCGCTTTAACTTAACTGTTTGGACCACAGAAGTGAGGCATGCCTCAACGCTCTATGTGTACAGCGCGGGACAATCCCCCCTCCCTACACTTCCCTATCACACCACTACATTGCTTACATACGATGTATACAAAAAACGCTGAGGCAAGTTCAGGTTGCCTCATTCGCTTTAAATGAACTATGCCGAATCTCACCTGTCACCATCTAGCGGTTGCTCAATAAAGCACGTTTCGGTTTAATAAATTTGACAGTCGCAGTAACAATGTATAATCTTTACATTATGTAGTTCATACGTATTTATAATTTTTATTCTACAGAATTTTTTAGGGTAGGCATTGCCTCAATTGCCTCCATGTAACTTCGCCACTGATATATATGTGTACAACGTTATCGGCAACAAAGAAGTAGTTTTTGTTAAAATTCCTTCCCGGGATACTTGGCCGTAGTCCAATGTTTTCTACAAAACCAGATATTTCGGCAATGCCATCGACTTTCATCATCAGTGAAAATCGAGTGCGATAACGTGAGGTGGTATACGTTAGTGACCACAGTACTGTGGTTAAGGCTGAAGCAGTAAGTAGAAAGAAGTAGTTTCTATGGTAATATTTCATTTCGAAAATAATTTTAAATATAAATCTTAGAATATGGAAGTCATGTATGGTTCTCCATACCGATATTTTAATTTAAATATATAACATATTTTATGAACATGTGATTCCCCACTTTCGGGCGGTCATGGCGTCACCGAACCCTGACCGTGGATTTGGATTATTGGTAGCAAGTGTGGTTAGGCAGATTGTATCCTAAACATACTTGTTATTATTTTCAAAATTGGCGAGTCTAGAAATTAACCGGGGGGTAACCGGAACTATGGAACAGCGGCTATCATCAAAGGGGGTGGTAGTGCCGTGTTAAGGGCTTATAAGTAATATTTAGTAGGATTACTGGTGTCCTCGGACATCAGTAATGCCGAATTTTTTATAACGCTGGAACAAGAACGGTGTAGGCAGCGTCTATACCATAATTAAACTTCAGTTCTTGTGGATGCACATGGGCGCTACAGTCCACCATCAGGAAATAATAGTGTGTGTAGAAAGGGAGCTGGCCGTTACAAGCCAGGGGCACAGATAACCCATCTGTGCACAAGGTAAATGCTTGATCCGGTTTACCCGGCAGGTGATTTACCTTATTATAACTGGGTTACAGGGGGGGTATAATAAAACTGATGAGGTAGAAGGAGAAGTAACTGAGAAATCAGTGAGGAGGAATGACCATAACAGTGGTCAGGTCAAGTTTACTTTGCTGTAACTAGAGAGTTTGTTATTGATGACCCAATTACTGTTCTGTAATGGTTACTGTGCTTTGTAATTCAATGATTAGTGATGAACATTCACTTATGAGAATAAATGATTTTAAATACTAGACTCTATGTTGTAATGATTTTGTAATCAACAAGGACATTTTATGACTTAAATTGTATAATTTTGTGTATTTGTTTTACTTGTATTCACTATACCTAGAGTAAGGTCGTTCACCGAAAATAAGACATCAGCTGATGCCTGGTGTTATATGTATAGTATGTTTTGTATAATCAATGTATGGTTTCAGTTGAATTTATGTTAGTAAAAAAGTTTATTTCTTGTGATTAATTGTCAGAATATATATATTTCTGAAATTTAAATTCATTTAATTATTATAAAAAAAAAAATTCTTTGAAGTAAAGTTGTATTTTGTTTTCATGTTCTCTATATGAGGTGATGCTATGTTGGTAATGTATCAGCTGATTCATAGTATTTTGTGGAGATTATATTTTTGTAACCAAGTAGTTGCTTTTGAGTCGATGATAGTGATAAGTTGTGTATTTTATAATAATTGTCAGCATAGGAGATTTTTAATGAAAATTAAATTCATTTAAAGGTGGGAAAGTTTGAAAGTAAATTTGAAAGTTTGATTTAAAGGTCATGGAATAAATGACGAAGTATATAAAGACAAAATGAAGTTAGAATTAACTGATTGGTTTTGAATAATGAAATTAAAATGATTAATTAAAAGAGATGATGTAAATTAAATTACAAGGTGAACTTTGATAATGATCTTAGATTGATTTTATTAAATGATTGAATTTAAAATAATTTATTGTTGATTTGAAATGATAATGCCAGACAAACAATTAAAAGTTGAGTAATGTGAGGGAAGTGTATTCATATGTAAGGATGAAATGTTATGTTAATTTAAAAATGATTATATACTTGTTGTGAGGTTAGGATTTTGTAGAATAAGGAATGTTTATTTGAGTTAAGGTGTTATGTTTAACATAGTAAGGCACATATGTACGCACCCAGTACTTTGCTAAAGGCAATCCAGTATGTATAAGGGGAGATATATCGGTTGAGGATCTAGTTTGGTATAAGGCTAGTTGTTGATTTTTATCTGGAATGTTACACGGTTGGGTGATACTGTGGTGACTGCCTGTCTGATTTTACGGTGTTGGGATCTCGGAAAGAGAAGTACAGCCATAGTCACCGAACTAGGGGGGTAGATTACCCATGATTTATTAAGGAGTTAAGGGGGGTAGGCACCATATCCTCACTGGTCCTCTTAGGTTTTAGCAATGAGAGTTTTTCTGTTTCAGCAGAAAACCACTCATTGGGGGGGGTATTGTAACGGTACAGAATTAAGGGGGTTTCGGTTATCCAATTGTCAATGATAAAAAAGGGAGTTACCCATGCGGAGCCTCAGTTAACAATCAGCGTTAACTTGTGGAACACCCGGTTGTCGGTTTGTCCAGTGAGACCGGCAACATGCGACAATTCCTGGTGCTGTGGAATGTGAAAGCGTGCGCGTTTGCCTGCCCGCACATAGTAATTGTCACGAACTTTTGGGGCGAGCCGGAGAGTGTAAGTTATGTTAATACACTCGCGCTAAAGGAGATATCACGTGACGCCCGCTCAGCCTATCAGGAGCAAGCAGCCGCTCAAGGAGGACGTTTGGCTATCTTGGAAACATTGAATTCGGCGTCAGTCGGCTAACAACATCTAACCCGCGCAGTTGCGTTGGTGCGCGGGTCGACTAAATTACAACAATGTAAACCGACCAGCAGAATAGGGCAACAATTAAACTTTAACAGTTCGGCAGTGGTAAATTTAATAGTGAGGACGTAATTTGGACAAAAAAGGTGAAATACAATGTAATAAGTGCAACACGTGGTCGGCAGGGACACCATCAGCAGAGTAACAGTATGAAACTAATAATTATGAAATTTTAATAAAAGCTCTAAATCTAGATTAAAGGGGGAAAAGGCATGAAAGTGTGCGTGTGAGCAAATGCTGGGTTGCCTTTCTATAGTTTAATTTATTATTTACGCTAAGTATAATAAAAAAGAATGCTAAATTTTGTGTGTCTTTGGTAAATGGGGTGTAGGCCTCAATATTAAAATCTGTCGGATTCGAACTCTGAGTATTATACAAAAAGGAAGTTATATCATTATTTTATGCATAAAAAGAGAATATTAAACAACATGTTAAATAAAAGTTGAGTTAGTTAACAGTAAATGAGAGTAATCATTACACCATAAAACCCTAAATCACTTATAGGTCACGAGTTCACGTGAAGACCCTGGAACCCAAGACGAGGTAAGAAATGTAGAAATGTGTCTTCTATTTAAATATTATTTTTTTACAATTAATATATAGCTTCTCAGTGCCTACATATGTTGTTGTATACTATAGATTAAAAGTAGTATTATGAATATTGTATAATGTATTAAGTGATACTGTGACTGATATTATTAAAACGATTTGCCATTAAAATAATACGTAGACAAGTATAGCAAAATTGAAAGTTAAGGACATGGGAATGCGCAAAACGCTTATGGTTAGAGGGGAATGGTGATGTGGTGGGAGTCGCTCTGAGATGAGAGGACAGAATTGTTGTTAGCAGCGTCAGTGCAGCCAACGTATGAATATTATTTTGAATAGCAACCAAAACTCACATGCAAGGTTTGTTAATAATCTATGTTTCGCTTACCATGGATGTCTCATTCTCTCTCTCTCTCTCTCTCTCTCTCTCTCTCTCTCTCTCTCTCTCTCTCTCTCTCTCTCTCTCTCTCCTTCTCCCTCTCTCTCTGTTACATATCAAATTTTATATAAACCTATCTCGTTTTTTTAGTCCTGCAATTGTCTTCTGTTGAGACGTACTACCAGCTCTTACCGGAATGGAATGGAATGTGCAAACTATGGACTTGTGTACTTCCGCTCCTTAATTACACTCGACTATCTCTGCAGTTTATCATAAAGAGACAACTTCTTCATACTGGTATTAGCTTACTTGTAAAAATCTTTTAATTCTAGACAACAAAAGTCTGTTTCAAGAAGAAGGAAAAATCACATTATTTTAATACGGTACTTTAGGTAAAAATATCTTAAGTACATCTTTTAGCCCCACAAATGTTACAACGCATAAAAGTAACAAACGACAGTGAGATCATTTATGTTTTACCAACTGGGAAAACAACCTTTTATTGTAAATAAAGCGAAAAGTTAAAGTTACACCATGTGATAATCACAGTTTTAATATTTTTTTCATTTCAATGTTCTACTTCATTTTATTATTACTCAAAATGAAAATGCGTGCACTCACCCACACATACATTTTATATCATAATAGAACTAATATTCTACTATTATTTCTGTACTGTTTGTTTTATACTTATTTATTATTTGTTGTTGTTGTAAAGATAAGCAAGATGTTAATAAACCTTCAGACTCGCTCAAGTATGTGCTAAAGCTAGCATGAATAGTCCTGTTTAAATGATTAAAATGAACTGTAAAACAATGACATAATTAATAATAAACTGAGGTAATAATATATAGACTGAGGTAGTATGTAACACAGTAATTAACAACGTAACTAAAACGTGACAGTATGTTGGCAACACCTTCATTTGTATAGCAGCTGATTCTCCGTTACCCTCCAGCCATTCACAATTTCAAAGTGGACTCTTCCATGAAGAAACTGGTTTCTGCGCATATGCCTTTAGCTTACAATTTTGCTATGTAGGTTATGTTTCTCACATGTATTTACATTATCCACAATTAATGTATAACTTATGTATATTGATGGACACTCAGTGGCGGATTTATGCATAGGCAAAGTAGGCAACTGCCTACGGGCGGCAAATCTTAGAAAGATGAAATTTGACGGCTGTTTTGTTGTTTTTATACCTAAGAGATGTTTCAAATGCTGCTTCATTTCGTCCCAATATGATAAGAAACTTTTAAAAATATATATTGTTTAGTAACAACTTGCAAATATTATTCTGTACCAACTTGCATACAAAACTGTATTAAATTGTTATGTTTTAACTTCAGTTAAAATGTTTTAGAATAAAAATGACTACAGTAATTTGTACTAATTGGCTAATGTCTTATTTACTCATCCTAGTATGTTATGAAATTTGTTCCAAAGAAAAACTGTATTAAGAAAAATTGGGAAGGAAATATTATATAAAAAAACAAATTTTAGGATAACTGAAAATATGATGTATTGAATTAAAACCGTACATGTACCCCCCCACCACCACCAACAGAGATTTGTAGGACAGCAAATTTATACTGCGTATGGGCAGCAAAATGGTAACTCCACCCCTGTGGACACTACTTGTAGAATACACAAGAATGTTCTGTATCAATGTACAATACATTTATAGGTACAACCTCGATTATACTAGAAAGTGGTCAATACTCAAATGATGCATGCTTGTGAATGACATCACTATTAATTACAGTATATATAAAACTATAAAAGATAGAAAAAAATCAGTTTTGATTCAAAGTTCAGTGAGTTGAGTTGCAGAGTTAGTACATGTGTTTGATACCACACTTGTGCATCAAAAATATACCTGAACTATCTTTATACTTGTACAAATTATAGTTGCGTTAATATTTGAAATTACAGTTGAGGATCAAAATTGTATTTCGTGTATTATATTTTTATTTGTAAAAAAATATTTGTGATTTCAGTAAATAAACAAGGTGTCGACAGTGATAAGAATGTTTCATTTTAATCGCTGACCTAGAACACATACACACACACGCACAATTTTGTATAACATAAAAGTAATGTTACTTATAAAATTATACGTTTTTACAAACTTTAAGAATTTTCTTTTAGCTCCTGCAGCCTCAGCTTCTTTTCTCATTAACGCTAATGCTTTTATTTTTTCCTGGAGTAACTTCAGTTTGTCTGCTACAAACTCTTTTAGTGGTCCAAGTTCTTCTTGATCTAATTTTTCTTTAAATTCTGCTCCTAACCTCTCAAGGTCTTGTTGCCATGTTTTTTCCTAAAATAGTGTAGTAACAGATTAATTACAGTGGAACCTCGAAAATTCGGATCAACTGTGACCGGACCCCATCTCGATTTTCAATTTGTCCAGATTTTTGAAATATACTTTAAAACTGCTCGAATTTTATGTCGGAAAACATTAAAATCGATATTTTATTCTTTTTTAGTGGATGAGGTATTGAAATTAAGTTTTTAAAAAGTAAAATAAACAGTTTTAAATTCCACAATGTACTGCCTCTGTGACGGTATTATCCTTTTACCATTATAAAAATAATACTTGGATTTCGTTGTCCATGACGTGTCCGTTACTTAACTAAATATCACTATAATATTGACGACTCGGAACACTAAGTTTTTTATAAGTAAAAACGTAAAGTTTTACCTTACAGCCTAAACCGGCTTTCACCTATATCATAACTTATAAAAAACTTAGTGTTCCGAGTCGTCAATATTATAGTGATATTTAAAAATAATACAATAATAATCATAAAACACTGCTGCCAGAATATTACTTACCGTCATAATCCCGTTAAACTTACCTTATTAAACTGCCCAGGTTGCCACGATATTTTATGGTTTAATATCGGAACCTTTACACTCTTTCCCTTATAAAAAAATTAAATATTCCCGCGATCTGACCACCCTTAAACTCAGAAAATTCCACAGAACATTAGACGAGGTTTTCAGCACAGAATAGGAAATGGTGATGACGAAATAACTACACTAACACATATTTATATCCCTAAACAAACTTGATTTTATTTTATTAAATACAACTAAAAAACATGAATTTGTTTAAACACAAGTTTTATCAACTACTTATTTTCTAGTAACCAGTACTTTTATTAATGATTTCTCCCCTTAAATATATACCTTTTACCCCCTTTGTATCGAGCTCTTTTATTACCGTTATTTCATTTTGATTCGAATTGATTGCTTTTACGTTTTACCTGCACGTGCATTCCTTTGTCCACTATCACGTGTATTTCCCGTTCACTTCCGTCGTCACTGACACTGTTTACTTCGTTTAACTTTAAAACCTTGTTTAACGTTTAAAAGACATTAAATTTACCAGTTTCGGTAGACCTCGGCTACTCAATTCACTTTGGCCTACCGAAATTTCCGAGGCCACTGTATTTTCGACTGTACCGTGGGATGAGTTGTAGAGAACTGCACTGCTCTGCGACGACTGACTGTGTGTGCGCTTGGTTGCCTACCCACCAGGCATAAGGCGTCACCGTCACTTGTTCCGTGATTGGTTTAACGGCGGTTAGCGGGAATAATTCGTCTTCCTTCCGTTATGCATTTTGGGTTGGAGAATACATATTTTCTCATGCCCTTTTGTCCTCTGAGCACACATCGCCAAAAAAGCAGCACACACGCGCGCACTTACACATTCCCAGACGCTTAATTGTTCTCGTACCTCGCTCGGCCTGACACCAAGCTAACCACAGGGTGTTAAACAAATCAAGCTTTTGTGATAAATAATGTTGCCCAGCCGAGTTGGCCCCAGATTATTACAATTATTATGAAAAATAGAAAAATAAACCCTCAGCTTTATTTGCCCCGTTACACTTCATGCATACACAATAGTGCTGCTTTAGTAATTTAATAAAACAACCAATTCACTAAAACAGCGCACATTCACTGTGGGTGATCAGCAGGTTCCAGTTTTTTGGTTCCAATTTTCCAATTTTTGTTCACATTCCAATTCTCTGTGAGTGGAGTGCCCCCCCCCCCACTCGTCCTTTGTTTACATGTCAGAACAAAGCGCTAGGTCAATTCACCCGCATTCCTTCCTTTTACCGTATCTCCTGATATCTGCTCTGCTTTTACATGCAACTACAAATCTTGCATTCGCCAAAAAATAGTTTGAGTAAATTAATGCTGATACATTAATCAAAAACTCAGATTTTATTATGTAACTAAAAATTATTGAATCACTTTTCTAAGACAATGAATGAGCTAAACAATCTCTTACAGAACGAAAATAAAAGTCCTTTTTACTCTCTAAAAAAGGTTAATGTACAAAAAAAACCTTCTACAAAATGTAAACATAAATTCCCTTAAATTGTAAATTAAAAAAAACTAAAAATCCACACCACATTTTCTTGTAAACATTAAAATAAAAACTTACTGAAAACATTGAAAACAAAAGTTGTTTTGCTTTCTAATTGTTCATGGTTGAAAAAAAATTCATGACTGACTTTTGAACGAAGTTAGAACTTCTCTTTTTATCACCCATATCTCTAAGCCAGCTGGCTTCAAAAACACCAGCTGGGTAGGCGTACTCTCAGCCTGTCTCACAAGCCATTACATAGCTGTTTCTAATGCTTTAAAAGCGTGGGAAGTCTCTCTTCAATACTGACTTCCTCTTTGTATCTTTCTTGACAGTCAAGGACTTCACTTTCAACTACGGCATCAGTTATCTCTTGATCAGTTATAGTCTGAAAACCTTGATAATTGGCATCGAAGTTCAACCATTCTTCAGCGTCACTTGCTTGACACTGTTCAATATATAAACCTGGAAAGGCATCAAAAAGTGATGTAACCTGTTCAAAAATTCTGCCATTTTTGTTTTCAATAGAATTCTCTTCTGTCTGAGGCTTTCATGGCCGGGTTCAATGTTACCAGAACTTCGGCTTGCGGGCTGTAAGACCGTGGTCCAATGTTGTTGATTTCAAACGTTTTGGCCATGCCTTCAATAGCCATCTTCAGTGTAGAAGGCTGCAACACACTGACCAAGGTTTCACAGTCAGTGACCACCAAGTGCGAAACATCGGTCAGTGTGTTGCAGCCTTCTGCACTGAAGATGGTTGTCGAAGGCATGGCCAAAACATTTGCATCCAACCTTATAGCCTGGCAAGCCGAAGTTTTGATAACAGAATTCTCTTCACAGAATTCGCTTTCTATATCCGGCCACAGTTTATTCCACCCATCCTTTAAGTTTTCTTTTGTAAGGGTTTCCCAAGTGTCAGCTAACATGTACACACTATCCTTCACGTTGATTTTCTTAATAAAATGGATAACCCTGTCCTCATTCCGTTCAGCTAACAAGAGATATAGGAGAAACCCTGTCAGTTTCGTCAGCATTGTACACATCGTCTCTGTGAAACAATTTTTAACAAGAAATTTTAGTTTGAATGTTTGGGCATCACCATGTTTGGGCTGAAGATAAATTTTCTCCTTAAATTTTTAATTCTCGGACAGCGTGCCATTTTTCAAAATTGTATAACCACCCAGCACTAGCTTTGAAATCGACAGGCCCATACAAGGATTTATTGAAAACTAGTGCCTTTTCACACAGCATAGGGCCTGAAATTGGTTCACCAAACCTTCTTCTCTGTGTAAACCATATGTAAATGGCATCTTCCAAAGCTGTGTTATTGGCCTTCCGCCATGTTTTTCTGTTTTGTGACCATTCTGCAGAATCCAATTTTTAGCATATTTTTCCAGTTTATCTTTTTGCACTTTAATGTCATTTATGGTTGAAGTTCTCACATTTTAGATTTCAGAAAGAGATGCTCCACTTTTACCTTTAGATAATCTTTTTCAAAACTTTTAACTTAGTTTCAATTGTCAAAAATACACGTTTTTGCTTTCCACTAGCTTTACTAACAGACGTATGGTACTAGCCATTCCGAACAACACAAAAGTATCTGTACTCAAACAAATATTTATGGTGTATTGAAACAATACAATAACATAAACAAACATATAAACATAGACGTTTTATATAAACATGTACATTTAAATAAACGTATAAACATACACAACACTGCACAATAACATGATCATGCAAGAGACTCAGAAGTGACTGAGCACGTGACAGGTGCAGACAAGCAGCCGCTTCACGGGTGTCCTTGAGTAGTGTGACTCCTACTCTAAGTAGGCACATTACCCTTCTTGTGCCTAACCACAATGCTGTGCTTACGGTTCATCAGGTGTATGATTTTTGACTAAATAGTCATAGTGATTGTAATGTAATTTTAATTATTAAAATACTTTTAATGCCTTTTTATAAGTATGTTATTCTTGTACATAAATAATTGATTATAAAACAACAGATTGATAAAACAAATTGTTCTATACTACATATGTGTTTTGAACACACAAACTTAATAAACAAGCAATAATGTATCATTTATCAAAAATAAAAAGTCATATGAGAAATGACATTATGCTTTTCTCTCACTGCTAAAAATAAGAACACATTCAAGATAGTACACCAACAGTAAGTCTGTGTGATAATGGTAAGTTTGACTTGCTCCATTACACTATAGTTTTATAAATAAATGACATAAATTGTTACACCATTAATTTTGTGCTTTAATGTTGTCATCAATAAATTAGTGGTTATGTCTGTATTTCTGAGATAGAAAAGTATGACACCATCTCTTTGTCAACACTAGATTTTGCTATAGATTTAATAAAATGTACAAATGTTTGCTTGAAAAAACGCAGCTCTATAAGTTCGTGGCAAGCTTATACATTAACAGCACAGAAACTTGTGCATTAATCTTAATGTTGCTTTCAGAGAATTAACCTGTCTAATGACTTTTAATTAACAGCTGAATTGCACTACCTTTACACATCCAGCATTTTTATGGATAACAATTGGCAAAATAACTTTATGTATCATGTATGCATACAAAATAGTATGTTGTGTTTTGAATAAATACACAGTACATCAATCCGTAATTAGACCATACAGAAGATACTGACTATCAATATTATGAGAATGGGATTAAACATTTTCATCTCATATAATTATTAAACTCTGTTGTAGAAAGAAGTGCCAAAAACTAAATTACAACGAGAACTAAATTCATTGAATGAGCAAAGCAAGTTCTCAATTTTAACTAGACTATTTGGAATTTATCTATCTGTCTATTTGGGTATGCCTCACAATTTTTGTAAAACTTGGCACCCATGACCACACTTTTACCCTATAGACCCTATTTTTTTATACTGATTCCTTACAAATGAGGTCAAGTGCGAAAATGTGAGGATGTCAAAATTGTGAAAAAATTGAAAAAAACCATGTGGAGTATTAAATTAAAGGGAATTTTAACCAAAATCTGAGTACAGAATTCACTTAAATTTTTTTTTTTAATTTGTGGACATCAGAGCCCCAAAACGGCAAAAATTTTAATAAAATCACAAAAATTCATGTGAGGTATCAAATTAAAGGGAAATTTAACCACAAACTGAGTATAGTGTTCTTTTATGAAAATTTTAAAATATGTGGACATCAGGGTGCACAAAGTAGGCAACAATTTTGGAATCCCCATGGCCTAAAAACTGTGAGATAAAAGAGATTGAAAATCATTAAAATCTAGCAGTGTCAGACTAAAAGGAACTGTTATATTACTGAAGAATAGAGTAATTGGGAGTTTTGTAATTTTTCCATAACTGAAAAATTATCTAATATTAAAATTAATGTAATAATAAATGTTCCTTGTTCAGAGCGAGTTCTTCAGTTCAGAGATCATACTAGTTATCTTAGTGGGAAGCAAACTGTACAATCTAATCAACTACCAAAAATGGTATGCTGAATGTACGTATTGTTTACTTCTTATATAATAAACACAGTTACTTGTGTACACTGAACATAGTGGTATGTTAAAATGACGGTGAACAACATCTTCAATTCATTTCAATACTCTCAAAACAAAGTGTCTTACTTATACAGTTTTCCTTTTATGTGAGATTAATTTTAACAGCGTCTATATGTGTTTTTATTTACTTACATGCTCATCTAATTTAGTGATGACATTATTGAAATCTTTTTTTAGATCTTCCAGCACATGATCAAAATGGTCATATGAAACTTTACGATGAACATGAGATTTGTCTGCTTTAGCTGCCATTATGTCTTCAACATCTAATTTATTCACTTTCCCTGTTTTCAGAATTTCAATTTGATCTGACAATGTCTGAAACAAGTTACAAATGGCAAATTAACATAAGAATATTACATATAATACCTTAAAGTAATTTTTGCTGGTTTTCTTCCTGAAACAATTAGACATATTCCATCACAGCCGTTTTGAGGACACTGTAAGAAAGTCTAAAAAAATTCACAATTTTTGTACATTTTCTGCTCATGTCTGTTATTATAAGGGAAGAAGATTTTACATGTAAGCGTGTGCATGCACACACACACACCACACACATTGTGCAGATTAACTGCTTCTGAAGGTATGTCAGGCATTGCTCCTTTGTTTGCTGCAGTAAATGTAATGGTAAAAGTAGTACAGAGTACAAGAAATTAACTAACTTGCTTCAATGTAAAGACGTCTAGTAAAATTTATATAATATTTTAAGCTTCACTATGTTGTCATAAAATGTGTATATATAGTGAATGTATAAAGTGAAGTATAACCAGCTCTTTCTCATACAACCACCACCTCTATGTCATCACAAACTCTCTAAACTTTAACTACAGTTGATGAGACACTTTCCTCTTCCAAGTGATATAAACAACAGAAAGCATTAAAAATTTAAAACAAAAAAATTAAAAAAATTAATGTTGCTTTAATATCTGACTACACAAAAAACTATCTTAAAATTTTGCTTGTATTGGCTCTTATTATTTTTGCCTTAACAATAATTAGACTTTTATTTTATTTACTATAATACTAGTACACTGATAAAACCACAACTTTTTTTCTTTTCCTACCGAGCTACAAAATAAAATATACTAAAATAATATTTTGTTTTTATTACTTACTAATATATATACTTATATTTAGTGAATAAAAGTGTACACAAGAAATTGTTAAAATTATGCTGAAAGTTTGGCTGTTATTTATGTTAAATCATTATATCTGTATTTTTTACTTTACAGGATTGTCTCTAGGTTGTAATATCTTCCAGGACGTACATAGCATTGTTAAAACTTACACACTGTTGAAATACTATTAACTACATGCTGCTAATACCAGTATAAATGAACTATGTACTCCTGTATTCTTGTAAAATGTACTACATGTTAATAAAGTAGTTAAAAGTTACTGAAATTAAAATTCTTACATCAGAGTGATGATAAGTCTTTGTTCAAAATTAATGGGCTTTTAGAAATTAATTGGGAGAAATCAAATGTATCTTTACTCATATAAATAATAAAAAATACATCTAGAAACCAACATGCTTGACAGTCATGATCATCATGCATGTTATTAACTTCATGAATCATACACGATCTAGTAGTACCAGCTATATCATGTAATGGGACGAACTGATGGGGGTCTATAATTTAAAGCTTTTCACCTTTTTGTTTAACCAGAGTATATTTTTTGGTCACTGACTGTAGCTCTGTGTAAGGCACAGTAGGGTGCGTATTTATGCGTACGAGCGCACGTGTGTGCCGCTTTTCACAACATGAAAGTCATGTTTAAGAATTCTTTCTCGCTATGTACGAGACTATGGGAAAGCGGCAAGATGCGACCAGCCAATCACGAGCCAAGTAGCCGGACACAGAGGGACGCTGAGCCATTTTGAAAACTTAAGTCGGCGTCTAACTTCCGAACCGCGCAGATGCGTTAACGCGCGGTTCGCCAAAAAACCGGGCACATGAACAACGTAAGCCGGCCGACCAAGAAAAGTTTGTTTAAATTGTGTTAGAAGCAGTGGAGATTGAATTAAACTAGCATTCGGGAAAAGGACAGTCGGCCACCATCATCACAAAATCAGACCGCGCGGTCATATAAAATAATGCTCGAGCAAATATATGGTCAACCAGCAAAAAGTATTGTGAATTAAAGTGGAACAGTAAAAAAGAAAATGTAAGCAGTATCAACGGACTTCACAAGCTTGAATTATTAAACAGTTAAAATTATTTCTCGGACAAAAAAGTGAATGAAGAACGAACCCCCGGTAGTGTTTCAACCACGTGTCGGAGGCCATAACAGGAAAGTAACTATATCAAATTCAATAAAACCCAAAGATAAACAGAGCTTATATAAGGGGGGTGAAAAGCGTGAAAGGGAGAGAGTGAATGAGCAAAGTGCTGGATTGCCTTATAGAATATATATAATATAGCTATTTGAATAAGTAAATTGATTAATAGTTGTGTTGTGGAAAGTAATTAAGAGTCAGTAATAACTTCATAAAGAATAAGGTAAAGAAAGCAGAGAGAGATGTTAAAGATGATTTTAATAAACAAAGTTGGTTAAATGCAATAAATGAGAGTAGAGATTTATTAAGTAATACAACCCCACAACCACTCTTACAGGTCACGAGTTCGCGTAAAAGATCCTGGACCACGTGCAGGTAAGCATTTTGGAATTTGTGAATTTTAAATATTTTATTGTTAAATAAATAAAGTTATTTTCAATTATTAGTAACTTTACAGTGGCGCCCGAACTTCGGACAGTTTATACAAATTAATTTTTATACAAGCTACGCCTACTTGTGGGTGTAAGAGATATGATTGGAAGTTAAGTTGTATTACGTATAAATTACGTACAAATAAATATTAGGTTATGCTATAGTCAAGTGAGTGATAAAATAATATTAAGTGTGAGTTTTTTTTAGTATATGAAAATTTCATAAATTGTGGAGAATACAGAGAGTAAAATAAATGAGACTGACGTAATCGTCAGCGATGAACCTGAAAATAAGTCTATGTTAGTAAACAAAGAAAATATGTCAACCAAGTCAGCTGATAGAAGCAAGGCCTCACTATACTACTGGCCGGAGTCACCCCCTCCACTCGACGCGCCACGTCACAGTAGGCGCCGGACCGGTTTCACGCCACCAGCCCAATGTCAGTTTTTTAGTCAGTATACACTACTTACACACGTGTTTCTATTCGTATAGGGAAGTTTTGTTGCAACTGTTTTTCATTCCGTACGTTTGTGATAATAATATTAAAAACATGCCAACTTCATGCTGCGTATCAGGATGCAAAAGCAATTATAACACAGATAGTTCAGTGACTGCTTTAGATTCCCGAAGGATCCTTTCCAGTGTCAAAAATGGCTAAATGCCATTCACAGAACAAACTTCACGACCAGCAAATGATCTGTTGTTTGCATTCGTCACTTCGACGAACGTTATATTGTGCGAGAGGACTCGGTGACAAGACCTGACGGCTATTTGTATCGTCTTGACTGTAAAACGACAACGTGTGAAATTAGCTGCAGACGCATGTTCAACAGTTTTTGAAAACCTTGTTTATAACGGTGGTTACTTGGTACACAGTATTTTAAAAAATAACTCTTACACTGGGTGTACAGATTTCTTTACTACAACAAATACCGAGTCTACTGTTGTACCACAAAAGGACAATTACTATTTTAATGTTATTAATAGAGGATCTTTAAAATACCCTTCAGATTATGTGATGGAAGTACTAAATTTAGCTTTCAAAGTGTTTACATTAATTGTATCTGACAGATACGAAACACAGTTTTTATTGTCCACTAATCAGAGAGTAGCGCTAAAATCCACTATTTTAGGTTTTACTGACATCCATCATCCACAGAGAAATTGTAATATATTATGTAAAATGAATTTTAACAAACTTATTGTTAAATGTTTATTTTCCTTTTATAACATTTTATTAAACAATTATTCAAGATCCCGTAATGACAAATTCAATAACAAAAAGGAAAGATGCTCAGAATGAAGTCAAATGGGACAATAAGAGAAAAATACACAAATTTCAGCAAAGTTCAGCGTTAACTTGACTGATAAATGTTAGACACAGAATTGTTAAGTTAGTCTAAATAACTTTATTGTAAGTAGATTTTAAAATACATATAAATATGTTAGATGTAAGGCAATACGACATTGTAATGCATCATCTTCAAATGATCAAATATTGTTGTAAATACATACTGAGCAGTTAGTAATCGGTTATTTCTTTAATTTTTCCGCTTACCCCGCTTCTGGTACTATTTATCATACATGATATAAAATCTTGTACAATACGAAAGTTCGGCTGTTTATCTACATAAAGAAACTTGAAAAGTTATTTCCCCGATAAGCTGTCAATTACCTCGATTCACAGCTTTTTTACATCCTTCGTGTAAATTGCACTTTCTCAAATGCTAAATATAACTGTTGTTGTTCACAAAACTCTATATTTTTTCCTACCAAGGTCTTTGCTAGTTCATACAGATTACAGCCATATAGGACATGTTCAGGTAAACCATTACAGGTGTGTGTAGGAAAGGTTATTTGAGAAGGCGACACAGTAAACAGCATTAGCTGCCGTGTTCCGTTTCGGCGCCTAGTGTGACGTCACGTTTCCAGCACTCCGGCCAGTAGTATAGTGAGGCCTTGATAGAAGCGACTCAGGAATCCAAACAGATGTTATGCTAGCAAATGAAAGTAATTTTACCGAATCAAAAATAATGAATGAAGTTGAAATTCATTCAACGCCAATTTCAATTAGTCACAATAAGAAATCTGATGACGATGATATGTTGAAATGTTTGTATAGTATGATAGAGACAAAATTTTGCGAAGTAAAGAATGATTTTAATGCAGTAAATAGTCGTTTTGACGTAAATGATAGCAAATTAGATAATAAATTCGATGAACAGAATGTTAAATTTAATGAATTAAGGGGTGACATAAATAATATTGACAACAAATTTGATAAGCATTTGTATGATATAAAACAACAAAGTGTTAAGTTTGAAGACAATATTAATAAGCGTCTGAATGCTACAGACGAACATTTTAGTACTTGGGAGAAACAAATACAAGACGATGTAAATGACATCAGAAAAAGAAAGGAGGGTAACAGAAATACAGGTAAGTTTAACAAGAATATAAACAATGGAATAATGGAGAACAAGGTGAGTGATGTGGTCAAAATAAGTGACGATTTTAACGGGCAGATAATTACAAATAATACTGATGGTAGTTTAAGTGCAAATAAAGTAGTAGTTGAAAAGGTAAGTGAGAATAATGGTGATATAATTAAAAATGGGGTGTTAGAGAGTAAAGTTGTGAATAGTAATAGGGGCAATGAAGTTTTAGTGGAAATAGAAAGTAGTAATGAGAGAGAGTGTGAAGAGAGGTTAGGTTGGCAAAGGGCACATTTTCTCTGTGGTTTAAATGGAGTAAAGATTCCACTAGTGATTTATGAGGACAGAGTTTCCTCCAGTGGTTATAGAGATGAGGTGTCTCTAAGTAGGTCCCCTATGTATCATGAGTTCCCTGGAAAAGCCAGGAGGTGTTATGATAACGTTGTGTTGCCTTTTGCATGGAATGATAGAGAAAAAGTGAAATGGCATTATGAGAGGTATTGTGAGAGATTGAGAGATATAGAGTTGTTTAATGTTATTAGAAGTTATGAAGAATTATTAAAGAGAATAAATAGTGAGAGAGTAAATAAAAGAAAAAACTTACCTTGTGAGAATAGTGTAGTAATAAACGATGATTCCATTGATGTTGATGAGGATATACACTTACCTGCTAGGAGAAATAATGTACTAGTAACAGCTGATTACTATGATGATGATAGTAAAAACTATTTAAGTGTGACAAAGAATACTGACGGTGACAAGACCAGAATTACTGATGTAGACAGGTTACATGATGGAATAATAATGTGGGATAATGCGGTAGATTATTCTGTGGGTATAACGGAACAATTTAAAATATGGAATAGTTATAATAATAATAACAAAATGAAAGTAATTAAAAATGAATTGTGTACAAATAAAAAAAGATTATTGTTTGATGATGGAGGGTACAGAGTATTGTTCATGAACATTTAATTATATGAGTGTAGTGGTTTTTGAAATGGACTGAATTATAAAATGATCTGTGGTAAATAATAACATGATATGACGGAAAAAACTGTAGATGAATTTGTAGTGATGTTAGATGTAGGCCTATTTGTGTAATAGGTTATGTGGTACTCTGTATTTTAGGTAAACAATATATGTGTGTAGTAGGAATTGATTTAATAATAATAATATTTTGCCTGACTAAATAAATAACGAGAATAACTGTGGAGTTTATAATGCAAGTAAATGAATTGAAATGGTGTTGAATAATGTAATTAAAGTAACTTAGTGTTTTTAGAAACTGATGGAATTAACAATTGGAGATTAATTAATTAATTTATCATGTTGTATAGATGAATTTTGGTAACGAATTTAAATGAAGAATTTTCTGGGAGTTATACTTTATAATGAATAAGTAAATGAGTAAACCTACAATGTGTTTAGGTATGGAGTCATATTGTTATTATAATGTATCAAAAGGTACATATGGTTATGTACGTTATAGTTGTTGTAATGAATGTTTATATTTTTGAGTCTATGACAAGTGATTATATTTTTATTTGATTGAATGATTGACCATATGTAAGTATGAATTTTATAATGAAATTGAAGAAAAGTAAAATGTTTCAATGATGAAATTAAATGAGTTTGAAAGAATTTAACTTAGGGAAGGTGTGTAAATTTTTGGTAAAATTTAAATTTGAAATGTTTACGTTAATGTAATGATGTTAATGTTCAAGTTAAGTGTTTATTATGTTGTATATGTCGATTAAGAAAGTTAATTTACATTAATGGTGGTTAAATAGTTATTAATGAACATTCAATTATAAGAATTAATGGTTTTAAATACTGTACTCAATACTGTAAAGATTTTAGGGTTAACAAGAACATTTAATGACTTATATTGTAGATAATTTTGTGTATTTGGTTTATTTGCATTAAGTGTACTCAGAGTAAGGTTATGTTCATATGCTGATAAGACATCAGCTGATGCATCGTGTAATCGGTGTATAATTGTAATTGATTTGTAACAAGTTTTTTTATTGTTTTAATAATTGTCAATATATATAATTCTGAAAATTAAATTCATTTAAAAGATAGAAATGTTGGTAGTAAATTGTTTTGTTTAGTTTGGATTTGGAGGTTATAGAAAATGATATATAAATGTCATTATGAAAGTAATTAACTACAAGATGCAATTAAATTGACTAACTTGTTTTGAGTAATGCAATTAAAGTAATTAATTGAAAGAGATGGTCTAAATAAATTAAAATGTGAATTTTGGTAATGAACTTAGATTTATTTGGATAAATGATTGAAATTTAAATAATTTATTTTTGATTTGAAATGACAATGCCAGGTAAACAGTTAAAAGGTTTAATTAATAGAAAACAATTAAAAGTTGAGTAATGTTAGTGAATTTTGTTTAGATGTAAAGATGAAATGTTTATGTTAACCTAAAGTTTGTAATGTTTATTTTGAGGTTAGGTTGTTGTGAAATAGGAATGTAGTATGTTTGTATTAAGAAAGCACATATATATGCAACCAGTACTTTGCTAAAGGCAATCCAGTACGTCTAAGAGGGAAATAAATCATTTATTTGAGGATCTGGTTTGGTGTAAGGCGAATTATTGACAATTTATCTGAAATGTTACAGAGTCACGTGATACTGTGGTGGGTGCCTGTCTGACATTATGGTGTTGGGATCTCGACAAGGGAAGTCCAGTAATGTCATTCAGGTGCAGCCATAGTCACCGGACAAGGGGGGTAAGTTACCCATGATTTTATTAAGGATTTAAGGGGGGTTGTTGGTGCCATATCCTCGCTGGTCCTCTTAGGTTTTTAGGCCAATGAGAGTTTTTCTGTTTTGACAGAAAATCTCTCATTGGGGGGTTATTGTAACGGGACGAACTGATGGGGGTCTATAATTTAAAGCTTTTCACCTTTTTGTTTAACCAGAGTATATTTTTTGGTCACTGACTGTAGCTCTGTGTAAGGCACAGTAGGGTGCGTATTCATGCGTACGAGCGCACGTGTGTGCTGCTTTTCACAACATGAAAGTCACGTTTAAGAATTCTTTCTCGCCATGTACAAGACTACGGGAAAGTGGCAAGATGCGACCAGCCAATCACGAGCCAAGTAGCCGGACACAGAGGGACGCTGAGCCATTTTGAAAACTTAAGTCGGCGTCTAACTTCCGAACCGCGCAGATGCGTTAACACGCGGTTTCTCCAAAAAACCGGGCACATGAACAATGTAAGCCGGCCGACCAAGAAAAGGTTGTTTAAATTGTGTTAGAAGCAGTGGAGATTGAATTAAACTAGCATTCGGAAAATGGACAGTCGGCGAACACCATCAGACCGCGCAGTCATATAAAATAATGCTCGAGCAAATATATGGTCGACCAGCAAAAAGTATTGTGAATTTAAGTGGAACAGTAAAAAAGAAAATGTAAGCAGTATCAACGGACTTCACAAGTTTGAATTATTAAACAGTTAAAATTATTTCTCGGACAAAAAAGTGAACGAAGAACGAACCCCCGGTAGTGTTTCAACCACGTGTCGGAGGCCATAACAGGAAAGTAACTACATCAAATTCAATAAAATGCAAAGATAAACAGAGCTTATATAAGGGCGGTGAAAAGCGTGAAAGGGAGAGAGTGAATGAGCAAAGTGCTGGATTGCCTTATAGAATATATATAATATAGCTATTTGAATAAGTAAATTGATTAATAGTTGTGTTGTGAAAAGTAATTAAGAGTCAGTAATAACTTCATAAAGAATAAGGTAAAGAAAGCAGAGAGAGATGTTAAAGATGATTTTAATAAACAAAGTTGGTTAAATGCAATAAATGAGAGTAGAGATTTATTAAGTAATACAACCCCACAACCACTCTTACAGGTCACGAGTTCGCGTAAAAGATCCTGGACCACGTGCAGGTAAGCATTTTGGAATTTGTGAATTTTAAATATTTATTGTTAAATAAATAAAGTTATTTTCAATTATTAGTAACTTTACAGTGGCGCCCGAACTTCGGACAGTTTATACAAATTAATTTTTATACAAGCTACGCCTACTTGTGGGTGTAAGAGATATGATTGGAGGTTAAGTTGTATTACGTATAAATTACGTACAAATAAATATTAGGTTATGCTATAGTCAAGTGAGTGATAAAATAATATTAAGTGTGAGTTTTTTTTAGTATATGAAAATTTCATAAATTGTGGAGAATACAGAGAGTAAAATAAATGAGACTGACGTAATCGTCAGCGATGAACCTGAAAATAAGTCTATGTTAGTAAACAAAGAAAATATGTCAACCAAGTCAGCTGATAGAAGCAAGGCCTCACTATACTACTGGCCGGAGTCACCCCCTCCACTCGACGCGCCACGTCACAGTAGGCGCCGGACCGGTTTCACGCCACCAGCCCAATGTCAGTTTTTTAGTCAGTATACACTACTTACACACGTGTTTCTATTCGTATAGGGAAGTTTTGTTGCAACTGTTTTTCATTCCGTACGTTTGTGATAATAATATTAAAAACATGCCAACTTCATGCTGCGTATCAGGATGCAAAAGCAATTATAACACAGATAGTTCAGTGACTGCTTTAGATTCCCGAAGGATCCTATCCAGTGTCAAAAATGGCTAAATGCCATTCACAGAACAAACTTCACGACCAGCAAATGATCTGTTGTTTGCATTCGTCACTTCGACGAACGTTATATTGTGCGAGAGGACTCGGTGACAAGACCTGACGGCTATTTGTATCGTCTTGACTGTAAAACGACAACGTGTGAAATTAGCTGCAGACGCATGTTCAACAGTTTTTGAAAACCTTGTTTATAACGGTGGTTACTTGGTACACAGTATTTTAAAAAATAACTCTTACACTGGGTGTACAGATTTCTTTACTACAACAAATACCGAGTCTACTGTTGTACCACAAAAGGACAATTACTATTTTAATGTTATTAATAGAGGATCTTTAAAATACCCTTCAGATTATGTGATGGAAGTACTAAATTTAGCTTTCAAAGTGTTTACATTAATTGTATCTGACAGATACGAAACACAGTTTTTATTGTCCACTAATCAGAGAGTAGCGCTAAAATCCACTATTTTAGGTTTTACTGACATCCATCATCCACAGAGAAATTGTAATATATTATGTAAAATGAATTTTAACAAACTTATTGTTAAATGTTTATTTTCCTTTTATAACATTTTATTAAACAATTATTCAAGATCCCGTAATGACAAATTCAATAACAAAAAGGAAAGATGCTCAGAATGAAGTCAAATGGGACAATAAGAGAAAAATACACAAATTTCAGCAAAGTTCAGCGTTAACTTGACTGATAAATGTTAGACACAGAATTGTTAAGTTAGTCTAAATAACTTTATTGTAAGTAGATTTTAAAATACATATAAATATGTTAGATGTAAGGCAATACGACATTGTAATGCATCATCTTCAAATGATCAAATATTGTTGTAAATACATACTGAGCAGTTAGTAATCGGTTATTTCTTTAATTTTTCCGCTTACCCCGCTTCTGGTACTATTTATCATACATGATATAAAATCTTGTACAATACGAAAGTTCGGCTGTTTATCTACATAAAGAAACTTGAAAAGTTATTTCCCCGATAAGCTGTCAATTACCTCGATTCACAGCTTTTTTACATCCTTCGTGTAAATTGCACTTTCTCAAATGCTAAATATAACTGTTGTTGTTCACAAAACTCTATATTTTTTCCTACCAAGGTCTTTGCTAGTTCATACAGATTACAGCCATATAGGACATGTTCAGGTAAACCATTACAGGTGTGTGTAGGAAAGGTTATTTGAGAAGGCGACACAGTAAACAGCATTAGCTGCCGTGTTCCGTTTCGGCGCCTAGTGTGACGTCACGTTTCCAGCACTCCGGCCAGTAGTATAGTGAGGCCTTGATAGAAGCGACTCAGGAATCCAAACAGATGTTATGCTAGCAAATGAAAGTAATTTTACCGAATCAAAAATAATGAATGAAGTTGAAATTCATTCAACGCCAATTTCAATTAGTCACAATAAGAAATCTGATGACGATGATATGTTGAAAC
Source organism: Magicicada septendecula (assembly GCA_034769895.1). Taxonomy (NCBI): domain Eukaryota; kingdom Metazoa; phylum Arthropoda; class Insecta; order Hemiptera; family Cicadidae; genus Magicicada; species Magicicada septendecula. The sequence continues at coordinate 155,259,249 of CM068369.1, forward strand.
GTTTGTATAGTATGATAGAGACAAAATTTTGCGAAGTAAAGAATGATTTTAATGCAGTAAATAGTCGTTTTGACGTAAATGATAGCAAATTAGAAAGTAAATTCGATGAACAGAATGTTAAATTTAATGAATTAAGGGGTGACATAAATAATATTGACAACAAATTTGATAAGCATTTGTATGATATGAAACAACAAAGTGTTAAGTTTGAAGACAATATTAATAAGCGTCTGAATGCTACAGACGAACATTTTAGTACTTGGGAGAAACAAATACAAGACGATGTAAATGACATCAGAAAAAGAAAGGAGGGTAACAGAAATACAGGTAAGTTTAACAAGAATATAAACAATGGAATAATGGAGAACAAGGTGAGTGATGTGGTCAAAATAAGTGACGATTTTAACGGGCAGATAATTACAAATAATACTGATGGTAGTTTAAGTGCAAATAAAGTAGTAGTTGAAAAGGTAAGTGAGAATAATGGTGATATAATTAAAAATGGGGTGTTAGAGAGTAAAGTTGTGAATAGTAATAGGGGCGATGAAGTTTTAGTGGAAATAGAAAGTAGTAATGAGAGAGAGTGTGAAGAGAGGTTAGGTTGGCAAAGGGCACATTTTCTCTGTGGTTTAAATGGAGTAAAGATTCCACTAGTGATTTATGAGGACAGAGTTTCCTCCAGTGGTTATAGAGATGAGGTGTCTCTAAGTAGGTCCCCTGTGTATCATGAGTTCCCTGGAAAAGCCAGGAGGTGTTATGATAACGTTGTGTTGCCTTTTGCATGGAATGATAGAGAAAAAGTGAAATGGCATTATGAGAGGTATTGTGAGAGATTGAGAGATAATGTTTAATGTTATTAGAAGTTATGAAGAATTATTAAAGAGAATAAATAGTGAGAGAGTAAATAAAAGAAAAAACTTACCTTGTGAGAATAGTGTAGTAATAAACGATGATTCCATTGATGTTGATAAGGATATACACTTACCTGCTAGGAGAAATAACGTACTAGTAACAGCTGATTACTATGATGATGATAGTACAAACTATTTAAGTGTGACAAAGAATACTGACGGTGACAAGACCAGAATTACTGATGTAGACAGGTTACATGATGGAATAATAATGTGGGATAATGCGGTAGATTATTATGTGGGTATAACGGAACAATTTAAAATATGGAATAGTTATAATAATAATAACAAAATGAAAGTAATTAAAAATGAATTGTGTACAAATAAGAAAAGATTATTGTTTGATGATGGAGGGTACAGAGTATTGTTCATGAACATTTAATTATATGAGTGTAGTGGTTTTTGAAATGGACTGAATTATAAAATGATCTGTGGTAAATAATAACATGATATGACGGAAAAAACTGTAGATGAATTTGTAGTGATGTTAGATGTAGGCCTATTTGTGTAATAGGTTATGTGGTACTCTGTATTTTAGGTAAACAATATATGTGTGTAGTAGGAATTGATTTAATAATAATAATATTTTGCCTGACTAAATAAATAACGAGAATAACTGTGGAGTTTATAATGCAAGTAAATGAATTGAAATGGTGTTGAATAATGTAATTAAAGTAACTTAGTGTTTTTAGAAACTGATAGAATTAAATAATTGGAGATTAATTAATTAATTTATCATGTTGTATAGATGAATTTTGGTAATGAATTTAAATGAAGAATTTTCTGGGAGTTATACTTTATAATGAATAAGTAAATGAGTAAACCTACAATGTGTTTAGGTATGGAGTCATATTGTTATTATAATGTATCAGAAGGTACATATGGTTATGTACGTTATAGTTGTTGTAATGAATGTTTATATTTTTGAGTCTATGACAAGTGATTATATTTTTATTTGATTGAATGATTGACCATATGTAAGTATGAATTTTATAATGAAATTGAAGAAAAGTAAAATGTTTCAATGATGAAATTAAATGAGTTTGAAAGAATTTAACTTCGGGAAGTGTGTAAATTTTTGGTAAAATTTAAATTTGAAATGTTTACGTTAATGTAATGATGTTAATGTTCAAGTTAAGTGTTTATTATGTTGTATATGTCGATTAAGAAAGTTAATTTACATTAATGGTGGTTAAATAGTTATTAATGAACATTCAATTATGAGAATTAATGGTTTTAAATACTGTACTCAATACTGTAAAGATTTTAGGGTTAACAAGAACATTTAATGACTTATATTGTAGATAATTTTGTGTATTTGGTTTACTTGCATTAAGTGTACTCAGAGTAAGGTTATGTTTATATGCTGATAAGACATCAGCTGATGCATCGTGTAATCGGTGTATAGTTGTAATTGATTTGTAATAAGTTTTTTTATTGTTTTAATAATTGTCAATATATATAATTCTGAAAATTAAATTCATTTAAAAGATAGAAATGTTGGTAGTAAATTGTTTTGATTAGTTTGGATTTGGAGGTTATAGAAAATGATAGATAAATGTCATTAAGAAAGTAAATAACTACAAGATGCAATTAAATTGACTAACTTGTTTTGAGTAATGCAATTAAAGTAATTAATTGAAAGAGATGGTCTAAATAAATTAAAATGTGAATTTTGGTAATGAACTTAGATTTATTTGGATAAATGATTGAAATTTAAATAATTTATTTTTGATTTGAAATGATAATGCCAGATAAACAGTTAAAAGGTTTAATTAATAGAAAACAATTAAAAGTTGAGTAATGTTAGTGAATTTTGTTTAGATGTAAAGATGAAATGTTTATGTTAACCTAAAGTTTGAAATGTTTATTTTGAGGTTAGGTTTTTGTGAAATAGGAATGTAGTATGTTTGTATTAAGAAAGCACATATATATGCAACCAGTACTTTGCTAAAGGCAATCCAGTACGTCTAAGAGGGAAATAAATCATTTATTTGAGGATCTGGTTTGGTGTAAGGCCAATTATTGACAATTTATCTGAAATGTTACAGAGTCATGTGATACTGTGGTGGGTGCCTGTCTGACATTATGGTGTTGGGATCTCGACAAGGGAAGTCCAGTAATGTCATTCAGGTGCAGCCATAGTCACCGGACTAGGGGGGTAAGTTACCCATGATTTTAGTAAGGATTTAAGGGGGGTTGTTGGTGCCATATCCTCGCTGGTCCTCTTAGGTTTTTAGGGCAATGAGAGTTTTTCTGTTTCGACAGAAAATTCTCATTGGGGGGTTATTGTAACGGGACGAACTGATGGGGGTCTATAATTTAAAGCTTTTCCCCTTTTTGTTTAACCAGAGTTTATTTTTTGGTCACTGATTGTAGCTCCGTGTAAGGTACAGCACGGTACAAAAATGTTTATTGTCAGTAGAGTGCGTATTCTAAATGGGTTTCCTCTCCTTAAAACCCCACTGTTGTATTTGTCAATTTGTTTTGTATTACTTTAATTATATAAATCTCGGAGATATTTGGAGTTGTGGAATATATGGATGCAATTAATTAATATTAACTTAACTCTTTAATAATTATCAGTGTTAGTGTGCCTAGAACTGAAACAACTTAATCGTTATTCTACAATTTCATCCAACCCTATTATACCTTGAAGAGAGATCTGTCTAATTTCGTAATTTTACGCTCCCTCTTTGGTGTCAGATAATTCCGCTATAAGCGCTGCAGTATCAGCTCAACGAAACTTATAGGTTATTTCGATGTTTATATTAACCATTTATTCTATACTTATTCAGTTACTTTTTGTTCCAGTTCACTAAACCATACTCCAAATAACAAGATTTGATAAATATATAAAGGTTCTTTATTTGTTTACTTAATTCACATTAAATAAGATATGTTCTAATTAACATATGCTTGGACTATAGACTTCAGGTATCGATTGTTGATTATTTTAATCCTTTATTTATATTTGGTTATATATTATGTTTTGATTTGTATTTAATTTATTTCAGGGTGTGAAGGTTCTTGTAACTGTGGGGAAGACTAAAAATACATAGATAAGAATGCAAGATTTACAAAATTTATGTGTTGTGTATTTAGTATGATTAATATAATATAATTTACCAGACTCGAACGAAGCAAATCGTGTAGGCGGTTGATCGCTAAATTTAATGTTTGGATGATTATGCAGTACGGTTTTTCTTTCTTCGGTTTAATAAGAGTAATTCTTGTCCTGTCCACTTCGGAATACAGCTTCTGGATTGATTTACAGCCCGATTGATGTTTCTTCTGCGCCGCCAGGATCCAAATAAGTTCTTCCTTCGGTTGAAGCAATTAGTGTCATTCCGTGTATTTGCAAGGTTATAATTTCTGGTGTAGTGAATATTATTAATTGTGTTATTGTTAATTCTTTCTATCTGATTAATATCTCATCAATTCCCTTCGGATATGGGACAGTTCAAGTTCTTTTTTGTAGACTTCAATTATTTACTCTCTATTATCATTTCATATTGTAGTGTTATTTTTGTTTATCTGTATTGGTAGTAGACGTAAATATTGTCATTAGAATTTTGTATTTTTATAATCGTATCTGGTAATTTCGAATATTACAATTAAATAGATTATTCTTGGGTTTTTAATCTCATCACTTTTAGTTCATTCCCAGCAATTCTTTTTTTGTCTAAAATCAACAACTTCTTTTTCTTATTTGTCGTCCCTAGCAACATATAATAATTTCTGCCTTCCACATGTTTTGACTATATAGTGTTTCTTTCATATATTTCTTATCTATTCTTTATCAATTTGCTGTCCTACGGAATGTAACTTTACCGATAGTTGGTTTATTATTTTATACACATATTCTACTGGTTTTTTGATATAAGTCCGTTTTTTTCTTTTTTATTATATTTAATCCACCTTCGATATTATATTTTACCAATCGATATTATGGCATTATGGTATTATTATAATTTGTATAAATTTTATTAAATATTATTATTAATTTAATGTTTTTTTTTTCTAGCTCTTCATAGCGTATTTATTAATTATTATTAATTGATGCACCTAATCTTTATGTTATGAGTGTTTATATAGTAGTTTTGCCTGTTAGGCCTTTTATTGTAAACTGATCTACCTGTGGTTATGTCTGTTAGGCATCTATAGTCCCTTTTATATAAATTCATACATACAATCAAATCTTAATTATTAGCACCTATATAAACAATTATTTTTCTATATCTAATAACAATTTTATCTTGATCTCTTGATCACATACAACAAAATTCGAATTTATGAACATTGATTAACTGCCTCACACTTCATTCTACGACAGTCATTGAATAATACAACTTGTTTCATTATTTTTCATTAACTCAACACATATTTGATATAACATCACATAAACTTTATCATAACATTTTTGTCATAAAATAATACTTCTTAACACAAAATTCTTATTTGTTATTACCATAAATTAAGTCATTGTTTCATTTTTTGTTTTGCTTTTCATTAAACATATATCATTAGCTATTATTTATCTTACAGGTTCGTTTATTCTAGTCAACACTACCTTGCATCCTTATTTAATTTTGTCTATGATTATAACTGTAATTATTGGATCTCTGTTCTATTATGGGTTTAAATATCAATTTGTTTATTATTCTGTGAACCGTCTTTTATGTAACATGAATGCTAGCATTTCTGTTGCGTTACATATGCTTCCCCTCCTAAAAAAGTTTAGTTTACCTGAATGAAGTTTAGGTCAAATAAACTTGTCTTTTTTACATGCCTTTCTTCATTTCATTGTTAATGGTTGACGATGAGATTCTCAATGTAACTTCATTAGACTAGTATTAATACTTTTTTTTTTTTTTTTTTTTTTTTTTTTTTTTTTTTTTTTTTATAACATTTCATCATTTTAATTAACATTCTTGATCATTTTTATGTCTGTAAACATTATTTGTTGGTAGTTGGCTACACTATTCACTGATACATTAGTTTTACATCTCTTCTATTTATAATTACTGTATTTTTCAATTATTCTTCTGTCAACTCACTTCTTTCTGTTTTCTTCGTCACGTTCTTTTGGAAACTGAATTTATTCTTGCAACTATTCTAATATTCCTTAAATATTTAATTTCCCTAACAATCCCTAACACATGCGTTGGTACAGTTCAGAGAGGCACTGTTTGGCTTCATACTCTGCTGCCCACACCACATTTTAATATAGTACTGCTGGAATTCATCTACAGTCAGCTATAAAATGTAATAATAATCTCCTAATAATCTCTTTAATCATTTAATAATAAATATTTGGGAAAAGATTTTTTCTTTGTTGCATTTATATTTCTTCATTACTATTCTTCATATTTCGTAATTCCATTTTAATTCCTTAAACATTCGTTGATATTGACTTTGACAGTTATCATTTGTAGTCATTTTTGTTTTCATTTTTGTTGAGATTGTAATGTTAAGTATCTTCTTCGTTTTTTTTTTCTCTGATCACAATATTTTCTAAATAGTTGTTGTGTGATGATCATTATAATTGTATTTTTTATTAAATACATTCCTTAGCCCAACTATTCTTCTTCTTATCGTATTTCACTATTTTGGCTGTTTATTTTTCAATGAATTATGTTCATAAATACTCTTTCTTTCTTGTCTTCTTTAACATTATATTGGTTACATTCAATCGTTTACTGAAATTGTTCCATCATTTGGCAATGTAGTATATATTTTAGGTCATATGATTTTTTTTTCTTTCTTTATTTTGCATATGTAGATTTGAGGTAATAACTTTTATCTTGGGGTTCATTCTTCATTATTCACACTATTTCTTTATAAACATTTAATAATAATTATCGCTTTCTTCTGTAATCTTGGGGTTTGTTATTCATTATTCACACTATTTCTTTATAAACATTAATAATAATTATCGCTTTCTTCTGTAATCTTGGGTTTGTTATTCATTATTCACACTATTTCTTTATAAACATTAATAATAATTCTCGCCTTTTTCTGTAATCTTTAATAAGTTGTTCTTATTATTTTTAGAATTTAGTGGTAGTATTCAACTCAAATTCTTTTTTAAATTCCAAGTAATTTTCTTCAAGACTGGTAATAAGTTGTTCTTATTATTTTTAGAATTTATTCATTATATTTCTTTATGGACTCTTGGTTGTATGTTCCTTTAATCCTTTTCGTGATAGGGTTCATTATTTCATACGTATTGTTATTATTATTTTTTGTTATCACATATGGCCCAGTATATAATAATAATAATTTTTTAGTTATTCCCTCTAAAGTACTTGGTAGCTCCCTGTTTCTTATTAATACCTTCTCACCCACTTGGTACTTAATTGGTTTTGGGTTATTCTTTTCATATTTTCTTCTTTTCATTTCCGTCTTTTCCATAACTCGGTTATAAAATTTAACTGTTTCAAACTGATATTCTGGGTTATTTGGAAAGTTTATAATATCCTGGATTTCTCTAGGTGGAAGCCTTTCAAACATAACAGTATAAGGGGTATTTTCAATGGATTGATGGTAAGATATATTTAAAAACTCTTCGGTTAGTGACAAGTATTCGTACCACTTTCTCTGTTGGTCATGACAGTAAGTTCGGAGTATTCTGCCAACTTCCCTCAATACACGTTCTGCCGGATTACTGCTGGGGTGGTATACTGAAGTCTTATATGTTCTAATGTTGTGTTTTAACAGATTATTTCTCCATTTATAGCCCTTAAATTGCGTACCATGATCGGTGATAATAGATGACGGTTTACCAACCTCTGCTATGTAACGTCCGATGACTATTTTTAGAATTTTCTTGGTAGTGGCTCTGCTAATAGCATAAAGTTTAGTGTATTTGGAAAAATGATCAAAAATAATTATTATGAATTTGTATCTGTGATTTCCTCCACTGCGTGGGAAGGGCCCACATATATCTAGGAATACCTTCTCCAGCTTATATTTGGATGTTATCGGGATCATGACTCCCTCCTTCTTCTCATTATTATGTTTAACCATCTGGCAGATGTGACATGTCTGTATAGATTTTTGTACCTTTCTGGTCAAATTTTTTATGTACATTTGTTCTTCTAGGGCTTTGACTATTTTCATGGCTCCCATGTGTCCATATCGTTCATGGTAATCCAATATCAACTTGTTTTCCACAGCTGTGGGAATTACTAGTTTCCAGTTTATTTGTTTAGGAGTAACCTTAATAAATAATCGGTCATCATGTATACAGTAATATTTAGTAATAACTTCATCAGCATTTTGTATCTTCTGGCGTATGTTTATTAATTTGGGATCCGATTTTTGGTGTTGACTAATTTCATTGATAATAATCTCCAGATCCTTCCGACTCTTAATGACATGGTACACCTTCGCAATCTCTTCCTTTTCTCCTTCAAATGATTGATCTTGTATGTTTATTCGGGACAAGATATCGGCTGCTATATTCTTTCTTCCAGGTATATATTCCCAATCAATGCAATACTCTTGCAAGGCAAGGACCCATCTAGTTAGCCGGCCGTGACTAAGTTTACATCTTTTTAGAAATGAAATTGATTTATGGTCACTTCTTACGGTCACTGGGTATCCGAGTATATATGTTCTAAATTTATTGCATGCGTACACTACGCTTAGCAGCTCTTTCTCGGTAACGTTGTAATTGCGTTCGCAGCTGTTAAGCACCCTGCTGGTGAAGCTGATTACCATATGATGTCCTACTTTATCTTCTTGATATAGGGTAGCCCCTAAGCTAACACTGCTTGCATCACAATTTAAATAAAAGCGTTTGTTAAAATCAGGGTGGTACAACATAACTGTTTCTAAAAATTTTTTCTTGATTAATTGCAGAATTTTATCTTGTTCTGGTCCCCATGCCCACTTGTCTTTGGATGATAATTGTTTCTGAAACTTGGCCGTTACTTCCGAATAGTTATCTTGGAATTTTCGATAATAGTTGCAAATTCCAAGAAAGGATTGTAGTTGTTTTCTATTTTTTGGAGTAGGGAACAGTTGGATTGCTTCTACTTTTTCTGTCGAAGGTGTGATACCCTCCTCAGACAAATTAAAACCTAAAAACTTTACTTGATTGGCGATAAATTTAGATTTATTCAGCTTAAGTGTTATGTTGTTTTCAGATAATTTTCTTAGTACCTGTTCCACCCGCTCACAATGTTCATCCCAATGTGAAGAAGTTATAAGTAAATCATCTACATAGACCGTAGTGAACTGCAGTGTTTCTTGTCCCAATACCTGGTCCATACATTTCACAAATATTGCAACTAAATTAATTAGTCCGAAAGGTAGCCTTTTAAATTGATAGTTCCTTCCGTCAAAAAGGAATGCCATGTATTTTCTACTATCTGGGTGTAGTTCGATCTGCCAGTACCCACATACTGTATCCCAAGTGCTGATGTATCTAATACCGTGGAATTTCTTTAAAATTTCTTCTATTTCGCCTGGTGAAGTCCTATCATTGACGATCATTTTATTTATTTCCCTAGCGTCCAGGCAAATTCTCACCTTTCCGTTCTTTTTCGGGACTGCCACTATTGGACTGGTATATGGTGATTGACTATATTCTATTATGTCATCTTGAATCATACGGTTAATCTCATTCCGGACCTCGTTTTTTATAGAATAAGCAATTGGGTATGACTTTCTGCGAAAGTTCACTGGTTCTTTAAAATTTATTATACATTGATACCCTTTTACTTTACCTGGAGCATTGGAGAACACATGTCTGTATTTATTATATATCTGAATTAAATTTTCGGCCTGTACCTTATTTATTTGTTTATAAGTTTTTTCCCTTTGGAATTCTCGAATCTCTTCCAACTTACTCTGCCACAGTTTGGGATCATCGTCCTCATATTGAATGATTTCTGGTATTTTATTTTCCTTACAAAAATAGCTTTTTATGGCTCCACATTTGGTGTTAACTGGAACGGTTTGATTAGTGTCAATTAACTCGGCTGTCCATAATCCTTCTTCGGATGTTAAAGATATTGTACCTTTATGCAAGTCAATTATTGCGGAATGCTGGCACAACACATCGCATCCAATCAATACATTGAACGGTAATCCCGTTGCGACCAAGAATCCTATTGTTAGGGTCATATTGTTATTGGTAAGATCGAGTGATACTTGTTTTTTGACTGTTTTATTTTGTCTCCCAGTGGCTCCGATAATTATCACATTATTGACAGGTAAGGTCGGTATGGGTAACTGGACTTCTCGCTGGATTTTTTCAAGTTCAATACTGTCTATCAATGATATGTTAGATCCCGTGTCTATCATTATGGTAGATTTTACCCCATTTAATTTTGCTGATATATATATGATTTCGTTATTACTATTACTGTTTACATGTTTCTGATCCTCTTCCAACAAATCTTCCCTGATATTCTTTAAATAGTGGTTATTAATTATGGTTATTTTACGATTACACTTAATTTTATCTATTAGTCGTTGTTCCCCAAGATTACGGTTCAGTGACGGGTATTCATTAATTTTCACTGCCTCTATTAGTTTAAATGAGGGCTTACTCCCTCTTCTCTATTTTCATTTTGATTACTGTGTTGATTTTGTACTGTTTCAGTGCGATCCTCCGTATTATGTTCTGCTATCCTATAATTTCCATCATGTGGGTAGTTGACTTCATGCCGAGATTGGTCATAATGGTTGTCATATCGGTGACTCCTTGGGTAGTATCGTCGCTGATTACCTTGAGGTCTGGAGTAGATATAATTGACGTTATGTCTATAATTATTGGGTCGTCTGTCCCCATCTCCTCTATTATTGCGACTATCACGATAATTGTAATTGTTATTGCCGCGATAATTATAGTTTCTGGAATTATTATTCGCGTTTTCATTTTGTGTTCTATTAGTATTAACGTTCTGCGCAGGTCGATTGCGATCGTTATTATGAGAATTGGTTGGTGGCGCGTTATTATCATACTTCTGATATTTATGATTTAGCATTCTATTTCGTTGGTATTGGTTCTCGTGTTCATAATTCTCCAAGAATTTGGCCATGGCTGGAATTGTTTTGATTTGACTACACATACGCGCATTTTTTATCCCTTCCTCGTAATGATAGGATAGCTGTATCACCAAACATTCTTCGGGAATTCTGGGCTCTAAGTTCCGTGCCATACATACTTTTCCTAAAAAGTATGAAGTAGGGGACTGGCCTACATTTGTTTCGTATCGACCGTTACTCAAATTATTCCTAATCATGTTCTGGGTCGATTCAGACCAATACTTCTCCTTAAATTGTTTTTTGAACTCAGTCATGTCCAGTATATCCGGACGCACCGCTGTCCACCAATTATCATACGTATCTTTAAACGTTTCATCAATCATGCTTCGTATAATACTCCAGCGATTCTCTCTATTTCTTATGATCACCTCTTCCAATCTCTTTAAAAATTCCATAGGATTGCGCTTGTAATTACGAAAATTAATCGATTCTCGGTTCTCATGGTTATTTGTATGACTATGTTGGCATGTCCTATCCCGCCATGAATCTACTTCTTCCTGTAATTGTAATTCACGTCTACTAATTTCTTCTATTTTATTTTTATTGGTATTGATTTGACCTTCCATACTATTTAAATTGCCATAGACTCTTTCGAGTCGTTCGCCCATGTCTGTCTGTATTTGTGTAATACCTTCCTTATTCTCCTCCCGCACCTGATGTACTTCGTTTTTAATTTGCTCATATTTTTCGACAGTTTCCTTCTGGATTTCTTCAACCAATGTTTTATTCTCAATTTTTGTGTCATTAATTTTATTCTGTAATTCTACATGAACCTGTACTATTGTTTCGTTAGTTTTTTCTAACCCTTCATTTGTTTTAGCTATTTCTAACTTTCTTTCCTCATTATTTTGGTCCACCTTCTGGTTAACTGTTACATGGATATTCTCAATTTTTTCATTAATCTGCCTTAAATTCTCTTCATGTATTTGTAGGATGTCTTCCTTCATTTGTTTTAAACCCTCATCATTCCTATCTAACCTTTCGTTCATTTGTTTTGAGGTTTCTTTAATTTCCTCATTTGTTTTCCTAAATTGTTCTGTCATAAATTTCATCATCTCCTGCCAACTTGGTACTTCTCTGGCTCCAGTTTTATCTATTTGGTCCCCTTGGGCATCTTCTTCCATTACTCCCTTTTCCTTGTCCATAATAATTTCAGTTTCCGCTATTTCGTCTGTCTGTTGTTCCATTTCACTGTCTGTTATTAGTTCTATTTCCTGTTCTTGTTCATCTATTTCCTTCTCCGTTTCTCCTGCCCTAATCCTTGATCTACCTCTGGTATGCATGTTTACTCTCCCACAGTTGCCTGCTCTGGTTAAGTAATATTAATATGGTTACAGTTACTTAACTTAAGCCCTACACAAGTTGAGCGCCAATTTGTATCTAAACGTGGTGTGGCCACTACTGTTCAAGCCCCGCGATGGAAGCCAAATTGTATCTAAACGGGTTTCCTCTCCTTAAAACCCCACTGTTGTATTTGTCAATTTGTTTTGTATTACTTTAATTATATAAATCTCGGAGATATTTGGAGTTGTGGAATATATGGATGCAATTAATTAATATTAACTTAACTCTTTAATAATTATCAGTGTTAGTGTGCCTAGAACTTAAACAACTTAATCGTTATTCTACAATTTCATCCAACCCTATTATACCTTGAAGAGAGATCTGTCTAATTTCGTAATTTTACGCTCCCTCTTTGGTGTCAGATAATTCCGCTATAAGCGCTGCAGTATCGGCTCAACGAAACTTATAGGTTATTTCGATGTTTATATTAACCATTTATTCTATACTTATTCAGTTACTTTTTGTTCCAGTTCACTAAACCATACTCCAAATAACAAGATTTGACAAATATATAAAGGTTCTTTATTTGTTTACTTAATTCACATTAAATAAGATATGTTCTAATTAACATATGCTTGGACTATAGACTTCAGGTATCGATTGTTGATTATTTTAATCCTTTATTTATATTTGGTTATATATTATGTTTTGATTTGTATTTAATTTATTTCAGGGTGTGAAGGTTCTTGTAACTGTGGGGAAGACTAAAAATACATAGATAAGAATGCAAGATTTACAAAATTTATGTGTTGTGTATTTAGTATGATTAATATAATATAATTTACCAGACTCGAACGAAGCAAATCGTGTAGGCGGTTGATCGCTAAATTTAATGTTTGGATGATTATGCAGTACGGTTTTTCTTTCTTCGGTTTAATAAGAGTAATTCTTGTCCTGTCCACTTCGGAATACAGCTTCTGGATTGATTTACAGCCCGATTGATGTTTCTTCTGCGCCGCCAGGATCCAAATAAGTTCTTCCTTCGGTTGAAGCAATTAGTGTCATTCCGTGTATTTGCAAGGTTATAATTTCTGGTGTAGTGAATATTATTAATTGTGTTATTGTTAATTCTTTCTATTTGATTAATATCTCATCAATTCCCTTCGGATATGGGACAGTTCAAGTTCTTTTTTGTAGACTTCAATTATTTACTCTCTATTATCATTTCATATTGTAGTGTTATTTTTGTTTATCTGTATTGGTAGTAGACGTAAATATTGTCATTAGAATTTTGTATTTTTATAATCGTATCTGGTAATTTCGAATATTACAATTAAATAGATTATTCTTGGGTTTTTAATCTCATCACTTTTAGTTCATTCCCAGCAATTCTTTTTTTGTCTAAAATCAACAACTTCTTTTTCTTATTTGTCGTCCCTAGCAACATATAATAATTTCTGCCTTCCACATGTTTTGACTATATAGTGTTTCTTTCATATATTTCTTATCTATTCTTTATCAATTTGCTGTCCTATCGGAATGTAACTTTACCGATAGTTGGTTTATTATTTTATACACATATTCTACTGGTTTTTTGATATAAGTCCGTTTTTTTTCTTTTTTATTATATTTAATCCACCTTCGATATTATATTTTACCAATCGATATTATGGCATTATGGTATTATTATAATTTGTATAAATTTTATTAAATATTATTATTAATTTAATGTTTTTTTTTTCTAGCTCTTCATAGCGTATTTATTAATTATTATTAATTGATGCACCTAATCTTTATGTTATGAGTGTTTATATAGTAGTTTTGCCTGTTAGGCCTTTTATTGTAAACTGATCTACCTGTGGTTATGTCTGTTAAGCATCTATAGTCCCTTTTATATAAATTCATACATACAATCAAATCTTAATTATTAGCACCTATATAAACAATTATTTTTCTATATCTAATAACAATTTTATCTTGATCTCTTGATCACATACAACAAAATTCGAATTTATGAACATTGATTAACTGCCTCACACTTCATTCTACGACAGTCATTGAATAATACAACTTGTTTCATTATTTTTCATTAACTCAACACATATTTGATATAACATCACATAAACTTTATCATAACATTTTTGTCATAAAATAATACTTCTTAACACAAAATTCTTATTTGTTATTACCATAAATTAAGTCATTGTTTCATTTTTTTGTTTTGCTTTTCATTAAACATATATCATTAGCTATTATTTATCTTACAGGTTCGTTTATTCTAGTCAACACTACCTTGCATCCTTATTTAATTTTGTCTATGATTATAACTGTAATTATTGGATCTCTGTTCTATTATGGGTTTAAATATCAATTTGTTTATTATTCTGTGAACCGTCTTTATGTAACATGAATGCTAGCATTTCTGTTGCGTTACAGTATTCATGTGTACGAGCGCACGTGTGTGCTGCTTTTCACAACATGAAGTCACGTTTAAGAATTCTTTCTCGCCATGTACAAGACTACGGGAAAGTGGCGAGATGCGACCAGCCAATCACGAGCCAAGTAGCCGGACACAGAGGGACGCTGAGCCATTTTGAAAACAAGTCGGCGTCTAACTTCCGAACCGCGCAGTGCGTTAATGCGCGGTTCGCCAAAAAACCGGGCACATGAACAATGTAAGCCGGCCAACCAAGAAGAAAAGTTTGTTTAAATTGTGTTCGAAGCAGTGGAGATTGAATTAAACTAACATTCGGAAAAAGTACAGTCGGCGAACACCATCAGACCGCGTGGTCATATAAAATAATGCTCGAGCAAATATACGGTCGACCAGCAAAAAGTATTGTGAATTAAAGTGGAACAGTAAAAAAGAAAATGTAAGCAGTATCAACGGACTTCACAAGTTTGAATTATTAAACAGTTAAAATTATTTCTCAGACAAAAAAGTGAACGAAGAACGAACCCCCGGTAGTGTTTCAACCATGTGTCGGAGGCCATAACAGGAAAGTAACTATATCAAAATCAATAAAATGCAAAGATAAAAAGAGCTCTAAATAAGGGGGGTGAAAAGCGTGAAAGGGAGAGAGTGAATGAGCAAAGTGCTGGATTGCCTTATAGAATATATATAATATAGCTATTTGAATAAGTAAATTGATTAATAGTTGTGTTGTGGAAAGTAATTAAGAGTCAGTAATAACTTCATAAAGAATAACGTAAAGAAAGCAGAGAGAGATGTTAAAGATGATTTTAATAAACAAAGTTGGTTAAATGCAATAAATGAGAGTAGAGATTTGTTAAGTAATACAACCCCACAACAACTCTTACAGGTCACGAGTTCGCGTAAAAGATCCTGGACCACGTGCAGGTAAGCATTTTGGAATTTGTGAATTTTAAATATTTTATGGTTAAATAAATAAAGTTATTTTCAATTATTAGTAACTTTACAATCACTGAGTTTTAGAACTGAATTTTTCAGTAAAATTAATATTTAGACAATTCTGACAAGAGACACAATGAAAAAGTGAGCACTCCATGGTAACTGTATAATCTCGTACAGTAATTATACTTCAATGCTTACTGCAACATGCTACACAGAAGTGACGATAAGACCCCACAGACCCCGTGCCATGGGGGCCCCAGGGTCTGGGGGCTTAAAGTAGACCCACTCGCATAAAAATAAAAAATAAAAGAAAAATTTGAACACTAATACTGAAAAACAACATAACTTGACAACTATGCAAAATACCCATTCTTCTTATGAGAAACTGATTGTCATAGCTGATCTTTTCTTAATGTCTTTTTGTGATGGACATAACATATATTTATTTGGGGCCCCAAAATGGTGAACTCATAATAGAAAATCTTTAGGCAACTTTTTCGTAGCATTAATGTATGCTTGTGCCTGGTTAATTTCCTTCACAGTAAAACTCATTGCAAGTTTTTAAAATTAATTTTAAAAATAAGTCCTCAACAACCAGTTAAGATAAAGACGAAACACAATAACTTTTGTTCTACTGCACGTTAGATATGAGGGCAGTCTGAAAAGTTCTTGGCCTCGACCATAGGTGGCAGCACTACCAAATAATGTGTATTATACAGCCGTCTGAAACAGAAGTGTTGGCTATATTCCTTAAAAAGGAGAAAATTGAGTATCGTGTGATCATAAAGTTCTTAGTGAAAGAAGGTTTGACACCAAGTGGAATTATTCAAGGTTGGTTAAAGTGTATGGTGACTCTTCTCCTTCATTTTCAACAGTTAAAAAATGAGGTGCTGAGTGAGTTTAAATCTGGACATACCAGCCTGGAAGACGATCCACATGAAGGATGTCTAAAACAGCAACAACTCTGAAAACTATCAAAACAGTGCATAATATGGTTTTGGACGATTGCCGAATTAAAGTGTACGTAGTTGCTGAGACTATAGACATTTTGAAAGAGTGCATCAGACATATTTTACAAGACAAATTGCAAATGAAAAAGCTTTGTACTAGGTGGGTGCTGCGTTTGCTACAGCAGATCAAAAACGCATGTGTATGAAAAATCTGAACAGTGTTTGGGGTGTTTTAATAAGAACACCACGGATTTTGTGCATCAGTTTATTATGATGGATGAAACTTGGATCCACCACTACACCCAGAGTTCAAACAACAGTCAAAGCAGTGGACAGAAGCTGGTTGTTCAGCGCCAAAGAAGGCAAAGTCAATTCCATCAGCAGGAAAAGTCATGGCGTCAGTGTTTTGGGATGCTAAAGGTGTGTTGTACATCAATTACCTTAAAAAGGATGCAACTATAACCAAGGAATATTATTCCAACCTTTTATCGAAAAAATTTGTGAAAAAAGATCTGGTTTGCAGAAGAAAAAAATAATTTTTCACCAAGACAATGCACTTGCCCACACAAGTGTTTCGGCAATGGGAAAATTAAGAGATCTCCACTATGAATTGTTGGAACATCCTCCCTATTCTCCAGACTTGGCTCCCTCAGACTTCCATCTTTTCCCAAGACTCAAAATCTTTGTTGGTCAGTGTTTTTCATCAGATCAGGAGGCGATTTCAGCTGTAGAGGTGTATTTTGCAGACCTTACAGAACAGGGACGGTATAGTGGCATTGGAACATCGCTGTAATAAATGTGTTATGATAAAAGGAGATTATGTTGAAAAATAAATATAGTTTTGAAATTATAAATTTGTTTTTTCATTGTTAGGCTGAGAATTTTTGAGACCGCCCTCATATGTTTTCTTTCAAGTTTTCCATATGACTAACACAGCAGAGTCTCAAATTTGTAATAGCCATCCACCCTTTAAAAATAAGCGTTTTTATAGGGTACTTTAAAAAACAGTTGTTCTGATACTACGTTTAAAGGAAATGCCTAGCACAATAATTATTACAGTTAAATAAACTAATTCTGTTAAAAGTACTTCTGAATATAACAGATTTTATTAATAATTCAAGTTCATTTTTACTTCTTACTTTAAATTCGTATTTTTTCTTTTCTTCTTCTTCTAGTATTGACTCAGTGATTGTAGCTAACCTTGTTAGTTCATCTTCCAAACTATTCAGTCTTGATAATACACTAACTACAGTACCCATTGATGCTGACTGTAACAAGAAATTTTTCTATTTTTATGTTCATTAAAAAAAAATATATATATATATATATTATAACATTGCCAAACCCTGATCATATTTGATATCAATAAGTATGTAAAAAATGCTAAGAAATAATATATTTTGGTAAATAAATAACAACGAGAACGAAAGTAGTAAATATAATTAAGAGTGAAGGAGGAAGAATAGTAAACCAAAGGTGATTATTAAATAAGAAATACAAACTAGACTGACAGACAAATGACATTGACCCAACCCCAGAGATTGGCCAGATATTAACCAAAATAAAGCGAGACAAGATGGAAGTGAAGGAGAAGAAAAATGAATTTAAATAATGGAACAAACCAACAGCAAAGAAAATAAAATGAACCAAGGTGATAAAACACAGACAAATAATGTAGAAGAGGGAAGGGGGAGATGATACCATCCAATATCATAAAGGAAACGGAACCGGTGATTAACCAATATAAAAAAGAAATGTTAATATTATCTATGTGACAAATATAACTCATAATTAATAAAAACCCATTAAATAAAGATACACAAACCCACGAATTAGTAGTATATGTAAGTAAGAAATCTAGAAAGAGACATGAACTCATTAGATACAAATAAAATTTGTAAAGATAGTGAGATAGTGAGAAATATAATGAAAATAATTAAGTGACAAAGAGAAATAATAATAGGGTTTACCCACCAATAAACGTGTAAAATAAAAAGTGATAACAGTGAAAGTGATGTGTGAAAAAGGATATTGTAAGCAATAGTATAATTAAAAAGATAGTGATAGATAAGTAAACACTCAATGAATCAATGATGGACCAATGAAAGATTTAAGAGTGGAATTGTAAAAAATTATATAGTTAAGGGTAATTAGAGATAGTGATTAGATTAGAAATAGATAAAGAATACGATATTATTTAGGGGAGAAAGCCCAGGTAAAATAAACTGTTTGTGTTAACATGGGATGTAGAAAAGTAGTAGTAAAGACTTAAATAATTAAAAATATAGTTGGTAAATACCCTATGTTATGAGGGAAATTAAGTTAAATAAGTTTACAAGAAGTAATGACGTTTATTACTCAGAGTAGTAGCAAAGAAAGAAATTAATGTTAAAACCAACAGTTAATAATAACTTGTAAAGAATTGTTTGTTTCAATTATGAAGAGGATATGGCTGGAGGGAACTTACAGTCCATAGGCCTAAGTGTTATATTTTAAGTATTAAGACATAAAAAATAATCCTGACATATGATCAGAACAAAAACAAACTCAAGACACAACAACCACTAAACAAATCAATTATAACAACAGAACAAAAACTTTGTAATGAGATGAAATATAATTAGAATAATTTAAATAAAAATAATCAATGTCTACTAAGGCCTAGGAAATGTATAACTGTCAATGATAAATAATTGCAAACTGTATAAAAACCACCAGGAGATTAAGAAATTCAAGGCAAGTAAATAGCCGAGAATAATTTATAAACCAGTTTAAAGAAAAAATATTAGAATAAGAACTTAGTTTAAAGGAGAAATGTAAATACCAAATATTAACAGATTTGTACAAACATTGATATTTCATAAAACCATTCATTATGGGATACCAAATTAATCTTTGAAAGGAAATAATAACAGTGGTGATAATATTTAATATGTAGGGAAGAGGACAGAAGATTATAATCAATAAGAAGATATGCAGTTATTTTGAATAAAAATTCAAAATTTGATAACAATAGACTACTTCAGAATTAACCAATCGGGATTAATTGGTTACTATGACAACAGTCGTTTGGTGTCTAATTACCATTAGATTTCTTTACTCGTTATATGACGCTTTCGTTGAATAGACGCTAGTTTTAGAATGACCAAAATTGTCAATTAAAACATCAAAAATCTCAAAAGAAGTTACTAACAAGTGAATCCCAAGAAGGAAGACGATGACTGGAACAATATAACTAATGTCGAGGCCGAATTAATGAAAAAAGAAATTAAAATCCTGCCGATTAACTTGGAAAAGGTACCCGAAGTCCCGAACCAATGCAAATTAAAGATGATTGCAGCATAACCCATTAATACCAGATCGAATGAGTTCGTCCTATCTACTGAAGTGATAAGTACCTATTAAATTACCCCAAATTTCTAAATAAACTCACGTTAATTATTTCTCACTAAAGGTCGAAATCTCACTAAACTGAACATAATTACTTTCAAAGATTAAAAAGAAAACTAAGTCACTGAAATTTTATAAACTGGCAAAGATAACCTGTTGTTAATTACCAATAACTTGTAAACACTTTTACTACACTACACTAAACAAATTATACCTACACAATATATTATTTAAGATTAACTGATGTAAGGGTGTGTATTTTTATTGTTTTTAAACATTTGTAATCCTTTTAACGTAATCTCAAGAACCTGTGACAAACGAACAATGATAAATTCTTGTGTATAATTTCCAACAGACGCCATTACTGAAAGTCTGTTAATCAGTTCAGATATCGATTTGTCAAACCCTGTAGAGTTGTCTCATATATAACCGGAGCATTTGTAGTAAAAAGGGAAATATAATTTGTATGAAATGAACAACTAATCATTAATAGAAAAATCAATAAGTATTCAGTGTAACCACGGTGTTATAATTTCATTAGGAGGTGGACAATAATTTATGTACATTTTAGCAGACAAGTAGGTTGACGACTAGCGATTGCACAGCCCACGCAACGAACTACTGGTCGCTACAGACGGCCGAGGCTGGCGGAAATATTTGAATTATTCAAACCGCCTGAGCGGCGCTGGTCATACACATTTGAATTTTATTTTAATTGTTTTAATAAAACAATTTGGCGCCACCGGGATTTTCACACCCCTAGTGAACAACAGGTAAGAACATCGAGACCTGGTTATTCGTACGTTTGCAACGGACGAAATCTGCGGAAGTTGCCTGCATTTGAACGACGGATAGAGAAGACACGTTACACCCATTACACACAAATTGTACATTATTCACATTTTACAGAGTAAAACGGTAGCCGGACACACGAATCCTTATACAAATTGGCTTCCATCGCGGGGCTTGAACGAGGCGGACGTCTCGTATCCTTTACAAATTGGCGCCCAACGTGGGGCTTGAACGAGGCGGACGTCTCGTATCCTTTACAAATTGGCGCCCAACGTGGGGCTTGAACGAGGCGGACGTCTCGCATACCTTTACAAATTGGCGACCAACCAGTGGAGCTAGAAGAGAGAGAAATACGAAATTCTAGTGGCGATTGCGAAAGGTTACAATATGCACACCAGAGGATTGTCGAAAAAGTTGGCAAAGGAGAAAGAGATGGAAGAAAATAGAGGGGAAGAAGAGGAAGGAACACTGATTGAAGAAGTGGAGACAGTAATAACCACAACAGAATCAAGCCAAGACGAAGAAATGGAACCACAGGCTGGAGATAGGGAGGAAGCCAGAGGAGGAATGGATTTACAAAAATTATGGGAGTTGATTAATGGAAAATTAGACAAGAATGAGGAGAGTCTGAAACAGATGAAGAAAGAAACCAGTCACAGTCTAAAACAAATTAATGAAAAATTTGACAAGAGTGAGGAGAGTCTGAAACAAATCAATGAAAAGATAATTAGTACCAACGAAAGTACTAAGGAAGAGTTAAGACAAACCATTAACCAGAATAACGAAACATTACAACACCAATTGATGGAGTGCTGGCTAGAGACTAAACAGCAGATCACTGAAACAAATGAAAAATTAGAGGAGACGTTGGAGAAACTGGAGAAAACCAATGAAACTGTTTCCGAAGTCCGTGAGGAGGTAATCAATAAAATCAACAACCTCGAAGGAGAAACCAAAAGGAGAATTGAGGAATGTCACGAAGAAACAACCAAAAGGTGGGAACAAGTAAACCAGGACATGCATCAAGTCCGGGAAGAGAATCAGAAGGAGACAGCGGTTGTACGAACAGGCCTGGGAGAAAGAATGGAAGGAGTGTACAGCAATTTAAATAAAATCGACAGTAAGGTGGACAAAAATAAACAAAAAATTGAAGAGATACATAGACGAAAAGAATTATTACAGGAAGAAGTGGACGCCTGGCGTGACCGATCATGTAACCATAACCAAATATTTAACAATGACAATAGAGATACAATAAATTTCCGCAACTATAAGCGTAACCCGATGGAGTTTTTGAAGAGAGTAGAAGAACTGATAATAAAGAACTGTGAAACACGATGGACAGCTGTGAGGGGAATGTTAGATGACATGTTTAAGGAAACATATGACAACTGGTGGACCGCCACACGACCAGACATCCAGAGCATCCAAGAATTTAAAACCCAATTCAAAGCAAAGTACTGGTCAGAGTCAACCCAGAACATGGTCCGTAACAATTTAAGTAACGGAAGGTATGAAAACCAAAACGGACAAACATTAACCTCATACTTTCTAGGAAAAATCTGCATGGCCAGGAATTTGGAACCACGCATTCCGGAAGAGTGTTTAGTAATACAATTATCGTACCACTATGACGATGCGATCCAGAAAGCCCGTATGTATAGTCAAGTCAAGACAATTCAGGACATGGCTAGTTTATTAGAGAGCCATGAACACGAATGGCAATACTGTAAGAACAGATTCACGAGTTTCCGGAATAGTAGACCAAATGAAGGGCCATCTCCACCAAACCAACAGGGTGACAATAAGCCACCACTGAACAACACAAATAACTACCAAGGAAATCAACGTGGGAATAATGCACCCAGGAACTATCACCCGAACAATAACAATAATGGCAATTTCAGAAACGATTACAGAGGGAATCAACAACGGAACGGTCCTAATAATTATTACCGTCCAGGAAACGGTAACAACAACAATAACAACCGAGGATACCGACCGCAAGTGAATTATGTGAGATGTCAAACGCGGCGTAATCCAGCAAGAAACTACTCTCAGACAAATAACAACCGACGAACATACTATAACCAGGTACCAAACACAAGAGTCCACACCTTCGAGGAAAACGTCAGGAATGATGGCGATGACACAAACCACCAACAGGAACCATCAACGAGCCAACCAATAAACACAAATGAAATCAGAAACAATGAGGCCAGCCCTCATTTAAACGAATAAGGTCGGTGAGAACTGTGAACAGCCCATCACTGGACCAATCTCTTGGGGAATATAAGACAACAACAGACAAGAAGATCACCATAATATGTACTAACTATTTAAAAAATATAAGGGACGATTTGATCGAAGAAAATGATAACATGATGCCCATTAGAAACAGTGAAATAGTGTATGTAAGTGCCCAAATAAATGGAATCCTATCAACCATAATGATCGATACAGGGTCTAATGTCTCTCTGATCGACCAAATAGAATTAAATAGACTACAGCAGGGAAGTAGTGTACCAATATCAACCCTGCCCATAAACAATATAACTATCGTTGGTGCTACCGGCCGACAAAATAAAACCGTCCGGAAACAAGTATCATTGGAACTTAATAGCAAAGGTATAATAGTAACTATGCCATTTCTTGTTGCCAGCGGCCTACCTTTCTCAATACTTGTTGGGTGTGATGTACTCAGGCAACACTCTGCCATAATTAACCTGCGGCTAGGAGAAGTATCACTAACCACAGAACAAGGGATATGGTCAGCCGATCTAGTGAATGGTGGCAACTTACCATTAATAACCAACAGCTGCAACATGATCCAAAACAATTATTGCCAACAATCACCCAAAAGAATATTGAAAGATTGGAAGGATGAAGAATTATCTCATCAAGCAAGCTGGATGAGATCAGAAACTTCCAACGAGAAGAACAATATCCACAGATTAGTGTGCAACAGTCAGAGGAACTCATAAGTATATACAACAGATATAAACACATTTTTTCTGACGCCCCAGGCAAAGTAAAGAACTATCAATGCCGAATACGATTTAAAGAACCCGTTGACTTCAAGAAAAAATCTTATCCCATTGCTTACTCACAAAGAAATGCAGTGAGGGCAGAAATCAATCAGATGATGGAAGACGATATCATCGAATTAAGTCAATCACCTTATACAAGTCCAATAGTGGCAATACCAAAAAAGGACGGAAAGGTGAGAATCTGCCTCGATGCAAGAGAAATTAATAAAATGATAGTGAACGATGGAACATCACCGGGTGAAATAGAAGAAATCCTTAAGAAGTTTCACGGTATAAAATACATCAGCTCGTGGGACACCGTATGTGGCTATTGGCAGGTGGAGCTACATCCGAACAGTAGACAATACTTAGCATTCCTGTTCGATGGGAGGAACTATCAGTTCAAAAGACTGCCATTTGGACTGATAAATTCGGTCGCAGTATTTGTTAAGTGTATGGACCAAATACTGGGACAAGATGTACTGAATTTTACCACCGTGTACGTAGATGACCTGCTAATAACATCATCAAATTGGCAAGAGCACTGTGCCAGAGTTGAAACCGTACTAAAAAAGTTATCAGATAATCACGTAACCCTTAAGCTGGACAAGTCAAAGTTTATAGCCCGAAAAATACAATTTCTAGAATTCAATCTAGCAGAGGAAGGCATATCTCCTTCGTCAGAAAAAGTTGAGGCGATACAACGATTCCCCACACCAAAAAACAAAAAACAACTTCAATCTTTCCTGGGAATCTGCAATTATTATCGTAAATTTCAAGATAATTATTCCGAACTAACAGCAAAATTCAAAAAACAATTATCAGTTAAGGATAAGTGGACTTGGGGGTCCGAACAAGATGAAGTATTTAACCAAATAAAAGAAAAGTTTTTGAACACCATGATCTTACATCATCCAGACTTCAAAAAGCCATTCTTCATGAACTGTGATGCGAGTGATGTCAGTGTAGGTGCGGTTTTATACCAAGAAGATGAGAAGGGACAGCATATGGTTATTAGTTTTGCAAGTAGAATTTTAAATGGATGCGAACAAAATTATCACGTCACGGAGAAAGAACTACTTAGTGTCGTGTTCGCCTGCAACAAATTTAGGACTTACATTCTGGGATACGATATAACAGTGAGAAGTGACCTTAGATCCATTTCATTCCTTAAGCAGTGTAAACTCAGCCACGGAAGATTAACTCGATGGATATTGTTGCTACAGGAATATCATATAAACTGGGAATACATCCCAGGGAAGAAAAACATAGCTGCGGACATATTATCCCGTATCAACGTCCAGCAACAAACTTTCGAGGGTGAGAAAGAACAATTAGTTAAGGCGTATAACATTATCAAAAACAGAGTAGATCTAGAAAGAATAACCCAAGAAATAAGAAGATGTCAAACTGTGGATCCAAAAATAATGAGTATCCGGGAGAGAATGTTAAAAGAAGAAGAAACCATTCTACAATATTATAAAATACATAACAACTTGCTATTTATTAAAAACAGTCATGATATCAGAGAATGGAAACTTGTAATACCATCTACAGTGGAGGAACAATTGATACTAGACTACCACATTAGATACGGCCATATGGGGGCTATAAAAGTGATAAAAGCTTTACAGGAACAAGTTTACATCAAAAATATTTATCGTAAGGTAAACAAAACTATTCAAAAATGTGACATTTGCCAAAAGGTAAAATGCAATAATTCAAAAAAGGAAGGTATGATGATACCTATAACATCAAGTCAGAAATTAGAAAGGGTATTCCTTGATATATGTGGTCCGTTTCCTAGCAGTGGAGGAAGACACAGATACAAATTTATAATCATCATGTTTGACCACTTCACCAAATATACAAAGTTGTACTCCATTAACCGTGCAACAACAAAGAAAATAATTGAGATTATCTTAACCAAGTTTATACCAGAAGTGGGAAAACCGACGGCCGTTATAACAGATCATGGAACCCAATTTAAGGGAAATTTCTGGAAAAATAAGCTCTGTGAACATAATATTAAAACTTACAAAACATCCGTTTATCACCCCAGCTGAGAGAGTACTCAGAGAAGTGGGTCGAATACTGAGAACCTACTGCCACGATAAACAAAAAGAATGGCACAATTACGTGAAATCCACTGAAGAATTTATAAACTTAGCTTACCACAACTTTACGGAAGCTACCCCATACACAATGATGTTTGAGCGGCAACCGCCTAGAGAGATAACTGATATGATCCAATTCCCCACCAACACCGAATATCAATTCGAGAAAAGAAGATTCTACAACAGAATAGCCGAAAAGGTAGAGCAACAAAAGAATAAATACGCTAAGAACCAGAAAAAGACTATTAAGTACGATGTAGGAGAAAGGGTACTTTTAAAAAACAGAGAATTACCCAGCTCCATAGAAGGCATCACTAGAAAGTTACTATTATTATACGTGGGACCATACACTATAACAAGAGACAAGGGCAATAACACTTATGAGATCACTCACCCAGTCACTAAGAAAATAAAGGGTGTGTACAATCAGGCCTCAATTAAGAAATATTATGACAATCAACAATGACTGTAAAAAAATTAAAGTAAAAAACCAACAGAAGTACTTTAAATAAAGGAAAATAACGTGACAAACGAACAAGTTTGCCAATATCATAAAGAAAAGATTTCTAAAGAATTTCAAAATTCAAAAAATTTGTAAGTACAGCTTACACTAATCAATAGAGAAACCATTATGATGAATAAAAAAATCAAAAAAGATATGTAAGAAAAGCTTACCCAAATATCTCGATAATATTTTAGAACAATTAAAAATGGAGAGATAAAAGTTACAAGGCATCCATATAAACTAAGAGCAACCAACTTACTACATTATTTAAATAAAAAATAATAATAGAGGAGTGTAGTTACAAAACATTCCTACAAAATAAGATTAAATTACCAAAATATTTAGCCAAAAAAATATTTAGCCAATGAAAAGCATAACATACTATAAAGGAATAAGCTACAAAAAATTCCTAACTAGTAAGAAGCAATAACTTACTATGATATTTAAAAATTATGAAAAAAAAAATATCAATCAAAATGATCAGCTTCCACAACTATTTAGAAAGAGGGGAAGTAAAATTACCCAAACCAATGATCAAAAAACGAAATAAATGAAATAAACATTCTAAGAGTTATAATGTGAGATGAGATGAAACAAAGAGTAATTAAAAATGAATAAAAATGCGAATTGTATCAATAAAAAACAATGCTTCAGGTATTATCAAGTAGTATCTATAAAGAAAGATGAAACAATATATGACTCGAACTGAGCAATAATGAAGTATAAAAGTAAAAGATTCCCAACAAATATTATGATTATGATTATTATTATTATTATTTTGAGTCACGAGTTGACTGTATTTAAGAATTATTAATTGAGATTGTCTGTTGAATGTATCCAGCAATCATTTTACTGAGCAGGGATGATGTTCCCCTGATCTCATGATAAGAGTAGTTTTGAACGACGGAGTTAGTTAAGCCAATAGAGCCCATCCGAATCGATTGCAACTACAAGGTAGAGATTAGGGAAATTAAGATTTATAGGGAATAAGTTATAATAAAAAATCAATAAGCCAGTTCGCAATATGAGAAAATAATGAAGAAAAGACTAAGAAGAATGGAAATAAAAGATACAGAGTTAATCATAAAAAATGAATGAGAAGCAGGAGAATTTGAAAAAAAAAAAAAGATACGATACAATTGATAATTTCATCAAACTTAGAATCACGTTTTATAAAATGATCAATTTTGGTGGAAGGGCATTATATAACATTGCCAAACCCTGATCATATTTGATATCAATAAGTATGTAAAAAATGCTAAGAAATAATATATTTTGGTAAATAAATAACAACGAGAACGAAAGTAGTAAATATAATTAAGAGTGAAGGAGGAAGAATAGTAAACCAAAGGTGATTATTAAATAAGAAATACAAACTAGACTGACAGACAAATGACATTGACCCAACCCCAGAGATTGGCCAGATATTAACCAAAATAAAGCGAGACAAGATGGAAGTGAAGGAGAAGAAAAATGAATTTAAATAATGGAACAAACCAACAGCAAAGAAAATAAAATGAACCAAGGTGATAAAACACAGACAAATAATGTAGAAGAGGGAAGGGGGAGATGATACCATCCAATATCATAAAGGAAACGGAACCGGTGATTAACCAATATAAAAAAGAAATGTTAATATTATCTATGTGACAAATATAACTCATAATTAATAAAAACCCATTAAATAAAGATACACAAACCCACGAATTAGTAGTATATGTAAGTAAGAAATCTAGAAAGAGACATGAACTCATTAGATACAAATAAAATTTGTAAAGATAGTGAGATAGTGAGAAATATAATGAAAATAATTAAGTGACAAAGAGAAATAATAATAGGGTTTACCCACCAATAAACGTGTAAAATAAAAAGTGATAACAGTGAAAGTGATGTGTGAAAAAGGATATTGTAAGCAATAGTATAATTAAAAAGACAGTGATAGATAAGTAAACACTCAATGAATCAATGATGGACCAATGAAAGATTTAAGAGTGGAATTGTAAAAAATTATATAGTTAAGGGTAATTAGAGATAGTGATTAGATTAGAAATAGATAAAGAATACGATATTATTCAGGGGAGAAAGCCCAGGTAAAATAAACTGTTTGTGTTAACATGGGATGTAGAAAAGTAGTAGTAAAGACGTAAATAATTAAAAATATAGTTGGTAAATACCCTATGTTATGAGGGAAATTAAGTTAAATAAGTTTACAAGAAGTAATGATGTTTATTACTCAGAGTAGTAGCAAAGAAAGAAATTAATGTTAAAACCAACAGTTAATAATAACTTGTAAAGAATTGTTTGTTTCAATTATGAAGAGGATATGGCTGGAGGGAACTTACAGTCCATAGGCCTAAGCGTTATATTTTAAGTATTAAGACATAAAAAATAATCCTGACATATGATCAGAACAAAAACAAACTCAAGACACAACAACCACTAAACAAATCAATTATAACAACAGAACAAAAACTTTGTAATGAGATGAAATATAATTAGAATAATTTAAATAAAAATAATCAATGTCTACTAAGGCCTAGGAAATGTATAACTGTCAATGATAAATAATTGCAAACTGTATAAAAACAACCAGGAGATTAAGAAATTCAAGGCAAGTAAATAGCCGAGAATAATTTATAAACCAGTTTAAAGAAAAAATATTAGAATAAGAACTTAGTTTAAAGGAGAAATGTAAATACCAAATATTAACAGATTTGTACAAACATTGATATTTCATAAAACCATACATTATGGGATACCAAATTAATCTTTGAAAGGAAATAATAACAGTGGTGATAATATTTAATATGTAGGGAAGAGAACAGAAGATTATAATCAATAAGAAGATATGCAGTTATTTTGAATAAAAATTCAAAATTTGATAACAATAGACTACTTCAGAATTAACCAATCAGGATTAATTGGTTACTACGACAACAGTCATTTGGTGTCTAATTACCGTTAGATTTCTTTACTCGTTATATGACGCTTTCGTTGAATAGACGCTAGTTTTAGAATGACCAAAATTGTCAATTAAAACATCAAAAATCTCAAAAGAAGTTACTAACAAGTGAATCCCAAGAAGGAAGACAGTAACTGGAACAATATAACTAATGTAGAGGCCGAATTAATGAAAAAAGAAATTAAAATCCTGCCGATTAACTTGGAAAAGGTGCCCGAAGTCCCGAACCAATGCAAATTAAAGATGATTGCAGCATAACCCATTAATACCAGATCGAATGAGTTCGTCCTATCTACTGAAGTGATAAGTACCTATTAAATTACCCCAAATTTCTAAATAAACTCACGTTAATTATTTCTCACTAAAGGTCGAAATCTCACTAACTGAACATAATTACTTTCAAAGATTAAAAAGAAAACTAAGTCACTGAAATTTTATAAACTGGCAAAGATAACCTGTTGTTAATTACCAATAACTTGTAAACACTTTTACTACACTACACTAAACAAATTATACCTACACAATATATTATTTAAGATTAACTGATGTAAGGGTGTGTATTTTTATTGTTTTTAAACATTTGTAATCCTTTTAACGTAATCTCAAGAACCTGTGACAAACGAACAATGATAAATTCTTGTGTATAATTTCCAACAGACGCCATTACTGAAAGTCTGTTAATCAGTTCAGATATCGATTTGTCAAACCCTGTAGAGTTGTCTCATATATAACCGGAGCATTTGTAGTAAAAAGGTAAATATAATTTGTATGAAATGAACAACTAATCATTAATAGAAAAATCAATAAGTATTCAGTGTAACCACGGTGTTATAATTTCATTAGGAGGTGGACAATAATTTATGTACATTTTAGCAGACAAGTAGGTTGACGACTAGCGATTGCACAGCCCACGCAAAGAACTAGTGGTCGCTACAGACGGCCGAGGCTGGCGGAAATATTTGAATTATTCAAACCGCCTGAGCGGCGCTGGTCATACACATTTTAATTTTATTTTAATTGTTTTAATAAAACAATTTGGCGCCACCGGGATTTTCACACCCCTAGTGAACAACAGGTAAGAACATCGAGACCTGGTTATTCACGCGTTCGCAACGGACGAAATCTGCGGAAGTTGCCTGCATTTGAACGACGGATAGAGAAGACACATTACACCCATTACACACAAATTGTACATTATTCACATTTTACAGAGTAAAACGGTAGCCAGACACACGAATCCTTATACAAATTGGCTTCCATCGCGGGGCTTGAACGAGGCGGACGTCTCGTATCCTTTACAATATATATATATATATATTGCGACAACACAAATTACTAAACTATTGGCGCATAGGATATGATAGTATGTGTATCTCAAATTAAAAGTCTATATTGGAGGGATTAAGATTATTTATTGCACAAAACACAAGTAATTGTTTATATGGTATATTTGATATGTACAGAATGTAATGTTTGATATAGAGTCTTTCTTTTAAAATGTTAAATACTGTTCATACGCAAGACGTGATACGTTACATAAAGAAGATTCCCACGATGATGTTGCTGAAGAGAAGGGCAGGTCTTTGCGGTGTAGTTGGTTCGTCAGGTGCGGCTTATAAATGACAGACGTTTCCCCAGAAACATTTACAGCTGGGCTGGCGTCCTGTAACAGCTGGGCTGGTGTCCTATAACAGCTGGGCTGGTGTCCTATAACAGCTGGGCTGGTGTCCTGACAGCTGGGCTGGTGTCCTGTAATTCCCACGATGAATCTGACGCTTCGCACACACAACGGTACTACGGATCTTATTACTCGTAAAATTAATATAGAGTTTATGACCAAGTAATATCTCAGGTGACAGTGCGTTTAATCTAATAACGGTATATTGAACTTATACCACTCCGGCTTCTTCAAGTGTTCACGCGAATACCAAGGTCTACCGCGATCAGCAGACCACCCTATGAGGAAATCTTGCAATAACACGGAAACGTCTTGATGGAACAACTTACTATTGCGTAACTATCAATGATACCGACACTGCGGAAAATCACGCACAGTGATACAGTTACACTCACTTATTACACACGTAATACTACAATATTAATATCGTGTGTAAAGAGTTAATATTCAACCGTTCTGCGTCACACGTGTTACTATCCCCGAATAGTCTTTACAGATCCCTGCAAGCGACAGAATCTTGAACAAGAATTGTATGTACCGTTCGCGGTAGCAGCAGTGAAGAACTGCCTGTAATTATACGCGCAATGCGTTAAAACAATACCATGTGCAGATGTACTACACACACAGTTCTGAGTCTTCCCGTTTCACTAACGACGAATAGTTTTTACAACACCTTGCAAGCGGTAGAATCTTGTACAAGGAGTGCACGTCCCGTTCGCGGTAGATGGCGTAGAAAAACTGCCTGTATAACGACAGGCTTAAGAAAATTTCCAACCACCACTCAGCATTCTATTGGTGGACGGAAGTCACATGGTTAGTACACCGTGACATGCATTTTTCATGCTGTAAAGTGCATTTACTTTGTAACAGCATGCATAGCGGTAATCAGAAGACCCTTATCACATGCATAACTGCATACTTTACTAATATCATACATGAACGTAAACAATAGTCAGAAATATATAGGGATTGTAGCAATACCTAAGTCTATGTTCAGTACAATGTCAAACACAATGATAATCAATTCACGCACAGCCCGGGAAACGTTTACCACTCGCGCACGCGCGCACATTTCCACAAACACAGTACATGAATAACAATAAATAAATAATGCACAGTTTTACTAAGCTAAACCCTTATCCTTACTAAATACAACTGATAACATAACCAAACTTAACCATCTACCAATATAACATGAATGTCCATAGTCTGTGTAATATATGAGCTTGCCCCGCATATCATGATCCTGTGATTCGTTGCAGGATTAACCCCTTCCCGCATAAAAAAATTTTTTTTTTTAGTTAACTAACAAAAAATAAAATTTTTTTTTTTTTCGATATAACCAAAACAATTTCCTAATCCTGAAACAATAATACTAATACCTTCACACTAAAATCAAATAAACATCCTCAAATCAATACTAACATTCACTAACTGTCACTTTGACAGAAGCACCAAATCAAAGACACGTGGTAACCTTAAAACCAAAACAAACACACATGTTCTTGACAAGCAGATAAACAAAATTTTATGCAGGGTCACAAAGTACACAGACGTCATTCCTTATCTTAACTAGATTATTGTTCATTCACAGAGTCATCTTACATACAACATTTAAACCTGAACTGACATATTTAAATCACTACACATTCTTACCCCTATATCCTGACATTTATTTCTGAGTTTTTTTGTATAAATTTTTCTCAGTTTTGAAACGCCCACGTTTACTTGGAAATATAGATTTGAAATTGTTTAATATACACCGTAATTGCCTTATCTCGCAACTCATTAACTGAACCTTGCAGGTCAGCGAGTTACTCGTTATCTTATCTTTCGAGCGTCCCAGTCTGATAACGTGCGGTACACTATTTACTTTACCTGGCAATATTTCTTTCAGAAATTCAAATGTAGCGTGTTGTTTATTCAATTTATCAACTTCCCAAATAATATTATGTCCGAGTTTTCTAACTCCAATTACGGTCACATCTATTTCCGTTCCCTGTACGTATCTTGTTATACGTGCCTGTTTTTCAACTATCTGCGACTCACACGTTGCTGATTTTATCCTTGTGTGACTTACCGGCAGAATCGGCATTTGTATAAAGTGGTTTTTACACCTCTTTCGTAACTGCTCGTCCAACAGCGATATTTCTGTGCCGCTGTCGAACAACATCTCGTCAACATAACCACTGATTTTTGCTTCGACAATAAGGTCGGTGCAATTTTCAATACTAATATTTCCCTCATGTTTATTACTATTATCATTATTACACACTAAATTATCCCTAATTCCTGCAGAATATAGGCCAGACATAACAGTTTTACTCTTATAATTAACATTTTTCACATTTGATTGATTGAACTGCTTTTCAACTGAATCATTTTCAGTAACTGTTGCTAATAAGTTGGTATTATATTGCTGAGTCGTATTTTTATGTTGTTGTGATTGTGGCTGATTTTGTGGTGTTTGAACATGAAACTGATTTCGCGGCGGTTCATTATTATTTACCATAATTGTTGTCACCTTATTGTCACCAGTATCATTCACCTCTCCATCCTCCATAAACACCTCCGTATCTGATATAAATTCATCTAGTACCTCATCATTACGACATGTGTCATAAATACCTGCACCGTTAGTATCCATACTAGTTCCAGGCTCTACTACTGGTTCGGGATTTTTATGTGTTATGCATAAACTGTCCGAATCAATAATAACTTCAGATTCTACGATCCGTTCATGGCTCTCGCATGCTATATCTGTTACATTATAAACTATCACCTCCTCACAGCAATTATCTGAAGTATGTTCTGGACTAATAGTGTTGCTACTACTAATTTCACTTTCGTTATCTTCACTATAATGGAATGCATAATCTAGATATTTGACCATATCGAATAATGAAATACTATGCCCTAAGCGAGTTGCTTCATTAATATTACTTTCAATTTCACCCCACAATTTCCGCCTAATGGCTCTACTCTCCACAGATATGGTTTTATCATCAATTGACATGGCCCTTAAAGATTCTATAAGCCCTTTTGCCTTCGACATAGTGATCACAAATTAATTTAAAATTTAGTAAATTTAAATTCACTGATTTATACGCAAAGAAAGTTATTATTATCACCAGATTATTAACGTAGTGTAATCAGTTTATACACACAGAGAAAGCAGTTCAAAATATCAACATGTAAATAAACCTTATCTAACACACAACAACTACTAATCTACCTCCAATATACTGATAAAATCTGTTCATATACGACATACAAGAGAATATGCACAATTGATAAATTATACCCTCAGATTATCATATGAGCTATACACATACAATTATTACGTTAATTATAATTATACGTCGGATTTTTACCAACAAATTTTATACTCATAGACAAATATATAATAGCGTAAAATTTCCGCTATTTTACGAGCCCCAAGTTGCTACGCGCCAAAATATCTCTATGCGACAACACAAATTACTAAACTATTGGCGCATAGGATATGATAGTATGTGTATCTCAAATTAAAAGTCTATATTGGAGGGTTTAAGATTATTTATTGCACAAAACACAAGTAATTGTTTATATGGTATATTTGATATGTACAGAATGTAATGTTTGATATAGAGTCTTTCTTTTAAAATGTTAAATACTGTTCATACGCAAGACGTGATACGTTACATAAAGAAGATTCCCACGATGATGTTGCTGAAGAGAAGGGCAGGTCTTTGCGGTGTAGTTGGTTCATCAGGTGCGGCTTATAAATGACAGACGTTTCCCCAGAAACGTTTACAGCTGGGCTGGCGTCCTGTAACAGCTGGGCTGGTGTCCTATAACAGCTGGGCTGGTGTCCTATAACAGCTGGGCTGGTGTCCTATAACAGCTGGGCTGGTGTCCTGACAGCTGGGCTGGTGTCCTGTAATTCCCACGATGAATCTGACGCTTCGCACACACAACGGTACTACGGATCTTATTACTCGTAAAATTAATATAGAGTTTATGACCAAGTAATATCTCAGGTGACAGTGCGTTTAATCTAATAACGGTATATTGAACTTATACCACTCCGGCTTCTTCAAGTGTTCACGCGAATACCAAGGTCTACCGCGATCAGCAGACCACCCTATGAGGAAATCTTGCACTAACACGGAAACGTCTTGATGGAACAACTTACTATTGCGTAACTATCAATGATACCGACACTGCGGAAAATCACGCACAGTGATACAGTTACACTCACTTATTACACACGTAATACTACAATATTAATATCGTGTGTAAAGAGTTAATATTCAACCGTTCTGCGTCACACGCGTTACTATCCCCGAATAGTCTTTACAGATCCCTGCAAGCGACAGAATCTTAAACAAGAATTGTATGTACCGTTCGCGGTAGCAGCAGTGAAGAACTGCCTGTAATTATACGCGCAATGCATTAAAACAATACCGTGTGCAGATGTACTACACACACAGTTCTGAGTCTTCCCGTTTCACTAACGACGAATAGTTTTTACAACACCTTGCAAGCGGTAGAATCTTGTACAAGGAGTGCACGGCCCGTTCGCGGTAGATGGCGTAGAAAAACTGCCTGTATAACGACAGGCTTAAGAAAATTTCCAACCACCACTCAGCATTCTATTGGTGGACGGAAGTCACATGGTTAGTACACCGTGACATGCACTTTTCATGCTGTAAAGTGCATTTACTTTGTAACAGCATGCATAGCGGTAATCAGAAGACCCTTATCACATGCATAACTGCATACTTTACTAATATCATACATGAACGTAAACAATAGTCAGAAATATATAGGGATTGTAGCAATACATAAGTCTATGTTCAGTACAATGTCAAACACAATGATAATCAATTCACGCACAGCCCAGGAAACGTTTACCACTCGTGCACGCGCGCACATTTCCACAAACACAGTACATGAATAACAATAAATAAATAATGCACAGTTTTACTAAGCTAAACCCTTATCCTTACTAAATACAACTGATAACATAACCAAACTTAACCATCTACCAATATAACATGAATGTCCATAGTCTGTGTAATATATGAGCTTGCCCCGCATATCATGATCCTGTGATTCGTTGCAATATATATATATACTGAGAAACAGCAATTTCAGTTAGCTAAATTATTGTAAAATATACCAAACATTACTTTTAATATATACTTTTATTGTACAATGTATGAAATTCTCATATGTATGTTTGCATATCCTTCAATTAATTACTGTACGTACAAAACAGAAATAACAAGTACACCCAAAATTGTATTGGGATAATCAAGTCAAATCAAATTACAATCAAATTATTTAATACTGATAATAGAATATTATACATTCTGATATAGTTTACCTGTTACAAATAGGCTACTACTTAGTATGCGTTTCAATGGTTAAACCATCATTGTCAAAAATCATGCCCCCAGAAAAGAGAAATTTCTTATTTACAAATCATTTAAGTAAACTACTGTAATATTACAAATCTCCTTAGAATTTATTATATATACCAGATTGCCATAAAAATATCCTTTGCATTAGAATTTTGTTTGTCCAACCTGTATATTTTATCAGTTTATCATGAGCATTATATATGAAATATACTGCTCATTAAACTGTGCATAAGTAATAAATGGAGCATTATTACTTTTGTTTGTAATTTAACACACACAAACACACACACACACACACACACACACAAATAAATCTGTTGATCATAACGTCTCCTTAACTTTCAAAGTAACTTGGCTTAAGTAAACACCAGACGACAATATGTTCCTTACATCACAACAAATTCTATCCATGTGGCACCTAAGTCTAACATTCAAATTCAATTATATTGGCAAACATCAAGGTAGTTCCTCAGGTAATTTTCCACAACTTCAAGTGCTATTTCAAGTAAACAATTAATACTACACTACACTACTACACATCCAACAGATAATCACTGAAAAATGTTGAAGCCAGAAGAACTTTACACAGGTCAAGAAATACCACTGACCGATGATGTTGTTATACACTACACTATGTATTCCAAATCATTAGTTTTCTTTAACTCCTGATTAGCACTTTCAAGTCTCCTGGCCCTCATAAGATTGGATAAATGCAACCTTCTAATCTGATGAGGAACTGAGATCACTAATCACAAGTTACGGAAAATCAGTGGTTCACGATAGATAGTGTAGAGTATTTAATAGTAATTACCAATGTCAAAACTGAGTTAATTCTATATAATATATTACACAGACAATTAAGAAAAACAATAAGAAACTCCCAATATTCGAACTTCAAACATTTTCCAAAACAACAATAAACTCTGGAAATTAACAAAAAAACTGAAATGACTTCACTCTAAATTACCCCAATTTGTAATCAATCTCGAATCCCCAAACCAGAAGGTGATTGGGGAAAGTCTGACAAAGAAAATGCTGACATTTAAATGAAATGTTCAAAGCTGACAATAAAAAATGCTGATAACAACAATGAAAAAATGGATTTCACTAATGCATCATGCCAAATGTTTTCTCCTATAAGAGGATTTATGCCAGCAGATGTCAAGGTAGAAATAAGTACATAAACATACCCAAAATTTCATAATATGACCTGCTCTTAGGTAAAATATTGAAACAATTACCTAGAAAAAATGTTTTTTGTTAATTTCATCATCATTCTAACCTTAACATATTTCCCTCAATATAGAAGTATACAGAAATTATAATGATCCTGAAACCAAAGAAATCTCATCACAAACCATCATCATCCAACCAACCTATTAGCCTTCTCCCTATACTGAGCAAAACGTTTGAGTTAGTATTATTAAAAACGATTCAAAAAGACTACTAAATTTAACACTTCTACCTAATCATCAAGCTGGCTTCCAGAAATGCCATCAAGTTCACAAGATAGATAATGAAACTATAAAGGGCTCAAAGTAAATAAATTATATAATACTATATTCATCGACATCTCCCACAAGTTTGACACAGTGAGAAGCTATTATTTTCTTCAAATAATAAAAATTAATAAAAATACAAAACTTTTCCACACTTTCTTACCTTGTCGGATTCTAGGGTATTCACGTGAACTCATAACCTATAAGTGACTTAGGGTTTTATGTTAGCAAGAAACTCGACTCGCATTATTTATTAACTAACAACTTTTATTTACCATTTTTGTTTATCATTCTCTTTTTTCTTTTTTATAAAATACTAGTATAACTTCTCTTTTATATAACCTTCCGAATTTAAACAGATTTGAACATTGAAACATAACTACGACTGACAAAATTTAGCATTCATTTTTCTTTAAATTTATTAATTACACTTAAATACAACTGATTAATTAAACTACAAGTTACTAATTACTTAAATTATGTAAAGACAACCCAGCATTTGCGCACACACTCATTCACGCTTGTTACTCCATTTATTTTTGTTTTATTTAGCGCTTTTATTAACTTTTCATGACTATTGGTTTAAAATTTCAGGTACTTCTCTGGTTATGTCCCTCCAGACCACGTGTTGCCAGCAGTATATTTTAGTTCGTCCAAATTACGTTTTCACTGTTAAATTGTTCACTGCATTTCTGTTTGATGTTACACTGTCCTCATACGGCTGTATATGACTCTGTTTTATAATTTAATCACATTTTAATACTTTGGTTAAAATTTTAAGGCTCGTGAGCTCGTACATTGAACCGCGTGAGTTTCCACGACTACCGATGCTATTTCTGCTGTCTATGTACACACTTTCACTCTTTCGGCCAGTCGGTTTACATTTTACATAGATTTTAGTTGAACCGCACGCACACGCAACTGCGCGGGTTAGCTGTTATATACCGACTGACGCCGACTTCGACGTTTCCAAGATGGCCAAAAGTAGTACGGTCCGTGGCAACTTACGTTTTCATTGGACGAGCACCTCTCGAGGAGTTTACGTCATCTAGTGCCGGGTGAGAAGGAATTTTTGAGGTGTGACATTTCCGTGTGAACGTTGGCCGACATGTGCGCGCGTACGCGTAAATACACACCCTTGCTGATAATTCTTACATTCCTGTACCATTTTGTACCTCACATGGAGCTATAGTTGGCAGCCCATTATTATGCTTTGGTTAAATAAAATGAAAAAGTTTTATATTTACAAACCCGCACCGGTTTGTACCGTTACAATAACCCCCCAATGAGAGGTTTTCTGCCGAAACAGAAAAACTCTCATTGCTAAAACATAAGAGGACCAGCGAGGATGTGGTGCCAGCAACCCCTCTTAACTCCTTAATAAATCATGGGTAATCTACCCCCCTAGTTCGGTGACCATGGCTGTACCTGAATGACTCTACTGGACTTCTCTGTTCGAGATCCCAACACTGTAAAATCAGACAGGCACTCACCACAGTACCTAACCTTGTACCATTTCAGATAAAAATCAATAACTGGCCTTATACCCAACCAGATCCTCAACCGATATATCTCCCCTTATAAATACTGGATTGCCTTTAGCAAAGTACTGGGTGCGTA
Source organism: Magicicada septendecula (assembly GCA_034769895.1). NCBI lineage: Eukaryota > Metazoa > Arthropoda > Insecta > Hemiptera > Cicadidae > Magicicada > Magicicada septendecula. The sequence goes on from CM068369.1 coordinate 155,298,838, forward strand.
CATATGTGTCTTACTATCTTAAACATAATATATCGTAACTCAACTAAACAGTTCTTACTTTACAAAACCCTAACCTAAAAATAAGCATCATCACTTTCAAATCAAAAAATAAACTATTTAAATTTCATTCATTTATTAAAATAACTCCATAAAAATAAGTCCATTACCGAAACTCATATTTAAATTTAATCTGCAGCATCTCTTTCAATTAATTATTTAACTGTATTTTTCAAAACAGTCAATTCATTCTAACTTCCACTTTGCATTTATTTACTTCATCCTTTCTCTCATGACCTCTACCTTACTTTCAAATTTACCTTCAAAATTCAAAATCTTTTAAATGAATTTAATTTTCCTTATAAATCTTCATAATCATATGCTGACAATTATTATAAAATATAACGACCTTATTACTATCATAAAATCAATCATAACTATAACTTGGTTACAAGAATATACTATACACAAAACATCATGAATCAGTTGATACCTTACCAAGATAGCATAGTCTCCTATAGGGAATATGAAAACAGAATACAATCTTTACTTCCAAATTAAAAATTTTTTTTTTATACGAATTTAATTTCCACAAATATATATTTTGACAATCAATAAAAAGAAACAAAATTATTACTACCATCAATTTAACTAAACTATAAATTGATTACAACAAAAAAACATACTATACACATAACACCAGTCATCAGCTGATGTCTTATTACTAGGTGAATGACCTTGCTCTAGGTACACTGAGTACCAGTAACACAAACGCACAAAATTATCCAATTTAACTCATAACATGTCCTTGTTGATTATACAATCAATACAACATAAAGTCTAGTACTTAAAATCATTTGTTCTCATAAGTGAATGTTCATCACTAATCACTGAATCATAAAACTCATAGTAAACATTACCGAACAGGAACTGGGTCATCAATCACAAACTCTCTAGTTAGAGTAAGTAAACTTGATTGTACCGCTGTTACGGTCATTACTTCTCACTGATTTCTCAGCTACCTCTCCTACTTCATCATTTTATTATTTCCCCCCTTTTACCCCGTTACAATTAGGTGAATCACCTGCCAGGTAAACCGGATCAAATATTTACCTTGTGGACAGATGCGTTATCTGTGCCCCTGGCTTGTAACAGCCAGCTCCTTTTCCACACACACTATTGTTTCCTGATGGTGGACTGTGGCGCCCATGTGCATCCACAAGAACTGAAGTTTAATTAGGGTGTAGACGCTGCCTACACCGTTCTTGTCTCAGCGTTATGAAAAATTCGGCATTACTGATGCCCGAGGACACCAGTAATCCTACTAAATATTACTTATAAACCCTTAACACGGCACTACCACCCCCTTCAATGATAGCCGCTGTTCCATAGTTGTGGTGATTCCCCTGATTTACCCCCCCCCTGTTAATTTCTAAAGTCACCAATTTTGAAAATAATAACAAGTATGGCTAGGATACAATCTGCCTAACCACACCTGCTATCAATAATCCAAATCCACGGTCAGGGTTCGGTGACTCCGTGACCGCCCGAAAGTGGGGAATCGCATGTAAATTATATAATACGTACATGTTTAAAATTCCTACACACTAACATAATAAACATACTACAACACAATCATTCATAAAGAACATAAACCTCATTTAATTAAAATAAACATCCTATTTGCGTCTGAATAAACTCTACAAACATTTCAATTTTAGTTTCAATTGAACCTTTTATTCCTCAATCTTTAATTATTTATCATTTGTTGTACCATTAAATTCTTCATAAAATTCAAATCTATTATCAACATTCAATTCACATAACATTTCAAATTCATTTAATGTCATTATAAGACTCTCTTACTTTACTTCAAAGTCATTATCAAATTCATACTTACATACGGTTAATCACTCCATCAAATGAACACATCATCACTTATCATAGACTCAAACTATAAACAATTCTCACCACAAATATAACTTACAAAACCATATGTACCTTCTGAAACATCATAAAAACCATATGACTCAACAACTAAACACATTCTACCTTCACTCATTTACTATTTATTATCAATTTCAAATCACATAAAATCATTTAAATTCATTATCAAAATCTATTTATACAACATTTCAAATTAATTACTTTCCTCTCCAATTATTTTATTCAATCTTTTTCAAAAACACAAAGTTACTATCATACAATTCATTTGCATTATCATTTGTTTAGTCTGATAAAATATTATTATTATTAAAATCAATTTCTACTACATACACACCTTGTTTACAGAAAATACATATACAACATAACCTCTTATACAAACACAATTAACCTCGCTATAAATTTATCTACAATTTTTTTGTTATATCATTATTGTTTACCACACCTCATTACATAAGTTAGCCAAGTGTTAACCTACTCAATAATTGTCACTGTTCTGGGCGCAATTTGTTAACAAACTTACATATTTATTTTGGTGTTGTGATTGTATATTTTGGTGTTTACCTTTCATTACCATAATTATTGTGTATTTCATACTGGTTCGGCGGCCATCTTGTAGTGCCAACTTCGTGATTCAAAATTTTTGTGTTCGGGTCCCAGGGTTCGATTAAGCGATTGTCAGAGACAGGATAATTGTGCGGAATAGTTAAATCAGACAGCGTAATATATATATATTTGACGTTTAATAACATAGAAAATTAAGATCAATATCAACATTAATAAAACAAATGGAATCCTTATACTAAATTGACAAAATGGCGGACACATATTCCTACAGTTCTGTTATTTTCTATTATTCAGGCATTAATCTTGTTATGGAATTTTTAATGAATTTATATTTAACTGCAACTGCCCATGTTACCTTGTAATTGATCGATTCTTATATTTAACAGAACACAAACCGTCTCCCAAGAAAAATATTATTTATAAGTACCGTACGGCCTATACACACTCACACTCATTCATTTCGACAAAATTGAATTTACACATACATTGAATTTTTATAATTTTGAGCTCAACGTTAATAATAATAAAGAATGGAATAGAGAAATAGCTGGACTTTCCTGTATCTACGTATAAAGTCTCCGTTGTCCTTATATTGCCGTCATGGTCAAGCAGGTGTTCGGCCGATCGTCCCACAGGTCTCTTTGGCTGCACTGATTCTAATTTACATTGTTACTAGTTACTTTGATATTTCTGATAAAGAGTTATTACTATATGTTACCACATTGTTAGTTTGATTAAGAAACACTTTCGCTGGCACAAACTGCCGGCGATTTTCACAGCGTGTTGACGCCTTGATGGTCTGATGCTGACTGGGGGGATGCAAAGCACATATTTTGTGTATGTGTTAGCGCATCCATGTCATTGTCTTTTGTTCAAAATTGGCTCACGCCCCGTTGTCATGTCATTGTTTGTTAGGCCATCACTGATTTTAATGACGTCCCGTCTTCTGGACCAATGAGAGTGGCTATTTACAATCTGTTTCCACTTGGATGGCCATTTTGCATGCTCATCTCCGCACGTCTGCTCCTGACCTTGGAATCGTTTTGATCTATTAGAATCTGCGTCGTTGTCTCTTCACAAAGGGAAATTGTTCTCTCCATGTATGTGTGTGTGTCAATAATAAAAATACGATAATTTGTTACCATTCATACCATAATTCTGACATCGAGATTTTCGTACTGTCACACAAGTAGTTAACATAAACTAAAATAATTAAATGTTCATTCACTGTTTGTTTAACCACCATCATCGTAAAACAGTCTGATGTTTTTATAACACAACTCATCTTTATCTACACTCATTACATTATTATTTATATAAAAACTTTTCCATATTTTAAATTGTTCTTTTATACTCACATAATAATCTACTGGATTATCCCACATTATTATAAAATCATATAATCTGTCTACATCATTAATTCTGTTCTTGTTACCGTCAGTATTATTATCCGTCTCAATGAAGCATTTTACTATCTCCTTATTTTCCAAATCAGCTGCTATTAATATTCCACGTCTATGTATAGGTAAGCTTCCAATATAATTATCAACATTATCATCATTTATTTCTGCACTATCTTCACAACAAGGTAAGTCAACAATATTACTAATTCTCTCTCTTTTTATTTTCTCTAATAGCTCTTCGTAACTTCTCACAACATCAAATAATATTATCTCTCTCTCTCTCTCTCAATGTGAATAATTCTACTATTCTCTCACAATACCTCTCATCATAACACCATCTCACTTTTTCTCTCTCAATCCATACAAAAGGCAACATAACGTTATCACAACACATCCTGGCTTTTCCAGGGAACTCATGATACACAAAAGGGGACCTACTTAGAGACACCTCGTCTCTATAATCACTGGAGGAAACTCTGTCCTCATAACTCACTATTGGAGTCCTTACTCCACTTAAATCACGGGGAAAATTTGCCCTTTGTAAACCTAACCTCTCATCAACCACTATCTTATTACTACTCTCTATTTCTACTAAAACTTCATCGCCATTATTATTATTCACCCCATTTTTTATTATAACACCGTTATCACTTTTTATTTTGCTATTACTTGTTAACTCATTATTAGAATTATCATTATTACTCACCTTGTCTACTGCCACCTGTTTTGCATTTAAACTAACACCATTACTATCATCACTGATATATCCGTCATTTTTGCTTGTATTAACCACCTTTCTTACCTTGTCGTTTATTTCTGCGTTATTTTCGTTTATTTTGCACTTACCTGTATTTATTCTCCACACTCCCATTCTCTCAATACTCTGTTGTAATTCGTTAACTTTCGTTTCATATATTTCATTGGTTTTATCAAAACGTTTATTGATTTCATTAATATTGTTTTTCAAATCACTATTTTGCTCTTTTAATTCATTGAAATTACTTTCACATTTTATTTTTTGTTCATGTATCTCACTTTTTAACTCATCAAATTTGTTATTCTGTACATTGAAACTACTCTTTATTTATTTAATTTCATTCTTTTGTTCATTCATGTTAATATCACTGACATCAAAACGACAATTTATTACGTTAAATTTTGTCTGTATCATACTATACAAATGTTTCAACATATCATCTTCATCAGATTTCTTATTTTGATTAATTGAAATTGGTGTTGAATGAATTTCAACTTCATTCATTATTTTTGATTCGTCAAAATTACTTTCACTTGTTATCATTTCATTTGTTTGAATTCCTGAGTAGCTTCTATTAGCCGACTCAGTTGACATACTTTCTTTGCTTTCAAACATCGATTTATTTTTGGCTTCATTGCCGACAATTACGTCAATCTCATTTATTTTATTCTCCATATTTTATGGAATTTTCGTATACTAACAAAAACTCACACTTACTATTATTTTACCACTCACTTAACCTAACATCATTTTCTGTACGTAATTTATATGTATTACAGCTTAACCTCTAAATCACTTTATATTTACGAGTAGACGTGGTATGTACAAAATTTAAATTTGTACAAACTGTCCCTGTTTCGGCATGCCATTGAGAAGCTATTATTTTCTTCAAATAATAAAAATTAATAAAAATATAAAACTTTTCCACACTTTCTTATCTTGTTGGATTCTAGGGTCTTCACGTGAACTCATAACCTATAAGTGACTTAGGGTTTTATGTTAGCAAGAAACTCGACTCGCATTATTTATTAACTAACAACTTTTATTTACCATTTTTGTTTATCATTCTCTTTTTTCTTTTTTATAAAATACTAGTATGACTTCTCTTTTATATAACCTTCCGAATTTAAACAGATTTGAACATTGAAACATAACTACGACCGACAAAATTTAGCATTCATTTTTCTTTAAATTTATTAATTACACTTAAATACAACTGATTAATTAAACTACAAGTTACTAATTACTTAGATTACGTAAAGACAACCCAGCATTTGCGCATACACTCATTCACACTTGTTACCCCATTTATTTTTGTTTTATTTAGCGCTTTTATTAACTTTTCATGACTATTGGTTTAAAATTTCAGGTACTTCTCTGGTTATGTCCCTCCAGACCACGTGTTGCCAGCAGTATATTTTAGTTCGTCCAAATTACGTTTTCACTGTTAATTGTTCACTGCATTTCTGTTTGATGTTACACTGTCCTCATACGGCTGTATATGACTCTGTTTTATAATTTAATCACATTTTAATACTTTGGTTAAAATTTTAAGGCTCGCGAGCTTGTACATTGAACCGCGTGAGTTTCCACGACTACCGATGCTATTTCTGCTGTCTATGTACACATTTTCACTCTTTCGGCCGGTCGGTTTACATTTTACATAGATTTTAGTCGAACCGCGCGGGTTAGCTGTTATATACCGACTGACACCGACTTCGATGTTTCCAAGATGGCCAAAAGTCGTACGGTCCCTGGCAACTTGCGTTTTCATTGGACGAGCACCTCGCGAGGAGTTTACGTCATCTAGTGCCGGGTGAGAAGGAATTTTTGAGACGTGACATTTCCATGTGAACGTTGGCCGACATGTGCGTGCGTACGCGTGAATACGCACCCTTGCTGATAACTGTTACATTCCTGTACCATTTTGTACCTCACACGGAGCTATAGTCGACGGCCCATTATTACGCTTTGGTTAAATAAAATGAAAAAGTTTTATACTTACAAACCCGCATCGGTTCGTACCGTTACAACAGTATGGCATCCTGGCCTCCTCTGAAATAAAACTTTCTCCCAGTTTTACCTATATAACATAAGTGTTTTAGAAAAATATAATTATTCCAATCTCACTACTACTCTGTTGAATTGGGTGTTCCACAAGGCAGTGTCCTCTGACTCCAATTCTTTTTCATCTATACAGCCAGCATATCTCAAGGAATAGCACCATTATTGCATCTTTTGCTGATGATATTACTGTGCTGTTCACATATGGAATTTTCACGTTCTGATGTATTGCTAATAACCTTCTTATACAGCATGTCATACTGTCCACTCTAGTTCTTAACATAATCTCATCCTCCTTTAGTCACTTGTTCTTAGACTTCTGTACTTCTTACTTCATTGTTTAACTACTTCTGACAACAGAATTATTATTTACTCCTTTCTTGTTTTTACATTACTTACTTTATTTCATTTTCTTAATCATCTCATTTGCTACCAAATGTTTTTTTGTCCTATTACCTGCACAGTATCATAATTCTTTCTCTGCAGTACTTTCCATTACTTTTATTTATTTTTCAGTATGTTTATTCATTCCCTTTATAATTATGAATGATTGCCTTTGTTAATAATTCTTCAATTTTCTCTCCCCTGTAAGAGTAAAAGTAAGTGGAGAGGCCCCACAATACTTACCGTTAAGAAAGCCCAAAAACCAAAAACCCAGATTTGCCAATCACACTTTGACAGGTAGTACATGATACCACATCACTGTCCCTGTTAAACAAAACAAACCAAAACACTAAACAACAGGAAAATCCCCTTAAAGAAATGACAATCCACAACTGTTACATGAACCCGTTGAGCACAGGTAAGGTTATGGCACGATGATGCTGAAAGAACTTATCTCATATTTATTTTTATACACACTGTTTCTTTAATTTCCAATTATGAATTTCTCTTTTTCTTTCTTCTTTTTTGTTAATTTTTGTCCTGAATTACAATTTCAATCACAATTGCCATTTCAATTACAATGACTTATCATTCTCTTCTCAAAATCATACCAAAAATATATATTTCTCTTTAAAATTTTTTCAAAATGTATTTACACAATTATTCCAAAAAATATTCTTTTATGTTTATATACTTTACAAACCTGTTCTATATTACACCATGAGGCAATACTGAACTCATTATCTTAAGTGAGATATTAATTTTTTAAACTTGAAAATTTATCATTAATTGAAAACTTATTTATCTTATTATTATTATTTTTTAATGAGAAAACTTATAGCTTAGTAACTATTTAATATCAAAGTTAGTGAATATCAACCCACTTTGATACTCTGTAACTTTGTAACTTCAACACTCTATATTTTATACTCTCTCACACTGTCCTTACATTTATTAATTCCTTATGTGCTCATTTCTCTGCTCACAAAACTTAGGTTACTTATCTGCCAAACACTTTGATATTTCCGTTGTTTGGACCAGGATAGTCCACTCTGTCAAAAGTGTTACATGCACATAGGCTGGGCGATACTACTTGGTTGCTGATACACAGTTAATCGGATTTTGAAGCATTTTTGATGACATTTCCAATATTTTTAAAATTCCAGTGTAATGTTTGTGGGATTAGTACACAATGAGTATGATTCCAAATGCCGTATAATCAGCAAGTTGGTTATGATGCAGTTCTTTGTTCAAGGCCACACCCTAGTATACTAGGGTATGGTCACCCTAGCTCCATTATGTATGGTCAAGTTTTAATTTAGTTCTTTTACTTCAATTTTGGCACTTCATATTAAATCACTGGCAATTGAGTAGTCAAACTGTAAAACTCATTATGTCCACAAAAACAAAATTTTTAGAAACAGTGAAAAACTGTGGTTCTTTTAATATGTTAACACATAACTTGAATTATTTTCTGTAAATAGGTAAAACTACTCTGCATATGGTCCCTTAATGTAAACAAAATCAAGTTAATAATTTTATGGGAAAAGAAAAAAAGTTTGGACATAACGAGTTTTGCAGCCATTTATGAGATTGAGTTTTGATTAAATTTTAATTTAATTTAATTTTTTTTAGCAACTTTTTCATTATTTTTAAGTATTAGACAGTATTTCCATATTTCAATGTACTGGAAAATGTTGGAAAACCAGTTTTGTGAACTGTTAAGTGTTTTCACAATTTACGTATAGGTCTACCCATCCAACTGTTTTGTAACATGATAGCAGAGATAACAATTTATGTTTTTTCTATTTATTGAACACATTAGTAGTAAATGGTAACAAAATTTACAAATCAATATAATTTTGTGTCAGAATTTACAAAACAAACAGGTCTGCCTCCATTATATCCCCACTATCAGAATCATCATCCTTAAGTTGGTAAAGTAGGGCCTCTTACTCCTTAAAAAGAGCATTTAAAGAAAGTAAGATTTTCCTTTTCTTTCCAGGTAGGCGTGAATCCTTAAACTTGGCTGACTTCACAAGAACTCCTTTGATGATGATCTGTGGGTTAATTTTGTTCTGTTGCTCACTCACTTGGTTTTAGTTCAGCACATTTTCCAGTTTATTTTGTTCTTTGATATAATTGTCCTGTTACAACGCTGTGGTTTAAAATGCCAAGTAGAGTGTTTTTTATCACTTCAAAGATCATCTTTTCCCACTCATAAACTGGACAGTCCTCACCTAGCCCGATGACTGAAGCATGTTGTTGAAACATTTTAATGTAATCTAGGTCTGACAGAATAATACTATGTTTTTTAAAATCCTTTCTACATGGGCAAACACTCTGTCAGAGGAGATGAAGGGATGGCCCACAACTGAAAGTATGGTTTTTATTACCTTAGGAGATGGTAGTGCTTCATTTATAAAAATTTGGATATCATGCCAATGAGCATTGTGTTGTTATTCTGTCCTCCACAGCCATCAGAAATCAATTTAACAGTGTGGATGCCTGTCAGGTCAGCAGACTTTAACCTGTGATATACCAGAGGCAATTTGATTAGAAACTTCCTTAAATTAGTTTTCTAGCCAAACATAGGAAAACACTGTCTTTTGATAGTTTGTCATGAGAAATTCCCTGGCAGATAGTAAAGTTATAAATATATGTACAGCTGGCATAAATTGTAGGCTGCCTGGTCAGGGATCTTAGGAATCACTAGGTTCTTTTGACAGTCAAAACTTAACATCACTTCAGCCTTGTCAGATGTTTCCAATTTGTCATAAAAATCCTTAGCCTTTTGTTTATGGACAGCAAGCACTACTTTCAGTTACAAAAGAAAGAACAGTTCTGCACACAATGGACAAAACAAGTTTTGCTGCAGTGTTCTTTAGTTATCCCTTCACAATAATGGGACACAACGGGGTTTGCTACGGTTTTCCTACACTGGATATAACGAAGTTTGTTGCAGTCCAGGTAAGAGACATAACGAGTTTTGCGTTCCAAGTTTTCACACCGAAAAATAATAGGGTTTTAATGTGTTTTGCAAGAGTTTCTTGTCATCAGAACTTGCTTATATGGTCTCAGGACAAAATGGCAGCCTTAACTTAAAATCGACCTCGGGTGGACATAAGGAGTTTTGCAATTGGACTGCTCAGTTATTACTTTTATATCCAAAAAACAGATATATGATTAGTTCTCACATGGTTAAACTGAATGAAACACAGTTCTATTATGACTGTAGCGATGTATGCAAAAACAATTTTATTCACAATTTTGTGCCACATCCCCCCAGTTTTTCACCTAATCTAATTTCTGCTTTCCTTTTTGCTATTTTAATACTATTTAGACTTATTCCAATCTCTATCATAAATATGATGTGCTCACTACCCATATCAGCACCTGGTAAGCCATTAGCCCTCAGTACAATATTGGTATTATCTGTTTTATATTACGGTATGGACTATTTGAAATCAGACTGTAGCTCCAGATGTATCTTCTTTGCTTATGATTTTTAAAACATGTGCTGGGTACAAAACTGCACATAACAGAATTTACTTAACCTTCATCCCTTCAATTCCTTCCTTTGAACCCATATTTTCTCACTACACTTCCAATCTCACCCTTCCTCCTACAGCAGTCTGATCCCCACTAATCACATTTCAACAGATCTGTACTTCTGTGAATGCATTTTCATATATTTCCTTAATATCCTCATCCTCGTACAATTGGCACTGTATGAATTTATATATACACTTGCACTTGCATCTTTTGGTAACATTCCTGTCCAAAACAGCTCTTTAACTATCATCTTTACACACTGCTTTTTCTTCTTGTCTTGCAATGTTATTTCTAATACCCATACTAGTCTTACCCCTCTTGATTCCCGAGGAATATGTGGTAACTTCCCTACTTGGCATCTCATCTATTTTCCTTCCCATTCTACTTTGTTTAATGTTAATCACATCCATTTGGATTTGATTGTCAGGTCAAGGTGGGATCTTATACATGCTTTTAAGGCACTCATGGAAGCCTCCAGAAAAGTAGAATTAAAATCAGTAGAGAAAAACTAAATATACATTTAAACTACTAATAGGCTGCTCATTAGTATCTGTCTATCTTCCAAGCTGTGGCAGTCCAGAGCCTAACCATAATGTAACGGGACATTTAGGCCTAACTGGGGTAATTTTGGGAAACATGAAAATATAAATAATAATTATGGGGAAAATAAACATAAATTTGATTTATAATTACAAAGTACAAATCATAATTGTAAAGTTTTAAAACGATGCAACAGACATTGAGTGGATTTGTGTCAAGGTCAGCTCCAGACGCATGTAGAACAGTTATTTTTAGCCACAGGACTTGCAAATTATGTAACGCAGAATCATACGATGTTACGTCAGTCTAATACGTCACGCTGGAATGTGAGGTGTGTTCAGCCCAACCTCACAAATTGGCATAGTAATACTAATAAAACAATAAGATTTGGTCATGTGACCCCCCCCCGACCGCCTCAGAAAATAGTGCAGTTCATCTGTCCTCAGAAATACCAAGTTAAAACCGTAATCAGAGTGAACTAACAGTGAAATTAAAAAAAAAAAAAACATGTAAATTTTGTGAAGTTTAAATAATGATCTACGTGGTGCACATGGAACAATGCAGCGTCTTCAAAACTAATCATCAAGCTAAGTAACAAATGGGGTAGAGTAAAATTTTAACAAGGGCTAAACCAAAATTACAATGTTATCTTTTAAAAAATGAGATCTCTAAGGGTATGGGGTAACTGTGTGTGTGAGTGTGAGTGAAAAGTATGTTAAACAAAGAAGGCTGGTTTGTGTTAGGTAAATTTAAGTTTGTGCTTAATTTTTTTGTTATTTAGAATTTATATATAATTTTTATTTGTTCATGAGGTCTACAAAATCATATAACCAAGATATTGTTTAATGTTAAATTCATAACAGGTAAGGGAGGGGAAAAGAATATTTGTTTGTGATGAAGGAATAAGAATTGAAATAATTAACGAATAAAACTTAATTCCTGGGAAACAAGTAGAGTTTTTCTTTATTTCAAAATAGCCATATTGTTCTTTCAGCTCGTCCACTGAAACCCTGGAGATGGTAAGTAAAAAATGTTGAGTTGGTACTATACAAAATGGCGGCGACATGAGCCGTAAGTGTAAACGTAAACAAAATCTATTAATAAAATTATAAATATAAATAAAACATAACAATAAGTATGCACAACATACATTTTTTTTCATGCTGTGGACAAGTCTCGGGCTGATCTGGGGCAAGCCCTCTTCTGGGAAGGATGTGGGGAGACGCACGCATGTGCAGGCCAGAAACAAAGAAGATGGAGGCACTTAGAGGTAGAGAAGAGTAGTGTGTGTAGATGCAGTGTGTGGCCATATAGGTAAAGGAAGTGTGTTACATAAAGCAGGTAAATGAATTTATATATAATGGGAATCTCAAGTAAATAGCACTAACATCATGCCAACAGTTAGCAGATTATATCTGGCAAATAGAAGCATTATGGACTGACAAAACATCGTAAGTTAGATGTCATTTTAATTAGGCCAATGTTAGCCAAATGGCTCAGAAGCATGGACATTACCACAAAGTAATCACCAATTATTGAGGGCTTTGAGAGAAGTGTGTTAAGAAATAGCTATAAGATGGTTGAAGGTGGTGTTTGGCTCTACCAACTCTGAGGACACCCTACCCTAATTTTATAAATTCATTAAAGTAAATACTTTACCAGCAGCTCATGTGTAATAGACGGAGAGGAAACCCAAGAATTGGGTCGATGGATCAGGTTGAGGATAGCCTTGGAAGGCCGAATATTAGAAACTGGAAGACAGGATGAAGTATTGGGATAAATGGATTAAACTCTTGGGACAGGTCAAGGCCAATGAAGGGTTATGAAGCCACCAATGATGATGACATCCATTTTATTTGTCTTCACCTCTCCCTTCATGTTGTAGCAAGGCCTACACATTCATGTCTCTATATGCATTCCCTAGTGATTTTTTAACATATCCAACATAAAATAAATTTAAAGAAATTAGATTTTCTTACCTTGAGTGTTGAAATGTCTGACCTCTGAGATTCTGACTGCATAGTTTTAGCAGTTTCTACACTTGCAATATCACCAACTTGAATTTTTTCATGAAGAAGATTGATTTCTTTTTCCATATTAAAAAACTGTTTTTGAAGGCCATCAATATTTTCACTGATGATCCCGTTTATTGAGTCCAACTGATTCTGATGTGCTTTTAAAGTTGTTTCAATATCATTCATCTTAATTACAATATTTTGCTTTTTGTCATCTTTGTTAGCTCCTTCTGTTTCAGTTAATGTCTGCAGTATTTTCTTCATTTCATTAACCTATAAATAAAAAGACTTTGTTATAAATCCATAAACTATTTACTATATCCTGACTAGAGACTATATGTCTTTTATCTAAGTTTTATATTTCTTATAAACTAGAACTTTTGTGGTGAAATTATATTTTTACAATTTTCAAGATTATATCTTTTAATGAAATACAGTGGAACCATGAAATAATCCTCTTCAGTGGACAGAGCAAAAAAAAACTTTATATCAAGAATTTGAGTTTAATCTAAGAAATGTGAGAAGGTATACCCTATAAAAACCTTTGTTTACCTCATATTTATTTATTTTTTGTGAAGGTTGCTAATCTGAAATTTCATATTTAGAGTTAGTTTGTGCAGATTTCTTCCATGAATTCTTAGATCTGAGTTTTTAGAAAAACATTTTTCTTTCTTACAAGCATTATGGACTAATAACAGGTTATCATTCATTTATATTACTGCATGCCATGTCAAAAATAATGTTATACAAGGTTTGATCAATAAATACGTGGAATTTTGTTTTTCTCAAAAAATCTTTAGTTATTCATCAATATTAATTTTGTTCCCTTCAAAGTAGTCCCCATCAGATATAATACACTTGTGCCAGTGCTTTTACTAATCTTCGAAGCACTTCTGGAACGCAATTTTCAGTATGGTGTTTGCTCCTTCAGCGATTCTGTCTTCATCTCCTCAATGTTGGTAAAACATCGTCCTTTCATGTTTTTTTCATCTTCGGGAATAGGAAGAAGTCGTAGGGCACCATGTCCGGCGAACACGGAGGCTGAGGCATCATAACGGTGCTGTTTTTGGAAAAAATTCATGAACAAGCAGTGAATTGTGAGCAGGTGCAATTTCCATGAGTTGTTTTGCCACAAACCCGGGCGTTTTCTTTGGATTGCTTCACGCAAATGGCGTAGAACTTCCAGTTAGTATTCCTTATTGACTGTACGACCTGGTGGCAAGAACTCATGACACACTATGCCATTGAAATCAAAGAAAACCGTGAGCAGAACCTTCACAATCAATCGAACTTGATGAGCTTTTTTCGGTCTTGGCTCTTCAGGAAGCATCCATTGAGACGATTGGGCCTTAGTTTAGATGTCATATCCGTACACCCATGTTTCATCACCAGTTATGACCCATTTGAGCAGTTCTGGACTGTCATTGACTTCACTCAGCAACTCCTAAGCAATGTCCATTCGGCACTGCTTTTGGTCGAAATTCAACAATTTCGAGACCAATTTTGCTCCCACACGTCTCATGCCCAAAACATCCAAAAAAATTGCTTGGCATGAGCCAAATTATATGGCAACATCATCAGCAACCTATCTGATAGTGATTTGCCTATTGTCCATAATCATTTTCTTCACTTGTTCGATGTTCTCATGGATTGTTCATGTGCTGGGGCTTGTCATCTTTAAATTCTTCACAGCCCTCTTGGAAATGTTTGTACCACTTGTAAACGCTTGTTTTATTCATAGAAGACTCGCCAAAAGCTACATTCAACATTTCCAATATGGTGCTGCACTTTATTCCATTCTTAAACCAAATATTAATGCAAATTCTTTTTTCCAAAAGTAAAAAATCGCCGAGCACACCAAAACACGTGTAACCTTTTTGACAGACAACAATGGACTAAGCATCCAATATGGCTACCAACGTCAAGATACATCAGGAACAAGGCTACCAACACAACTACAAAAAGTTATGGCAATTGGACTTATACAGCCCATGAAATTCAAAACTTCCGCATATTTATTGTTCAAACCTCATATGTTGGAAATTATGTATAGTAGCTGTATGTTGAAATTTTCAGAACTAAATTTAGTGAGTTAAAAATTTGTCTAGACAATAGACAGATGCACTGAATAAGAAAAGAGGTTTATTCCAAACATGGATTTATAAACACAAATTGTATATATACTTAATGTATACAGAGCTTATAACACTGTTGCAGAAACAGTGGGTTTAACAATAATGCACTTAAAGCTCAATAAAATAATTCTGAATTGCACAAAACAGGACAAAATACTGACAACTTAAACAACTGTGAGTTCTACTACTGCACTTCAAAAAAATCATGAAGAGAGTGCACCCATTACAGAAGTTTACAATATATCATGTTAAGAACAACGTAGAAACAATTAAATAATATCAGAGATGGAGAATATTTCCATTACCACCATGTATACAGTAGCCTACTTATAAAAAGCTGCACTATAATTAATAATTTCTATAAAAGGTATATAAGAAATGTGTCACTGAAAAGAAAAAAAAAATTAATAATAAAATAGGGAGAGACATTGATCAAGAATGAAGGAGATGTGGTAGAGGAGGAAGAGAGAGAAGAAGAAGGGAGGAACCAGTTGAATCAAACATAGTCCACAGTGGCTCATACACAACAACAAAATTAATATAATACGGAAAATGGTGAGAAAGCCAAATAAAATTCTGTAGACTAAGCAAAATTACAATACCATCCACCCATCAGAGCAACACTGTCATCATCAACAAACTGAAGAAGAAGCAACTTAAGTTGCAACAAGATATGAATCAAGCAATGATGTAACGGGGCAAAATAAAGGGGATTTTATAATTTCAGTAAATTCATTTTAACCATTTGTAGACGACTTTTGAATTAACTCTGTTATTTGCCCAGAGTGTACTTTTGGTCACTGACTATAGCTCCGTGACAGGTACGACAAAGCACAAGAATGTTAATTGTCAGAAGGGTGCGTATTTGTGCGTACGTGTGTGCCGCCTTTTGCAACGTAGAAATGACACGTGGGAAAGTAAAAGGAATTCCGTAGTCGAATATGCGATTGAAACAACCAATCACAGAACGAGTTGAGGCCGCGCGGCCAAAGCCTAACGCTTGGCAGGCATGCAACCAAGCGCGCACGAGTTCACCCAGTTGGTCACCATTAGTCAAACAGTGCAGTCGATACTACAGGAACAGTCTCAGTAAATTAGTGACGGGAGACTGTGCATGTAAGCATGCACGGCCTGCCCAAAAGTATTTAAAAGTATACATGATCAGTGATTCAATTATAGTGACGGTTTTGTAAAATGTGAAGAGTGGAATAAAAAGAGCTAGACAACATAGTGCGCAGTCGTGGGAACCACGTGCAGGGAAGTACTATAATAATGCAGCTATTTCAGCAGAAAAGTGAAAGAAAGTACATAAATAAATAATCAAAGAGTAAATAAACGGGGGGGGGTAAAAGAAATCTGTAATTAGCGTGTGAGGGAAGAAGGGATAATATTAAGAAATAAAGGTACTGGTTTGGCGATAGAGGTTAGTATAAGACAATTTTATATAATAGAGATTAATCAAAAGAACAGATTAAAGAAGTAAGAATAAAAAAAGAAATTTTAATTGCCTAAAAAATAAAATGAGATTTGATTTAACAAAAAAAATGTGTTAGAACATTCATTACGCCACACCCGATAACCTGAGTTCTGCATCGAGAATTTGTCTACACGAAACCTGTGAATCCTCTGATCTAAGGGCATTAAATGATCAAAATTAATTAAGGGTAAGTATCATGGTTTTGATGTATATCCTTAAAACATCGTGGTGACCCTTTTTAGCGAGTTTGGAATCTTCTGGTGAGTTTTTATCAAAAAGGTAAGTTTAACGGAATCAGGGTAAGTAGAATTAGGGTGCGTATAAAAAGGTAAAAAGTTTGTTTCTCCACAATGGTGATCCCTGACCCAATGGGTAGGGCAAGCATCGACTCTAAGAATTATACAAGCACATGTACATAAAATTATAACGCTAGAAAATCATTAAAAAAATATTCAGGTACGCACTTGTTTGTGTCACTGTGAGAAAATATTCAAGTGTAATTAGTATGAAGATTGAAAAAATAACATTTAGCAAGTTGTGTTTTACTTCCTACCTTCAAAAATTATAAGTTTAACAGTCAGTACCCAGGGCACACCACAGGTATGTCCTGTAGTTTGAACTAACCTCAAACACTGACAGCCAGAACAATAAACAGGGGAAAAATGGCCACATTTTCACCGAGCTGGGACACTGCTAGCGCTCCTAGTGGCTTAAAGTACTACTAATGATTGCTTGCTTTTGCATCTCTGAAAGCTAGGTGCTGCACAATTTAGCATTCCTAGCATTTAGCAAGAGTAATTACAAAATCCTAAATAAATGCTAAAATTTCTGAAATTATGGCCAACTCATAGTTAGTGCACAGAAGCATTTTTTTTAAATGATTGTCTTAGGGGCAGAGCGGTCAGTCAGCTGTTAAAACAGTGCACAGAACAGTAAGTGAAGTGACACTAATGGCTGTGATCAAATCAAGTCATCAGTATCATTTTGACTAGAGGATAGGTGACAAATGTGCTACCGATTTCTAAAAGATGAGAGATAAGACGGCATGTGAAACAGTTTTTGGTGACATCAATAATGTTGGTTACATAATAATTTATTTACTTTTGCCTGATTTTCTGGGGAAAGCACTGTTTGCATTGCTTGCTGAGGATTTGCCTCTGGAATCAAAGATAAAAATAAAAGAAATTTATACCTTATGATTAGGAAATTGACTTTCCTGATGGATCAATGCAGCTTGAGCTTCCAACACTTTAATCTGTGGGCAGTATATGCGAACAAGTTTAGCCAAACTCCTGAAATTATGAAGATCTAAGGTTCCAGGCATCTAGTGGGTAATCAGAATGATCACAGTTGCACACCACTATATAAAAATTATCCCGATTAGCGCTTTCAAGCCTCACAGCCCATCGTCAGATCGGAATAGCTATTCCTATAGCTATTCCTAACACCTATTCCGATCTGACGATGGGCTGTGAGGCTTGAAAGCGCTAATCGGGATAATTTTTATATAGTGGTGTGCAACTGTGATCATTCTGATTGTGATTTCAACCACTAACACAAATTTCTTCATTAAAAATCTAGTGGGTAGTTGGAAGTATTATAACGAACTGTTTATGATGATGACTTCGTTTTTGTTTTCAAGTAATTTATACAAATTAGTTACAATGTTTAGATTAGACCAACACCCGAATCACAGTCCTTATGCAATTTACTGTATTCAAGAGGGTGGTGTAACAATCCAAAGGAAATTCAACCAATTTTTGATGATGAAAGCAATATATTATTTGCAGCCAACCTATTGAACCTTCATGACACAGTGATCTGCACAAATCTTTTTAAATGTGCACAAATCAATAAAAATCCTTTGATGCTGCGACAAATTTCAAAACAGGTTAGTGTGAGTTTTGGTTGAAAATTATCATATTTACATGAATATTTTTCCCATTTTTTTAATGGAAAAATTTGTCTTCAAATAGGAGTATGTAAATTACAAGAGAGAATAAAATACAGTATTACAGGTATACAATATTATCTGTTTGTTACAAAATTGTTAACAGAAGGTACCTTATAATTATTAGAGGACCAAACTATTCCAAATAAAGTCAATTTTTTAATTTAATTTCATCGTTTTCATCCTGACTAAACACTCTCTAAGCAGTTACAAACTAATAAATTAAAGCTCATTACAGGCAGTGGCATAACTGTCGGGCCCACAATGCAGGGGACCTGCAGACTACGGGGCTCACGCAAACATTTCCCTTAATTTTTTAGGAATGGTTATAAACCACTGAACTTAAGTAAAACCAAATTTCCTGTGTGTATTTAACATAAAAAACAAATTTATTGTTTCTGTTATTTTACCAGTACCTAATGATGTACTCTGAGAGTACAAGTTATTTAATTAATTGCAAATTATTTAATTAATCATTAAGGCGGTGATGATTCCAGTTACACATGCATCGAGGCCACCGGCCAGACCTGTGTCACATCGTTATTCATTATGAGCTACGAAAAAAACTAATAACTGGGCCAAAGTACTTAATCAGACTGTAAATGTTATTCTGACATTGACAGCTTCAAATTCAGCCTTTACAGCCACTCAGAGAAGATAGACCAGCCCAATAGCAGAAACATTTTGGAAGTTATCCATCTTTTGAATAAATACGATCTATTGTTGAAAGAGACAATCAGCTGTCCGAAGAACAGTTAGAAGATCTTCTTCTTGAGTTGTCAGTCTTTCAACTGGTTTGTACCCTCCCCACATATACCCGCGAAGCATGTTACAGAATCTCTGACAGGTATCTGGGATCTACAGTTTAATGCCAGATTCAAATGGCATAGCTGGGAAAGGCTTATACTAGGCAGGATACCTCTCATTGGTTTGCCATCGCCTTGTGAAAGGGAATAGTCATATCTAAATCAGTTGACCCTAGCGGGAATCGAACTCACACCGACAACGTAGATGTGCCACATACTAGACACTACGCCACAGCTACTCCAGTTAGAGTATAAGAGTCCCAAACTCAAAATGAACTCATTCAGCTTTATCTGAAAAAGTTGAAAATATTATTTTGAAACCAACTGAATCTGCTCACTTTTTCTCTGTAGTAATAGACACTACATAAGACAACAAATAAGATAAACTGAGTCTAACTAATTAGATATGTAAATTATATTAAAAAAATAAAACAATAAAATAGTTTTAGTGATTTTCACTCGTCATTTATTAAAATTATATATCCATGACAGCTGTTTCGGCAGCACAGTGCCTTCATCAGATGGTGTAAGCTGACTAATTTTCGTACAATATAATACAGAATATAAAATATAAGGCAAGTGCTATTGTTTAGAGAGCGATAGTAATCTCGTGTCAATAAGATTTAATACACAAACATATAACATAACATAAACCAAGTCTACTTATACAAATTAAGCAGAGGCGAGCTATTTAGATCTAACTGATCATTTAATAATACATTTAAATATTTGTGTTTATTAATTTCAAGGGTTTCTAATAAATCAAGCTTTGGACCTTCATCAGATAAATGTAAAATTTTAAAATTATCATTATAACTATGGTCTTTTTCTAATAGGTGATTTGCATAATTTGATTTGCCATCATTATATCTAAAACTATAATTGTGACCATACATTCTTTTTTCGAAAGATCTACCTGTTTGTCCAATATAGACTTTATTACAAGACCCACAGGATAATTTGTATACACCAGACCTTTGCAGTTTATCTGTTTTACTCTTATTATTTTTAATATATTTTCCCAATGAAGACTGCGTCTTAAAAGCTATATTAACATTCTTTTGTGTGAAATATTTACCAATATTATCAGAAGCAGAACCTATGTGAGAGTGTGATATCTTTTAATCTGTGTTGAGGGAGGGTAAACTAGTTTTAAAGCTTGTGAATAAAATTTTTTATTTAACAGGTGATCTATGAGGCTAGGTTGGTAACCATTGTTGACAGCTATTTGTTTAATAATGTTAAGTTCTGATTGGAAATTTGAGTCTGATAACGGAATACTAATTAGTCTGTGGATAAAACTGTAAAAAGAAGCCAATTTATGTGAGTATGGATGTGTGGAAGTATTGTGTATTAAACATTAACTTAACATTATTAAACAAATAGCTGTCAACAATGGTTACCAACCTAGCCTCATAGATCACCTGTTAGATAAAAAATTGTATTCACAAGCTTTGAAACTAGTTTACCCTCCCTCCACACAGATTAAAAGATATCACACTCTCACTTTCATAGGTTCTGCTTCTGATAATATATATAAATATTTCACACAAAAGAATGTTAGTATAACTTTTAAGACGCAGTCTTCATTGGGAAAATATATTAAAAATAATAAGAGTAAAACAGATAAACTGCAAAGGTCTGGTGTATACAAATTATCCTGTGGGTCTTGTAATAAAGTCTATATTGGACAAACAGGTAGATCTTTCGAAAAAAGAATGTATGGTCACAATTATAGTTTTAGTGTAACGGGGCTAAAATGAGGGGTTCTTTTTATTTTGTTGAGATATTTTTAAATTCATTTTCCACCTGTGTGATCAGCCACGTGTTAAAAGTTTTGTTCAAACAAAGAACGCATAATGCGAAGTTAATACAATGGAATGCGTCAACGTGCGACCACGCCATACCATTCTGAGAATTTTGAGACTGTGTGACACATACCCACAAACGCGCAAGCACCAACATCTGCGGAGCACCTAAACGACGCCGAGTTGTTTGAAACAAAATGGCTTGAAGAAGAATTTTGCTAAACACGTGGTCAGAGACATGACGGAAACGAAACTAGACCACGCCCTTACCATGACGTAGACCTCTGGACACCAAATTTCGTTAACGTCCAACACACGGGAATTGTACGTAGTACTATGAACAGTGACGATGAGTTTGATGACTAAGGCATTGTAATTTCCGTGATGCCTAACTGCAAGTGGGGAAAACTGTTGGTAGCATTCCCCCCAGTCGACGAAGTCACACGTTCCCGGCCGGGACGAGTTACGCAGTTCGCGAACTTTAAATTTTGTATTTTTAACATATTCCGAAGTGTAACAGAAAGTTTGAAGAGAAACAGTTAAATCCGGCAGTTTAGTCGAAGTTAGCGGAGTGGACAGTAAAATTGAGAAATGTGACAAGTAAACGAAACATCCTTACACATACGAGATGCAGCACGTGGTCATCAGAAGGACGCGGGTTAAGTAGTCGACTCAAAATTAAATTAATCAAATTTTCAAATTTATCAAAAAGGAGTTATAATTAAATTAATGGGGGGATAAATTGATATGAATGTGTGTGTGCAGCAATCTGGGTCATTTTAATTAATTAATTATAGAGTATACCATTTACAATGTTGAAGTAAATGTTTAGATAATATCAAGTAGTAATATGTCAATGTTGAAAGAAAAAGTAACAAATTCATCCCCTTTTGGAAAGTACAGTGATGAAATAAAATCTCAGTTGTTTTCTATATAAGCGAATCGAGTGAATTATTAAATAACCTTGAACCTCACTTGCATTTCCACGTTCTTGTGACGAATTCTGGGCCATGAGGGCAATACAAGGTAAGTGAAATAATTTATGAGATAAATAGTGATTTTAATTTATTAACAAGGAAAGAGATATCACATTTGGCGCCCGAACAGGGACTCGAATTTTAGAAATTAAATTCCACACCTACAAATGAAATGCAAGTGATGTAAGGTTGAGTAACAGTATGCAAAACATAAGTAGACGTACGTAATTTACACATTAGTTACATAAGATTGAAATTGTGATGATAAATTAAATTAATTAAAGTAAATTAACAAATATAAATTATAAAGAATAAGAGATGGCCACTAACGAAAATGAAGTTGATGCAATTGTAGGCAATAAAGCCGAATGCAAAGTAATGAACGAAAGTAATGAAAATATGTCAACTGAATCGGCTGATAAAAGCGATTCAGGTATCCAGACAGAGTCACTGTCAATTAGTGACACTAACGTAGACGGATCTATATTAATTAGTGCGGCGGGAGCAAATTCTACTCCCATTACAACTAAAGCAAATATAAAAGAAAAAGAAATGTCAATGAATGACCTGTTTAACCTTCTTAGTAACCGTTTTGATAATAATGACATAAAATTTGAGGAACAGAGTAGACAGTTCAAAGAACTCAAATTTGATATTAATGAGGTCAAAATTAAATATGAGAGTAAGTGTAACAAATTGAAACGAGATATTGAGAAAATAGTAGAGTCAGTAGGGGAACAGATTAAAAGTAATAATAATAATGATAATAAAAAAGTAACAAGTGACAGAAATAATGTTGAAAATGATAATATAATTAAGAAAGTGGTATCAGAGAGTGCGTTGAAAATAGATAGTGAGATAGTGAGTGAGTGAGAGAGAGTAATAGGTTGTAACGGAGTAGTAATTAGTGTTGATGAATTAGAGAAAGAGTGGCAAGAGAGATTAGATGAGTATGTAGGGCAGAGGGTAAATTGTCCCCATATTTATGGTGAACCAAGGTGTTCACAAATGTTATTGTTGAAGGGCAAGAGTCCCTTGTTATTGGAAGACATGAGGTCTTTGAGTTGTTCCCCCAGTTTTTATGAGTTAGTACCCTCTGTGTGGGATGGTGTTGAAAGTGTGAGATGGTGTTATGATGAGAGAGATTTAGATAGAGAGTTATGTATTGATAGAGAGATAGAATTATATAAGGTGAAGAGAAATTATAATGAGTTGAAAGAGATGTTAGAAGTGATAAAGATAAATGATATGAAATACTTACTTTGTAGAGTAGAGATTGAGAATTGTTTTAATGATACCTGTTTAAACAATAATAATTTACCTTATGTTGTAATGAGTGTAGTAGAAGAATATGATGAGAAAATAACTGATTTTAGATTGAATATAACTACTGATGGAGACCAGACAAAAATAAATGATGTTGACTTGGTTTATAATAAAATAATTATAATGGGAAGTAACTCTATGTATGATTATTGTGGTAAAATTAATAAACTAAAATTTTATGGTTATTACACACAGGATAGCCATATAATGTGCGTAAATAAAATTGAAAAATGTTATGTGAAACCCGGACTAATTTTTGATGATGGAGGCTGAACATAAACTTAATAAAGGGACATTTTAAATATTTTGATTTATGGTTATGACCTTACTGATTTGGAAATGAAGTGTGATAAAATTGAACAATTAATGACGAAGAATTTGTAAATAATTGAGAGTGAAATTAATTGTGTGTATTGTAAAATGTTAGGTAAACAATGTGTGTATGTAGTAGAAATTGTTGTGATAATAATAATAATATTTTTGCAGTTTAAATAAATAAAAGTAATCTTGAAGACAGTAATTAATGAATTGTAATTGTTTTGATAATAATTGAAAAATGTTGTGTTTTGAACAATTAATTTAATTAAAATAATTTGAGATGTTTAAATATTTTTGATTGATTTAAATGTTATATAATTGAATTTTTCTAACGGACTTAAATTATTTTATGAGATGTGAATTTGTCAATAATTAATAAATAAATAAATGTTAAATTGTTTAGTATGGAATAACATTGTTGTTAAAATGTTGCAGAAGTTACTGATATGTATGTTTGTGTGTTTATGACAGGGTATGAGCGATGTACTGTGAGTATAAATTTTATAATACAAGTTAAATAGAGTAAAATGTTTGCAGGTGTTGAAAAGACTTTAAACTTAATGATGAAACTAATTTGAGGTAATTATACTAAATAGAAACCATACTTAAAAGGTAGTAATAACTGAAATATGAGATAAAATAAATGTTAATAATAAATTTGAAATTTTGAGGAATCTAATGGTAGTAAGTGATAAATAATGAAATGATGATATATAGAAGAGTTAATGAAAATTTCACATTATAATGTTTTATATAATTATATAATTTTCTGTATAAATTATTTAAAAGAGAATTGTTGTTTAATGTGAATGTAATAATGCTAAAATCAAGGTTAATGTCTATTTGTTTATTATATTATGTTATGTTGTCATACAAGATATGTGGGCAATTTTGGGGGGTTGAGTGGTGTTAATAGAAGTGCTATACTTAGGGAGTGTAGAAACTGCAAGTGAAGAAAGGATTAATTTAGTTAGTAGTAATCTATTGCTGTGGTGGCATGTGCCACGGTAAATAGCGGTAAGTGTTGGGGGTGACCGAGAGTATTACCTCCATCGGAGGCCAAAATGGCGTAAAATACACGGCACACCCTTTTATATAATTTTATATTGTATCCTGATAGATTGCCGTGCCGTGTATAATAATGATGTAAAGAACATGCCTGAAATTAGAGTTGATTTCCCCGCCTTTTCGGGCGATTACTGCCTTACCAGCATTAATCGTGGTTTTGGCTAGCGGTCAGCTATGGCCATAAATTCATAGCTGGCTTGAAATTGGTGTATATTTGAAATTGATGGGGGGTGACAATAGGGGAAATACCCAGAACTATGGAACAGCGGCTGCCACTCTGTTCGAGTAGGAACAGCAAGGCCAGGTGGTAGACCCATTTTAAGGGCATATAAATTTATAACATAGATATGATGATATCTGCCAAGTTTAAAATGTAACGCTGAAGCAAGGACACGGAGATGATAAATTCCTCCACCAATGCCGTCCTTGTGGAAGCAAATGGGCGCAACAGTCCACCAGCAAAAACAATAGTGTGTGTGGCAGGGTGGTTGCTCAGGGGAGCAACGAAGTAAAATTTTGTAACTTAGTAATGGCAACTTGCTCTTGAAGTAACTAAATAATTTTTTGATTTGAGAAAATGGATACAGTAGATGTTTATTATATTTTGGATATCATGTTTTATTGGGTCATTAATTTTGTTGTGTTAGAGTGTAAGAATTATAAATATGTGTTATGTATTTTTGTTATATAATTTTGTGTAGCATTTTTGAACAAAGGTCATTCGCCTTGCCCAGAAATTCAGCTGATCCGCTGTAGAATATCACTTATAAATTGTTTGCTAATTTCCAATGTAACTAATGTTTGAATATAATGATTTTAATGTGTTAAAGATTTTATTTTAAAGGATGATAAAATGATTTGAGATACTTAAGATTTCTAAATGGTTTGTAAAAGATGGTAAATATCGGGAATTGGGTGATTAATATGTTGATTAATTTGTTGGGACATGTAGATCAGTCCATGTTGAGTTTAAAGGGGTACTAGATAGAATAATATTATAGTTATGAATCAAAGTAATGTAGAATTTGAGATGTAATAGTGACACAGTAGCTATGGGGAAAATATGTAGAGTATTGGTTGATATATTGAGTTAATAAATAAGTGGAGATATTTTGTTGTAGTTGAAGTGATGTATTGGGAGAGTAATTAGAGTTGATGGGAATTTTGTAAGGGGGGTGGTGTGATGAGGAGTCCGCAACGAAAGGTGTTGGGACGGGAAGGGACCATTTAGCGCCGGAAAGGGTTGCCTAGGAAAGTCCAGGGACCAGATAAGGGAATGAGCTTTGGGAGGGAACACACATCCTGAGTACAAAGGGGTAGAGAGTATTTTTTTTATATAAGGGTATAATGATGCGAATTGAGTTGAGTAGTAAGTTGGGTTTAGAGAGTGTTGGATCGATGTTTTTGATAGAGGGGTGTCATGTTAGTTAAAGCTGTTAATGAGTGTTAGAGTCAGAGGGGTAAAGATTATAAATATATAAATGCCAAGTTGGTATAATCAAGTTGTTCTGAATAATTAAGTCACCCAAACTAATGGAGATTGAGAAGGTTAAAGAAAGTAAATCGTAGTAGGAATGAAAAAATTAAAGGAAATAAGTGACAAATTTTAATAGAATTTGAGAATAAAGTAAAGTTGTAAAATGTGTAATTTTGAGTAATTTAAATGTCAATTTTATTGTTAATTATAATAATACTATGTCAATTTTAAATGTCATATTTTATTATGTTGTTGTGTTTAAAGATAAAAAATTTTAAAGATGTTTAATGTATTTTGTGAGGTAGCCTATGTATAACCTATGTAGGTCAAGGTTGTTGACTTGACCCAGTTTGATCAGCTGATGGTTGATGTTATAAACTAGACCAGTTTTGGCAATGAAGTAATGCAAATTTTGTTGTTTAATTGATTTAAATAATTTTAAATTTTCTGAATATTGAGAAAAGTATATTTTAATAAATTTAAAATTTTTTTGAAAAAAAAAATTTGATTTTGTGCCTGCCATCTAATTGATGTTTTTTGAGTTTTGAGTGTATTATTGTTTATGTGTATTACTAGGGTTTTATTGAATTATATTGTTTAGTATGTATGCATAATCAAATGTTAGGATAAATGAGTTCATGTTTTAATTAGATGTTCAATTTATTTGTTTTTCTGATTATTAAGAGTAATGAAGAAAATTCATAGATTCAGATAAGAGATTTCGTTTTGATTTTTTGAGAGAGAGTAATGGTAATATAAAAATTTGGTTTTAATTTAAATGAAACTTTTAAATTTGAAAATAAATTTTGTTGGTATGTATTAACAAGTATATGTATGTGCCCAGTATTGCTGAAAACGACCCAGTATGCATGACAAGGGGGAACATATTAGTTGAGGATCTGGCATGGAATAAGGCCAGGGATTTGGAGTTTGGGGGGTAGCATGTTAGAAGGTTAGGTGCGCTGTGGTGCGTGTCTGTTCGATTTTATGGTGTTGGGATCTCGAATAGAGAAGTCCAGTGATCTCGTTCAGGCGCGGCCATAGTCGCCGAGCCAGGGGGGTAGTTTACCCATGATGTATAAGAACTAATGGGGGTTTGTTGGCACCATATCCTCACCGGTCCTCTTACGGGTTTAGCAATGAGATTTCTTCTGTTTCGACAGAAGATCTCTCATTGGGGGGGTATTGTAACGGGGCTAAAATGAGGGTTTTTTTTAAATTTTGTTGAGATATTTTTAAATTCATTTTCCACCTGTGTGATCAGCCACGTGTTAAAAGTTTTGTTCAAACAAAGAACGCATAATGCGAAGTTAATACAATGGAATGCGTCAACGTGCGACCACGCCATACCATTCTGAGAATTTTGAGACTGTGTGACACATACCCACAAACGCGCAAGCACCAACATCTGCGGAGCACCTAAACGACGCCGAGTTGTTTGAAACAAAATGGCTTGAAGAAGAATTTTGCTAAACACGTGGTCAGAGACATGACGGAAATGAAACTAGACCATGCCCTTACCGTGACGTAGACCTCTGGACACCAAATTTCGTTAACGTCCAACACATGGGAATTGTACGTAGTACTATGAACAGTGACGATGAGTTTGATGACTAAGGCATTGTAATTTCCGTGATGCCTAACTGCAAGTGGGGAAAATTGTTGGTAGCGTTCCCCCCAGTCGACGAAGTCACACGTTCCCGGCCGGGACGAGTTACGCAGTTCGCGAACTTTAAATTTTGTATTTTTAACATATTCCGAAGTGTAACAGAAAGTTTGAAGAGAAACAGTTAAATCCACCAGTTTAGTCGAAGTTAGCGGAGTGGACAGTAAAATCGAGAAATGTGACAAGTAAACGAAACATCCTTACACATACGAGATGCAGCACGTGGTCATCAGAAGGACGCGGGTTAAGTAGTCGACTCAAAATTAAATTAATCAAATTTTCAAATTTATCAAAAAGGAGTTATAATTAAATTAATGGGGGGATAAATTGATATGAATGTGTGTGTGCAGCAATCTGGGTCGTTTTAATTAATTAATTATAGAGTATACCATTTACAATGTTGAAGTAAATGTTTAGATAATATCAAGTAGTAATATGTCAATGTTGAAAGAAAAAGTAACAAATTCATCCCCTTTTGGAAAGTACAGATGATGAAATAAAATCTCAGTTGTTTTCTATATAAGCGAATCGAGTGAATTATTAAATAACCTTGAACCTCACTTGCATTTCCACGTTCGTGTGACGAATTCTGGGCCATGAGGGCAATACAAGGTAAGTGAAATAATTTATGAGATAAATAATGTGATTTTAATTTATTAACAAGGAAAGAGATATCACATTAGATATAATGATGGCAAATCAAATTATGCAAATCACCTATTAAAAAAAGACCATAGTTATAATGATAATTTTAAAATTTTACATTTATCTGATAAAGGTCCAAAGCTTGATTTATTAGAAACCCTTGAAATTAATAAACACAAATATTTAAATGTATTATTAAATGATCAGTTAGATCTAAATAGCTCACCTCTGCTTAATTTGTATAAGTAGACTTGGTTTATGTTATGTTATATGTTTGTGTATTAAATCTTATTGACACGAGATTACTATCACTCTCTAAACAATAGCACTTGCCTTATATTTTATATTCTGTATTATATTGTACGAAAATTAGTCAGCTTACACCATCTGATGAAGGCACTGTGCTGCCGAAACAGCTGTCATGGATATATAATTTTAATAAATGACGACTGAAAATAACTAAAACTATTTTATTGTTTTTTTTTTTTTTTTTTTATATAATTTACAATGGATTTTCACCAAGTAAAGGCATCAAGCATTAATTAATTAGATATATTTCAATTTATGAAGATGAAGCAGGAGGGTCCACCAACTTAAAAATTAATGAAATTTTTTAGAATTTACAGAAGTGACCTTAAGCTCTTTGGTGACTCCTAAGTTGCTTCGGTGGTACATGGGAGCCATTATTATTTACAGAAGTGACCTGGCAGCCTTAGAAGAAGAGATTTTGAACAGTCTTGAGGTGGATGTATTTTGTTTATGTTATATAATTTTAGCAGTTAACCCACCACAGCTATAAGGAGGGGTTAGTATTCAAGAGGGAATAATGCCATGAATTGGGCTCACAAAGGATTCCCAGAAAAAAACAGTTATGACATGCGGGGGCTCAGAAAAAGAGTTATGCCACTGGTTACAAGCAAGACAGCACTTGCTGAGCTTGACTAAATACAACACATTTATCACAGCTGTTAATTGTCAAGGGGAGAACAATGTAATTAATTTATGACATAAAAATGAATGAAAACAGAAATCTCTGACATTTATATAGTAGTCCCTTTTAGCAAGCTTCAAATATTTTCACTGTAAAATAAATTGTTTAGATATTTACTGTCTTAAAAATTATAAAATATGCTATACTAAAAAAAAAAAAATACAGCACCTGTAATAATGACTCACCTCTTACAATTAAGCTATAAAAAACAATAATCTAAAAAATTTCAAGCTTTCGTTAGCACAAAGTTTGACATCAGTCCAAAACAGCACGTTTTTACGCAACGCATGACTGCATAGTCACCAGCCACCCCTTGTACTGGAAGCATCCTTCTCCAAATATATATACTTGAATTTGAAAGTGTTTCATGTGATTATTGAAATAAAGGGTGTTA
Source organism: Magicicada septendecula (assembly GCA_034769895.1). NCBI lineage: Eukaryota > Metazoa > Arthropoda > Insecta > Hemiptera > Cicadidae > Magicicada > Magicicada septendecula. The sequence continues at coordinate 155,329,103 of CM068369.1, forward strand.
GGACCTTCAAAAATCCCTTTCCCTTAGCCGACAAAAACAGCATTACATCAAGGGTCCCATACCAAACCATAGCATGAAATCAAGGTTCATTATAAATTGTTTGCATGGAAAATTAGTTGGGACCATGAAACATGAGCATTACATCGAGTGTTGCATTACATGGAATGAGAAGTTAAGTCAAGGTTCGACCGTATATATGAGGTGTGTTAAAAAAAAATCAGACCTTTTTTTCATGGGCGATCAAATGAAGCACAAGTGTTTACCTTGAGTTCAGGCATGCAGTGAACCCTAGCGCTGACTGTCGCTGTCCCGTACAACAAATCAGTCAGTCTGACTGCTTGATATGAGCAGTGTATCGAGTAGTGCCTGTTGCATTTCATTTATTGTAAAATGACAGAAAAACTTGTGCAGCGACAGTCATTAAATTTTGTCAATGACTTCACGATACCCAAGCAGGTACTATTCAAAAATTCACCAGTATTTTGGGGATGATGCTATGAGTGTCACACATATTAAGGAGTGGTATAATAGCTTAGAAGACGGCTGCACATCAGTGGATAGCGAACCACATTCTGGCAGGACCTCAACAAGTTGTAATGATGAAATCATTGACCAAGTGCAAACTTTGGTCATGGAGGATGATCGAATTACCGTCCGAGAGATTGCACCAGAGGTGGGAATAAGCATTGATTCAGTACATTCCACTTTGATCAAAAATCTGGCTATGCAAAGAGTGTCTGCAAAATTTGTGCCAAAGCTGTTAACGATGGAGCAGAAGGTACTCCGTTTGGACGTTTCGCAGGACATGTTGGACTGTGTAAAAACTGACCCAACCTTCCTCAACACTGTGATCACTGGCAATGAGATGTGGGTGTATGAGTACGATCCTGAAACCAAAGTTCAGTCTTCACATTGTAAACATTCATCATCCCTACGGCCGAAAAAAGCAAGACAAGTCCACAGCAAAATCAAAGTCATACTAATTGTTTTTTGACTCATGTGGGATAGTGCATCTTGAGTAGGCACCATAAGGCCAAACAATTACCAAAGAATACTATTTAGAGGTTATGCTGTGCAGTGCAAACTTGGTAACTCCATCACAATGCACCTGGCCATTCTTCTCATCTAATTCAGACTTTCTTGGCGAAACACAACACTCCTCAGCAACGCAAGCCTCCCTACTCTCCTGACATAGCTCCATGTGATTTTTGGTTATTTCCTAAGTTGGAAATGTCGCTGAAGAGGACCCGATTTGAATCAAGAGAAGACATCATACAATATATGACGAGACAGCTGTACTCCATACCAAAAGATGACTTCCAGACATGTATCCAAAAGTGGCAGGATCACTGGAAGAAGTGTGTGCAATCAAAAGGGGAGTACCTTGAAGGGGATAAATGTTTAAAACCTGCAGATAAATAAATGTATTTTTCCTGAGCAAAGGTCTGATACTTTTTTAACACACCTTGTACTTCATAATTCATTTTTTAATTTTCTTACCTTACTCTTAATGTCTTCAATTTCATTTATACTCTTCATCATTTCTTGGAATGGGACTGTCTCTAAAATCAGAGAATGGTCATGAGATATTAATTCAACTATATAGTCATTCAATCTTAATTCTTGAAATATAATTTCAGTGGTTCTGTTATTTATTAAGTGCTTATATATAAGTCAGAGTACTTTATATACATTAATAAATTGCAAACAGTGTCATAATAGTGCAGTAATTTATACCATTTAATTAGACTTTTAACATCTTAATTGTATTATTTAATTACGATTTAAAAAACTACACTAAAAAGATACAAAACGAGAAGACTATAAATGGATACTTAAAAATAAATCCATATATATAGCAATTATAATGCTAGGAGAGGAAATATAATAATAAATCAATCATATAATCATACGTGTGTAAATTAATTCAGACTAATAATTTAATAACATAAATTATACAATATTCACAAAATCTTAATATACATTTACAGATGGAGGATACTGTCCTATATACGGGTATGTTACTCTCATCATTTGAAAGTCTGAGATGTGGAATGATAGGATGACCTGACACATCCCGTATCCAACTGTTGAGCAGCACAGGTATAACACTTGCAGTATGGGGGTGAACACTGTTATGGAGCAAAGACTCCACGTGACAGCAATTCCCTCCTTTTGTTTTGAACAGCCCACTGAAGACATCTTCAATTTTGTGAAGATGGTTGTTACAGGTTAAAGATAGCCTATTGGTTCTTTGTTTGTAACTTATATATATTGCGACAGTACAACCATTTACGGTACTGTGCATTGCCAAAATAATTTAAATAAATAATAAAAATAAATAAATATTGATTGGTAAACATGATTCAGATTGCAAGTTGGATTGTTTAAAATATAGGGAACATAGTTCAGGCATGTACACGCATATCTGGCCCACCTGTCGCTAGTGTTGTGTACACGTGTATTTTGTTTGTGTGTGTGAAGCCTGTCCATTCCTGAACAGTAACCATTCCTTTTCAAATATTGATAGATTTTATGTTTTATTTTAATTACAAGAAAAATATGTACAATATTGTAAAACGAAAGACACCAGTGGGTGTAGAAAAAAAAAGGTAAGCAAAGGGTTAAAAGACCGTGACAAAGTGACGGAAAGTGCAATTACTATAAGTAAAAAGTGAATAGCTCTTTTTATAATTACAATAAAGAAGTGTAATTTATGTATAGTAAACATATAAAAATTAGCGATCGATTGAGCATCGTGTAGTGTGAAACAGACTTCGTAATTCGCGAAGATAGGCAAAATTAGTGAATTGAACCAGAGTGGGGGTAAAGACGCTTCGACAAACTCTGACAAGATGAAAATTGTTCAGACCTGAGCTTTTGCATGACCTGGCTATAAATACCAGGTCGCGCTATTAAAGTTCCTTCTTCTATATACAACCGTTGCCGTAGGAGGCTATGTCAGTCAACTACGTGATCATAAATCTATAGTAAGCTTCACCTGACGACTTGTGAGGCAGAACAGAGGTTCGATGGACACACCTACAACCCATGATGTGAGCAGAGCCAACAACAACTAAGAAAGACAAGCAGTGGAAGCCTGGGAGAGGACCAGAGGACGCGAGGACATGAAAGACTGGAACAAGGACTGGAGCAAGATCCAAGGACACGAAGGTCTGGAAACGAGGACCGGAAGAGGACACACTGAAGTTGCCACATCGAACGAGGTGATAACAAACCATAATAATAAATAAACAATTGAAAGACAATATTGAAACTAGAATGAAAGACATTCCCACTGTTGCTAACAGAATTTAAATTGTACATATAATGTAAAGTCTTATTATAATTTAGAATAATGTCTCATGTTGAGAAAGTAATATTGGAATAACGTAAATGCTATGAGAAAGCAAGGCTTGATTTTTAAATTGAAGTAAAGTAGAATAATTAGTAGAGTCTTTAATTGCTAAAAGAATAATGCATATGCTATAAATTTAAAAGAGAATTAAAGCCAAGTAAAAAATTAAAGAAATAATTGAAACAAAAGTAAATTCATTGTAAATTGATAAGCAATTGCAAAAGATGGCCACACTAAATGAGTAAGCCGAGAGCAGAAATAGATTATTAAGAGTAGATAATAAGATTTGTGTATAAATTGTTTAGACATAAATTGTTCACATAAATCCCATACATAATATCGCACAAGTGAGGAATAATGAATATTTTTTTGTATTACCGAAATAAGTAAAGAGGTTGATAATTAAATAATGTAAACATTTAAAAACTTTAAAACATTGTCTTGTTATTACAATTACACCCAAACCAAACAAGTAAAAGTTGTTATGTTATATAACGTATCACTCCAAAAGATTGGGGATTCCCAAATTAAATAAATTTGGGGTTGTTACGTTACATAATTTGGCGCTCCAAAGTGTGGGGCTACCCAAATTAAATTACATTGAATTTGTGTTGTTACAATATATATAATATTTAATTTTTATAATGAATTTACCTCAAGATATTTCTTTCTTTACCTAATAAGGAAAGAAATATCTTGAGGTAAATTCATTATAAAAATTAAATATAATATATACATCAGGAAACAGACTGTAGCAAAAAGTGTTTGAATATATATTAAAATACGTGTCACAAACTTGTAAAATTTTAATTGCTTTAATAATAATACTACAATACAACTAACAATTACAATTTTTGGAAATAATTATTGTTATCTGGGAGAACATTAAAATACTTTTTATTTACCTGTTGGACCTGACATCATCTGTATTCTCTCACTTAGCTCTTGTACAGTTAACTTTAACTGTGTAAATTCTGTCAGTGGCATTGTGTCACCACCTGTATGTATTCTAAAAACAAAATACATACTTATTTAATCAGTTTTAATGATCAGTAGAAGTATTTATTTAATAAGGAATGTTCAGTATTTTTTTATGGGTCTTATTTATTCAAATTAAAAAATGTCACTGCTGTACGAGGATAGGGTGAAAAGTTTTGGGCCTGAATATGGAAACAACATTATTTGGATTAATTTGGATTTATTTCTCAACATAATTTCTATTTAGCTCTATACATATTTCCAGCGATGTTCTGAAGCAGTTATGCCAGACTTACAAACCGATTTGTCGAGGTACTCAAAGTACCCAAACTGCAGTGCCGACTTGGTTGTCGTCAGTAAATCTTTTTCCAGCGAGCCATTTTTTGAGGTTAGTAAAGGGGCAGAAGTCACTCGGGGCTAAATAGAGTGAGTATGGTGGGTGAGGAAGCAATTCAATTCACTTTGAAGCAATTCAAAGTGGTTGCAGTGGTGAAACAGCACTTTCTTTTTCACTAAATGTAGCCATATTTTCTCGATTTCATCATCTATAAGACGCAGGGGGTTTGAATAGAACTCATCACTGTTTTCCTCTTTTTAAGGTAATTAGTGAAGATTACTCCACGTGCATCCCCCCCCCAAAAAACAATCACCATAACCTTACAGTAGATAGAATTGTCTTTCCCTTCTTTGGAGTTGGTTCGCCTTTCGTGGTCAATTGTTTTGACTGTTGTTTGATCTCAGGAGTGGTGATCAAAGTGTACACTCACTTTCATTCTATAGTCTGCCAAAACGATTTTATGGATTTCTGTCTATTTTTTTATGGCATAGTCACTTCAATGGGATGTCCAACATATGATTCATCAGGTGTGCTTGTCCGACCCATTTTAAATTCATCAACCCAGTGCTAAACCATTGTATTCTATGGAGAAGAGTCCTTCAACAATTAATCACAGCATGATTTCCCAATCTATTCAATGATGCCTGAGGCGCTTACAACGGTGGACTGTGCTACTAATAATAAACAACTCATTGACTTGAAATCATCAAATCTAAGCCGATAAAGCATGAAATCATACAACACGGTCAAAATAATGAGCATTATCTCTGTGTCAGGCCTGGAGTTTTTCACCCTACCCTCGTAACATTAAAGTATTGTAGATGTGGCAATGTAGCTTAAACTAGTGACACGATTGGTGAGACTACAAGGCTTGGCATGGTAGTTATGTAATACAAATATTTTTGATAAGAAACTAAACTGACATTAAGAAGCTCAACTGAGGTTACACCTAACAATGATGGTATTAAATGGATTCTTCTGTAGATGTTTTATAAGTAATTGTTTAGTTCCAAATTGTCTAATGACAGTCAGGGCTTGCAAAATATATTATAGTGCACAGGGTGAGAAATTGAGAGACAAACTGGTAAGGTTGTGTGATTAGGGAAGACAAGCTTGATATAAAAATTAGTCAGTAAAATAGATTTATTCATACATGCAGCAAATCTTGTAATGGGACCTTAAAGCCCACCTAAGAATATTTTGGGGAACATAAACAAAGAAATTATAATGGTAAATTTATTTGGGAACAAGAAACAATGTATTCAGTGTGAGTGAATTCGTGTCAAGGTCAACAGCGAAACGACAGAGTAGCAGCTATTTTTAGCCGGACGAACTTTGACCTATGTAAACGGCGAGCAAAACATCTGACGTCAGAGCCGATCCCAGCGATCCGTCACCCCTGGAATGTCGATCCAAATTAAACACCCATCAAAATTGGTGTTGAAACACAAAAAGTACAATGAAACCAGACCACGTGATTGTTCGTCAAATTAAGAATCGTCATCTTTACGAAGCCCCAGTCGACCATCTTTCTTCATGCTGTACAGCCGTGAAAGTGCCGGAACTAAATCGCAGGCGCCCGCACACCACAAAATGTGAAATTTTACATATTAAATCCAAAAAACAGTATTTTGATTCGCAAGATAAATAACAGTGACAAAATGAAGCAAAATGACAGTTCGGCAGTAAAATAAAAAGGTGAAAACGAGGAGACATCTAGATAGTGCACATGCATGAGGAGACATTCCATGGACGCACCTCTACAGATCATGAAAGGGAAGTAAATCATACTAGAATCAATAAAAAATTGGCAATTTTACGAAATATATAAAATGAGCTCAAAGGGGGGAATATAAAAAATGTACCGTATGAAAGTGTGTGTGGTTGTGTGAATAAAGAATATATATTTAAGAAGTGCTGCTTGCGATCAAATATATATATATATATATATATATATATATATATATATATATATATATATATATATAGTTTAAACTGATGATTTAGTATAATCTATTTTTGATGAGAGAGTAAAATGTTGATGGTAATAATTACTTGTAACCTGTTTTTATCAATTGCGCCTCATGGCAGAATAGATGTTTTCATTTAGAGAGAATGTCAGGTTAAAGGAAAATAAAAGAATATTTTATTTTGACTTTATAAATTTATATTTTGTTCAATTGTATTTGCCTATTATTCTCTCCCACGTACATTAAACGATATCCTTGGTTAACCCTTAACAAGTAAAGTCAATTATTACACAATTTTAAACACTGAACCGCTTCAGTTGGCGTCCGAACTAGGACAAATTAATTTTAAACACTGAACCGCTTCAGTTGGCGTCCGAACTAGGGACACATTTATTTGATAAATAATTATTTATTTGTTTAAAAACTGAACCGCTTCGGTTGGCGCCCGATAACAGTGACATTGTAAATTAAATTTAAATTTAAATTTACAACTTAGTCGAAAATGGCAGAGAAAAATACAAATACAAAATTGTACGAGAATGAGGATGGAGATGAGAATGCATCTGGGGAATCCATATTGGATGCCACACAATATGATGTAATAACCACAAATAACTTGACACAAAATGAAAATGTAAATGAGAGTGTAGGTGAGATAGCAACAGATGTAATTGAGATGATAGAAGATGAGAGTAGTAAAAGTAATTATGTAAATATACTTAATCAATTAGCAATGATTATAGAAATGATAATAAATTTGACCAACCAAACAAGAATATGAGGGCAAGTAGCGTAGAGTTCAAGTCAGATATAAATAATATCAGTAAAATGAATGATGATTTGAACACAAGTTTGAATGAATTTAAAACTGAAATAAAGTCAGAGATAAATGCAAGTAACATAGAGCTGAAAACTGAAATAAAAGCAGAGATAAATGAAATAAATAATAGATTTAACAAATAAGACGAGAAATTAGGAGACATAAATAATGAATTTGTGAATATAAGAAGCAAAATAAAAATGAGTAATTTAAGTATGAATAACCAATTTGAAAGTATAAGTAAGAGTGAAAAGTTTGTGTAATGGAGTGAGTGAAAAGTTTGTTGAAATAAATAATAAACTAGAGAAACAGAGTGAGACTATTGTGGGAGTGAAAGGTGAAATGACTATAAAATACAAACCGAGATAAAAAATGATATAAAAACAATTAGTGAATAGCAGGATGAGAAACTGCTAGAGACAGACAAAAATTTGATGCATTAACTAATAAATTTAACGATAAACTTAAAAAACAAAATGAAAAAATTGACAGTAATGTGGAGAAGTTTAAAGATGAGTTTGAGACGGCCATGAACAAGAAAATTGTTACAAAGATACATGAATATGAAGTAGAAATTGAGAGTAATGTTCAAGGTGTAACTGATGAATGTGAACAGATTAAAAAAGCAAATAAGCTACAAGAGGGTGTTAATAATGAATTCAAAAGTAACATTGAACAAACTGATACAATTAAAGCTAGTGTAACTAATTAAAAAAGTAAACAAACAAAACATGAAGAAGAAATAATTAAAGTTAGAGAAGATCTAAGCTTAGCAATTAATCAAAAACTAACCAATATGAGTGAGAGAGTGAACATTGACGTTGAGTTAGGGTATTTCAGTAATGAGCGTAAGGGGGTGAACCTCATACAATTTTTAAATTCAATAAAAAGTTTTAATAAGTATAACAAAGAAAGTTGGGAAATAAAATTGGTATGGATTTTGAAATATTTTAAAGAGATTAAAAAATTCTTCTTGTTATACGCAGGTCCATATGAGGGTAGTGAAGTAAAAATGGAAAATGCTTATGTATTAATAGACCTGCAAACCCGAGAAATAAAAGGAACTTATAATGTAACACAATTAAAAAGGTATTATTTATCTGAGTAATGTTAATTATTCTTTTAAATTCATTAAAATCATTAATAAATAAATACAGATTATTTTATAATTTAATGAAATGGGGGGTACATAAGGCTCCATAAGTGAGTAATTATGAATCGCAAGTATGTTTGGCAGTATCGAAGGAGTGTATAAAAGTAACATTTACGTTTTGTGTTCTTAAATTAGTCAGTTAAATTAAAGTTAAAATCTTCTTAAGAGAAGTGAAACGATAAAGTAACTTAGTAGGAAATGTAAGTTGGCATGATGTACATTCCATTCTAGAAAGTGATCATTAATAAGATGGAGTCATAGTTGATTGTATAATATAACGATTAAAAATTTTTTTTTAATTGAAATCACAATGGTTGTGTTTATAGATTTTGTTCAGATCCAGAAATGAAAGTTGTGTAATTTTTGGTCAAACTTAAATTTGAAATGTTTGTCTTGATGTAATAATAGCAATGTTCATTAGGAGTGTTTATTATGTTGTATATTATTATGTACTACATAAGTGTAGGGATCTAAAACATGTAATTGTATGTTTTAAATAGATTCCCCACTTCCCCAGCCTTACCAGCCTAGACCGTGGTTTTGGATGACAACTAGCTATGGGCAGACCTATTGTAAACTGACCATAGTTGGTTGCCTATGAAATTGGTACAATTTAGAAATTAACAGGGGGTTTTCATCAGGGGAATCACCATAACTTTGGAACAGCAGCTACCACCGAATGGGGTGATAGAACCATATTAAGGGCATATGAATCATTGTAGTAGGATTACTGGTGTCCTCGGATACCAGTAATGCCGAACTTTATTATAACGCCGAAGCAAGGACGGGGTAAATAATGTTTACACCCTAGGTGATCCAGTCCTTGTGGAAGCCACTGGGCGCAACAGTCCAGACATGGGGGGACATAGAGAGATGGATGGCCGGTGGCAACGTTACATGCTGCGAGGGAGAGGATTCATTTATGCGATCTTGTGTCATACTAAGATAGGTGAAAGTCCTTGAGGTCACTGACACTTTTGTAACGTGGGGTATCAGGGGTTAAGGGATTAATAAGGGGGTTAATAAATAATGATGGAAAAGAAGGTTACTAAGTTGTTAGTAATGAGTTATTAAATATTAAAATGAGTTACATCAATAATGTAGAGTGTGTAATTGATTTTATGATGTATCTGAATAAATTTGTATTGATTTGAGGAGTATTATGATACTTAAGGATGCTTAACGATTGTTGAGTAAGTAATTTGTTCTGATGTAGTTGATTTAATGTGTTTTACTCTATATAAGAAGTTTATTGATTTTGAAATGTGAATTATATAATGGAAGGTATTTGTAATGTTGTAATGGGAAATGTTTATTTAAATTCTGATGGGAATCAGGGAAATGTTTTGAATTTTGGAATACGAATAAACAAGAGAAGGGCGTTCAGAATGTAGGTATTGAAGTTTCAATGTTTTATGTCATGTTAAGTATGTATCCATGTATATGTTAGAAGTTAATAAAAACCAGTGCTTCTTAACGCAAACCAGCACAGCTAAGGGGAACCAGATCAGTTAGGGATATGTTATTATACAAGGCCACGATTTGATATTTTGATTTCATGTTTCAGTGTCTGGTGATGCTGTGGCGGCAGTCCTGCGCTGGCCGGCGCGCCTGAGCAGGGGTGTCAAGTGCCTGTCTTGCCTTGCGGTGTTGGGATCTCGAGAGGGAAGTCCAGTAAGGTCATTCAGGTGCAGTCACAATCACTGGGGCAGGGGGTAAGTTAACCACAAATTTTAATAAAACATAAAGGGGGTTGTGGCGGCATATCCAGGCTGATCCCTTTAGGAAGTATGAGAGTGTCAATGAGAGTTTTTATGCTTCGGCATAAAACCTCTCATTGAGGGGGTATTGTAACGGGACCTTAAACCCGACCTAAGAATATTTTGGGGAACATAAACAAAGAAAGTATAATGGTAAATTTATTTGGGAACAAGAAACAATGTATTCAGTGTGAGTGAATTCGTGTCAAGGTCAACAGCGAAACGACAGAGTAGCAGCTATTTTTAGCCGGACAAACTTTGACCTATGTAAACGGCGAGCAAAACATCTGATGTCAGAGCCGATCCCAGCGATCCGTCACCCCTGGAATGTCGATCCAAATTAAACACCCATCAAAATTGGTGTTGAAACACAAAAAGTACAATGAAACCAGACCACGTGATTGTTCGTCAAATTAAGAATCGTCATCTTTACGAAGCCCCAGTCGACCATCTTTCTTCATGCTGTACAGCCGTAAAAGTGCCGGAACTAAATCGCAGGCGCCCGCACACCACAAAATGTGAAATTTTACATATTAAATCCAAAAAACAGTATTTTGATTCGCAAGATAAATAACAGTGACAAATTGAAGCAAAATGACAGTTCGGCAGTAAAATAAAAAGGTGAAAACGAGGAGACATCTAGATAGTGCACATGCGGAGACATTCCATGGACGCACCTCTACAGATCATGAAAGGGAAGTAAATCATACTAGAATCAATAAAAAATTGGCAATTTTACGAAATATATAAAATGAGCTCAAAGGGGGGAATATAAAAAATGTACCGTATGAAAGTGTGTGTGGTTGTGTGAATAAAGAATATATATTTAAGAAGTGCTGCTTGCGATCAAATATATATATATATATATATATAGTTTAAACTGATGATTTAGTATAATCTATTTTTGATGAGAGAGTAAAATGTTGATGGTAATAATTACTTGTAACCTGTTTTTATCAATTGCGCCTCATGGCAGAATAGATGTTTTCATTTAGAGAGAATGTCAGGTTAAAGGAAAATAAAAGAATATTTTATTTTGACTTTATAAATTTATATTTTGTTCAATTGTATTTGCCTATTATTCTCTCCCATGTACACTAAACGATATCCTTGGTTAACCCTTAACAAGTAAAGTCAATTATTACACAATTTTAAACACTGAACCGCTTCAGTTGGCGTCCGAACTAGGACAAATTAATTTTAAACACTGAACCGCTTCAGTTGGCGTCCGAACTAGGGACACATTTATTTGATAAACAATTATTTATTTGTTTAAAAACTGAACCGCTTCGGTTGGCGCCCGATAACAGTGACATTGTAAATTAAATTTAAATTTAAATTTACAACTTAGTCGAAAATGGCAGAGAAAAATACAAATACAAAATTGTACGAGAATGAGAATGGAGATGAGAATGCATCTGGGGAATCCATATTGGATGCCACACAATATGATGTAATAACCACAAATAACTTGACACAAAATGAAAATGTAAATGAGAGTGTAGGTGAGATAGCAACAGATGTAATTGAGATGATAGAAGATGAGAGTAGTAAAAGTAATTATGTAAATATACTTAATCAATTAGCAATGATTATAGAAATGATAATAAATTTGACCAACCAAACAAGAATATGAGGGCAAGTAGCGTAGAGTTCAAGTCAGATATAAATAATATCAGTAAAATGAATGATGATTTGAACACAAGTTTGAATGAATTTAAAACTGAAATAAAGTCAGAGATAAATGCAAGTAACATAGAGCTGAAAACTGAAATAAAAGCAGAGATAAATGAAATAAATAATAGATTTAACAAATAAGACGAGAAATTAGGAGACATAAATAATGAATTTGTGAATATAAGAAGCAAAATAAAAATGAGTAATTTAAGTATGAATAACCAATTTGAAAGTATAAGTAAGAGTGAAAAGTTTGTGTAATGGAGTGAGTGAAAAGTTTGTTGAAATAAATAATAAACTAGAGAAACAGAGTGAGACTATTGTGGGAGTGAAAGGTGAAATGACTATAAAATACAAACCGAGATAAAAAATGATATAAAAACAATTAGTGAATAGCAGGATGAGAAACTGCTAGAGACAGACAAAAATTTGATGCATTAACTAATAAATTTAACGATAAACTTAAAAAACAAAATGAAAAAATTGACAGTAATGTGGAGAAGTTTAAAGATGAGTTTGAGACGGCCATGAACAAGAAAATTGTTACAAAGATACATGAATATGAAGTAGAAATTGAGAGTAATGTTCAAGGTGTAACTGATGAATGTGAACAGATTAAAAAAGCAAATAAGCTACAAGAGGGTGTTAATAATGAATTCAAAAGTAACATTGAACAAACTGATACAATTAAAGCTAGTGTAACTAATTAAAAAAGTAAACAAACAAAACATGAAGAAGAAATAATTAAAGTTAGAGAAGATCTAAGCTTAGCAATTAATCAAAAACTAACCAATATGAGTGAGAGAGTGAACATTGACGTTGAGTTAGGGTATTTCAGTAATGAGCGTAAGGGGGTGAACCTCATACAATTTTTAAATTCAATAAAAAGTTTTAATAAGTATAACAAAGAAAGTTGGGAAATAAAATTGGTATGGATTTTGAAATATTTTAAAGAGATTAAAAAATTCTTCTTGTTATACGCAGGTCCATATGAGGGTAGTGAAGTAAAAATGGAAAATGCTTATGTATTAATAGACCTGCAAACCCGAGAAATAAAAGGAACTTATAATGTAACACAATTAAAAAGGTATTATTTATCTGAGTAATGTTAATTATTCTTTTAAATTCATTAAAATCATTAATAAATAAATACAGATTATTTTATAATTTAATGAAATGGGGGGTACATAAGGCTCCATAAGTGAGTAATTATGAATCGCAAGTATGTTTGGCAGTATCGAAGGAGTGTATAAAAGTTAAAATGTTAAAATGTATCACACTTGTTTATTTTGTGTATTAGTGTGAATGTAGTGTGTGTGCCTCACACTGGTTGTTACATAAATCGACGTCACTACAGGAGTCCGTAGCGTTGTCAATATTGCCAGTACAACCTACCTGTTAATTCATAGGGAATGTTATTCCCGGGTGGCGCCAAATTGTTTCTTCTTGGATTTCGTTGTCCATGACGTGTCCGTTACTTAACTAAATATCACTATAATATTGACGACTCGGAACACAAAGTTTTTTATAAGTAAAAACGTAAAGTTTTACCTTACAGCCTAAACCGGCTTTCACCTATAGAAGGCTTCATCAGAGGCTGTCGTTAGTAGCGCTGCTCGTCTTGTTGTTGGCGACGAGAAAGTGTTTCGAAAGATTGAAGCTGTGTGTGTGTGGTGAGATGTGTTCGAATAATGCGTGCGATTTGAATTGTGTCTGTTCGTTTAGGATGTCGTTTTTATTTGTTTTTGTGTGTTTGTATATTTCTAATTGTTCTAGAGTGTCTAGTTTTCGGCCTTTTGTGTGTACGTGTAGTATGTTCATGTTATTGTCGATGTTTTTATATGTGTGGTTTGCTTCAATGAGGTGGTTTGCGAAGGTAGATTCTGTAGTGGTGTGGAGTGCTTTTGTGTGTTCAATGTATCTCTGTTTGAAGCTACGTCCTGTCTGGCCTATGTAGAATTTACTGCAATTTGAACAATTTAGTTTATATACACCGGGTAGATCGAATTTGTTTTGTGCTTTGGGCATGCGTTTTGATAGTGTGTGTTCTGTTTTGTTAGTAGTTTTGTAAGCGATTCTGTATCCTGCTTTTTTGAATTTGTGGGCAATTTTTTCTGTTTGTTTGTTGATGTATGTTAGTGTTATGAATTTGTTGTTTTCTGTCTTTATCTGTTGTTTGTTTTGTGTTTTGTGTAGGAGTTTACTGACTATTGTTCTGTCATAACCGTTAGATTCTGCTAGATATTTTATCGTGTTTAGTTCGTCTTTGTAGTCTATTTCATCTAAGGGGATGTTGTTAAGTCTATGTATCATGGTTCTAAAAGCAGCTAGTTTGTGTTGTATTGGGTGATTGGAGGTGTTGTGTATTAGTGTGTCAGTTGTAGTTGGTTTTCTGTATATACTGAATTTGTGCCTGTGTTCTAGTTTTGTGATGGAGAGGTCTAAGAAGTTTATGGTATTGTTGTGTTCGTATTCGGCAGTGAAGGTTATGTTTTTATGTATTTTGTTTATGTGCGTTAGTAACTGTTCACATTGTCTTTTGTTTCCCCTGTATAGTATTAGAATGTCATCAACGTATCTGTGCCAATATAGTATTTTATGTGAGTGTCTGTCATTGTTTGTGAGTATTTTTGTTTTTTCTAAGTGTTGGAGGAAGACTTCTGCTAGAATGCTGGATATGGGGGAGCCCATGGGTAGGCCATCGTTCTGTGTGTAGTATTTATTGTTATAAGTAAAGTAGTTTTGTTTTGTGATAATGTTCAGAGTTTCTGTTATTTCATTGGTAAGTTCGTCTGGTGTGTTGTTCTGTTTGAGTTTGTTTTGTAGGATGGTGATTGTTTCAGAGATGGGGATGTTTGTGTACAGGTTTTTAATGTCAAAGGAGGCTAATGTGGCATTATGGGGGATGTGTATGTCTTTTATTTTTGTTACTAGGTCAGTGTTGTTTTTTACTGCAATGTTGTTGTCTATTTGTGTGTGTTGTCTAATAATTTTGTCTAGATATTTTGCCAGTTTGTGTGCAGGGGCATTACGGTAGTTGATAATGGGGCGGATCGGAATGTCTTCTTTATGGATTTTGGGAAGCGCTTGGAGTGTAGGTGCTGATGGTCGGATTTGTTTCATGTAGGGCTTTTGTTTATGTGTCATAATGTGTTTGGCTTTGTTGACTATTTGTTTTACTGAGTTTTGGTATCTGTCGGTGGGGTCGTGTTTTAGTTCTGTGATGTTGTTCTGTTCTATGAAGACTTCATAGAACAGAACAACATCACAGAACTAAAACACGACCCCACCGACAGATACCAAAACTCAGTAAAACAAATAGTCAACAAAGCCAAACACATTATGACACATAAACAAAAGCCCTACATGAAACAAATCCGACCATCAGCACCTACACTCCAAGCGCTTCCCAAAATCCATAAAGAAGACATTCCGAACCGCCCCATTATCAACTACCGTAATGCCCCTGCACACAAACTGGCAAAATATCTAGACAAAATTATTAGACAACACACACAAATAGACAACAACATTGCAGTAAAAAACAACACTGACCTAGTAACAAAAATAAAAGACATACACATCCCCCATAATGCCACATTAGCCTCCTTTGACATTAAAAACCTGTACACAAACATCCCCATCTCTGAAACAATCACCATCCTACAAAACAAACTCAAACAGAACAACACACCAGACGAACTTACCAATGAAATAACAGAAACTCTGAACATTATCACAAAACAAAACTACTTTACTTATAACAATAAATACTACACACAGAACGATGGCCTACCCATGGGCTCCCCCATATCCAGCATTCTAGCAGAAGTCTTCCTCCAACACTTAGAAAAAACAAAAATACTCACAAACAATGACAGACACTCACATAAAATACTATATTGGCACAGATACGTTGATGACATTCTAATACTATACAGGGGAAACAAAAGACAATGTGAACAGTTACTAACGCACATAAACAAAATACATAAAAACATAACCTTCACTGCCGAATACGAACACAACAATACCATAAACTTCTTAGACCTCTCCATCACAAAACTAGAACACAGGCACAAATTCAGTATATACAGAAAACCAACTACAACTGACACACTAATACACAACACCTCCAATCACCCAATACAACACAAACTAGCTGCTTTTAGAACCATGATACATAGACTTAACAACATCCCCTTAGATGAAATAGACTACAAAGACGAACTAAACACGATAAAATATCTAGCAGAATCTAACGGTTATGACAGAACAATAGTCAGTAAACTCCTACACAAAACACAAAACAAACAACAGATAAAGACAGAAAACAACAAATTCATAACACTAACATACATCAACAAACAAACAGAAAAAATTGCCCACAAATTCAAAAAAGCAGGATACAGAATCGCTTACAAAACTACTAACAAAACAGAACACACACTATCAAAACGCATGCCCAAAGCACAAAACAAATTCGATCTACCCGGTGTATATAAACTAAATTGTTCAAATTGCAGTAAATTCTACATAGGCCAGACAGGACGTAGCTTCAAACAGAGATACATTGAACACACAAAAGCACTCCACACCACTACAGAATCTACCTTCGCAAACCACCTCATTGAAGCAAACCACACATATAAAAACATCGACAATAACATGAACATACTACACGTACACACAAAAGGCCGAAAACTAGACACTCTAGAACAATTAGAAATATACAAACACACAAAAACAAATAAAAACGACATCCTAAACGAACAGACACAATTCAAATCGCACGCATTATTCGAACACATCTCACCACACACACACAGCTTCAATCTTTCGAAACACTTTCTCGTCGCCAACAACAAGACGAGCAGCGCTACTAACGACAGCCTCTGATGAAGCCTTCTATAGGTGAAAGCCGGTTTAGGCTGTAAGGTAAAACTTTACGTTTTTACTTATAAAAAACTTTGTGTTCCGAGTCGTCAATATTATAGTGATATTTAAATTGTTTCTGTTAAAACAATTAAAATATTTAATTTCTAAGGTAGTACGCGGTATTAGCATGGACAGCTGTGGCGTTCGAATTATTCCCGCTGCTACACAGGTTGTCGACTCGGCCATTCGTGATGAGCGCTAGTTGGCTATGACTTAAAACTTCGCTAACACACATATATTCTACAAAAATCCTATGAAATAACAAGATAGTAATGTTCTGTACTGCGTTTTTTAATACAAATTTAATTATCAATAGATATAACAAATGAATCATAAATAATTTTATAATACTATGCCCCGGCTTAGAGCTTGAAACACAAACTATCTCAGAGTTGGCACAATTGATTTCAAAATATTATCGTTCAGTCACTTTTTAATAAATTACACTGTTTTTAAAATCTGGAGTTCTTTTGATCATGAAAATAGACATAAACGTTGATTACATGAAAAAAGTACACTACTATACCTTATACGTACTTAGGATTTATAATGTGTTTGTACAATTTGTTCAGTAGTGTCGTATTTCTGTTACAGTTGTTGTGTTCACAAATAAGGTTATCTATATAGTTTAATAAAATGTTTTTTATGTAAGTAAATTATGACTTTACCTTTGAAAGAAAATACTACTTTTTAAATAGTGAGAAATTTTATCATTTGAAAATAATTTTAGTAATTTAGGGTTTTGGGAATAAGGAAGTTATTTGGTACTTATCACTTCGTCTCATGTTGAAATGTCGTCATCAGGATAGGCGTATATTCTTCGAATTTGGGCTGGTTTAAAACTTCTAACACCTCCTTTATCTGGTCTTGGGTTTTTTTCTTTAATTAATTTAATTAATCTGGTTCCTGGACATCATGTATTCTTTATAGATCGACGTCTCTTCATATTGGGTTATCTTGGTTCACTGATTCGACTTTTATAACTGTTTAAATTAAAATTTTAATTTTGCTAATTTTGCGCGTCGCTTCGTTTCTTCAGAGTCTATATAATTTAACGGAAAATAAGCCCTCAAACGTCTCGTTGTCATAGTAACCAATAATTCAATGCTTGGTTAATTACTCCTTACATACATTGTTAAAATATTTGAATTTTTATTCAAATTTATTAAGTATTTTCCTAATGACTTTATTCCCTTATAATTCCCTTGGGTTAATAAATGACATCACTATTATTTCTCTTTCCTTTCAAAGTTTACAATGATATCTCATAAGGTCATATTCTGTTGTACATTAACTATAGTCTTAATTATTTGACATTTAATAAATAACATATCTTTCTTAAATTACATTATTACAATAATATTTCTGTGTTAAAATAACTGATATATAACTACTGTCCATTCACTGGTCTTAGATTATTAGGATTTCTTGTGAAATTGATACAATTTACATTTGAATGTCTTTGGCAGTTAAATGTCTTCATAGTCAAAATCAGCCATGATTGTTTTTTGGTGTATTTACTTTTTAAATTACATTCTGAATTCAGCCTGATGGGCTTCACTTATTTGTTTGTGTTTTAACTACTATTCAACATACATTTTCATTACTCTTCCTTTAAAATATCATAATTAGGTTTATGGACTGTAAGTTCCTTTCAGCCATATTCCTCCCTTAACATTGAATCAACTATTCTTTACAAGTCATTATTTATTAATAGTACTAACATTGATTTCTTTCTTGAGTTACAAATTAAAGTGATAAACATTGTCACTTTTCATGAGATTATGAAAGTTGATTCCCCTTTCAACATGGGGTGTTGTATTCTTTACAATCTGAATTTTAATAACAAAACTTTAATTCTGTTCTATCATGCCATGTTAACACAAGTTATTTGTCTGGGCTTTCTCCCTGAATATTATTACAAGCTTCCTTAATATTAATTTGGATTACGGTACTATTTCTAATTACTTCTAGATATATTACTAATTATAATCTCACTCCAATCATTGGTTGTTTATCAAGATTTCACAGAGTGTCTGCTCACTTATCATTCTATTTTGAATGTTTCACATACACTTTCACTATTTTTTAGGGCATTTACACTTCACTAAAGCACTTCACTTTGGTTCACTGTTTTGTAATTAGTGTTATTTAATGGGTAATCCCTATACTCTTTCCTACCATTTCTCACTATTTTGTTTTAGTATGACATTTACTATTAACAACATTAGGTTATTTTTGTTTCGTTAAATCTAACCTTTCTGACTGGGTTAGTGTACTTTTCTATATCATTATATTTTACAATTGTATTGCCTTTAACATGTGTACATAGGTTAATTTCATGACAATAATAATATTGGTTTCATTAATACATAATTATTCAAGGTTTATTGACCGTATTCTATCTCTAAACATACAATCTTTCCCTAATATATATGTGTGTTAGTTTCCTCTTGGGTTTTATCTGTCTCCTCTTCATTCTTCCTCTGCTTCATCTTCTTCATCTTCAGTCGTCTTCATCCCGGTTCGGTTCTCCTCTTCTTCTCTTCTGGTTTAAATTCTGTTTAATTGTAGGGATCTGTTCTCTTCTTCTGGTTCTTCTTTAGTTCTGTGTTCATCATGGTTTTGTCTATCATATTTTTTCTTAAGTATGTTACGTGGTTCCCTTCTTTATGTTTAGGTTGTTGGCTCAATCATGTCAAAATATTTACATTTTAATAAGTATGTTACGTGGTTCCCTTCTTTATGTTTAGGTTGTTGGCTCAATCATGTCAAAATATTTACATTTTAATAAGTATGTTACGTGGTTCCCTTCTTTATGTTTAGGTTGTTGGCTCAATCATGTCAAAATATTTACATTTTAATAAGTATGTTACGTGGTTCCCTTCTTTATGTTTAGGTTGTTGGCTCAATCACTTGGGTTGGGTAATATCGTTGTACGTTGTGTCAAAGTATTTACATTTTAATCATTTTTTACACATTTTATTTCATATGAAGTAATTTTATATCAAGAATTATCTTTTTTATCACTGGTACTGGATTTGGCTTAATTGTATCGTTACATAATGCCTCTCCTCTAAAATTGATCATTTTAATAAAACACTAGCATAGTTTTTTATGAAATTATCAGTTATAGATAACTTTTTTCCTCCTCTTCCTTGTTTGTTTCTCCATTCTCCATTTTTCTTCTTACTTAATTCACTCCATTTTATTTGGATCTGTTTTTATTTATTTCCATTGGTGCATTTTCCCTCATACACAAATTTTTCCCTAACTTTTATATAGTAGCTGGTTTCTCCCATTACTACTCATTTTTCTGAGACTAGAGGCACATCTTCTCTACTCAGTTCATTGGATTGCTGGACTTTTCAACAGTCAATCTTAAATCTTTGTCAACTTGTGACTTAATAATAATAATAATAATAATATAATATAATATACTTTGGGATTGTCCACCTTGTGGTTTGTTTTTAGATCACTTTGTCATTACTACTCATTCTTCCTTCCGCTATACCTTAACTATACACTATCATCTACATATACACTTGGTTATTTTTATCTTTATTCATATGTTAATTTCATCATATCTCACTTTTCATTATTTTGTTTTCAATGCTCGTTGTGATCATTTTAATTGTCTTAGACATTTTTTTAGTCATTTAGCAGGATTCTGCTTTAGCCATATCTGTATATTGGTTTTATACATAATCTCCCTCTCTCCTTGTACCAGGTATAATTTTATTTATATTTTTTTTTCTTATAATACTGTTGATTCAGTATAATTTCAAGTATTTATCTCAGTAATTTGAGCTTGATTTTATCTTTGTTTATTTTACTCTGTATTCAACATCATTTTTGATAATTCTTTGGTAAGTTAATGGTCTTACCTTAAAGGAATGTTTGTAGCGTATTCCCTTTTTAGCTATTTTTTGTTTTAATTATAATTGTAAGTTTGTGCTTCTTACATTTTTATTACATAGGAATGTGTGTAACTTATTCCTGATTATCTCACTTTTTACTTCATACTTCATATATCAATTTTTTGTTATATTTTAAACTGATTTAAATTGAAAGGAATTTGTGTAACTGTTTCCTTTGTTTTTTTTTCATTATTATAAAACTTTTTTATTGTTCCGCATATATCATCTAAATAAGTTAGTAAGCTGCTCTTACAATCTCTTTTGGAATTTTGAAATCTGTTTCATTTCACCATGGGTTTATTCTTCTTCGTAAAACTTTTTTATTGAAGTTTGGTTATAGACTCCCTTGATTTTCCTTGTATTGATATTACTGATTTGGTAAGTATTATTACCATTGTCTCTTGTGATGATATATGGATTATTATGATATACATAATTGTTTATTCATATTGCTATATACTAGTCCGTTATTTATATTTTTGTAAGATGACTTCTCCTTTTCTTTCCTTTATTATTTCCTTCTCTTGTTCGACTCTTTGTTATTAGGCACCTCTACTCCTTCAAGTGCTTGGTAGACACACTTATTCTGGATGATTATTAAATTTATTTATTATAGTTTAATTTTTCTTATTTAATTCGTCTTAGTCGTTTCTTGTACCCTCTTGTTTTGGTGATTGTCTAGTAGCTTTATTTAATTTTAATATCTCCTTCTATTCCATTGGGTTGCTGGGTCAGTAACTTGAAGATCCGTCCCTTTTCTTGGTGTGTGGTATCTTCACTTAGTTTATCCATGGTCCATCAGTTCCTCTGCCCTTATGGTTCGGATAACTCTGGCATGTAGAACTGTTTTCTTACTGGTGAAATAGGTCTCCTCCATCTTGTACCATAATTCCTTTAATACCATATGTTCCGTGGTATTTATTTCTACCTCCATCAGTTGATTAGTTTGTCCATTAATCAGAGAAGTTATTTGTGCCTCTCTTATTAATATGATTTTTGCTTTTTTATTTGGTATCTCCATTTCTGGTGTGCTCCAGTATTTTATTGACCTTCTTGTTCTGTTGTCAGTCATTTCTATTTCTGGCATCTTCCATCTAAGCATAGATTGCTGAAATTTTCATCCATTGGTTGGTTGTGAAATCCTTTTATAATTTCCCTCAGAGTCCTCCTACAATCTTTGTACTTTATTAATTTGCTTTGATAGGTAATGGGCAAATTAAATACATCGATGAGTCCGTTCTTCATCATCTCCACTTCTTCTCGTGTTTTGATGAGTTTCCTCTTATATACCCTTCTCAGTTCCTCTGTTTTCTTAATCTTCTTAATGATTCGATTCTTCTTCATACGACTGTTTACACCTATTTGTAGTTCTTGGTGCCTCTCCTCTAGTTCCTTGACCATCTCCTTCTGTGTTATTTTCTGATTCCCCGGTTCCATGTTCCCATTCACCGTTTCTTTGATACTTTTAGAAGTGCTGTCTAGTGTTTCATTCCATTGTTTGAAATCACTAACTACTGTTTCTTGAAGTTGATTTACTGGGTAACTTGTTTCTTCCCATCTCTTATTCATCCTTGTTTTTGTCCGTTTGTCTTCTTCACGAAACTCTGCAAACATGAATCTCAATTCTTCTCTGTTCTTCTCACTTTCTTCCTCGATTTTTCGTTGGAGAACATCATGATTAGTTTCCATCTTTTTGCTTACTATCTCCAGATCCTTCTTGATCTGTTTCTTCAGCTCCTCGCTCTTCTTCTCCAATGCCTCCTGACTTCCCTGTATCACTTCCATTTGCTTCTTCAACTCTTCACTGTTTTGGTCCAGTTTTTTATTCACTCCTATTTGCAATAATTCCAATTTTTTGTTCAGTTCTTCCTTATCTGACTCTAATTTTTTATTTAAATCTTCATGGCTCCTGTTCATTTGTCCAAATTGTTCCATCATGAACTTCAGCATGCTATTTAAATTCGTTTCTTCTGTCGGTTTGACTGGTTGTTCAGTCACCATGACTTCTGCTTCTATTTCCGGTTCAGGTGGATTAGGATTTTTCATTTGGTCCTCCTGTGGGTTTTCTTCTGACAATTCTCCAGTCGTTTCCTCCACTTCTACTTCCTCAACTTCCTCCATTTCTTCTGGGTTTCATTCTTGGTTTGGCGCTTCCTTCCCTTTGCGCCTCGTAACCATACCGTGTCTATTCATGACCGCCGCTAGTTATTCTTCCTAGCCGCACGTTGCTGGTCGCCAATATGTAACTAGTAAATGTGGTCGTACCTGTTAAAATGTATCACACTTGTTTATTTTGTGTATTAGTGTGAATGTAGTGTGTGTGCCTCACACTGGTTGTTACATAAATCGACGTCACTACAGGAGTCCGTAGCGTTGTCAATATTGCCAGTACAACCTACCTGTTAATTCATAGGGAATGTTATTCCCGGGTGGCGCCAAATTGTTTCTGTTAAAACAATTAAAATATTTAATTTCTAAGGTAGTACGCGGTATTAACATGGACAGCTGTGGCGTTCGAATTATTCCCGCTGCTACACAGGTTGTCGACTCGGCCATTCGTGATGAGCGCTAGTTGGCTATGACTTAAAACTTCGCTAACACACATATATTCTACAAAAATCCTATGAAATAACAAGATAGTAATGTTCTGTACTGCGTTTTTTAATACAAATTTAATTATCAATAAATATAACAAATGAATCATAAATAATTTTATAATACTATGCCCCGGCTTAGAGCTTGAAACACAAACTATCTCAGAGTTGGCACAATTGATTTCAAAATATTATCGTTCAGTCACTTTTTAATAAATTACACTGTTTTTAAAATCTGGAGTTCTTTTGATCATGAAAATAGACATAAACGTTGATTACATGAAAAAAGTACACTACTATACCTTATACGTACTTAGGATTTATAATGTGTTTGTACAATTTGTTCAGTAGTGTCGTATTTCTGTTACAGTTGTTGTGTTCACAAATAAGGTTATCTATATAGTTTAATAAAATGTTTTTTATGTAAGTAAATTATGACTTTACCTTTGAAAGAAAATACTACTTTTTAAATAGTGAGAAATTTTATCATTTGAAAATAATTTTAGTAATTTAGGGTTTTGGGAATAAGGAAGTTATTCGGTACTTATCACTTCGTCTCATGTTGAAATGTCGTCATCAGGATAGGCGTATATTCTTCGAATTTGGGCTGGTTTAAAACTTCTAACACCTCCTTTATCTGGTCTTGGGTTTTTTTCTTTAATTAATTTAATTAATCTGGTTCCTGGACATCATGTATTCTTTATAGATCGACGTCTCTTCATATTGGGTTATCTTGGTTCACTGATTCGACTTTTATAACTGTTTAAATTAAAATTTTAATTTTGCTAATTTTGCGCGTCGCTTCGTTTCTTCAGAGTCTATATAATTTAACGGAAAATAAGCCCTCAAACGTCTCGTTGTCATAGTAACCAATAATTCAATGCTTGGTTAATTACTCCTTACATACATTGTTAAAATATTTGAATTTTTATTCAAATTTATTAAGTATTTTCCTAATGACTTTATTCCCTTATAATTCCCTTGGGTTAATAAATGACATCACTATTATTTCTCTTTCCTTTCAAAGTTTACAATGATATCTCATAAGGTCATATTCTGTTGTACATTAACTATAGTCTTAATTATTTGACATTTAATAAATAACATATCTTTCTTAAATTACATTATTACAATAATATTTCTGTGTTAAAATAACTGATATATAACTACTGTCCATTCACTGGTCTTAGATTATTAGGATTTCTTGTGAAATTGATACAATTTACATTTGAATGTCTTTGGCAGTTAAATGTCTTCATAGTCAAAATCAGCCATGATTGTTTTTTGGTGTATTTACTTTTTAAATTACATTCTGAATTCAGCCTGATGGGCTTCACTTATTTGTTTGTGTTTTAACTACTATTCAACATACATTTTCATTACTCTTCCTTTAAAATATCATAATTAGGTTTATGGACTGTAAGTTCCTTTCAGCTATATTCCTCCCTTAACATTGAATCAACTATTCTTTACAAGTCATTATTTATTAATAGTACTAACATTGATTTCTTTCTTGAGTTACAAATTAAAGTGATAAACATTGTCACTTTTCATGAGATTATGAAAGTTGATTCCCCTTTCAACATGGGGTGTTGTATTCTTTACAATCTGAATTTTAATAACAAAACTTTAATTCTGTTCTATCATGCCATGTTAACACAAGTTATTTGTCTGGGCTTTCTCCCTGAATATTATTACAAGCTTCCTTAATATTAATTTGGATTACGGTACTATTTCTAATTACTTCTAGATATATTACTAATTATAATCTCACTCCAATCATTGGTTGTTTATCAAGATTTCACAGAGTGTCTGCTTACTTATCATTCTATTTTGAATGTTTCACATACACTTTCACTATTTTTTAGGACATTTACACTTCACTAAAGCACTTCACTTTGGTTCACTGTTTTGTAATTAGTGTTATTTAATGGGTAATCCCTATACTCTTTCCTACCATTTCTCACTATTTTGTTTTAGTATGACATTTACTATTAACAACATTAGGTTATTTTTGTTTCGTTAAATCTAACCTTTCTGACTGGGTTAGTGTACTTTTCTATATCATTATATTTTACAATTGTATTGCCTTTAACATGTGTACATAGGTTAATTTCATGACAATAATAATATTGGTTTCATTAATACATAATTATTCAAGGTTTATTGACCGTATTCTATCTCTAAACATACAATCTTTCCCTAATATATATGTGTGTTAGTTTCCTCTTGGGTTTTATCTGTCTCCTCTTCATTCTTCCTCTGCTTCATCTTCTTCATCTTCAGTCGTCTTCATCCCGGTTCGGTTCTCCTCTTCTTCTCTTCTGGTTTAAATTCTGTTTAATTGTAGGGATCTGTTCTCTTCTTCTGGTTCTTCTTTAGTTCTGTGTTCATCATGGTTTTGTCTATCATATTTTTTCTTAAGTATGTTACGTGGTTCCCTTCTTTATGTTTAGGTTGTTGGCTCAATCACTTGGGTTGGGTAATATCGTTGTACGTCGTGTCAAAGTATTTACATTTTAATCATTTTTTACACATTTTATTTCATATGAAGTAATTTTATATCAAGAATTATCTTTTTTATCACTGGTACTGGATTTGGCTTAATTGTATCGTTACAATATTAAATCCAAAAAAACAGTATTTTGATTTGCAAGATAAATAACAGTGACAAATTGAAGCAAAATGACAGTTCGGCAGTAAAAGAAAAAGGTGAAAACGAGGAGACATCTAGATAGTGCACGTGCACGAGGAGACATCCCATGCACGCACCTCTACGGATCATGAAAGGGAAGTAAATCATACTAGAATCAATAAAAAATTGGCAATTTTACGATATATATAAAATGAGCTCAAAGGGGGGAATATAAAAAATGTACTGTATGAAAGTGTGTGTGGTTGTGTGAATAAAGAATATATATTTAAGAACTGCTGGTTGCGATCAAATATATATATAGTAATAACACAAATTTTTCGTGTTTGATTATATAATAAGCCACACGTTGGTAGCGTCAATTTTGTAACATTTCGTAAAATTCACTTTGGGATCGTCTTCAGTTTATAATGATATACTTTGCTCGTGTCACTCTTTAATAACCCCCACTGTTGTAGGCACCAATTTTGTAACGATCCATGGTTTTTGAGTTTCGGGGTTACAAAAACTATAATATAACTTGTAAAAAAATTTGGTTTGAAAATAAAAAAAATATTTTTTTCTTTTATTTTTGTTATTATTTATTAATTTATTATTTATTTATTTATTTATTATATTTGTCCTTAATTCATTTAATTACTAATTTAGTTAATTTATTATGTTAGAATAACAATAATTGTTTTCCAGCATTAAATAGATTATGAAATGTAATAATCGATTAGTGGTATTCTGTTATTCAATGATTGTACTCCTTTGCAATGTTATTCTCTTCTTCCTTGGAGTCCAGGTTTCAAATATTACCTGAAATTCTGCTATATATATTGTTACAAATATAAAACGATTATGTAATATGATTGAGACTCCTTATACTCTTCGAAACTCTCACCTAATTAAGCCCCACGTTATGAGCGTCAATTTGTAACCAACTCCCCTACTGTTCTTCTGTTACTTTATTAATATTTGAGAATGTTTAAAAGTCACACTGTTGGGTTCACCAATTTGTAATCTAAAAGATTACGTTATCTGTAATATGTTATGTCCAACGTTGTTGACGTCTATTTATAACGAATATCTTAAGTGTATTTATTCAGTTATATTATGTTCAAAAGGTCCGCTGTGGAATGCATCAATCTGTAATATTTTACTGTAGAAGAGATCTCCTGCAAATCAACGTTAATTTATTTATAAAATTATGTATTAATGGGTTGAGATTATTCGGTTATTGACCATAGACCTGCGTTAAGTGGTTATAAAGTGTTTTACCAGAGAAAAAACGCTATATTACAGTTATTATAGTGAATAATTCGGTAATTTTCTCCAACCCTAGTCAGTATGTATTATTTAAATTGGAAAGAGAGTAGCGCAGAGAGTAAGTTAGTTCTCTATTCTCCCGTATTCACCAGCTGTCTGCAAACGAGCGCTGTTATTGGCGATTGACTCGTTATTATAGGTTAAGTCGTTCCACTTGACGCTTTTATCACTTTCTTTCCCTGTAAAATACACCCTATTCGAAATACAATAATTATTCTACAATAACACAAAATCGTCAATACAAGAAGGATTCTTTATTTTATATTATTCTAAAATTCCAACAGTTGCTTTCTCCTATTATTAAAACATCATATCGATCATACAATACAGAATCGATTTGTTATTGAACTCGTGTTTAGATGTTACAATTTAATTATAATTTCCAGTTGTCTTTTATCTCAGGGTACATGTAGTTCTTTTAACTATTAGTAAGGTCAGGTAATGCAAATTCAGGTTACTAGGTATTACAATTTAAATTAAAATCTTATTATATAAAGTATCAACATAAGCAGGTTTTTTACCACGCGTTTACAAGATACTCGAAGGCTGTGTTCCAATAACGATGACAGATCGACGAGTGATGAAGAATGGCTTGAATATATCCACCTCCAGCTTCTCAATAAAAATTGGTATTAATGTCCCAGGATGTACCGGAAAGTTCAGTTCTTGATCTTCGCTGATTTTTCGTTTCTGGTGGTCACAGGTGCCAATGGAATTAGTGTAGTATTAAGTTCTTGCTCTGTTGTTAAAAGTGAGGTTCGGTAGGTAAATTTAATTCTCTTTAATTTTTTGTTGTATTGTATTTATTCACTTCGACTTCTCCAGGTCTGGGTTATCTTCATTTATTTATGGTTTCCATTATTACTCATTTGATGGTAAGTTTAGTTAATTTATTTTTTTAGATTTTTGATTTAAATTTTGTTGATAGGTATTTTATATTCTTGAAGTGATAGTCTCGGAAGTCGTCCAATCCATCTTATTAATCAGTGATTATATATTAATTTGGATTTATTATAATTTTATTCATGAGGTTTCATGGTTTTTTCGAGATTTATAATGATTGAACTGTCCTCATTTATATATAATAATTGAATGTCTAAATCAACAAGATATCTTGCGTTTTGTTGCCCTAACAACCATTGCTTCCTCTGTCATTGGATAATAATGTGTTCTTGTTCCAATAGTTCATAAGGTTTTACAATGGCAAATTTCGTATCGATAAAATTCTGAATTCACGTTTATATTGTTCTAATATCTGGGTTATGCCTTCCAATCTTCATAAATAGACTAATTTGATTTATTTCATTTGAACTCAGTGTTGGTGACTCATATTTTTAAATTTCTCTTTTTTATTTTTATAGGTTTAGTTCATATCAAAATTATAGCTTCTACCTTTTTTAATTTGTGTGAGATCGTTCCAATGTGTTCATATCAACGTTTAACAATCAACTAACTCTCTTTCTTCTTCATACAAAAGGTTCTGGCTGATTTAATATTAAATTCACATTGTTTTAATCAGCTGACACTTCAGCCTCAATTATATGTTGTACTAAATAATTGACTTTTACATTATATTATTAATTACATTTTGCTTATTATTTATTCTTATTAAATACTAATTACATAATCAATTTCCTTATTTAATTCTGCATCATTTAATACCACACATGATATACTTTATAGTATTTTTTAACTTAAAAAGTCATATTTACAGTATATTTGGTTTTAGGCTTTAGCTACTTTACTTCCTTCCACATTAAATGGTTTACAATTTCTGTTAGATTCTAATTATCATTGAACAAGATCATTGATTGAATTATTATGGTTTGTTTTCTTTAATTCTCAGTAATTTTACGATTTGGTTAGCTAATTTTAATATTATCTTCAATTTAGGCTTATCCTTAGATTCCAGTGTTATTACACTTGCATTTTTTCTAATAATATTTTATACATTCCTTCAATACCTTCACAAAGTGTTGTTACAGTTGTTATACATGGTTATTGATTTACATTAAACAATTTTCATTAATTTAATTAATTTCATTAACTTATTTACTAATTACAATGTTGGTGATATTTACCATTTGGCCTATATTTTATGTTAGTTCAATTACAAAGTTTATTATTATTTCAGCTTGCTAATACCCTTTCTGACATACAATTCTTATAAAATCTTAACTAAATTACCCTTACTTAATTACAATAGTGTTTATTATTAATTGATAGAATTAAAACATAATAAAGATATTATATAAAACAATAGACTCAATCTCAAGCATTCAATCCTTGAGTTCAATGAACTGTTAACATCAACAAAACATATCTGTTTTTTATTTAAATAGTTTATTAAAATTAATTTTTATGCAGTCTTTTGCTGTTTTTGTTTTAGTTTAGGGATTTACCCTTGTTCACATCACTATTCACTGCATTCTCTTATCTTATTTCTAGTCATTTTATCTAGTCTTGTAAGATAAAGAATATCACTTAAATGGGATCATCATTAGTTGCTTTTCATCATAAAAATAAATTGCACTGGTCCACTTTTAATCATATAACTAGAACCTTTACTTACACCTACTTTACATTTATTCTTATTTTATTGTATTGTACTTTTCTTATTGACATTTCATCTTTTTTGGGGGTTTCTATTTTTATAATATGGGGTTGTTTTTTCCAATAGTTATCCTTTTATTATGGAGGTTTGTTTATACGTGGTATTTCCTTACATGCTCCTATTCTACCTGGGTATAATTACTCTATACATTGGATTATCATTATTTTCCTATGATTTATTATATATTGTATGGTTGTTTTT
Source organism: Magicicada septendecula (assembly GCA_034769895.1). NCBI lineage: Eukaryota > Metazoa > Arthropoda > Insecta > Hemiptera > Cicadidae > Magicicada > Magicicada septendecula. The sequence goes on from CM068369.1 coordinate 155,359,387, forward strand.
AATTCACTTTATTTCTTCGAATTCTATGATTTCAATTTACTGTGGTCCTTGATTAATTTTTATAGTAATTTTCCTTTAAGTCACTTTATTTTTATTCTATACTTGATTATTTTTTTAAATTATAACAAGGTGGATTTTCTGTCACGCTACAATATATATATATATATATATATATATATATATATATATATATATATATATATATATATAGTTTAAACTGATGATTTAGTATAATCTATTTTTGACGAGATAGTAAAATGTTGATGGTAATAATTACTTGTAACCTCTTGGATTTCATTGTCCATGACGTGTCCGTTACTTAACTAAATATCACTATAATATTGACGACTCGGAACACTAAGTTTTTTATAAGTAAAAACGTAAAGTTTTACCTTACAGCCTAAACCGGCTTTCACCTATAGAAGGCTTCATCAGAGGCTGTCGTTAGTAGCGCTGTTCATCTTGTTGTTGGCGACGAGATAGTGTTTCGAAAGATCGAAGCTGTGTGTGTGTGGTGAGATGTGTTCGAATAATGCGTGCGATTTGCATTGTGTCTGTTCGTTTAGGATGTCGTTTTTATTTGTTTTTGTGTGTTTGTATACTTCTAATTGTTCTAGAGTGTCTAGTTTTCGGCATTTTGTGTGTACGTGTAGTTCATGTTATTGTCGATGTTTTTATATGTGTGGTTTGCTTCAATGAGGTGGTTTGCGAAGGTAGATTCTGTAGTGGTGTGGAGTGCTTTTGTGTGTTCAATGTATCTCTGTTTGAAGCTACGTCCTGTCTGGCCTATGTAGAATTTATTGCAATTTGAACAATTTAGTTTATATACACCGGGTAGATCGAATTTGTTTTGTGCTTTGGACATGCGTTTTGATAGTGTGTGTTCTGTTTTGTTAGTAGTTTTGTAAGCGATTCTGTATCCTGCTTTTTTGAATTTGTGGGCAATTTTTTCTGTTTGTTTGTTGATGTATGTTAGTGTTATGAATTTGTTGTTTTTTGTCTTTGTCTGTTGTTTGTTTTGTGTTTTGTGTAGGAGTTTACTGACTATTGTTCTGTCATAACCGTTAGATTCTGCTAGATATTTTATCCTGTTTAGTTCGTCTTTGTAGTCTATTTCATCTAAGGGGATGTTGTTAAGTCTATGTATCATGGTTCTAAAAGCAGCTAGTTTGTGTTGTATTGGGTGATTGGAGGTGTTGTGTATTAGTGTGTCAGTTGTAGTTGGTTTTCTGTATATACTGAATTTGTGCCTGTGTTCTAGTTTTGTGATGGAGAGGTCTAAGAAGTTTATGGTATTGTTGTGTTCATATTCGGCAGTGAAGGTTATGTTTTTATATATTTTGTTTATGTGCGTTAGTAACTGTTCGCATTGTCTTTTGTTTCCCCTGTATAGTATTAGAATGTCATCAACGTATCTGTGCCAATATAGTATTTTATGTGAGTGTCTGTCATTGTTTGTGAGTATTTTTGTTTTTTCTAAGTGTTGGAGGAAGACTTCTGCTAGAATGCTGGATATGGGGGAGCCCATGGGTAGGCCATCGTTCTGTGTGTAGTATTTATTGTTATAAGTAAAGTAGTTTTGTTTTGTGATAATGTTCAGAGTTTCTGTTATTTCATTGATAAGTTCGTTTGGTGTGTTGTTCTGTTTGAGTTTGTTTTGTAGGATGGTGATTGTTTCAGAGATGGGGATGTTTGTGTACAGGTTTTTAATGTCAAAGGAGGCTAATGTGGCGTTATGGGGGATGTGTATGTCTTTTATTTTTGTTACTAGGTCAGTGTTGTTTTTTACTGCAATGTTGTTGTCTATTTGTGTGTGTTGTCTAATAATTTTGTCTAGATATTTTGCCAGTTTGTGTGCTGGGGCATTACGGTAGTTGATAATGGGGCGGATCGGAATGTCTTCTTTATGGATTTTGGGAAGCGCTTGGAGTGTAGGTGCTGATGGTCGGATTTGTTTCATGTAGGGCTTTTGTTTATGTGTCATAATGTGTTTGGCTTTGTTGACTATTTGTTTTACTGAGTTTTGGTATCTGTCGGTGGGGTCGTGTTTTAGTTCTGTGATGTTGTTCTGTTCTATAAAGTCTTGTACTTTTTTGTGTAGGTTGTCTGTGGGGGATAATTACTACACACAGAACGATGGCCTACCCATGGGCTCCCCCATATCCAGCATTCTAGCAGAAGTCTTCCTCCAACACTTAGAAAAAACAAAAATACTCACAAACAATGACAGACACTCACATACAATACTATATTGGCACAGATACGTTGATGACATTCTAATACTATACAGGGGAAACAAAAGACAATGCGAACAGTTACTAACGCACATAAACAAAATACATAAAAACATAACCTTCACTGCCGAATATGAACACAACAATACCATAAACTTCTTAGACCTCTCCATCACAAAACTAGAACACAGGCACAAATTCAGTATATACAGAAAACCAACTACAACTGACACACTAATACACAACACCTCCAATCACCCAATACAACACAAACTAGCTGCTTTTAGAACCATGATACATAGACTTAACAACATCCCCTTAGATGAAATAGACTACAAAGACGAACTAAACAGGATAAAATATCTAGCAGAATCTAACGGTTATGACAGAACAATAGTCAGTAAACTCCTACACAAAACACAAAACAAACAACAGACAAAGACAAAAAACAACAAATTCATAACACTAACATACATCAACAAACAAACAGAAAAAATTGCCCACAAATTCAAAAAAGCAGGATACAGAATCGCTTACAAAACTACTAACAAAACAGAACACACACTATCAAAACGCATGCCCAAAGCACAAAACAAATTCGATCTACCCGGTGTATATAAACTAAATTGTTCAAATTGCAATAAATTCTACATAGGCCAGACAGGACGTAGCTTCAAACAGAGATACATTGAACACACAAAAGCACTCCACACCACTACAGAATCTACCTTCGCAAACCACCTCATTGAAGCAAACCACACATATAAAAACATCGACAATAACATGAACATACTACACGTACACACAAAAGGCTGAAAACTAGACACTCTAGAACAATTAGAAATATACAAACACACAAAAACAAATAAAAACGACATCCTAAACGAACAGACACAATTCAAATCGCACGCATTATTCGAACACATCTCACCACACACACACAGCTTCGATCTTTCGAAACACTATCTCGTCGCCAACAACAAGATGAACAGCGCTACTAACGACAGCCTCTGATGAAGCCTTCTATAGGTGAAAGCCGGTTTAGGCTGTAAGGTAAAACTTTACGTTTTTACTTATAAAAAACTTAGTGTTCCGAGTCGTCAATATTATAGTGATATTTACTTGTAACCTGTTTTTATCAATTGCGCCTCATTTTTCATTTAGAGAGAATGTCAGGTTAAAGGAAAATAAAAGAATATTTTATTTTGACTTTATAAATATGTATTTTGTTCAATTGTATTTGCCTATTATTCTCTGCCAAGTATACTAAACGATATCCTTGGTTAACCTTTAACACGTAAAGTCAATTATTACACAATTTTAAACACTGAACCGCTTCAATCTTCAGCAGTTGGGTGTACCGATTGTTTGGATTGAATTTTGTCATATTTTGATGCTTTCTCAAATAATTCAGTTCTGTTAAGTGTATTTTTTGTTAATGCCATTTAAATAGAGGCATTTTTAAAAAGAGATCTGGGTTGACTGCAGTAAGAGATTATTAATGAGCACAATGTCTGAAAAATGTTAAAAACTTGTCTTTTAATTATTATAAAAACAAATGTAGAGTAAATAATAATCCTAATTTCAATTTCAAAATGTCATCAAAACCTAACAGTATTTTTTATTTACTTTCAATGCAATGCGTTCTGAAGCTGGCTGTAATATTAAAAGGCAAATATTTTAATTAAACCACTTGGTGTTTAGCTTGAAGGTTAGTGAATCGTGTACTGCATGATGTCAAACTTGAAGAATTATATAAGAAGAGATGTGTAATGTAGAGTTATAAATATGTCGAGTATTTAAAATCTTCATAAATTAAAGAAACAAATGTAGTGAATAAAAGCTTTTAAGTAGCACAGGGCCGAATAAGAAAAAAAAGAATTGAAGGGAGATTGCCCAAAACAAAATACACACATCATACATGATCACAAGAGGACTTATCATGAGAAACTTTTCATCACTGAATAAATATAATAATTCTGATAATGATTAACTTAATAACAAATTTTGAATTAATTTATGCTATTAAAAAAAGAAAATTTATTCCACTTTTACTTGATTTTCAGAAACAAATCATTTTGAGAACAACCATTTTAATTAATACATTACAAGCAAACACAGCTAATTTTTTAGGAATCTGTGAGAATGTTCATTTGTATGGATGATATTGTACCTTTATCCATTGCAGACACATTATATTATGTTATAAGTCTTAAAGGCTGTCTTTTAATTACACTGAACTTAATTGTAACTATTTTTATAAACAATCTAATTTAGTCCATGAAAGTCTGCATATGAAGGTAGCAGATATAAACTGACAATTTTAAAAAGTTCTGTAGACAAAGGCCACACAGTTCATACTTCATCTTAATATTTCTCAACTTTGTAGTAATTTATTTGGTAAATATACTGGTTTGTTCAAATAACACCTTCAAGTACTAATAAATATGAACAAATATTTTACAGAAATACATGCTTTCATACTGTTCACTCTCTTCTTTGGCTACTGCCATTTCCAAACGACTTGGAGAGGACTGTTCAGCTAAAACTGACTTCACGTTATTGTATTCCTCTGTTAAAGACTCCATCATAGATGCCAACTGTATGTAAAGAATACACTTAAACAGATTGTATAATACACATTTTTTAAATAACTAAATAACAATTACTAAACTTAATTATTAACTGTTTTAACCTAATCCAATGAATGATAATAATTCTTGCCAACTACGAGGTCTGACACAAAAATAATGAGACTGTTAGCATTACTAAGGAACTACTTATCGTGTTTCATTGCGCGTGCACTGTGTTCGACCTTGAACTGTATTCTTATGCGGTGACAAGTTACAAGTCACTCGGTTGACTCAGTCGCAGTGAGAGAGCAGTTGAATACAGTTGTGTTTTTATGCTTCGCCGGAAAATGTCGGATACAAAAAGTGATCAGCGCGTTAACATCAGGTTTCTCGTGAAACTTCAAAAGTTGGCAACAGAGACTTACCAAATGTTGTTGGAAGCTTATGGTGATAAATGTTTGCCGCGTGCATGTGTCTTTGAATGGCATAAGAGATTTTTAGAAGGAAGGGACTCCGTGAAAATGACGACCGTCCAGGCCGACCACGCACATCAACAATCGACGAAAACGTAATACAAGTTCGAGACACAATACAAAAAGACTGAAGATTGAGTGTCTGTGCTGTTGCATATGAACAGAGAAAGTGTTGGACGCAATTTAGCAGAAGAGTTGAACATGAGGAAGGTGTGTGCAAAAATGGTGCCAAAAGTTTTGTCAGATGAACAGAAGGAAAGGAGAATGGAACTTTGTTGTGACCTTTTGGAATGGATTGATGGAGAGCCCAGTTTTTTAAAGAGTGTTATTACAGCTGATGAGACATGGATATTTACGTACGATCCAGAAACAAAGCGGCAATCAATGCATTGGAAAACACCATCTTCCCCAAGAACAAAAAAAGCACGCATGAGTTGTTCAAAGTTCAAGGCAATGCTTATCGTTTTCTTCAATATCCAGGGCATTGTTATGGCAGAATGGGTACCCAGTGGTCAAACGGTTAACCAACAATATTATAAACACGTTTTGGAAAATTGCATGAACGTGTTAGAAAGAAATGCCCTGAACTGTGGAAGAATGGGTGGATCTTGCACCAGGACAATGCGCCTGCCCACAATGCGTTATCAGTCAAACAATTTTTGGCCAGTAAAAACATCACAGTCCTTGAATATCCTCCATATTCCCCCGATTTAGCACCATGTGATTTTTTCCTATTCTCCAAAATCAAGTAGGCGCTAAAAGGGACCCATTTTTCAATGGTGGAAGAGGTATAAGCGAAAACGGCGGAGCTCCTGTGCAGCCTGACGGAAAGCAATACGCAGAAATGTTTTTATCAGTGGAAGAAATGTATGCAGAAGTGTGTGGACTCAATGGGCTCCTACTTTGAAGGCGACCACCAGTAATTGTACATATTAGGTAAATAAAAAAAATTACAGCATTAGTCTCGTTATTTTTGTGTCAGACCTCGTATATCTGTTTATTTCTTCCATATGTTACCCTAATTTGAAATAGACTAGCTGATTTTTTTATCTGACTACTTGTGCTGCAAGGTCCTACAACATGTGGAAAAAAAATCATAGTTTTATTATTATATACACACCACCAAAATCAGTAAAATTCCGTTTTTAAATTAACGAAGAAGGCCTTTTCGAAATATTAAAATTTCATCCTCAGTTCATACACTGTAATGTTCCTATTATGATGTTTTTCTTTAAATGTATACTGTTGTTAATTGTGTCTACTACCTCTTACTGTACTTCATTTTGAACTTTCCACTGCCATCATTATTGGGTGAAACCAATATGTATTGAAATAATTGATCATTTTCAAATATTGTCTGTTGATTCATCAATTTGTCATATTTTTTATGAAGGTATATATATATATATATATATATATATATATATAATTTTCTAACTGTATAATGTCATTTTTATTATTGTTTATTTCCACTATTTCCATATTGTTGGTTATATTTGTTATACTATGATTCATACTAATAAGGTGATCTGCTATGTTTGAGATTCCCGTTTTTTTATTGTTAAAAGCTCTGAAATGTTCCATAAATCTCTGTTTGAAATTTCTATGTGTTCTTCCGATGTATATTGTAGCGTGACAGAAAATCCACTACTTATTAAGTCATATAAAATCATAAAGTTTAATTACACCACATATGTTAAAATAATATTGAATGAGATTTAAGGAAATCAAAGGAATGGAAATCCTCATTACATTATATAAAAACCACTGTTTAAATATCAAAGAAAGTATTGAAAGCAACTCATATTATAAGATCAGTAATTTACCCAGGAAGCTAGGAGCAGTAAACAAATTAAATAACACCATATCAAGAAGAAAGAGAATCAGTTTAAGAGTGGTGAATACCAAAATACCCCAAAAAACAAGAAGAAGGAAGAATAAAGTTTGTGATCAGGAAGAAAACAATACCCTGAAACCTTTAGAGAAGAACAAGGTCCGTATCAGTAAATAAATTAGATGCTCCAAACTAAACATCAGTCAAGATAACACAAAGTACCTTGGTTTACCCAAGAATGAAGAAGGAAGACAAGAAGACCAGAAGAATGAAGACAAGAAAGAAGATAAGAAGAAGGACAAGAAAGAAGACAGGAGGAGAGGAAGAAATAGTATGAAAGAAACACCGCTGTAAAACCTATTATTATTATTAACTACCATCAACCCCAAACCCACAAAAACGATTAAAAAGAAAGTATAACATACCAAAATCCTATAAAAATGTAATTATTTAGAAAACTAAAGTGCTGTATAGTATTATAAGAAATGAACCGACTAAAGCTATTGTGTGATAAGAAAATAAACAAGTCTTAACAGTCCATGATTACTAAAGGTCTGGTCTGAGATAATAAGACTCAAAATATAAGAACCAACAGTGAAAGTGAATTTGTGTAAGTGTTTTTTGGAAATGCAATAAACTTAAAGTTTACTATACTTACCAATACTACTATCAACTATTACTACTACTACCAATACTACTATACACTACTATGACTACTACGACTACTCAACAATACGACTAGTAGTAGTATGATTACTATGACTTATCAATATGCTATATAACAACTTTAATATCCAATAATAAACAGCATAATAAAACGGAAGATTTCCAGTATTTTATTATTTTTATGTAACTCTTTATTTACAAGACATTTGTAAAAAATGCTAATAACTAGAGTATGGGTGGTCATGTTTACTGATGAAGGGGATCATAAATAATAATGGTTTAGACCAGAAAGGACTGGCATTAATTTAGTATTCATAGGTTTAAAATGTTTAAATAGACTGTTTGTTCACAGCCATAAAATCAATGTATTTGTAAGAGTTATTAGAAAATAAGATTTATATTATGTGTTTAAAATGAATAATGTTTGCTAAATAACAGCATACATACTATTAATAATGTTTCAGTATGTATGCTATGTTAACTCAAAAAGAGTTAAAAGTATATGTTCAAACCATGACAGCAATATGTTCAATTGTGCAGATTGCTAAATAATGTTCATAATTATTTTGTATAACAGTAGTGTTAATTAAATACTACACCTCACAATAAGTTATAAACCATTTTATTTTCATGTAATAGTAACCATGTAAAGTCAGAGGAGTGGTAAGATTAAATTTATTTGAGAAAGACAGAAATGTAAAATTCTAAGCTCTAGGCCATTTGGTGAATTCACAGAAACAATATAAACCAGTATAATTCACTTATAAATCCTGTAAACTAGCAAGATTTAGATAAGGTAAATCAGTTAACCACTACTGGGAATGATCCTATGAGTTAAAATGATAATAAGGAAATATACCTTAAAATATTGTAAATTTTCAAAATATATAAATTAATTAATTTTAAAGAGCAATGTCAAATTCAGAGATTAACACAAAAAACCAGTTCAAAGGTTTAATTTATATGTATTTAAGGAAAGGAAGAGGAATATGACTAATTAAAATTTATTATAATAGTATTAATGATAATTAAAATGGAGGAAAATTCATATAAAGACGGAAATCCAATTTTGAGCCTATATTTCCAAAAAGGAAAGAAATTTGTTAATTTCCACAAAATGTCTACAGATATGGACTATAATATATCAATTTAAAGAGAATGAGATGATTAAACCAATGATAAGATTCATAATTCATGAAAGTGATGAATAAAATAAATAAATTCCATATATAATGTAATATTTTATCATGTGTTTGGGTAATCGAAATATGTTAACAATACTTTTTCAAAGATTAACTGGGCCAGATTTTGACCAAGTTAATTAGTCTTTTGTTGAATATCAAGCTGAATAGTTGTGTGAAAAAACGTTCTTTAAAAACTGAGTAGAAAATGGTACGACAAATTGCCATTAACGTTAGTACATCGAGAGTTAGATGAATTGAACACTTTCTTAGCTAAATTTACCAAAACATTAACGACAATAGTGAAAAATAACACCTAACTTCATGATACGAGTGATATAAAACAGTAAAACAATATATTTGACACAATTCACGCTACAACGCATAATCACTTTTACAGACATCTAACCAACAGAAGTGAACACATACAAAATAACCTAATTAACACAAGTTTACATGGAACACTTCTTCAGAACACACCAAACAACCTAACAGACAAATTACACCAGTGCGGGAACATTTTAAACATTCATGAAGGTAATTTTGTTGTGATTTTCTGACACGACGACTTCGCAGTAATATATCCAGATCGAGTAGCGGCCATCTTTGAATTTTACGAAGCCCTGCCTACCTCATCGAGCAGTGACGTCAGCCTCCAATGGTCTGACAAAACAATTTATTAAACATTATATATCAGAATTATTTAAATACTATTAAATGATAATTATTGAATTTATTTTAATTGTTAATGTTATACTTTCTCGTCATCCTTCTCTGACTATTAATTTAATCGCTCAAAGAACCTGTCCTTTATATAATACCTATAACAATTTTTATACTGTATGCACAATCGATAATTACCTGAGACGGAGTCGATAATTGTTCTCAATCGATAAAAAGTCGATTATTTATTAAATTGTTCAATAAATCCATATATTTCAATTGTTTATTACCTGTTATTATTTCACAGGCTAATTTAAGATTATTTATTACGGCTAAGGGACTTCAAGAAGAAGAAAATATTTTATTTGAGTGAGATATTGGACCAGCAAGAAAAATCACCGATCGATTGCTGACTGGAGTTAATCTATTTAACTCCAGACTTGGTTCAAATCTTCCAGAAGTGCTCGATAGTTAATAAATACCTGCCTGATTATCGAAATTTTTACAAAACCTTTAAAACAGCTTTATTTCTTATTTACACACATTTATTAACATAAACAAAATTATTTTTTCATTGAAAATTTTATTTTTTATAAAATTTTCCATCTACTTTTTATTTTTTGTAAGGAGCGGCATACAGGGTCTCGTTACAAAGTGGCGTCCAACTTAGAGGGCTTGATAAGATAAGCCTGGCAGCGATTAATTAATAGACTATAAAATAGGTTATTTACCTTCTGTCGACGTTTCTTAAAATCCTTTTAAGATTACTCGAGTTTCGACACCATTTGGTGTCATCATCAGATCAGAATATGAATTAAGTTAAAACATTTCGATGTACAGTATATGCATCTCGTCAGATATTTAAAGATTAAAACAACACATAAAATTATATATAACAATAAATAAACTATATCACAATAAAATAACATTAATAAAAGAATATAAAAAACAACGCGGCCGCAACGAACCTGCACAGGAACGCACTCCACGGTAAAATTGAATATCTGACGAGATGCATATACATCGAAATGTTTTAACTTAATTCATATTCTGATCTGATGATGACACCAAATGGTGTCGAAACTCGAGTAATCTTAAAAGGATTTTAAGAAACGTCGACAGAAGGTAAATAACCTATTTTATAGTCTTAATCGTTTCTGGAGGCAAGAAAAATGTTTAAATTTTAATTAATAGATACCAGAAAAATGCAAAGACGAGCTACTTCGAAAAAGAGGGCGACAAAGGCCGAAAAAGAGATTGACATGGGGGATAAGGAGGCAACACCCGTGGAGGATCTGGAAGGGTTACTGACTCAGGTGGAACCGAAACAACTTGCACCACCAGAGGAACAAGCAGAAGTGCCCACTCAAACAGGGGAAGTCCATGTCCAAGACAAGGAAATAGAAAAAAGTAAGATCACAGAAAATAGTAAGATGGACAAATTAATGGAAATGTTCCTAAAAATGAGTAAGGACAATGAAGAAACCAGTAAGAACTTGAATAAGAAGATGGAAGTAATGGAGAAGAAAATGGATTCCACTGACAAAGACATGGAAGAAAGTAGTAAGAAAATGAATCAGGAATTGAAAGAAGATTTGAAGGAGGACAACCGATCCGCAAAGGAAGAATTGGGCCGTAAGATAGAGAATACTAATGAGAGGATTGAAGAAACCGGTAAGAAGATGGAAAGGAAAATGGAAGAAAATAATAAGAATATCAAGGAAGAATTGAGGGAAAATAATAGGAATTTGGAGGAGAAAATGGAAGAAACCAGTAGGAAAATAGAAAATGACAACCAACAATTAAGGGAAGAATTGAGAGAGGACAATCATCTGCTGAGAGAAGAACTAAGGGAAGTTAACCAAGAGAACATGAATAAGTTAGACGAGAGGATTGAGCTAGCTAAAGAGGAGTTGAATAAAAAGATAAATGAGACGAAGAAGTCCATCGTCAAGAAGTTAGAACAGGAAGTCGTGGTTGTTAACCAGCAGATCAGAGAAGTAGACGAAAGATGTCGTCAAACAGAAAACGAAGTGCTGGAAGTCCGGGAAGTAATAACTAAGGAGATTACTCAGGTCCAAGAACAACAGAAAACGAAAATGGAGGAGACCAAGAAATTTGCCTTGGAAGAAGTGAATAAAGTGCGGACACAGGTAACAGAAAGATGTGACGGCGTGGAAGCCGCTATGTCGAACATAACCGGACAGGTGCGTCAGAGCCAGGAGGAGATAGAGTTGATAAGGAACAGACCATCTGGATATCATAATTTCCCCACGTCAGAAAAAAGAGAATGGCTCAATTTCCGGCAATATAAACGGAAGCCTATGGAATTCTTGGCACGCATAGAGGAGTACCTCGAAAAACACAGAGGGAACCGATGGGTCTAGAACAGGGAAATCCTTGACGAGTCGTTTCGGGAGGTGAATGACCATTGGTGGATGGCCAACCGGAGCGACATCGACAATTATGAGCAATTTAAGAGCCTATTCAAGGCCAAGTACTGGTCAGAGACCACTCAAAATTTAATAAGAGACAATATATGCCACGGCCACTACAAACCACAAGTCGGTAGTTCAATGACAGCTTATTTCCTCGGCAAGGTATGTATGGCCAAGCACTTAGAACCGGCCATACCTGAGGAGTGCCTAATAAATAAGTTGTCCTATCATTATGATGAAGAGGTAATTCGTGCGAGGAGGGGCAGCCAAATAAAAACCATCCAATGACAATGGCAATGACAGAACTCCTCGAAAACTATGAAAATGAAGACTACTACCGACAGAGTCATAGAAGAAGTGATGGGCCCGAACCAAGGACAATAACCGTATCAGAACAATAACCAGGGTACGAACAACATAAACACGGGGTACCAAGGAGGCCGGGCATACCCGCAAAATAACAGTTTTAGTAATAATAATAATATGAACAATTCGAGTTACAGTAATAATAATAATACGGGTCCAAACCATCCAAACCCGAGTCGACCCTCTAATGGTTATCAGGGTAACCGCAATCCCTACCCTAATAACACAAATAGTCAGAGAAGCCCCAATTATGGTAATAGTCGTTACCATAATAACAATAATCGTGCGGGTCCCAATAATGGTAATTCCGTTAATAATAGGTTTCCTCGCCCTAGAGTGAACTTCATATAAGCCACCGATGGACGACAGCGGAGATTCAACCACAATAGAAGAAACAGCTACCGCGGATACGAAGAAAGGCGGAGGAGCCTAGAATGGGACCAACCAAGGTACTATCCGGCAAGAAGGAGTAATAGTTTAGACGACGCTGAACGGAGGTCTAACCACGAGCGACCGGAAGACCATAGGACAGATCGACAGGTAACCACTCTGAGCATCCCAAATGAGGCATCGATTAGTATGGCTCCAAGGAATAATGATGCCGAGCCTTTAAACGGACACAGGCAGTAATAAATCGCCAGAACCCGTTACTGCTCCTAAATACTTGGTATTATAATAATAATAATAATGAGTGCAATCATGAGAATAATAACAATCGTATCACAATCATAGGGTGCAACTACCTAAAGGACATCAGACATGAGTTATTGGAAGAGGATAACAGGAATCCCACCAATAACTTCAATAATGAAATAATACATGTCGACGCCAAGGTAGAAGGCATCCCAACCAAGTTAATGATCGATACTGGTTCGAATGTGTCAATCATAAGTACGACGGAGTTGGAGAGGATACAAGAGTGCGGGAGAACTTTACCAATGTTGCCGTTGAATAATATTGTTTTGTTGGGTGCAACTGGCTGACAAAATAAAACAATACGTAGGCAAGTCTCCGCCAGTGTGATGAGCTGTGGTATAGCAATTGATATGGAATTCTTGGTGGCGAGCGGGCTGCCATTTAATATACTGGTCGGGTGTGATGTGCTTAGGAGGAATTCCGCCATCATTGATCTGAGAACTGAAACATTGTCGCTGTTTTCTAACGGACATACTTGGACGGCGAACTTTGTGGGTAGTGACCAAGTCGTTCCCGATAGTATCCACCAGCAAATCCGCAAAATTAATTACATCCATCCAACATCTATAATTGAACAAAGGATAGACGACACCTCCAATGAAGATTTATGGTCACAAAAAATCCAGGAGATCAGGGATTTCCGGAGCGGTATAACTGGCGAAGGTTTAACAATAAACCAAGCGAACAAATTAATAAACATATATAACAAATATAAATCAGTCTTTTCTGATGAGCCCGGTAAAGTGAAAAACTTCCAGTGTACTCTACAATTCCGAGACACAGTGGACTTTAACCGGAAGTCTTACCCCATTGCGCAATCACGAAAGCAAGCAGTAAGAGCTGAAATAGAGCAAATGATTAACCATGACATTATAGAGAGTAGCCATTCCCCATATACAAGTCCTATCGTGGCTATTCCCAAGAAAAACGGACAAGTCCGTTTGCGTTTAGATGCGCGCGAAATAAATAAAATGATCATTAATGACAGGAGTTCGCCCGGTGAGATTGAGGAGATTTTAAAACGGTTCCACGCTACCAAATACTTCAGTACCTGGGATACGGTGTGCGGGTACTGGCAGGTGGAATTACATCCACAGAGTCGCCAGTATCTGGCCTTTATATTCGAAGGGCGGAACTACCAGTTTAAGAGGTTGCCCTTCGAACTGGTAAACTCAGTCGCAGTCTTTGTGCACTGCATGGACCAGATACTTGGCCAAGAAGCACTACAATTCACCACCGTATATGTCGATGACTTGCTAGTGTCCTCAGAAACTTGGGAGGAACACTGCTACCGTGTGGAACACGTATTACAGAAGCTAGCGACAAACAATATTACACTAAAATTAGCAAAATCTCATTTCATTGCTAAGGAAATACAATTCTTAGGCTTCATCTTAAATGATCAGGGAATCTCACCATCGGCTGAAAAAGTCGAAGCGATTCAGAACTTTCCTACACCTAAGAATCGAAGGCAGTTACAGTCGTTCCTGGGACTCTGTAATTATTACCGCAAGTTCCAGGAAAAGTACTCAGAACTGACTGCCAGATTTCAGCCGCAACTGTCATCCAAAAATAAATGGATCTGGGGTAATGAACAACAAAATATATTATCTCTTATAAAACAAAAATTCCTTGAACCCATTATACTCCGCCATCCAGATTTTAACAAGCCTTTCTTTCTTAATTGTGATGCCAGTGACATCAGCCTCGGCACTACCTTATATCAAGAGGATGAGGAGGGCGAACATCTTGTGATCTGCTTTGCCAGCAGAGCATTGAATCAATGTGAGAAAAACTATCACGTTACAGAAAAGGAATTATTGAGTGTCATGTTCGCGTGCGGAAAATTCCGCACTTATATCCTTGGTTATTCCGTTACCGTCCGGACAGACCATAAATCTATCTCGTTGCTTAAGAGATGTAAGTTAAGCCATGGAAGGTTAACGCGGTGGATACTATTGCTGCAAGAATACGACCTTAAGTGGGAGTATATCCCCGGAAGGAAGAATGTCGTCGCGGACGTATTGTCTAGAGTAGACATTGACAAACAGACGTTCGAGGGGGAGAAGGAGAGTATTCTTAAAGTATACCATATTCTAAGCAGCAGTGCCGGTCTACAATCAATTTTGGAACACCTAAGCACACACCAACAAGCTGACCCGAAGTTAATCTCTATTATCACCAGATTGGAAGCAGGGGATGTGACAATCTCCCAATATTATAAAATACATAATGGAATCCTGTTTTCAAGACCATCTTTATATAAGGAGGAATGGAAGGTTATAATTCCGACCCATATCGAGAAGGAGATAGTGGTCAATTATCATGTTCGATATGGGCATATGGGCGCCTTAAAGGTGGTAAAGGCCCTGGAAGAGAGCTGCCATATCAAAGACATAAATCGGAAAGTACGAAGGTACATCAGAAGCTGTCGCATTTGCCAACTCGTAAAAACCAACAACGAGAAAAGAGAGGGGCAGATGATTCCGATAACCTCTCAGTCGAAACTTGAGAAGGTATTCCTGGATATCTGTGTGCCATTTCCCCGCAGTGGGGGCCGCCACCGATACAAATATCTCGTCATCATAATGGACCATTATACCAAGTTCGTGAAGCTATACCCAGCGAATCGGGCGACTACGAATAAAGTTCTTGAAATCCTGATCAACCAGTACTTCCCAACCGTCGGAAAACCGGTATCGATCATAACCGACCACGGAACACAATTCAAGGGGAGGAAATGGCGGGATACACTGCTGTCAATGGGGGTTCATACATACAAAACATCAGTATACCACCCGAGCAGTAACCCGGCCGAAAGAGTCTTGCGAGAGGTGGGGCGCCTATTAAGAACGTATTGCCACGATCAGCAGAGGAGGTGGCAAGAATACTTGGAGGCCACTGAAGAATTCCTCAACCTGGCATACCATCCAGCCATAGGAATAACCCCTTACTCCGCAATGTACGAGAGACAACCCCCTAGGGAGATCGAAGATATCTTGGAGTTCCCCAGAGAGCATAAATATATATTTAATAGAATTCAATTTCACAATAAGGTGGCCGAAGATCAGGAGACACGGCGGAATAAGTACGATAAAAGCATGGGTAAGGTTATTAATTATACCGTTGGAGAGAAGGTGTTGTTGAAGAATAGGGAATTACCCAGTTCCTTAGAGGGGATAACAAAAAAATTATTGCTTCTGTACACTGGTCCCTATATTGTCTCTAAGAACAATAACAACAACACGTACGAAAGAAAGGAAATGAATTCAAATAAAGTTAAGGGTGTCTTTAACCAGGCATCCATGAAGAAATTTTATGAATAAAATCAACCAAATTCTAAAACACAAGTAAGCCCACCTTACATAAAAATTATTTGAAGAAAATTTTATGGCAATAATATAAGAAGTTAGAATAAAATCAGCAAAATTCTAAAACACATGTAAGCCCACCTTACATAAAAATTATTTGAAGAAAATTTTATGGCAATAATATAAGAAGAAGTTAGAATTTAAAACCAACCAAATTCTAAAACACATGTAAGCCCACCTTACATAAAAAATTATTTGAAGAAAATTTTATGGCAATAATATAAGAAGAAGTTAGAATATAAAATCAATCAAAATTCTAAAACACATGTAAGCCCACCTTACATAACAAATTATTTGAAGAAAATTTTATGGCAATAATATAAGAAGAAGTTAGAATAAAATCAGCAAAATTCTAAAACACATGTAAGCCCACCTTACATAAAAATTATTTGAAGAAAATTTTATGGCAATAATATAAGAAGAAGTTAGAATTTAAAACCAACCAAATTCTAAAACACATGTAAGCCCACCTTACATAAAAAATTATTTGAAGAAAATTTTATGGCAATAATATAAGAAGAAGTTAGAATATAAAATCAATCAAAATTCTAAAACACATGTAAGCCCACCTTACTTAACAAATTATTTGAAGAAAATTTTATGGCAATAATATAAGAAGTTAGAATATAAAATCAACCAAATTCTAAAACACACGTAAGCCCACCTTACACAAAAATTATTTGAAGAAAATTTTATGGCAATAATATAAGAAGAAGTTAGAATTTAAAATCATCAAAATTCTAAAACACATGTAAGCCCACCTTACATAAAAATTATTTGAAGAAAATTTTATGGCTATAATATAAGAAGAAGTTAGAATTTAAAACCAACCAAATTCTAAAACACATGTAAGCTCACCTTACATAAAAATTATTTGAAGAAAATTTTATGGCAATAATATAAGAAGAAGTTAGAATTTAAAATCAGCCAAATTCTAAAACACATGTAAGCCCACCTTACATAAAAATTATTTAAGAACACTTTATAGCAAGAATATAAGAGAAGAATTTAAAAATCATCAAAATTTTAAAGCAAGGTAAGACCATCTTACTAACCAGGAATTTGAAATAAACATTTTGGAAGAGAATATAAAATAGGAATTAGAATAAAATCATCCAAATTTTAAAGCAATGTAAGACCATCTTACTAACCAGGAATTTGAAATAAACATTTTGGAAGAGAATAGAAAACAAGAATTTAGAAAAAACTCAAAAGTCCAAAAACAATGTAAGACATTTACATAACAATTATTTGAAGAGAAACATTTTGACAATAATACCAAGAGAATTTATGAATAACAAAATTCCAAAAACAATGTAATACTTTACATAACAACTATTTGAAGAAAACTTTATGGCAAGAATATAAAAAAGAATTTAGAATGAGAAATCATCTAAATTTAAAAAAAAAAAAAGATTGTAAGTTCACTTTACTAACCAAGAATTTGAGAAAAAACATTTTGAAGGGATAAATATAAAACAGAATTTAGATTGAAATAATATAAATTCTAAAAAGAAAAGCAAGCCCACCTTACATACAAATTATTTGAGAAAACTTTATGGAAATATAAGAAGAGTGAATTTTGAATTGTGTATAAATCAAGTTTCCAAACCAAGAGTAAGTACAACTTACCAACCAATTATTAATAAAACACTTAGGTGAGATAAACAGAAGAGATTTAATACCATATTTATGGTAAGCATAAAATATAATTACCATGTTAATAAAGGATCATAATGGGATGAATAAAGGAAACAGACTTTAGAATTAAAACAAATAATTCTGGACAGTATGATCATGTCTAATTTCAATATAAAGAGTAAAAACCTTTCCATAAAATGATGCCAAAGGAAATAAAAAAAAAAAAATTTTTTTATATGATTTGAGTTGATACGATTTGAGTGATTGAATATAATACAGTACAAAAACTTATTTGGAATTATGAGATAATAAGACTTTGAAGTGGTATGAGGAGAAATTATGACCTCATTATGAAATTAACAAAAAAACCATCATTCGAAAGTATAATAACCATGACAGGAATAATGTGGGAATAATATCAAAGATTTATGTAATTAAACGAATTAATATAAAATGATTTATGAATTAAATGTCAATTATGATAATGACAGTTATAAAAAGTTCTAGAAAATAGAACAAGTGGAAATAATAAGAACAAAGAAACAGTCTAAAAATGTCATAAAAATATGCTACTATAAACAATGCAGATTATAATAAAAAAACCAGAAGGTAATAAAGAATTTATAACCAAAAGATTTATATGATAAGAAAAGTTGAAAAATGTAATAATAGAAGAGCTTCCTACCATAATATCAAATGAAAGAAACATCCAGTTAATGAGTCAGAAGAACAACTGAGATAGGAATATTAAAATCTCTGAGAAATATAATAAGTAATAAGTGAAGTATCCCAAAGATATTTTTTTTTAAATAGTAACAAATGTGTACTATTCTGAATAATTTTTTAATCTGTCTGTAGATAATTCCAGCAGTATTAATATGTTTTTTGAGCAGAGATGATTTGCCTCTGTACTCAAATATGTGTGAAGTATTGGAAAGTCAGAGGAAGTAGCGTACAGTGCCTCTCTGAACTGAACCAGCTCACCAAGTAGGGAACGATAGGGAGGAAATATCCCAAGGAGAAAATACTAAGAAGAAATATGAAAATGAAATAATAAATATGAACTCAGATGACTATTACTATCAAGGAAGATCAAGTGAGAATGATATAAACTCAAATATAAATAAGAAAATTTTTAAAATGGAAGGAAGTCCAGAATAATAACAAACCTAGAATAATTATCATAAGCAATTGTTTCAGACAAAGCAAGTATAGTCTGAAAAAATTACTTCTGGAGAAGGGCATTCTGTAGCGTGACAGAAAATCCACTACTTATTAAGTCATATAAAATCATAAAGTTTAATTACACCACATATGTTAAAATAATATTGAATGAGATTTAAGGAAATCAAAGGAATGAACCACGATAAAATAAAAATCCTCATTACATTATATAAAAACCACTGTTTAAATATCAAAGAAAGTATTGAAAGCAACTCATATTATAAGATCAGTAATTTACCCAGGAAGCTAGGAGCAGTAAACAAATTAAATAACACCATATCAAGAAGAAAGAGAATCAGTTTAAGAGTGGTGAATACCAAAATACCCCAAAAAACAAGAAGAAGGAAGAATAAAGTTTGTGATCAGGAAGAAAACAATACCCTGAAACCTTTAGAGAAGAACAAGGTCCGTATCAGTAAATAAATTAGATGCTCCAAACTAAACATCAGTCGAGATAACACAAAGTACCTTGGTTTACCCAAGAATGAAGAAGGAAGACAAGAAGACCAGAAGAATGAAGACCAGAAGAAGGACAAAAATGAAGACAAGAAAGAAGATAAGAAGAAGGACAAGAAAGAAGACAGGAGGAGAGGAAGAAATAGTATGAAAGAAACACCGTTGTAAAACCTATTATTATTATTAACTACCATCAACCCCAAACCCACAAAAACGATTAAAAAGAAAGTATAACATACCAAAATCCTATAAAAATGTAATTATTTAGAAAACTAAAGTGCTGTATAGTATTATAAGAAATGAACCGACTAAAGCTATTGTGTGATAAGAAAATAAACAAGTCTTAACAGTCCATGATTACTAAAGGTCTGGTCTGAGATAATAAGACTCAAAATATCAGAACCAACAGTGAAAGTGAATTTGTGTAAGTGTTTTTTGGAAATGCAATAAACTTAAAGTTAGTGATACTATGACTTATCAATATGCTATATAACAACTTTAATATCCAATAATAAACAGCATAATAAAATGGAAGATTTCCAGTATTTTATTATTTTTATGTAACTCTTTATTTACAAGACATTTGTAAAAAATGCTAATAACTAGAGTATGGGTGGTCATGTTTACTGATGAAGGGGATCATAAATAATAATGGTTTAGACCAGAAAGGACTGGCATTAATTTAGTATTCATAGGTTTAAAATGTTTAAATAGACTGTTTGTTCACAGCCATAAAATCAATATATTTGTAAGAGTTATTAGAAAATAAGATTTATATTATGTGTTTAAAATGAATAATGTTTGCTAAATAACAGCATACATACTATTAATAATGTTTCAGTATGTATGCTATGTTAACTCAAAAAGAGTTAAAAGTATATGTTCAAACCATGACAGCAATATGTTCAATTGTGCAGATTGCTAAATAATGTTCATAATTATTTTGTATAACAGTAGTGTTAATTAAATACTACACCTCACAATAAGTTATAAACCATTTTATTTTCATGTAATAGTAACCATGTAAAGTCAGAGGAGTGGTAAGATTAAATTTATTTGAGAAAGACAGAAATGTAAAATTCTAAGCTCTAGGCCATGTGGTGAATTCACAGAAACAATATAAACCAGTATAATTCACTTATAAATCCTGTAAACTAGCAAGATTTAGATAAGGTAAATCAGTTAACCACTACTGGGAATGATCCTATGAGTTAAAATGATAATAAGGAAATATACCTTAAAATATTGTAAATTTTCAAAATATATAAATTAATTAATTTTAAAGAGCAATGTCAAATTCAGAGATTAACACAAAAAACCAGTTCAAAGGTTTAATTTATATGTATTTAAGGAAAGGAAGAGGAATATGACTAATTAAAATTTATTATAATAGTATTAATGATAATTAAAATGGAGGAAAATTCATATAAAGACGGAAATCCAATTTTGAGCCTATATTTCCAAAAAGGAAAGAAATTTGTTAATTTCCACAAAATGTCTACAGATACGGATTATAATATATCAATTTAAAGGGAATGAGATGATTAAACCAATGATAAGATTCATAATTCATGAAAGTGATGAATAAAATAAATAAATTCCATATATAATGTAATATTTTATCATGTGTTTGGGTAATCGAAATATGTTAACAATACTTTTTCAAAGATTAACTGGGCCAGATTTTGACCAAGTTAATTAGTCTTTTGTTGAATATCAAGCTGAATAGTTGTGTGAAAAAACGTTCTTTAAAAACTGAGTAGAAAATGGTACGACAAATTGCCATTAACGTTAGTGCATCGAGAGTTAGATGAATTGAACACTTTCTTAGCTAAATTTACCAAAACATTAACGACAATAGTGAAAAATAACACCTAACTTCATGATACGAGTGATATAAAACAGTAAAACAATATATTTGACACAATTCACGCTACAACGCATAATCACTTTTACAGACATCTAACCAACAGAAGTGAACACATACAAAATAACCTAATTAACACAAGTTTACATGGAACACTTCTTCAGAACACACCAAACAACCTAACAGACAAATTACACCAGTGCGGGAACATTTTAAACATTCATGAAGGTAATTTTGTTGTGATTTTCTGACACGACGACTTCGCAGTAATATATCCAGATCGAGTAGCGGCCATCTTTGAATTTTACGAAGCCCTGCCTACCTCATCGAGCAGTGACGTCAGTCTCCAATGGTCTGACAAAACAATTTATTAAACATTATACATCAGAATTATTTAAATACTATTAAATAATAATTATTGAATTTATTTTAATTGTTAATGTTATACTTTCTCGTCATCCTTCTCTGACTATTAATTTAATCGCTCAAAGAACCTGTCCTTTATATAATACCTATAATAATTTTTATACTGTATGCACAATCGATAATTACCTGAGACGGAGTCGATAATTGTTCTCAATCGATAAAAAGTCGATTATTTATTAAAGTGTTCAATAAATCCATATATTTCAATTGTTTATTATCTGTTATTATTTCACAGGCTAATTTAAGATTATTTATTACGGCTAAGGGACTTCAAGAAGAAGAAAATATTTTATTTGAGTGAGATATTGGACCAGCAAGAAAAATCACCGATCGATTGCTGACTGGAGTTAATCTATTTAACTCCAGACTTGGTTCAAATCTTCCAGAAGTGCTCGATAGTTAATAAATACCTGCCTGATTATCGAAATTTTTACAAAACCTTTAAAACAGCTTTATTTCTTATTTACACACATTTATTAACATAAACAAAATTATTTTTTCATTGAAAATTTTATTTTTTATAAAATTTTCCATCTACTTTTTATTTTTTGTAAGGACCGGCATACAGGGTCTCGTTACAATATGTATTCACAGTTATTACATTTTATTCTGTATATTCCACTTAATTTGTATATATCACAGTCTTTTCTATTTATTATTATATTATATATACTTTTAATTGGTTTGTATGCATATTTATATTTATGTTTATCCAATTTTGTATTCTTTATAATGTATTGGATATCTTGATATGTGTATTTGTAAGTTAGGTATGTTATATGTTCTTCTTTTTTGCATGCATCTATCCTGTCTAATTTTGTTCTATTATTTAATATTGTCTTTTCTTTATATTTTTTATTTAATTTGTTTATAAATTTGCTGTCCTATCCATTTTCTATTGCTATTTCATTTATGATGTTCAGTTGTAACGGTACAGAATTGTGTGCCACCCCAGTTTCAATTTTATTTTATTTCAATTCAATAAATTTTTCCATTGTCAGCATACACCTGTGAGGTGCCTCAGTACAACACAATGTTAGCATAAACAATGATGTCTAGACAACTAGACTAGACGTATTATATAACTGCCCCAGCAGCAGTCCTTGTGAATCACAGTATGCAGATTGTCACCACAGAAGCAACAACAGACAGTAAAGAGCAGCATACAGTTGTTCAGTAAAAACGGTGGCCTCGGGTGTAAGCTAGGCCGAAACTATTACAATCTGCCTATCTATTAAAGTATTAAAACAGGTATAAAAAAGTGTATAAACAGTGTAGCGTGTGGCCAGCCTATAAAACATCAAGTGTTCGACCAAAGTTACATCGGCTGACTTTACTTTACCACATGTGGGAACACTGAATTAAAACAGTGAAAATCTAAGTAAATACTGTAAACTAATAAATAATTGCGGGAGTGCGCCTGAACAACGAAAGCGGTTAAAACGAGACCGTGCAACAAACCATATGGACACACACGGTGGACGGGTAACTAACAACCTTATATATATATATATATATATATATATATATGTAAATCAATTTAAAACAAATGATGATAGTTGATAAACATGAAAATCTAAATAATTGAGAGCTCTAAGGGAAGGGATTTTGTTAAAAGAAAATAGCAAGGGGAAAAGAGATAAATATGTACTGGTTCATTTCAAATATAAACAATTTGTAATAGGTTAGAAGTAAAAAAGATTCCATTTCTAAATTTGTTTGATTTCATGTTATTCGTTAATAACACTTACTGATAATATAAAATAATATACCAGTTTTTAATTGATGTCCAAGTAAAACGAAGTAATTAATGTGGTTAATAAACTAGAAGCGATTGGTTTTAAAACAAATTGTGTATTTATATGTGTACTGATAACCTTCAAATAATCCTTTCTGCAGCTGTGTTCGTCTGTAGAACCCTGGAGATATCCATAAGGTAAGAGTAATATAAATTGAATTATAATATATTGTTTCATTGGCCCCGAACAGGGACTCGAGTAGTTTTATTATTTGCACTAATTTATATTGTTTCATTGGCCCCCGAAACAGTGACGGCGAGTGTAATTTTTATTACAGTCGCCAGACCTAATCAAGCTGCAGAACGGGTTATTTGAGAGGGAGGACGTTTTGGTAAATTATATAAACATAGTGACATATTAAAAGGCTTAAGTTAATGTTGGACAGGATTGAAATTTCTATGTAACATTTTAAAAACTTATAAAAAATGGCAGGGAATAATGACGATGTCAATAAAATAACTAATGTTGACAATTTTGATGAATCGGTTATTATGAATAATTTTGAGGTCCACTCGACTCCAAACATGGATCAGGACAATAAAACAGATGAACTGAATATTACAAATGAAGTAAATGTCATGAATGATTTGGGGATTCAAATAACCCCAATATCGACTAACAAAAATAATCAATCTGACAATAGTGATGTGATGAGATATTTGTGTGGCATGAATGCAATGTTGTGTGTTAAATTTGATGAACAGAATGTTAAATTCCATGAGTTAAAGGGTGACATAAATAATATTGACAAAAAATTTGATAAGCGTTTATGTGATATGAAACAACAGAGTGTTAAGTTAGAAGGTAATAGTAATAAATGTCTAAATGAGATGGATGAATGCGTTAACACTATTAAAGAACACGTGGTAGAATCAGTAGAGAAACAAGTTAAAAGTAAGCTAAATCAGATAGTTAACACAAGTAACATAACGAAAAGTAGTGCAGGAATAATTAACAGCAGTAATGTTTGTAGTAGTAACAACAGTTATAATAAAGAGTTCAGAAGTGATAATGATGATGTTGAAAGTGGTAATGTAATTGAAAATGTGATACCAGATAGTGATGATATAATAGTTAGTGAAAGAGTGATCGAGAGTGAGAGAGTAATGGGTTGTAAATGGGGAGAAACAAATGTTAATCAGTCAGAGAGAGAGTATGAAGAGATTATACAGAGGGTAAAATTTTCCTGTGATGTGGTTGTGGGTGAAGAAAATGCTTCACGAATGTATTTGGGAGATGTATGGTCTACAAATAATTGTCCCTTGATTTTTGTGTATCTGGTAAAGCCAGATGTTGTAGTAACAAAGTGATACCCTCTGCATGGAGTGAGAGAGAGAATGTGAAATGTTGTGAGAAATATTGTAATGAGAGAAATAGAGAGAGAGAGAGAGAGAGAAATAGAAATATTTAAGGTGAACAGAGATTATGAAATATTGGTACAGAGTTTATGCATTAAGAGAGAGGAACAAATTGATTTACCTTGTAAAATAGAGATTGATAATTATTTTCATGATACCTGTATAAATAAAAATAACCTACCTGATGTTTTAATAAGTATAGTAAATGAATATGATGAGAAAATAAACTAATTGATGTTGGATAAAAACACTTACGGAGACAGAATTGAAATCACAAATGTAGACTGGTTTTATGAATTAATAGGTAATAATGGTATGAAATATTATGTTGATAAGGGTTATTACACAAATGATAGCCATATAATGTGTATCAATAAAATTGAAAAATGTTACATGCAGAAAAGATTAATTTTTGACGATGGAGGTTGAATATAAACTCAATGAATGGACATTTTAAATACTTTAGTATATGGTAATGACCTGGCTGCTTTATGTATTGACGTGTGGTACACAAGAAAATTATGACAAAAATTTGTAAATAAATGTGTTAATGCCAAATGTATTGTGTCGAGGCTATATTGTCTAAATGTAGATTAAAGTTTATGTAACAATATTTATAGTATGTTACAATAATAATAATACTTTATTTTGCCAATTAACAATAATAATAAGAGGTAATAATGAATTTAATTTTGAATTGTGTTTGCGTTAAAAGTGTTTCAAATACTGTAATTAAAGTTAAACTGTTCTGGTTGGAGGTTATTAAAGTAATTTAAAAAGGTGAATTAAAATTATATTTGGTTTGAATTGTAATAAATAGAAATTGATAAATATGTTAACTAAAAGACTCATAGAAATTAAAAGTTGAAGTAAGTATATGTGTCAGTATACGAGGTAACCATGAATGTCGAAACTGAGAGTGTTTATAACAACAGTCTGGCATACAACTGTTTATGTAAACAGGTATGTGGTCTGTTGTGACTAATGTCTACAGTCATGCTGAATTGACAACTGTTTTATTCTGCTGAATTATTGCCAGTAGTAAAATCTTATTGTGAAATAAAAGAAATGAAGCTAATTTTTTACAGACCAAATAATAATGAGGTAATTACTGTAACTTAGAGTTTGAGAAATTAAATTAAATTAATTTGATAATTACATTAATTGAAAAGATGATTCTTAATAATAAATTAATTACTGTAACATTAATTAAGGGACTATTGGGGGGGGTAGTAGAAAAAAAAAACAATTTTGTTTTGGTTCTATACATATAAAGTAGTTAAGGATATATTTTGTATAATTAAGGTGTTATTTTGGATGGGTAATATTATATTGGGAATATGAGTCAATTTGTATGGTATTCATATTAGTCAGATATAAATGTATGGCAAGTCCATATGACCCAGTGGGGATTGTATTTCATGAAGGCTAGCTATGGTGTTGATGGAAAACAATGTTAATGATGAATTGAATTCAACCAAAGATGAATTAAATAATTTAACAGATAGATCATCTAAAAGGTCGTAGTAATTTATTTTTGACTTATAATGAATACATAGTAATGTTTTGTTTATAACTCAAGGTAAAAATGGTAATATCCAATTGGAATGTTTATTATGTCATATCCTGTTTATGTAATCATGTATGAATATAGAATGGTTGTCATTGTAGGGCGACCCACCTACAGGAATAACCAGCACTTTGTATGAGAAGAACCAGTACTTTGCAAAGAATGAGCCGGTATGGCTAAGAGGAAATGAGTCAGTTGTGGGACATGGTATAATGGAAGGCCTTTTTGTTACATTTTAATTGAATGTCATAAAGTCAGGTGATACTGTGGTGGGTATCGGTCCGAGCTTATGATGTTGGGATCTCGAGTAGAGAAGTCCAGTAAGATCGGATGGATGCTGCCGCAGCCACCAGACTAGGGGGGTAAGGACCCATGATTTTAGTAGAGAGTTCAGGGGGGTTGCGGCGCCATATCCTCACTGGTCCTCTTAGGTTTTAGGCAATAAGAGTTTGTATGCTTCGGCATTCAATCTCTTATTGGGGGGGGGGGTATTGTAACGGTACAGAATTGTGTGCCACCCCAGTTTCAATTTTATTTTATTTCAATTCAATAAATTTTTCCATTGTCAGCATACACCTGTGAGGTGCCTCAGTACAACACAATGTTAGCATAAACAATGACGTCTAGACAACTAGACTAGACGTATTACGTAACTGCCCCAGCAGCAGTCCTTGTGAATCACAGTATGCAGATTGTCACCACAGAAGCAACAACAGACAGTAAAGAGCAGCATACAGTTGTTCAGTAAAAACGGTGGCCTCGGGTGTAAGCTAGGCCGAAACTATTACAATCGGCCTATCTATTAAAGTATTAAAACAGGTATAAAAAAGTGTATAAACAGTGTAGCGTGTGGCCAGCCTATAAAACATCAAGTGTTCGACCAAAGTTACATCGGCCGACTTTATTTTACCACATGTGGGAACATTGAATTAAAACAGTGAAAATCTAAGTAAATACTGTAAACTAATAAATAATTGCGGGAGTGCGCCCGAACAACGAAAGCGGTTAAAACGAGACCGTGCAACAAACCATATGGACACACACGGTGGACGGGTAACTAACAACCTTATATATATATATATATATATATATATATATATTATGTAACATGACATAAGGTAGTGAAGATACAATGATAATTAATTATAAAACAAAGAAGCTGAAGACAAGAATAAAAGGCAAGAACTTATAAACTCAGAGATTAATAACCCAATAACCAAATGACAAATGACTGATAAACTGACAATGACTTGATTCAATAGATCGGATAAATACAAAAGGAACAACGGAACAAGGAAGAAGGAACCAAGAACTAAATGTAATCAAGAATTTGACAACGAACATTGTAATTCCCTAATAATGACCATTAAAATGTATGTTAACAAATGCACTAATGTAATTAGAGTATAGATGAGATGTACCTAGGGTAATAATGACAAACAAGAAAGATAGTAATGTTATGTATATTTTGTTAATGAAGGAATGTACTCATAAATATAAGATAGGGAATTAATAATACACACACCCTAATGAATAGTGATAAATATAATCAAAACTAGTAAATAATACCCTGAGGCAAATAAAGGCCACAGTTAATTACCAAAAGTGATCATTAGTGAAGGGAAAATAAAATAAACACTTATAACCAGTAACCCCATGATGATATTAACATAAATAAACAACCCAGTGAATAATCAAGTGAATGGAAGAAAGAGTATATTAATACAAAAGTGGTGACATGTAGTGATAGCATGTTGCATATAATAAGTGAAATTGAATAAATCAAAAACCTTCTATGAAGGAAAAAGTGATGTTGGTGAACTTGAAAAAGTATTCTAGTTAGTAGACTGTATTAGAATAACTGGAAGACCTGTAATAAACTATGTACTAGCAAGTAAGAGGAACTCATTATAATGTGATTAAGTTAAGCAATAGTTAATAAGAATTACAGGATAAGATAGAAATTAAGTCATTGGAATGAAAGGCAAACAAGAAAGATAGACACTGTTTTATAGTGAAGGAATGAGGGAATAGAGTATATTGTGAAAAGTACAGGTTAATAGTAGTATAATAAGAGTGTTATTATTGTTTAAAAAACCAATATAATATAATGAATCATCAGTTGAATCAGATAGTAGTAAGGAATAGAAAGGTAGTTAGAAGTTTTATTTCAGGCTTGAACCTGTCAAGAAAATGTTTATTATTATAATAAGAGGTGTAGTTAGAAACACCAATGTTTATTACTTGTTTCTGTTTAAAAATTGTTTTAAGGTACCAAATATAAAGGTAAGAAGTTACAAAGAAATGTTAGATAGTAGTATAGGAAAATCTAGGCTCTAGGCCTAACTGTTAATGATGAATTTTGTAAATTTAAAGACAAACAATAGCCCAATATCAAAGCAGAATATACCAAATGTTTAAACAAATTAAGTGGGTATTCCTAATACCAAAATGTATTAATAACATCCAATTTTGGATAAAATATATATAAAATATAAATAAGGAAAATAACAAAAATGTGATTAGCTACTCAAAAGTAACCATGAGGGTATCAAAATGATCCGTATCAAAAATTATGAACAATGGTATTCATGTAATAAACCTAGCTATTAATATAAGAAAGAAATCTTAATTTGAAGATATTTTGTAGATTTAAACTAAAATAAGACGTTAGAATATAACAATGACATAAATTAACGACCAATGAAAATTAGCATAATTTATTAGGTAACCATAGCAACCGAAATTTATTGCCAAAAAAACCGTTGAATTTTCGTTAATCCATTATTGACCGACGCCGAGGGTGGATGTATGTAGCTCTCAACCAAAATTTTATCATAAATAAGCAAATTCTGACGGAAATCATAAGAGAAGAAGATAGTATTAGCAGTCCATGGAACACCTGATAATATATTTATTATTAAAATTTTCACAAACCAAAATTATCCGTGGAAATTAAGAAGACTTCTGGAATCATAGCTGACGACTCATCCCGAAGGAAGACCAGAGGTGACCTACTTCAACCCAAGAAGACGGACAATTGCAGAACGAGTACGAAGCCGAACTTTATGGAAAAACCCGTCTGAACGAGATTGACGAATATCCGAAGAATAGAAGATGACCAGATCCACCCGGAAGAAGCAGACGAGCATCGTGGAAGCCCCAGCGAGAATCGATGAGTATAAAACACTAATCTCACTAAAACGAATTCCCAATTTTTCTATCCATAATAACCAATCACAATTTTCACTTCACTGATCACTATTCTGAACTAGAACTGAAAGTATTTATAATATCACTATTATTGAACTTTAATCAATTGATAATTATTTAAACTGAGCTATAATAAATAATTAATAAACATAACTTGCTGACAAAATCCTAACCAAAAATTAGACTAACTCTCATTGAGGATTACTTACTTGGATGTATTAAAATATTAAATATTGTGTACCTAGTTTTAAGAATTATTATAAATTTGTGCATTTTAGCCGTAATCCAATACTTCTGTAGCCAAAAGGACTTATTAACACCCCCTGGGTAAAACATTTTATTGTAAACCAATGGTACTCGCCAAGCGGCGTGTACATGACACATTTAAACTGAGCATGCCAACTGAGCAACTGTAAAAGCCGGTGCTAAGATAAAATAATGTACTACTAACTAACTGAAAACTATTAAAGGGTTAATAAATATTATTATTCTGCAACGCTGTATGTTTGATTCGTACAAATTAAGATAATACATAGAAAATTATTGAAGTGAAAACAATAACCATCACAGTTAGCGAAGTCGACACTGAAAGACGGCGTGCGCCAATCAGGTGGTGAGGTGGCAATATTCAAACCAAACGCTGAGAGATACGGTTTGCCCGTAAATGGTAAGAAAAGGTACAACTCGACTCGCTACATGCAAATAACATTGACAGAAATTATTGAACTTATTAAAAACATCAATCATACACCTCTACTATACCACGAACCCAACGAACGAGTTAAAAAATGCTCGTCACGCACACCTTTACCATACGAGTAATAGAACGAGTTACAGAAACACTAATTACGTTAAACAACCTGCACAGAAAGCAATATTACAAAGTGGCGCGCCAACTAGTAGGGCTAGGATAACTAAAAAATCATACCAATAAACTTTACAGATTCCAGCGGCGACTACAGAAATGGAACCGGCAAAGCACGATACGAGATACCAGAAGAAGATACGCGAGAAGGAGGCAGAAAAGGGAACAAAGAGATCAGAAAAGGAGGTTGAGAAAGATGTCAGAATGGAGGAAAGGAAATAACTTCGGTGGAAGATGTAGAAGAATCGTTAACCCCTATGGAGACAGATAAACACCCGCACCACCGGAGAACCTGACCTTACAGGACATGGTAAGGCTAATGGGCGACTTCAGTAAAACAATAAATGAGAAATTGGACAAAAATAAAGAAGAAATGAATGAGGACAGTGAGAGAAGGAGAAGAGAAGACAAAGAAG
The DNA here is from genome assembly GCA_034769895.1 of Magicicada septendecula. Taxonomy (NCBI): domain Eukaryota; kingdom Metazoa; phylum Arthropoda; class Insecta; order Hemiptera; family Cicadidae; genus Magicicada; species Magicicada septendecula. The sequence goes on from CM068369.1 coordinate 155,390,717, forward strand.
AATTAAAGAAAACTAGAAGGGAAGACAAGGAAGAATTAGACAAGAAATTCGAATCATTAAATGAAACCCTGACACAGAAAATGAAGGAGGAGAATAAACTGATCAGTGAGAAAATAGAGAGAAGTAACGAGAAAACCAGCGAAACCTTGAGACTAATGAAGGAAGATATCGAGACGCTAAACGATCAAATTGAATACAACCAGGATACATTACAGCAACAATTGACGGAGTACAGAGAAGAATTGAAACAAACAGTAATGGAGACGGAAGAGAAGATAGAGAAAACCAGCGAAGTAGTGTTGCAAGTCCGAGAAGAAATTTTGATCAAGGTGAATGAAGTAGAAGGCGAAGGTAAAAGGAGGGTTGAAGGACTCCAAAAAGAAACAAATAACAAATTAGAACAAATACAGACCAGAGTCGAAGAGAATTATAGCAAATTGGATGCATCGGTCAGTGAGGTGAAGGACACCACAACCGCCCAAGAAGGGAAAATAGCAGAATTTAGAGCAAGAGAACTACGCCTCCAGGAAGAGATCAATGCGTTGAAGGACCGACCACTGATGAGCTCACACATATCATGCAGTGAGAATAGGGAAACAATCAACTTCAAAAATTACAAACGAAACCCAATTGAATTCATAGAACGGGTAGAGGAGAACCTAGCCCGAACCAGGGAGACACGGTGGACGGTAATCAAGGGCATGATCGACGAAATGTTCAAGGAAGTTCACGACAATTGGTGGACGGCTGTGCGACCAGATATACATAATTTTAATGAGTTTAAAAAACTATTCAAGGACAAATACTGGTCGGAGGCGACACAGCACGTGGTCAGAAATAACATCAGCAACGGCCGATTCGACCCTTACCTGGGACAATCTCCAACCGCCTACTTCTTAGGTAAGGTTAGTGTAGCTAGGAACCTTGAACCTAACATCCCTGAAGAGTGCTTGGTGACCCAATTGGCATACCACTACGACGGAGAAATCACCAAAAGCCGTTTGAGTGGAAGAATCAAGACGATTCAAGAGATGGCTGCGTTATTGGGGGAATATGAGCGGGAAAAACATTATGTGTTGAACAGGCAAAAGAACACCCCGAACTACAGAAACTACGATAACAGAAATCATCCAAGTGGGCCGCAAGGAAACCATACACCGGCTAATCATCCACCAGCCAACCCCAATAATTATAGAGGGTTTAATAATAATAATAATAACCATAATTATCCGAGGAATTATAACCAGAATTACTCCAACAATAATAACAATCCAAATAATTCCTACAACAGGGGAAATAACCAAAACGGAGGTGGTTACAACAGACCCAACAATCAATACCACAATAACAACCAGTCGGGGCCGAATCAAACATACAGGCGACAGGTAAATTATATAAATGCAGAGAGTAGAAACAACGGAAGATGTGGTTATAGAAGACCAAGGAGCCGGAGTGCTGAAGAAAACAGAAGGAGTCGAGAACGAATAACTTTCAATGACCACTTGGTGGAAAGAATGCAAACCACTGAGGATAATCACCCCATCAGATCAGAGGACCGCGCCGAAGGCAACGCCCAACATTTAAACTAGCAGCGGCAGTAAGAATACCACAGGACCCGTCACTGATCCGATCTATTGGGTTATTAACAAGACTGACTAACCAGACGAATGACGACACAATAACAATAATTCAGAACCACTATCTGAAGAACATCCGTGAGGAGCTAATGGAAGAAAATTCCACATTAATCAAGCACCCTGATAACGAAATTGCCTATGTTATTGCCAAGGTATATGGTGTAACTGTAAAATTTATGATTGACACAGGTGCCAATGTGTCCTTGATTGATACAAATATGTATAATAAAATTCAAAAAGAGAGTAAGATCAGCTTACCCACGTTACCAGTAAATAACATTGTTTCAATTGGAGCCACTGGAAGGCAGAATAAAACCATTAAGAGACAAGTGTCTCTAGAAGTAATAAGTAATGGCGAGACACTGCCAATGATATTCTTAATTGCTCATAACTTACCATTCGAAATTCTAATTGGTTGTGATATCCTAAGAAAGTATTCTGCAATTATCGATATGAGACTATCAAAAGTAACTATGAAATATGAAGACAGAGAATGGATAGCAGAATTAACTGGGAGCAAGGGGGTCATCCCAATTAGTACAATATATAATATAAGAATGATTTGTGATTCACCAGACCGAAGGTGGGAAGTGAAACCAGACAATCAAATAAACAGTGACATCCTATGGAATCAGAAGTTAGAGGAAATCCGACAGTTTCGAGGGACCCAAGACGGGAATCCATTAACGGATCAAGAGGTGGAGAAATTAATAATGATTTATAACAAATACCGCCATGTATTTTCCGACCAACCAGGAAAGGTACGGGGGTATCAGTGCGAGTTGAAATTCAAAGAAGTGGCTAACTTTAATAAGAAATCCTACCCGATAGCGTATGCAGCAAAGGAAGCAGTACGTGTGGAAATTAATAAAATGCTGGAGGAAGACATAATTGAGTACAGTTGTTCGCAGTACACCAGTCCTATAGTAGCTGTTACCAAGAAGGATGGAAGGGTACGCCTATGTCTCGACGCCAGAGAAATAAATAAGATCCTAATCAACGACAGGACATCTCCTGGTGAAATTGAGGAGATCCTCAAAAAGTTTCATGGTACTCAATTTATCAGTACCTGGCATACAGTTTGCGGGTACTGGCAAGTAGAATTGCACCCAGCCAGTAGAAAATACGTAGCGTTCATATTTGAAGGCAGGAACTACCAGTTCAAACGACTACCTTTTGGGCTGGTAAACTCGGTAGCAATATTTGTCCGCTGCATGGACCAGATATTGGGTCCTGAAACCATGAGTTATACAACTGTGTACATCGATGATTTGCTGATCACTTCATCCAACTGGGAGGAGCATTGTACAAGAGTAGAGCGGGTACTAGAGAAATTATCCATCAACAATGTAACTTTAAAATTAGAAAAGTCAAAGCTGATAGCAGAAGAAGTCCAATTCCTTGGATTCAACCTGTCACGACAAGGAATAACACCATCAATCGACAAAGTAGATGCTATTCAACGTTTCCCTACCCCTAAAAATAAGAAACAGTTACAGTCATTCCTGGGCATCTGTAACTACTACAGAAAATTTCAGCAAAATTATTCTGAGCTGACTACCAAACTGTCACCACAGCTATTATCTAAGACCAAGTGGAGGAAGAAAGCAGTAGAAGTTCATAGTTATTATCATGGACCATTACACAAAATTTGTAAAATTATACCCTATCAACCGTGCTACTACAAACAAAGTACTGAACATTATAACGCAGAGGTACATTACAGAGGTGGGGAGTCCCACGAATATTATCACTGACCATGGTACCCAATTCCGAGGAAGACGATGGAAAGACACATTGATGGATCTGGGCATCCAAACATACAAAACTTCGATTTACCACCCGAACAGCAACCCAGCTGAAAGAGTGCTCCGTGAAGTTGTGAGGATTCTTCAAACATACTGCCACGATCAGCAACGTAAGTGGAGTGAATACCTCGAAGCCACAGAAAGTTTCATAAATCTCGCTTATCACGAATCCATTAAGGATACCCCTTACACCATCATGTACGGAAAACCACCACCTCGAGCTACAGAAGAACTTGTCAATTTCCCCGCCAATCCGGAATACCAATTCGATAACGCTAGATTCTACAGCAAGATAGCGGAACAAATAGAAAAGAAAAAGGAAAAATATCACAGAATTCAACTGAAAGCAATCATGATGGAGAAAAAGTGCTAATACGGAACCGAGAGTTGCCAAGTTCCAGAGAGGGAATCACAAAGAAATTGCTATTATTGTACAATGGACCCTATCTCATTGTAAAAGACAACCAAAATAATACCTATGTCGTAAGTGAGATAACAACCAAGAAAATCAAAGGGACTTACAACCAGTCTTCTTTGAAAAAATATTATGAGACAGTGTCAGAAGGTTAAAAAGAATTTGGAGAGTAACCATTATCTAAATTCAAAAAATTAAAGTAAGCACAACTTACAATAAGTATTTGATTGAAATTATTATATGAATGAAAAGGAATTTAGAAGAAAGATTAGCTAAATTCAAAACAAAGTAAGTACAAACTTACAACCAAGTGTGAAACAAAATGTGTAAACCCATGTAATTTTGAAAAATATGTATAATGAAATATCATAAAAAATTGATATAAAATAATAAAATGTTACACAAATAATGATGACGCTACATAACATCATTAACTAACCCTCTCACAAAAGGAAATAATAACGAACTAACGTTGCACAAAAGAAAAGAAAAGACAATCAAATAAAAAATGACAATGACACATTAACTGAACAATCAATGATGAAAAAATATAAGTGAGCCAGAAACCAGCTACAATGTTAATTTTGAATATAAATGAGCAATAAAGTGATAACAAATAAAATCACTACCATACGAAGTAAGCTGATGAAACAATGCAAAATGCCTATTAAATATCGCCATAAGCTTAGAAAAAGGAATCCAAACAAGTCACTGAGAAGAAAAGGTCATGAGATGTATAAAAGAGAGAATAATTAATCCCAAAAGTGTTTTATTGTATTGATATTATATGAGTCGAAAACAGACGACTATTATTATAATTATTATGAATATTATTATGTGATGATTTTATGTTGAGATACGTCCAACAATTATTTATGTTATTGAGCAGATAGGCAAGACCTCTGAACTCAAAATGTGTATACATGGATAGCAGAGTAATAGAGCCACACGTGCCCTCTGGCTAGTACCAATTTATATGAAGGGGAGAGAAGAAAAATTTTAGGGAAATAGAACATACAAGGGATAACACTCGTAATAAAATAATACCAAATACCATATCATGAACCACGACTTTATAAAAATGAATAAAGAAAAAGTAGCGATTGATGAATTCCTGAATGATAACAACTTGATTAAATGAACTATATTGATGATTTCAGAAAAAACATAATGATCTTTGTTTCGAAATAATCAATTTTGGTGGCGATGCATTATGTAACATGACATAAGGTAGTGAAGGTACAATGATAATTAATTATAAAACAAAGAAGCTGAAGACAAGAATAAAAGGCAAGAACTTATAAACTCAGAGATTAATAACCCAATAACCAAATGACAAATGACTGATAAACTGACAATGGCTTGATTCAATAGATCGGATAAATACAAAAGGAACAACGGAACAAGGAAGAAGGAACCAAGAACTAAATGTAATCCAGAATTTGACAACGAACATTGTAATTCCCTAATAATGACCATTAAAATGTATGTTAACAAATGCACTAATGTAATTAGAGTATAGATGAGATGTACCTAGGGTAATAATGACAAACAAGAAAGATAGTAATGTTATGTATATTTTGTTAATGAAGGAATGTACTCATAAATATAAGATAGGGAATTAATAATACACCCACCCTAATGAATAGTGATAAATATAATCAAAACTAGTAAATAATACCCTGAGGCAAATAAAGGCCACAGTTAATTACCAAAAGTGATCATTAGTGAAGGGAAAATAAAATAAACACTTATAACCAGTAACCCCATGATGATATTAACATAAATAAACAACCCAGTGAATAATCAAGAGAGTGGAAGAAAGAGTATATTAATACAAAAGTGGTGACATGTAGTGATAGCATGTTGCATATAATAAGTGAAAGTGAATAAATCAAAAACCTTCTATGAAGGAAAAAGTGTAGTTGGTGAACTTGAAAAAGTATTCTAGTTAGTAGACTGTATTAGAATAACTGACAACTCTACATTTCAGGGCTGTATGCAAAATATTATATGATTCTGTTTGAATTTGCGGCTGTTATTGTTTACCATAGATAAAAATTACCCTTGACAAAAAACCGTTGCAGGTAAACTACCCCTTTCCCTTAACCGATCTTCACCAAAAACGAAAGGTCTTGAGAACTCTACAATTCAGAGCTGTATGCAAAATATTATATGATTCTGTTTGAATTTGCGGCTGTTATCGTTTGCCATACAAAATACCCTTGATAAAACAAAAAACGTGGCAGGTAAACTACCCCTTTCCCTTAACCGATCTTCACCAAAAACAATAGGTCTTTAGTACTCAAGAAATCAGGGCTGTATGCACAAACATATTTGTTTCTGTTTGAATTTGCGGCTCTTATCGTTTGCCATAGAAAATACCCTTTTCAAACATAAAACGTTGCAGGTGAACTACCCCTTTCCCTTAACCGATCTTTACCAAAATCAACAGATCTTGAGAACTCTATAATTCAGGGCTGTATGCAAAACATTATTTGATTCTGTTTGAATTTGCAGCTGTTATTGTTTGCCAAACAAACAAAATTACCCTTGATAAAAAAAAACTGTTGCAGGTAAACTACCCCTTTCCCTCAACCGATCTTCACCAAAAACAATAGGTCGTGAGTACTCTACAATCAGGGCTGTATGCAAAAAATTATTTGATTCTGTTTGAATTTGCGGCTGTTATCGTTTGCCATAGAAAAAAAATCTACAGACAGACAGACAGACAGACAGACACACACACACACACACACACTTTTCAAAAAAACGATTTTTTTTCATGTTTTGAGTGTAGTACAATCAGAATCTGCAATCATCTCGAACACGATTTTTTTTGCCATCACCATACTTCCATTTCCTTGAGGAACATGGAAGTAAAAATCGGTATGGAGAACCATACATGACTTCCATGTTCTAAGATTTATATTTAAAATCATATTCGAAATGAAATATTTCCATAGAAACTACGTCTTTCTACTTATTGCTTCAGCATTAACCACAGTACTGTGGTCACTAACGTATACCACCTCACGTTTTTGCACTCGATTTTCACTGATGATTGCAGTCGATGGCACTGCCGAAAAGTCTGGTTTTACAGAAAACATTGGACTACGGCTAAACAGCCCGGGAAGCAATTTTAACAAAAAACTACTTCTTTGTAGCTGATAACGTAGTACACGTATACAAAATTCTCCCCTCCCCGTTCAACTATAATTTTTAGTAATAGAAAATTACCCCCACCCCGTTCACCTAATCTCTTCATTTATAGATATTTCATCTACGTTTCTACAGTGGATTATTATGAGCTTCTTATCAGGATACTTTATTTATAAAAATTAAGTACTTTACTCTTGTTAAATCATAAAATGTTTCTGGTAAACTACCCCTTTCTATTAACCGATCTTCTCCAAAATCAATAGACATTCAGTCCTCTACAATTCAGGGATGCATGCAAAAAAATATTTGATTCTGTTTGAATGTGCGGCAGTTATCGTTCGTCATGGAAACATTTCTCTTGTTACAACTTAAAATGTTGCCGGTAAACTACCCCTTTCCCTTAACCGATCTTCACCAAAATCAACTAACCTTGAGTTCTCTAGAAATCAGGCAAGTGTGCAAAAACGTATTTGATTCTCTTTGAATTTTCGGCAGTTATCGTTCGTCATTAAAAAAATTACCCTTTTTAAAACAAAACTTAGGTGATAAACTACCCCTTTCCCTTAACCGATCTTCACCAAAAACAATAGGTCGTGAGTACTCTACAAATCAGGGCAGTATGCAAAACATCATTTGATTCTGTTTGAATCTGCGGCTGTTATCGTTTACTATAGAAAAAAATTACCCTTGATAAAAAACCGTTGCAGGTAAACTACCCCTTTCCCTCAACCGATCTTCACCAAAAACGACAGGTCTTGGGTACTCTACAATTAAGGTCTGTATACAAACAATTATTTGATTCTGTTTGAATTTGCGGCTGTTATCGTTTGCCATAGAAAACACCCTTGATAAAACATAAAACGTTGCTGGTAAACTACCCTATTCCACTAACCGATCTTCACCAAAAACAATAGGTCTTGAGAACACTACAATTTAGGGCTGTATGCAAAACATTAGTTGATTCTCTTTGAATTTACGGCAGTTATCGTTCGTCATAGAAAAAATACCCTTGTTAAAACATAAAACGTTGCAGGTAAACTACCCCTTTCCCTTAACCGATCTTCAACAAAATCAACAGACCTTGAGTTCTGTATAATTCAAAAAGGTATGCAGAAGAGTAGTTGATTCTGTTTTAATGTACGGCAGTTATCGTTCGTCATAAAAAAATTACCCTTGATAAAACATAAAATGTTGCTGGTAAACAACCCTATTCCCTTAACCGATCTTCACCAAAACCAACAAGTCTTGAGAACTCTACATTTCAGGGCTGTATGCAAAATATTATATGATTCTGTTTGACTTTGTGGCTGTTATTGTTTGCCATATAAAATACCCTTGATAAAACAATAAACGTGTCAGGTAAACTACCCCTTTCCCTAAACCGATCTTCACCAAAAACAATAGGTTTTTAGTACTCAACAAAACAGGGCTGTATGCAAAAACGTAGTTGATTCTGTTTGAATTTGCGGCTCTTATCGTTTGCCATAGAAAATACCCTTTTAAAACATAAAACGTTGCAGGTAAACTACCCCTTTCCCTTAACCGATCTTCACCAACACCAATAGGTATTGAGAACTCTACAATACAGGGCTGTATGCAAAACATCATTTGATTCTGTTTGAATTTGCGGCTGTTATCGTTTACCATATAAAATATCGGTATGGAGAACCATACATGACTTCCATGTTCTAAGATTTATATTTAAAATCATATTCGAAATGAAATATTTCCATAGAAACTACGTCTTTCTACTTATTGCTTCAGCATTAACCACAGTACTGTGGTCACTAACGTATATCACCTCACGTTCTCGCACTCGATTTTCACCGATGATGGCAGTCGATGGCACTGCCGAAAAGTCTGGTTTTCCAGAAAACATTGGACTACGGCTAAAGAGCCCGGGAAGCAATTTTAACAAAAAACTACTTGTTTGTTGCCGATAACGTAGTACACATAAAAAATTCTCCCCTCCACTTTCAACTATAATTTTTAATAATAGAAAATTACCCCCACGCCGTTCACCTAACTTCTTCATTTATAGATATTTCATCTACGTTTCTACTGTGGATTACTATGAGCTTTTTATGAGGATACTTTATTTATAAAAATTAAGTACTTTACTCTTGTTAAATCATAGAATGTTTTTTATCATCACTTACCCTTGGTCCAATGATGCTGATCGCACCCTCTGACCTTACTGGACTTCTCCTGAGAGATCCCTACACCATAAGGCCATGAGGGTAAACAACCCCTTTCTCTTAACCGATCTTCTCCAAAATCAACAGACCTTCCATCCTCTACAATTCAGGGAAGCATGCAAAAAAATATTTGATTCTGTTTGAATGTGTGGCAGTTATCGTTCGTCATGGAAACATTTCTCTTGTTACAACATAAAATGTTGCAGGTAAACTACCCCTTTCCCTTAAACGATCTTCACCAAAATCAATAGACCTTGAGCTCTCTGCAACTCAGGGGGGGGCAAAAAATTATTTGATTCTCATTGAATTTTCGGCAGTTATCGTTCGTCATAAAAAAATTACCCTTTTTAAAACATAAAACGTTGCTGATAAACTACCCCTTCCCTTAACCGATCTTCAACAAAATCAACATACCTTGAGTTCTCTTTAGTTCAAAAAGGTATGCAAAAACCTAGTTGATTCTGTTTGAATTTACGGCAGTTATCGTTCGTCATATAAAAAAAAACCCTTGTTAAAACATAAAATGTTGCTGGTAAACTACCCCTTTCCCTTAACCGATCTTCACCAACACCAATACATGTTGAGAACTCAACAAAACAGGGCTGTATGCAAAACATCATTTGATTCTGTTTGAATTTGTGGCTGTTATCGTTTACTATAGAAAAAAATTACCCTTGATAAAAAACCGTTGCAGGTAAACTACCCCTTTCCCTTAGCCGATCTTCACCAAAAACGAAAGATCTTAGGTACTCTACAATTCAGGCCTGTGTGCAAACAGTTATTTGATTCCGTTTGAATTTGCAGCGGTTGTCGTTTGCCATAGAAAACACCCTTGATAAAACATAAAACGTTGCTGGTAAACTACCCTATTCCATTAACCGATCTCCACCAAAAACAATAGGTCTTGAGAACTCTACAATTCAGGGCTATATGCAAAACACTAGTTGATTCTCTTTGAATTTACGGCAGTTATCGTTCATCATAGAAAAAATAACCTTGATAAAACATACAACGTTGCAGGTAAACTACCCCTTTCCCTTAACCGATCTTCATCAAAATCAACAGGCCTTGAGTTCTGTATAATTCAAATAGGTATGCAGAAGAGTAGTTGATTCTGTTTTAATGTACGGCAGTTATCGTTCGTCAAAAAAAATACCCTTGATAAAACATAAAATGTTGCTGGTAAACAGCCCTATTCCCTTAACTGATCTTCACCAAAACCAACAAGTCTTGAGAACTCTACATTTCAGGGCTGTATGCAAAATATTATATGATTCTGTTTGAATTTGCGGCTGTTATCATTTGCCATATAAAATACCCTTGATAAAACAAAAAACGTGTCAGGTAAACTACCCGTTTCCCTTAACCGATCTTCACCAAAAACAATAGGTCTTTAGTACTCAACAAAACAGGGCTGTATGCAGGAACGTATTTGATTCTGTTTGAATTTGCGGCTCTTATCGTTTGCCATAGAAAATACCCTTTTAAAACATAAAACGTTGCTGGTAAACTACCCCTTTCCCTTAACCGATCTTCACCAACACCAATAGGTATTGAGAACTCTACAATACAGGGCTGTATGCAAAACATCATTTGATTCTGTTTGAATTTGCGGCTGTTATCGTTTACCATAGAAAAAAATTACCCTTGATAAAAAACCGTTGCTGGTAAACTACCCCTTTCCCTTAACCGATCTTCACCAAAAACGATAGGTCTTGAGAACTCTACAATTCAGGGCTGTATGTAAAATATTATATGATTTTGTTTGAATTTGCGGCTGTTATCGTTTGCCATACAAAATACCCTTTTAAAACATAAAACGTTGCCGGTAAACTACCCCTTTCCCTTAACCGATCTTTACCAAAATCAACAGATCGTGAGAACTCTACAATTCAGGGCAGTATGCGAAACATTATTTGATTCCGTTTGAATTTGCGGCTGTTATCGTTTGCCAAACAAACAAAATTACCCTTGATAAAAAAAAACCGTTGCAGGTAAACTACCCCTTTCCCTCAACCGATCTTCACCAAAAACAACAGGTCGCGAGTACTCTATAAATCAGGACTGTATGCAGAAAATTATTTGATTCTGTTCGAATTTGCGGCTGTTATCGTTTGCCATAGAAAAAATCTACAGACAGACACACACACACACACACACACACACACACACAGACACTTTTCGGAAAATGACTTTTTTTCATGTTTTGAGTGTAGTACAATCATATTCTGCAATAATCTCGAACACGATTTTTTTTGCCATCACCATACTTCCATTTCCTTATGGAACATGGAAGTAAAATATCGGTATGGAGAACCATACATGACTTCCATATTCTAAGATTTATATTTAAAATCATTTTCAGCCAAACAGCCAGGCTGTGTCTTACCTGCCTTTTTATTGCTGTATTAAATGAAAAATATTATATTACATTAAAATGAAAAAATTATAATTTTATTGCCTGGCAACAAAATTATTTTATTTTTAACAATTACCATTGTTTCAAAAAGTTTAAATAAATTTTCAAGTACTTTACTCTTGTTAAAACGTAAAAGGCTGCAGGTAAACTACCCCTTCCCCTTAACCGATCTTCACCAAAATCGAAAGTCATTGAGACCTCTACAATTCAGGGACGTATGCAAAACTTATTTGATTCTGTTTGAATTTGCGGCTGTTATCGTTTGCCATAGAAAATACGCTTGATAAAAAAACGTTGCAGCTAAACTACCCCTTCCCCTTAACCGATCTTCACCAAAAACAATAGGTCTTGAGTACTCTACAAATCAGGGCTGTATGCAAAACATTATTTGATTCTGTTTGAATTTGCGGCTGTTATCGTTTGCCATAGAAAATACCCTTGTTAAAAAAACGTTGCAGGTAAACTACCCCTTTCCCTCAACCGATCTTCACCAAAAACAATAGGTCTTGAGAACTCTACAATTTAGGGCTGTATGCAAATAATCTTTTGATTTTGTTTGAATTTGCGGCTGTTATCGTTTGCCATACAAAATACCCTTTTAAAACATAAAACGTTGCCGGTAAACTACCCCTTTCCCTTAACCGATCTTCACCAAAATCAACAGATCTTGAGACCTATACAATTCAGGGCTGTATGCGAAACATTATTTGATTGTGTTTGAATTTGCGGCTGTTATCGTTTCCCAAACAAACAAAATTACCCTTGCTAAAAAAAAACCGTTGCTGGTAAACTACCCCTTTCCCTCAACCGATCTTCACCAAAAACAATAGGTCGCGAGTACTATACAAATCAGGGCTGTATGCAAAAAATTATTTGATTCTGTTTGAATTTGCGGCAGTTATCGTTTGCCATAGAAAAAAAATCTACAGACAGACAGACAGACAGACAGACACACACACACACACACACACACAGACACTTTTCGGAAAACGACTTTTTTTCAAGTTTTGAGTGTAGTAGAATCAGAATCTGCAATAATCTCGAACACGATTTTTTTTGCCATCACTATACTTCCATTCCTTAAGGAAAATGGAAGTAAAATTACCCGTGATAAAAAACCATTCCAGGTAAACTACCCCTTTCCCTTAACCGATCTTCACCAAAAACGATAGGTCTTGAGAACTCTACAATTCAGGGCTGTATGCAAAATATTATATGATTTTGTTTGAATTTGCGGCTGTTATCGTTTGCCATACAAAATACCCTTGATAAAACAAAAAACGTGGCCGGTAAACTACCCCTTTACCTTAAACGATCTTCACCAAACACAATAGGTCTTTAGTACTCAAGAAATCAGGGCTGTATGCAAAAACGTATTTGATTCTGTTTGAATTTGCGGCTCTTATCGTTTGCCATAGAAAATACCCTTTTAAAACATAAAACGTTGCAGGTAAACTACCCCTTTCCCTTAACCGATCTTCACCAAAAACGATAGGTCTTGAGAACTCTACAATTCAGGGCTGTATGCAAAATATTATATGATTTTGTTTGAATTTGCGGCTGTTATCGTTTGCCATACAAAATACCCCTGATAAAACAAAAAACGTGGCCGGTAAACTACCCCTTCACCTTAAACGATCATCACCAAAAACAATAGGTCTTTAGTACTCAAGAAATCAGGGCTGTATGCAAAACGTATTTGATTCTGTTTGAATTTGCGGCTCTTATCGTTTGCCATAGAAAATACCCTTGTTAAAACATAAAACGTTCAAGGTAAACTACCCCTTTCCCTACACCGATCTTCACCAAAAACGATAGGTCTTGAGAACTCTACAATTCAGGGCTGTATGCAAAATATTATATGATTTTGTTTGAATTTGCGGCTGTTATCGTTTGCCATACAAAATACCCTTGATAAAACAAAAAACGTGGCCGGTAAACTACCCCTTTACCTTAAACGATCATCACCAAAAACAATAGGTCTTTAGTACTCAAGAAATCAGGGCTGTATGCACAAACATATTTGTTTCTGTTTGAATTTGCGGCTCTTATCGTTTGCCATAGAAAATACCCTTTTAAAACATAAAACGTTGCAGGTGAACTACCCCTTTCCCTTAACCGATCTTTACCAAAATCAACAGATCTTGAGAACTCTATAATTCAGGGCTGTATGCAAAACATTATTTGATTCTGTTTGAATTTGCAGCTGTTATTGTTTGCCAAACAAACAAAATTACCCTTGCTAAAAAAAAACCGTTGCTGGTAAACTACCCCTTTCCCTCAACCGATCTTCACCAAAAACAATAGGGCGCGAGTACTCTACAAATCAGGGCTGTATGCAAAAAATTATTTGATTCTGTTTGAATTTGCGGCAGTTATCGTTTGCCATAGAAAAAAAATCTACAGACAGACAGACAGACAGACAGACACACACACACACAGACACTTTTCGGAAAACGACTTTTTTTCAAGTTTTGAGTGTAGTAGAATCAGAATCTGCAATAATCTCGAACACGATTTTTTTTGCCATCACTATACTTCCATTCCTTAAGGAATATGGAAGTAAAATTACCCTTGATAAAAAACCATTCCAGGTAAACTACCCCTTTCCCTTAACCGATCTTCACCAAAAACGATAGGTCTTGAGAACTCTACAATTCAGGGCTGTATGCAAAATATTATATGATTTTGTTTGAATTTGCGGCTGTTATCGTTTGCCATACAAAATACCCTTGATAAAACAAAAAACGTGGCCGGTAAACTACCCCTTTACCTTAAACGAGCTTCACCAAAAACAATAGGTCTTTAGTACTCAAGAAATCAGGGCTGTATGCAAAAACGTATTTGATTCTGTTTGAATTTGCGGCTCTTATCGTTTGCCATAGAAAATACCCTTTTAAAACATAAAACGTTGCAGGTAAACTACCCCTTTCCCTTAACCGATCTTCACCAAAAACGATAGGTCTTGAGAACTCTACAATTCAGGGCTGTATGCAAAATATTATATGATTTTGTTTGAATTTGCGGCTGTTATCGTTTGCCATACAAAATACCCTTGATAAAACAAAAAACGTGGCCGGTAAACTACCCCTTTCCCTTAACCGATCTTCACCAAAATCAACAGATCTTGAGACCTCTACAATTGAGGGCTGTATGCGAAACATTATTTGATTGTGTTTGAATTTGCGGCTGTTATCGTTTCCCAAACAAACAAAATTACCCTTGCTAAAAAAAAACCGTTGCTGGTAAACTACCCCTTTCCCTCAACCGATCTTCACCAAAAACAATAGGTCGCGAGTACTCTACAAATCAGGGCTGTATGCAAAAAATTATTTGATTCTGTTTGAATTTGCGGCAGTTATCGTTTGCCATAGAAAAAAAATCTACAGACAGACAGATAGACAGACAGACAGACAGACAGACACACACACACACACACACACACACACACACAGACACTTTTCGGAAAACGACTTTTTTTCAAGTTTTGAGTGTAGTAGAATCAGAATCTGCAATAATCTCGAACACGATTTTTTTTGCCATCACTATACTTCCATTCCTTAAGGAATATGGAAGTAAATATCGGTATGGAGAACCATACATGACTTCCATATTCTAAGATTTATATTTAAAATCATTTTCAGCCAAACAGCCAGGCTGTGTCTTACCTGCCTTTTTATTGCTGTATTAAATGAAAAATATTATATTACATTAAAATGAAAAAATTATAATTTTATTGCCTGGCAACAAAATTATTTTATTTTTAACAATTACCATTGTTTCAAAAAGTTTAAATAAACTTTCAAGTACTTTACTCTTGTTAAAACGTAAAAGGTTGCAGGTAAACTACCCCTTCCCCTTAACCGATCTTCACCAAAATCGAAAGTCATTGAGACCTCTACAATTCAGGGACGTATGCAAAAAATTATTTGATTCTGTTTGAATTTGCGGCTGTTATCGTTTGCCATAGAAAATACGCTTGATAAAAAAACGTTGCAGGTAAACTACCCCTTCCCCTTAACCGATCTTCACCAAAAACAATAGGTCTTGAGTACTCTACAAATCAGGGCTGTATGCAAAACATTATTTGATTCTGTTTGAATTTGCGGCTGTTATCGTTTGCCATAGAAAATAAAACGTAAAAGGTTGCAGGTAAACTACCCCTTCCCCTTAACCGATCTTCACCAAAAACAATAGGTCTTGAGTACTCTACAAATCAGGACTGTATGCAAAACATTATTTGATTCTGTTTGAATTTGCGGCTGTTATCGTTTGCCATATAAAATACCCTTGTTAAAAAAACGTTGCAGGTAAACTACCCCTTTCCCTCAACCGATCTTCACAAAAAACAATAGGTCTTGAGAAATCTACAATTCAGGGCTGTATGCGAAACATTATTTGATTCTGTTTGAATTTGCGGCTGTTATCGTTTGCCAAAAAAAAAAAAATTTCCCTTGATAAAAAAAACCGTTGCAGGTAAACTACCCCTTCCCCTCAACCGATCTTCACCAAAAACAATAGGTCGCGAGTACTCTACAAATCAGGGCTGTATGCAGAAAATTATTTGATTCTGTTTGAATTTGCGGCTGTTATCGTTTGCCATAGAAAATACCCTTGTTAACAAAACGTTGTAGGTAAACTACCCCTTTCCCTTAACCGATGTTCACCAAAAACAAAAGGTATTGAGAACTCTACAATTTAGGGCTGTATGCAAATAATCTTTTCATTCTGTTTGAATTTGCGGCTGTTATCGTTTGCCATAGGAAATACCCTTGTTAAAACATAAAACGTTACAGGTAAACTACCCCTTTCCCTTAACCGATCTTCACCAAAAACAATAGGTCTTGAGAACTCTACAATTCAGGGCTGTATGCGAAACATTATTTGATTCTGTTTGAATTTGCGGCTGTTATCGTTTGCCAAACAAACAAAATTTCCCTTGCTAAAAAAAAACCGTTGCAGGTAAACTACCCCTTTCCCTCAACCGATCTTCACCAAAAACAATAGGTCGCGAGAACTCTGCAAAACCGGGCTGTATGCAAAAAATTATTTGATTCTGTTTGAATTTGCGGCAGTTATCGTTTGCCATAGAAAAAAAATCTACAGACAGACACACAGACAGACAGACAGACAGACAGACAGACAGACAGACACACAGACACTTTTCGGAAAACGACTTTTTTTCATGTTTTGAGTGTAGTAGAATCAGAATCTGCAATAATCTCGAACACGATTTTTTTTGCCATCACCATACTTCCATTCCTTAAGGAATATGGAAGTAAAATACCCGTGATAAAAAACCATTCCAGGTAAACTACCCCTTTCCCTTAACCGATCTTCACCAAAAACGATAGGTCTTGAGAACTCTACAATTCAGGGCTGTATGCAAAATATTATATGATTTTGTTTGAATTTGCGGCTGTTATCGTTTGCCATACAAAATACCCTTGATAAAACAAAAAACGTGGCCGGTAAACTACCCCTTTACCTTAAACGATCTTCACCAAACACAATAGGTCTTTAGTACTCAAGAAATCAGGGCTGTATGCAAAAACGTATTTGATTCTGTTTGAATTTGCGGCTCTTATCGTTTGCCTAGAAAATACCCTTTTAAAACATAAAACGTTGCAGGTAAACTACCCCTTTCCCTTAACCGATCTTCACCAAAAACGATAGGTCTTGAGAACTCTACAATTCAGGGCTGTATGCAAAATATTATATGATTTTGTTTGAATTTGCGGCTGTTATCGTTTGCCATACAAAATACCCTTGATAAAACAAAAAACGTGGCCGGTAAACTACCCCTTTACCTTAAACGATCATCACCAAAAACAATAGGTCTTTAGTACTCAAGAAATCAGGGCTGTATGCACAAACATATTTGTTTCTGTTTGAATTTGCGGCTCTTATCGTTTGCCATAGAAAATACCCTTTTAAAACATAAAACGTTGCAGGTGAACTACCCCTTTCCCTTAACCGATCTTTACCAAAATCAACAGATCTTGAGAACTCTATAATTCAGGGCTGTATGCAAAACATTATTTGATTCTGTTTGAATTTGCAGCTGTTATTGTTTGCCAAACAAACAAAATTACCCTTGCTAAAAAAAAACCGTTGCTGGTAAACTACCCCTTTCCCTCAACCGATCTTCACCAAAAACAATAGGGCGCGAGTACTCTACAAATCAGGGCTGTATGCAAAAAATTATTTGATTCTGTTTGAATTTGCGGCAGTTATCGTTTGCCATAGAAAAAAAATCTATAGACAGACAGACAGACAGACAGACAGACAGACACACACACACACAGACACTTTTCGGAAAACTACTTTTTTTCAAGTTTTGAGTGTAGTAGAATCAGAATCTGCAATAATCTCGAACACGATTTTTTTTGCCATCACTATACTTCCATTCCTTAAGGAATATGGAAGTAAAATTACCCTTGATAAAAAACCATTCCAGGTAAACTACCCCTTTCCCTTAACCGATCTTCACCAAAAACGATAGGTCTTGAGAACTCTACAATTCAGGGCTGTATGCAAAATATTATATGATTTTGTTTGAATTTGCGGCTGTTATCGTTTGCCATACAAAATACCCTTGATAAAACAAAAAACGTGGCCGGTAAACTACCCCTTTACCTTAAACGATCTTCACCAAAAACAATAGGTCTTTAGTACTCAAGAAATCAGGGCTGTATGCAAAAACGTATTTGATTCTGTTTGAATTTGCGGCTCTTATCGTTTGCCATAGAAAATACCCTTTTAAAACATAAAACGTTGCAGGTAAACTACCCCTTTCCCTTAACCGATCTTCACCAAAAACGATAGGTCTTGAGAACTCTACAATTCAGGGCTGTATGCAAAATATTATATGATTTTGTTTGAATTTGCGGCTGTTATCGTTTGCCATACAAAATACCCTTGATAAAACAAAAAACGTGGCCGGTAAACTACCCCTTTACCTTAAACGATCATCACCAAAAACAATAGGTCTTTAGTACTCAAGAAATCAGGGCTGTATGCAAAACGTATTTGATTCTGTTTGAATTTGCGGCTCTTATCGTTTGCCATAGAAAATACCCTTGTTAAAACATAAAACGTTCAAGGTAAACTACCCCTTTCCCTACACCGATCTTCACCAAAAACGATAGGTCTTGAGAACTCTACAATTCAGAGCTGTATGCAAAATATTATATGATTCTGTTTGAATTTGCGGCTGTTATCGTTTGCCAAACAAACAAAATTACCCTTGCTAAAAAAAAACCGTTGCCGGTAAACTACCCCTTTCCCTTAACCGATCTTCACCAAAAACGAAAGGTCTTGAAAACTCTACAATTCAGAGCTGTATGCAAAATATTATATGATTCTGTTTGAATTTGCGGCTGTTATCGTTTGCCAAACAAACAAAATTACCCTTGATAAAAAAAAAACGTTGCAGGTAAACTACCCCTTTCCCTCAACTGATCTTCACCAAAACAACAGGGCACGAGTACTCTACAAATCAGGGCTGTATGCAAAAAATTATTTGATTCTGTTTGAATTTGCGGTTGTTATCGTTTGCAATAGAAAAAAATCTACAGACACACACAGACACACACACACTTTTCGAAAAATGACTTTTTTCATGTTTTGAATGTAGTACAATCAGAATCTGCAATAATCTCGAACAAGATTTTTTTTGCCATCACCATACTTCCATTCCCTTAAGGAACATGGAAGTAAAAATTACCCTTGATCAAAAACCGTTGCAGGTAAACTGCCCCTTCCCCTTAACCGATCTTCACCAGAAACGATAGGTCTTGAAAACTCTACAATTCAGGGCTGTATGCAAAATATTATATGATTCTGTTTGAATTTGCGGCTGTTATCGTTTGCCATACAAAATACCCTTGACAAAACAAGAAACGTGGCAGGTAAACTACCCCTTTACCTTAAACGATCTTCACCAAAAACAATAGGTCTTTAGTACTCAAGAAATCAGGGCTGTATGCAAAAACTTATTTGATTCTGTTTGAATTTGCGGCTCTTATCGTTTGCCATAGAAAATACCCTTTTAAAACATAAAACGTTGCAGGTAAACTACCCCTTTCCCTGAACCGATATTTACCAAAATCAACAGATCTTGAGAACTACAATTCAGGGCTGTATGTGAAACATTATTTGATTCTGTTTGAATTTGCGGCTGTTATCGTTTGCCAAACAAAATTACCCTTGATAAAAAAAAACTGTTGCAGGTAAACTACCCCTTTTCCTTAACCGATCTTCACCAAAAACAATATGTCGTGAGTACTCTACAAATCGGGTCTGTATGCAAAAAATTATTTGATTCTGTTTGAATTTGCGGCTGTTATCGTTAGCCATAGAAAAAAATCTATAGACAGACAGACACACACACAGACACTTTTCGAAAAACGACTTTTTTTCATGTTTTGAGTGTAGTACAATCAGAATCTGCAATAATCTCGAACACGATTTTTTTTTCCATCACCATACTTCCATTTCCTTAAGGAACATGGAAGTAAAAATATGCATAAAATTAATGGCTTGTATAAGTTAATGATTGATCTCCATTAAGTAGTGCTCAAGTTTCCAAAGTTTTAATATTATGATGTCCATAATTAAAACATCAGAGCAGGTTTAGTGTGTATGAGGGTGCACCGTAGACAAAAATTTTCAACATTTCCTATTGAGCGTTGCTTAGAGTAAAACTGTGAATCTACAGTGTACGTTTCACAGAACAAACACACGGAAAAGAAGGAGCGCTCGGAAGTCACTCATGGACCCTCAGCATCTTGCAGAGGGTTCATTCCCTAAAGACGAAAAGTCTGTCTATGAATCGTTCCTCTGTAAACACGTGCAGTTACACTGCCCAGAGATCCACAGGAAGCAAATCGCTATCCACGCTGGACACTTTTTCAGCTTGCACGCGTTATGTTGGTGTGGGTTTCGGCACTTACCATTTTAAAAAAGTGCAAATGTAAGAAAATAAACATGAGTGAGGCCAGAAATAACGTGAATTTTGTGTGTGTGTGTGTGTGTGTGTGTGTGTGTGTGTGTGTGTGTGTGTGTGTGTGTCTTCCTGCCTTTTTATTGCAGTAATCATAATAATAAAATGGAAACGTAAACATTACATAATTGAGATATGCTTGCCTGCCACGAACGATATATTTTCACTCATACATGATTTACACTAAAATGAAAATATTATAATTTTATTGCCTGGCAACAAAATTATTTTATTTTTAACAATTACCATTGTTTGAAAAAGTTTAAATGATTTTTCAAGTACTTTTACTGTTGTTAAAACGTAAAAGGTTGCAGATAAACTACCCCCTTCCCCTTAACCGATCGTCACCAAAATTAAAAGTCCTTGAGATCTCTACAATTCAGGGACGTATGCAAAAAATTATTTGATTCTGTTTGAATTTGCGGCTGTTATCGTTTGCCATAGAAAATACCCTTTTAAAACATAAAATGTTGCAGGTAAACTACCCCTTTCCCTTAACCGATCTTCACCAAAAACAATAGGTCCTGAGAACTCTACAATTCAGGGCTGTATGCAAAAAATTATTTGATTCTGTTTTAATTTGCGGCTGTTATCATTTGCGATAAAAAAAAATCTACAGACACACAGACACTTTTCGAAAAATGACTTTTTTCATTTTTTGAGTGTTGTACAATGAGAATCTGCAATAATCTCGAACAAGATTTTTTTTGCCATCACCATACTTCCATTTCCTTAAGGAACATGGAAGTAATATCGGTATGGAGAACCATACATGACTTCCATATTCTAAGATTTATATTTACAATCATTTTTGAAATGAAATATTACCATAGAAACTACTTCTTTCTACTTACTGCTTCAGCCTTAACCACAGTACAGTAAACCCTCGATTTAATGGACTTCGGATTTAACGGACAGAATTTAACAGACAAAAAAAACTATAATGTTTTTAGGCTTTTGAAACGTATAATGTGCATAAACTGCACTCTCCTGTTCTGGCGATATTGCTTGGCTATTGCAGCATTCTTTCGTTTCTTGTTTTGAAACACGCAAATTTTCTCATCTCCAATTGTATTTGATGAGAACGGAGATAAGAATTCATTTAATTCTTCACGATCCCCGTCTTTGCGTTGTCGTTGACGCAGGCATCGCACGCGTTCGGTGGAAGACATCATGACGACTAACACTGAACAATATACACTGATATGCATCTTATTTCACTGTGACCAAATTTATTTATTACTAACATCACCTGGAGCGTTACATTTTTTCGATGACATTACACATTTTGCATCACGCATTTTGTGGAATGACCCCCAGCCTAAAAACATTATCATGTTAAAAAAAAATTTTGAGACGAAAAAAATCACGATTAAGTTTTTGAAGTCCATGGTTGTGATTTAAATTTGGTGGTAGTTCATAACCATAGCAACGCATTTTCACTCTTGAATATTCGGCTATCTTCGTGATAATTCGTATGCACGCGCAGTTCACATTCGTACAGCGTCGCATCAGTTTATTCAGAGAACACAGCGTGTACACTACATGTGTTTCTATAGTACGAACCTTGCACATGTTAAATAGAGAGTCTTAACGAGTTTATACTTGCGTTGTTACAGCAAGGTCGATTACTTTATTAGTGAATTACAGCATAAGTATGTCTGGCGTTACGAAAAAACGTGTGAACTTGAGTATAAAGCAACAGCTTGAACTAATAAGTAAACCTGAAGGTGGCGCGTCTTTTGTACATGTTTGTGAAGTGTACGGCGTAAAGAAACAAACCGTTTCAGACATTCGAAAGAATAAAGATAAACTTATTCAGTTTTCACTAAAGTACAGTGTTGATAGTTCGAAGAATGAGGGAGGAAGAAAACACATTAAATTAGCCAAACACAAACAATTAGAGGATGCTGTGTACAAGTGTTCGTAGTGTGGAGTTGCGGGCTGCTGCTGATAAACTGGCGAAACATATTGGTATCCAATTTCAGGCGAGTGATGGGTGGCTTTGGCGTTTTCGTAAACGGCATGGCATCACAAATAGATCAACATGTGGTGAAGCGCTGAGTGCAGACACTGAACAAGTTGAGGCTTTTCGTCAACATATAAAGGAAACGATCGAATCTGAGGGTCTCATTTTGTCTCAGGTCTACAATGCTGATGAGACTGGTCTCTACTTTCGTGCAGTGCCTGAAAATACTCTGGCACACAAACATGAAACTAGCACACCAGGCCGTAAACTCAACAAGGAGCGGCTTTCTGCCCTACTGTGTGCGAATGCTGATGGTTTGCATCGACTTACTCCAGTCATAGTCGGAAACGCAAAGAAACCTCGTGCGATAAAGAACATAATGAACCAGTTGCCAGTCATTTATGAAAGTTCAAAAAATGCTTGGTTTACCTTCAGTATTTTTTCAGACTGGTTTTTTAATCATTTTGTGCCAGAAGTGCGACATTTTCAAGAAGAGACTATGAAAATTCCATCGCATGCAGTGAAAGCCGTCTTACTACTGGACAATGCACCGGACCATCGCAACTCCGAGAAGTTAGTTAGCAACGACGGAAAAATGAAATGCGTCTTCCTCCCTCCGAACACCACTTCAATTTTACAGCCAATGGACCAAGGAGTCATTGTTGCCTGCAAAAGGCTGTACAAAAAGAAGTTTCTTGAAGAGGTGATGGTTGTCTTGGAGGACAAACAAGACCATGAAAACGACACGAGAGGAGCTAGAACGCTGCAAAATCTGCGTGCATACAACATCAAGTCTGCCATCTTTAATATTGCTGCCGCATGGATGGAGATGAAGGAAACAACATTGGCTAATGGGTGGACACAGTTACTGAATGGGACTGAACCGGAGTACGATTTCAGAGGATTTGAAACATCCGATTTCTGTGAAACCGTAAAGAAGGCTGGTGAAGAAGTAAACGAGAATGACATAGAACAGTGGCTAAATTTGGATGAGGGTGATCCAGGCTACCAAATCCTGAGTCAGGAAGAGATCTCGGAATCTGTTCTACACGACGATCAAGAAGATGGAGATGATGACAATGACGACGATGAAGAAACATCTGTTACAGGAGGCCCTAAATTATCAGCGATAAGAAACAGCATGGACGAAATTATCGCGTACATTGGGGAGTCTTCAGATCCGGAAGTGTGTGCTTATTATGACCATTTTAGACAGTTTAGATCTTTAATAATAAAGAAGCAACATTCTACTGGAAAACAACTGACTCTTGATGCTTTTATCCAGAATAAATAAAGGTGTGTACATAACATTGTATTTGCATGATATTAATAGTACGTATTAAAATACAGATAAGCGATGTTGTCGCTGTTACAATAGAAAACCACACTGGCAGTTTACCCGTTATTTAGAAACATGTTACTCACACCCCCTCTACTCATCCTTTGTCTTGCTGTCTACAGAAGGGTGCGAGCATGGGCGCGTGCGCACGCACTTACACTTTTTCTTCCTATTCTTTGTTCAGTTTGCTGTTAAAACGTACGGTTGCAGTCATAAATCATAATGCCAGAGTTAACAACAGCCAGGCAAACTGCTGTTGCTTATGCAGTAAACAACTCATAGATACCAAAAGCGTTCGTCCCGCCAGAAGTCAGGTATAACTTCGAATTTCGTTA
The DNA here is from genome assembly GCA_034769895.1 of Magicicada septendecula. Classification (NCBI taxonomy): domain Eukaryota; kingdom Metazoa; phylum Arthropoda; class Insecta; order Hemiptera; family Cicadidae; genus Magicicada; species Magicicada septendecula. Next base: position 155,415,006 of record CM068369.1, read on the forward strand.
GCGCGCGAATGCAAGCCGCAGGCCAAATTAGCGACCATGTTTTTAGGAGAAAAAGTGCGGCTTGTATTCGGAACAATACGGTATTTGCATGATATTAATAGTATTAAATTTTCAAGTGTTATAGGCCTATTTGATTTAAATAAATCCTCAAAAAAAAAATTTTCAATTTAATGGACTTTCGATTTAACGGACACCCCTCAGCCCCAATTAGTCCGTTAAATCGAGGGTTTACTGTATTGTGGTCATATCAATCTCGAACAAGATTTTTGTTGCCATCACCATACTTCCATTTCCTTAAGGAATATGGAAGTAATATCGGTATGGAGAACCATACATGACTTCCATATTCTAAGATTTATATTTAAAATCATTTTTGAAATGAAACATTACCATAGAAACTACTTCTTTCTACTTACTGCATCAGCCTTACCCACAGTACTGTGGGCACTAACGTATACCACCTCACGTTATCGCACTCGATTTTCACTGATGATGGAAGTCGATGGCATTGCCGAAACGTCTGGTTTTGTAGAAAACATTGGACTACGGCCAAATACCCCGAGAAGGAATTTTAACAAAAACTACTTCTTTGTTGCCGATAGCGTTGTACACATATATATAAAAAATACGCATCAAATTAATGGCTTGTATAAGTTAATGATTGATCTCCATTAAGTACTGCTCAAGTTTCCAAAGTTTTAATATTATGATGTCCGTAATTAAAACATCAGAGCAGGTTTAGTGTGTATGAGGGTACACCGTGGACAAAAATTTTCAACATTTCCTATTGAGCGTTGCTTAGAGTAAAGCTACGAATCTACAGTGCATGTTTCACAGAACAAACACGCGAAAAAGAAGGAGCGCTCCGATGTCACTCATGGACCCTCAGCATCTTGCAAAGGGTTCATTCCCTAAAGACGAAAAGTCTGTCTATGAATCGTTCCTCTGTAAACACGTGCAGTTATACTGCCCAGCGATCCACAGGAAGCAAATCGCTATCCACGCTGGACACTTTTTTCGGCTTGCACACGTTATGTTGGTATGGGTTTCGGCACTTACCATTTTAAAAAAGTGCAAATGCAAGAAAATAAACATGAGTGAGGCCAGAAATAACGCGAATTGTGTGTGTGTGTGTGTGTGTGTGTGTGTGTGTGTGTGTGTGTGTGTGTGTGTGTGTGTGTGTGTGTGTGTGTGTGTGTGTGTGTGTGCGTGTGTGTGTGTGTGTGTCTTCCCTGCCTTTTTATTGCGGTAGTCATAATAATAAAATGGAAACGTAAACATTACATAACTGAGATATGCTTGCCTGCCACGAACGATATTGATGTTTGTTAACAAAATTTTCTGTTTGTACATTTTGAGTGTAAATTAATCCATTATACTATTAACTCATACATGATTTACATTAAAATGAAAAAATTATAATTTTATTGCCTGGCAACAAAATTATATTATTTTTAACAATTACCATTGTTTCAAAAAGTTTAAATGAATTTTCAAGTACTTTACTGTTGTTAAAACGTAAAAGGTTGCAGGTAAACTACCCCTTCTCCTAAACCGATCTTCACCAAAATCGAAAGCCCTTGAGATCTCTACAATTCAGGGACGTATGCAAAAAATAATTTGATTCAGTTTGAATTTGCGGCTGTTATCATTTGCCATAGAAAATTACCCTTGATAAAAAAACGTTCCAGGTAAACTACCCCTTCCCCTTAACCGATCTTCACCAAAAACAATACGTCGTGAGTACTGTACAAATCAGGGTGGTATGCAAAAAAATATTTGATTCTGTTTGAATTTGCGGCTGTTATCGTTTGCCAAAAAAAATTTACCCTTGATAAAAAAAACCGTTGCAGGTAAACTACCCCTTTCCCTCAATCGATCTTCACCAAAAGCAATAGGTCGTGAGCACTCTACAAATCAGGGCTGTACGTAAAAAATTATTTGATTCTGTTTGAATTTGCGGCAGTTATCGTTTGCCATACAAAAAAAATCTACAGACAGACAGTCACACAGACACTTTTCGAAAAACGACTTTTTTTCATGTTTTGAGTGTAGTACAATCAGAATCTGCAATAATATCGAACACGATTTTTTTTGCCATCACCATACTTCCATTTCCTTAAGGAATATGGAAGTAATACCCTTGTTAAAACATAAAACGTTGCAGGTAAACTACCCCTTTCCCTTAACCGATCTTTACCAAAAACAATAGGTCTTGAGAACTCTACAATTCTGGGCTGTGTGCATAAGAGTAGTTGATTCTGTTTGAATTTGCGGCTGTTATCTTTGGCATAGAAAAAAATTACCCTTGATTTAAAAAAAAATGTCGCAGGTAAACTACCCCTTTCCCTTAACCGATCTTCACCAAAAACAATAGGTCTTGAGTATTCTACAAATCAAGGGTGTATGCAAAAAATTATTTGATTCTGTTTGAATTTGCGGCTGTTATCGTTTGCCATAGAAAAAAAATCTACAGACTCACAGACATACAGACAGACAGACAGACACACACACACAGATACTTTTTGAAAAATGATTTTTTTTCATTTTTGAGTGTAGTACAATCAGAATCTGCAATAATCTCGAACACGATTTTTTTTCCATCACCATACTTCCATTTCCTTCAGGAACATGGAAGTAAAATATAGGTATGGAGAACCATACATGACTTCCATGTTCTAAGATTTGTATTTAAAATCATATTCGAAATGAAATATTTCCATAGAAACTACGTCTTTCTACTTATTGCTTCATCATTAACCACAATACTGTGGTCACTAACGTATACCACCTCACGTTTTCGCAATCGATTTTCACTGATGATGGCAGTCGATGCCACTGCCGAAAAGTCTGGTTTTGCAGAAAACATTGGACTACGGCTAAACAGCCCGGGAAGCAATTTTAACAAAAAACTACTTCTTTGTTACCGATAACGTAGTACACATATAAAAAATTCTCCCCTCCACCTTCAACTATAAATTTTAATAATAGAAAATTACCCCCACCCCGTTCACTTAACCTCTTCATTTATAGATATTTCATCTACGTTTCTACAGAGGATTATTATGAGCTTCTTATCAGGATACTTTATTTATAAAAATTAAGTACTTTAATCTTGTTAAATCATAAAATGTTTCAGGTAAACTACCCCTTTCTCTTAACCGATCTTCTCCAAAATCAATAGACCTTCAGTACTCTACAATTCAGGGATGCATGCAAAAAAATATTTGATTCTGTTTGAATGTGCGGCAGTTATCATTCCTCATAAAAAAATTACCCTTTTTAAAACATAAAACGCTGCTGATAAACTACCCCTTTCTCTTACCCGATCTTCAACAAAATCAACACACCGTGAGATTTCTTTAGTTCAAAAAGGTATGCAAAAACATAGTTGATTCTGTTTGAATTTACAGCAGTTATCATTCGTCATATTAAAAATTACCCTTTTTAAAACATAAAATGTTGCAGGTAAACTACCCCTTTCCCTTAACCGATCTTCACCGACACCAATAGGTCTTGAGAACTCTACAATACAGGGCTGTATAAAAAACATCATTTCATTCAGTTCGAATTTGCTGCTGTTATCGTTTACCATAGAAAAAGTTTACACTTGATAAAAAACTGTTGCAGGTAAACTACCCCTTTCCCTTAACCGATCTTCACCAAAAACGGTAGGTCTTGAGGACTCTACAATTCAGGCCTGTATGCAAAAAATTATTTGATTCTGTTTGACTTTGCGGCTGTTATCGTTTGCCACAGAAAAAAATCTACAGACAGACACACACACAGACAGACAGAAGACAGACAGACACTTTTTGAAAAACGACTTTTTTTCATGTTTTTAGTGTAGTACAATCAGAATCTGCAATAATCTCGAACACGATTTTTTTTGCCATCACCATACTTCCATTTCCTTAAGGAATATGGAAGTAAAATATCGGTATGGAGAACCATACATGACTTACATATTCTAAGATTTATATTTAAAATCATTTTCGAAATGAAATATTACCAAACTACTTCTTTCTACTTACTGCTTCAGCCTTAACCACAGTACTGTGGTCACTAACGTATACCACCTCACGTTATCGCACTCGATTTTCACTGATGATGGAAGTCGATGGTATTGCCGAAACGTCTGGTTTTGTAGAAAACATTGGACTACGGCCAAATATCCCGAGAAGGAATTTTAACAAAAACTACTTCTTTGTTGCCGATAACGTTGTACACATATATATAAAATATGCATAAAATTAATGGCTTGTATAAGTTAATGATTGATCTCCATTAAGTACTGCTCAAGTTTCCAAAGTTTTAATATTATGATGTTCGTAATTAAAACATCAGAGCAGGTTTAGTGTGTATGAGGGTACACCGTGGACAAAAATTTTGAACATTTCCTATTGAGCGTTGCTTAGAGTAAAGCTACGAATCTACAGTGTATGTTTCACAGAACAAACACGTGAAAAACAAGGAGCGCTCCGAAGTCACTCATGGACCCTCAGCATCTTGCAGAGGGTTCATTCCTTAAAGACGAAAAGTCTGTCTATGATTCGTTCCTCTGTAAACACGTGCAGTTACACTGCCCAGCGATCCACAGGAAGCAAATCGCTGTCCACGCTGGACACTTTTTTCGGCTTGCACGCGTTATGTTGGTATGGGTTTAGGCACTTACCGTTTAAAAAGCGTGCAAATGTAAGAAAATAAACATGAGTGAGGCCAGAAATAACGCGAATTTGTGTGTGTGTGTGTGTGTGTGTGTGTGTGTGTGTGTGTGTGTGTGTGTGTGTGTGTGTGTGTGTGTGTGTGTGTGTGTGTGTGTGTGTGTGTGTGTGTGTGTGTGTGTGTGTGTGTGTGTGTCTTCCCTGCCTTTTTATTGCGGTAGTCATAATAATAAAATGGAAACGTAAACAATACATAACTGAGATATGCTTGCCTGCCACGAACGATATTGATGTTTGTAACAAAATTTTCTGTTTGTACATTTTGAGTGTAAATTAATCCATTATACTATTAACTCATACATGATTTACATTAAAATGAAAAAATTATAATTTTATTGCCTGGCAACAAAATTATATTATTTTTAACATTTACCATTGTTTCAAAAAGTTTAAATGAATTTTCAAGTAATTTACTGTTGTTAAAACGTAAAAGGTTGCAGGTAAACTACCCCTTCCCCTAAACCGATCTTCACCAAAATAGAAAGTCCTTGAGATCTCTACAATTCAGGGATGTATGCAAAAAATAATTTGATTCAGTTTGAATTTGCGGCTGTTATCGTTTGCCATAGAAAATTACACTTGATAAAAAAACGTTGCAGGTAAACTACCCCTTCCCCTTAACCGATCTTCACAAAAAACAATAGGTCGTGAGTACTCTACAAATCAGGGCTGTATGCAAAACATTATTTGATTCTGTTTGAATTTGCGGCTGTTATCGTTTGCCATAGAAAATACCCTTGTTAAAAAAACGTTGCAGGTAAACTACCCCTTTTCCTTAACCGATCTTCACCAAAAACAATAGGTCTTGAGAACTCTACAATTTAGGGCTGTATGCAAATAATCTTTTGATTCTGTTTGAATTTGCGGCTGTTATCGTTTGCCATAAAAAATACCCATGTTAAAACATAAAACGTTGCAGGTAAACTACCCCTTTCCCTTAACCGATCTCCACCAAAAACAACAGGTCTTGAGAACTCTACAATTCAGGGCTGTATGCGAAACATTATTTGATTCTCTTTGATATTGCGGCTGTTATCGTTTGCCAAAAAAAAATTTTACCCTTGAAAAAAAAAACCGTTCCAGGTGAACTACCCCTTTCCCTCAACCGATCTTCACCAAAAACAATAGGTCGTGAGTACTCTACAAATCAGGCCTGTACATAAAAAATTATTTGATTCTGTTTGAATTTGCGGCAGTTATCGTTTGCCATACAAAAAAAATCTACAGACAGACAGTCACACAGACACACAGACAGACACACAGACACACACACACAGACACTTTTCGAAAAACGACTTATTTCATGTTTTGAGTGTAGTACAATCAGAATCTGCAATAATCTCAAACACGATTTTTTTTTCCATCACCATACTTCCATTTCCTTAAGGAATATGGAAGTAATACCCTTGTTAAAACACAAAACGTTGCAGGTAAACTACCCCTTTCCCTTAACCGATCTTTACCAAAAACAATAGGTCTTTTAGAACTCTACAATTCTGGGCTGTGTGCATAAGAGTAGTTGATTCTGTTTGAATTTGCGGCTGTTATCTTTGGCATAGAAAAAAATTACCCTTGATTTTTAAAAAAACTGTTGCAGGTAAACTACCCCTTTCCCTTAACCGATCTTCACCAAAAACAAAAGGTCTTGAGTACTCTACAAATCAAGGCTGTATTCAAAAAATTATTTGATTCTGTTTAAATTTGCGGCTGTTATCGTTTGCCATAGAAAAAAAATCTACAGACGCACAGACATAGAGACAGACAGACAGACACACACACACAGATACTTTTTGAAAAATGACTTTTTTCATGTTTTGAGTGTAGTACAATCAGAATCTGCAATAATCTCGAACACGATTTTTTTTCCATCACTATACTTCCATTTCCTTCAGGAACATGGAAGTAAAATATAGGTATGGAGAACCATACATGACTTCCATGTTCTAAGATTTGTATTTAAAATCATATTCAAAATGAAATATTTCCATAGAAACTACGTCTTTCTACTTATTGCTTCATCATTAACCACAATACTGTGGTCACTAACGTATACCACCTCACGTTTTCGCACTCGATTTTCACTGATGATGGCAGTCGATGCCACTGCCGAAAAGTCTGGTTTTGCAGAAAACATTGGACTACGGCTAAACAGCCCGGGAAGCAATTTTAACAAAAAACTACTTCTTTGTTGCCGATAACGTAGTACACATATAAAAAATTCTCCCCTCCACCTTCAACTATAAATTTTAATAATAGAAAATTACCCCCCCCGTTCACTTAACCTCTTCATTTATAGATATTTCATCTACGTTTCTACAGAGGATTATTATGAGCTTCTTATCAGAATACTTTATTTATAAAAATTAAGTACTTTACTCTTGTTAAATCATAAAATGTTTCAGGTAAACTACTACCCCTTTCTCTTAACCGATCTTCTCCAAAATCAATAGACCTTCAGTCCTCTACAATTCAGGGATGCATGCAAAAAAAATATTTGATTCTGTTTGAATGTGCGGCAGTTATCATTCCTCATAAAAAAATTACACTTTTTAAAACATAAAATGCTGCTGATAAACTACCCCTTTCCCTTACCCGATCTTCAACAAAATCAACACACCGTGAGTTTTCTTTAGTTCAAAAAGGTATGCAAAAACGTAGTTGATTCTGTTTGAATTTACAGCAGTTATCATTCGTCATATTAAAAATTACCCTTTTTAAAACATAAAATGTTGCAGGTAAACTACCCCTTTCCCTTAACCGATCTTCACCGACACCAATAGGTCTTGAGAACTCTACAATACAGGGCTGTATAAAAAACATCATTTCATTCAGTTTGAATTTGCGGCTGCTATCGTTTACCATAGAAAAAGTTTACACTTGATAAAAAACCGTTGCAGGTAAACTACCCCTTTCCCTTAACCGATCTTCACCAAAAACGGTAGGTCTTGAGGTCTCTACAATTCAGGCCTGTATGCAAAAAATTATTTGATTCTGTTTGACTTTGCGGCTGTTATCGTTTGCCACAGAAAAAAATCTACAGACAGACACACACACAGACAGACAGATAGACAGACACACAGACACTTTTCGAAAAACGACTTTTTTTTCATGTTTTGAGTGTAGTACAATCAGAATCTGCAATAATCTCGAACACGATTTTTTTTGCCATCACCATACTTCCATTTCCTTAAGGAATATGGAAGTAAAATATCGGTATGGAGAACCATACATGACTTCCATATTCTAAGATTTATATTTAAAATCATTTTCGAAATGAAATATTACCATAGAAACTACTTCTTTCTACTTACTGCTTCAGCCTTAACCACAGTACTGTGGTCACTAACGTATACCACCTCACGTTATCGCACTCGATTTTCACTGATGATGGAAGTCGATGGTATTGCCGAAACGTCTGGTTTTGTAGAAAACATTGGACTACGGCCAAATATCCCGAGAAGGAATTTTAACAAAAACTACTTCTTTGTTGCCGATAACGTTGTACACATATATATAAAAAATATGCATAAAATTAATGGCTTGTACAGTAGAACTTGGCTAATTCGAACGTGCATAATTCGAATTCGTGGATAATTCGAACTTTTACCGTGGTCCCTTGAATATACTATGTAAAACCATGCAAAAGCATCGTCTGTAATTCGAACTTTTTTTGGTTAATTCGAAATAAAAATTTTGCTCAAACTACAAAAAATCGCCTGCTGTATGGGCTAGACCACGTAACAATAGAGACACGACTGGAAACAGACAAACAGGCATCGCCCTATGTGAACAGACGCTTGTCCTTTATGTCAAATTCGTGGAATTGCCGTCAGTATCTGGCGATGACACATGACTGGCTCGTGTAACGGTACCGTCCGCCATTGTCCCTGGTTCCACGCCTCGTCAGTCAGCCACCCTCACTGTTGCTTTCAGTTCAGTCTGCCTGCATTCATGGAAGTGTCAAGTCTTTTTGAGTTTCTACTGTGCGAGCTGTGTCCTGTAGTGAGAGACCGTTCCTTTCTTTATACAGTACTGTATATACAGACTGGTGTGTTTTAGTGACGCTTATTGTGCAGTTTTATTGTGTTGTGTGTTCATCATGGCCCTTTCAAAACCAACACGGACCCAATACAAATCATTGACATTTGCTGAAAAAGTTGCCGTTATACGGAAAGTGGAAAAGGGACAAAAAAGAAATCTGAAATTGCCAAGGAATTCAAGATACCGCCAAATACGCTGTCAACGTATCTAAAAAATAAAGAGAAGATTTTGAATAGTGTGTGTAAAGCCAGCGACAAAGATAGGAAAAGAGCGCGAGGACCAGAAAATCCTGACGTGGATGAATGTGTAGTGAAGTGGTTTAAGCAAGCAAGGGACAAACAAATTCCAGTCAGTGGGCCCCTCGTCAGAGCCAAAGCTGAGGAATTCGCATCTAGCTCAGGGAAAAATGATTTTAAGGCCAGCACTGGTTGGCTCGATGGTTTTAAAGAAAGGAATTTCTTTCAAAACTGTTTGTGGGGAAAGTGGATCTGTTGACGTTGAAGCTGCAAATTCATGGAAAGACGATTTGTTGCAAATGATTTCTGATAGAGACGCTAAAGACATTTTTAACGTAGACGAGACGGGCTTATTCTTCAAATGCACCCCCGACAAAACACTTGCTTTTAAAGGAAAAAGTTGTAGTGGCGGCAAACATAGCAAGGTGCGCATAACACTTTTATTCGGAGCAAACATGGATGGCTCGGAAAAACTGCCTTTGCTAATGATAGGGAATTCAGCCAACCCACGTTGTTTCAAAAATGTAAAAACGAAACCAGTTGAATACAAATCAAACAATAAAGCTTGGATGACAGGTGAAATTTTCGAAAGATGGCTTTTGAAAATCAACAGGAAATTTTGAAATCAAAACAGAAGAATCGTCTTGTTTATTGACAACTGTACAGCGCACAACACTATTCCTCTGATGGAAAATGTAAAGGATGTGTTTTCCCTCCAAACATGACTTCAGTAGTTCAACCTATGGACCAAGGTGTAATAAAAAATTTTAAGCATTTTTACAGACGGCTTGTGGTCCAAAACATTCTGTCAGGTGCTTATTTAGATGAGCACGAAAATATCAAGATTAACATCCTTCAAGCTGCCCGCATGTGCAACAGTGCTTGGGACTAAGTTACGCAAAAAACAATTGCTAATTGTTTTCGTGAAGGTGGTTTCTGCCACATTGAAGGTGAAGAGGAGAATAAAGCTGCTAGAGAAGTCGTACCCACTACGGATAACTGGGAAGATGTTGGACATGATGCAGGCATTCGTTACGAAGAGTTTGTAAACATGGATGAAGACTTGGCGGTGTGCGGTGAACAGACAGATGCGGGGATCGTGGCTGATGTTACGAACATAAGAAATGATGGTACATCTTCAGATGAAGAAGGGGACCAGCTAGAACTTCCAGAGATACCGATTCCAACGGCTTCACAGGCATCAAATTACATTCAAGACTTGAGACGGTTTGTTGAAGGACAGCAGAACGTAAGTGACGCTATTTTCCAAGCACTTAATAAACTTGAAGAGTTTACTACAACTCAGTGTATTAACCGCAAAATGCAATCAAAAGTTTCTAGCTTTTTTAAAAAACTGTGAATGCTATATTTTGTACTGAAACGTGTTTATACGTTTGTAATACATATGTATAAGGAAATTGTTTAATAAAATAACATATTGCTTTACTGAATTTCGGTTTTTGATTTGATTTTTCTACCCTTATTAAAAGTTTTCCTAATTCGAATTTTTGGATAATTCGAATTTTTTACTGGTCCCTTCAGCTTCGAATTAGCCAAGTTCTACTGTATAAGTTAATGATTGATCTCCATTAAGTAGTGCTGAAGTTTCCAAAGTTTTAATATTATGATGTCCGTAATTAAAACATCAGAGCAGGTTTAGTGTGTATGAGGGTACACCGTGGACAAAAATTTTCAACATTTCCTATTGAGCGTTGCTTAGAGTAAAGCTACGAATCTACAGTGTATGTTTCACAGAACAAACACGTGAAAAAGAAGGAGCGCTCAGAAGTCACTCATGGACCCTCAGCATCTTGCAGAGGGTTCATTCCTTAAAGACGAAAAGTCTGACTATGATTCGTTCCTCTGTAAACACGTGCAGTTACACTGCCCAGCGATCCACAGGAAGCAAATCGCTGTCCACGCTGGACACTTTTTTCGGCTTGCACGCGTTATGTTGGTATGGGTTTCGGCACTTACCATTTAAACAGCGTGCAAATGTAAGAACATAAACATGAGTGAGGCCAGAAATAACGCGAATTTTGTGTGTGTGTGTGTGTGTGTGTGTGTGTGTGTGTGTGTGTGTGTGTGTGTGTGTGTGTGTGTGTGTGTGTGTGTGTGTGTGTGTGTGTGTGTGTGTGTGTGTGTGTGTGTGTGTGTGTGTGTGTGTCTTCCCTGCCTTTTTATTGCGGTAGTCATAATAATAAAATGGAAACGTAAACATTACATAACTGAGATATGCTTGCCTGCCACGAACGATATTGATGTTTGTTAACAAAATTTTTTGTTTGTACATTTTGAGTGTAAATTAATCCATTATACTATTAACTCATACATGATTTACATTAAAATGAAAAAATTATAATTTTATTGCCTGGCAACAAAATTATATTATTTTTAACAATTACCATTGTTTCAAAAAGTTTAAATGAATTTTCAAGTACTTTACTGTTGTTAAAACGTAAAAGGTTGTAGGTAAACTACCCCTTCTCCTAAACCGATCTTCACCAAAATCGAAAGCCCTTGAGATCTCTACAATTCAGGGACGTATGCAAAAAATAATTTGATTCAGTTTGAATTTGCGGCTGTTATCATTTGCCATAGAAAATTACCCTTGATAAAAAAATGTTGCAGGTAAACTACCCCTTCCCCTTAACCGATCTTCACCAAAAACAATACGTCGTGAGTACTGTACAAATCAGTGTGGTATGCAAAAAAATATTTGATTCTGTTTGAATTTGCGGCTGTTATCGTTTGCCAAAAAAAAAATTTACCCTTGATAAAAAAAACCGTTGCAGGTAAACTACCCCGTTTGAATTTGCGGCAGTTATCGTTTGCCATACAAAAAAAATCTACAGACAGACAGTCACACAGACACACAGACAGACACACAGACACACACACACAGACACTTTTCGAAAAACGACTTATTTCATGTTTTGAGTGTAGTACAATCAGAATCTGCAATAATCTCAAACACGATTTTTTTTTTCATCACCATACTTCCATTTCCTTAAGGAATATGGAAGTAATACCCTTGTTAAAACATAAAACGTTGGAGGTAAACTACCCCTTTCCCTTAACCGATCTTTACCAAAAACAATAGGTCTTGAGAACTCTACAATTCTGGGCTGTCTGCATAAGAGTAGTTGATTCTGTTTGAATTTGGGGCTGTTATCTTTGGCATAGAAAAAAATTACCCTTGATTTTTAAAAAAACTGTTGCAGGTAAACTACCCCTTTCCCTTAACCGATCTTCACCAAAAACAAAAGGTCTTGAGTACTCTACAAATCAAGGCTGTATGCAAAAAATTATTTGATTCTGTTTGAATTTGCGGCTGTTATCGTTTGCCATAGAAAAAAAATCTACAGACGCACAGACATAGAGACAGACAGACAGACACACACACACAGATACTTTTTGAAAAATGACTTTTTTCATGTTTTGAGTGTAGTACAATCAGAATCTGCAATAATCTCGAACACGATTTTTTTTCCATCACTATACTTCCATTTCCTTCAGGAACATGGAAGTAAAATATAGGTATGGAGAACCATACATGACTTCCATGTTCTAAGATTTGTATTTAAAATCATATTCGAAATGAAATATTTCCATAGAAACTACGTCTTTCTACTTATTGCTTCATCATTAACCACAATACTGTGGTCACTAACGTATACCACCTCACGTTTTCGCACTCGATTTTCACTGATGATGGCAGTCGATGCCACTGCCGAAAAGTCTGGTTTTGCAGAAAACATTGGACTACGGCTAAACAGCCCGGGAAGCAATTTTAACAAAAAACTACTTCTTTGTTGCCGATAACGTAGTACACATATAAAAAATTCTCCCCTCCACCTTCAACTATAAATTTTAATAATAGAAAATTACCCCCCCCCCGTTCACTTAACCTCTTCATTTATAGATATTTCATCTACGTTTCTACAGAGGATTATTATGAGCTTCTTATCAGGATACTTTATTTATAAAAATTAAGTACTTTACTCTTGTTAAATCATAAAATGTTTCAGGTAAACTACTACCCCTTTCTCTTAACCGATCTTCTCCAAAATCAATAGACCTTCAGTCCTCTACAATTCAGGGATGCATGCAAAAAAAATATTTGATTCTGTTTGAATGTGCAGCAGTTATCATTCCTCATAAAAAAATTACACTTTTTAAAACATAAAATGCTGCTGATAAACTACCCCTTTCCCTTACCCGATCTTCAACAAAATCAACACACCGTGAGTTTTCTTTAGTTCAAAAAGGTATGCAAAAACGTAGTTGATTCTGTTTGAATTTACAGCAGTTATCATTCGTCATATTAAAAATTACCCTTTTTAAAACATAAAATGTTGCAGGTAAACTACCCCTTTCCCTTAACCGATCTTCACCGACACCAATAGGTCTTGAGAACTCTACAATACAGGGCTGTGTAAAAAACATCATTTCATTCAGTTTGAATTTGCGGCTGCTATCGTTTACCATTGAAAAAGTTTACACTTGATAAAAAACCGTTGCAGGTAAACTACCCCTTTCCCTTAACCGATCTTCACCAAAAACGGTAGGTCTTGAGGTCTCTACAATTCAGGCCTGTATGCAAAAAATTATTTGATTCTGTTTGACTTTGCGGCTGTTATCGTTTGCCACAGAAAAAAATTACAGACAGACACACACACAGACAGACAGATAGACAGACACACAGACACTTTTCGAAAAACGACTTTTTTTTCATGTTTTGAGTGTAGTACAATCAGAATCTGCAATAATCTCGAACACGATTTTTTTTGCCATCACCATACTTCCATTTCCTTAAGGAATATGGAAGTAAAATATCGGTATGGAGAACCATACATGACTTCCATATTCTAAGATTTATATTTAAAATCATTTTCGAAATGAAATATTACCATAGAAACTACTTCTTTCTACTTACTGCTTCAGCCTTAACCACAGTACTGTGGTCACTAACGTATACCACCTCACGTTATCGCACTCGATTTTCACTGATGATGGAAGTCGATGGTATTGCCGAAACGTCTGGTTTTGTAGAAAACATTGGACTACGGCCAAATATCCCGAGAAGGAATTTTAACAAAAACTACTTCTTTGTTGCCGATAACGTTGTACACATATATATATAAAAATATGCATAAAATTAATGGCTTGTACAGTAGAACTTGGCTAATTCGAACGTGCATAATTCGAATTCGTGGATAATTCGAACTTTTACCGTGGTCCCTTGAATATACCATGTAAAACCATGCAAAAACATCGTCTGTAATTCGAACTTTTTTTGGTTAATTCGAAATAAAAATTTTGCTCAAACTACAAAAAATCGCCTGCTGTATGGGCTAGACCACGTAACAATAGAGACACGACTGGAAACAGACAAACAGGCATCGCCCTATGTGAACAGACGCTTGTCCTTTATGTCAAATTCGTGGAATTGCCGTCAGTATCTGGCGATGACACATGACTGGCTCGTGTAACGGTACCGTCCGCCATTGTCCCTGGTTCCACGCCTCGTCAGTCAGCCACCCTCACTGTTGCTTTCAGTTCAGTCTGCCTGCATTCATGGAAGTGTCAAGTCTTTTTGAGTTTCTACTGTGCGAGCTGTGTCCTGTAGTGAGAGACCGTTCCTTTCTTTATACAGTACTGTATATACAGACTGGTGTGTTTTAGTGACGCTTATTGTGCAGTTTTATTGTGTTGTGTGTTCATCATGGCCCTTTCAAAACCAACACGGACCCAATACAAATCATTGACATTTGCTGAAAAAGTTGCCGTTATACGGAAAGTGGAAAAGGGACAAAAAAGAAATCTGAAATTGCCAAGGAATTCGAGATACCGCCAAATACGCTGTCAACGTATCTAAAAAATAAAGAGAAGATTTTGAATAGTGTGTGTAAAGCCAGCGACAAAGATAGGAAAAGAGCGCGAGGACCAGAAAATCCTGACGTGGATGAATGTGTAGTGAAGTGGTTTAAGCAAGCAAGGGACAAACAAATTCCAGTCAGTGGGCCCCTCGTCAGAGCCAAAGCTGAGGAATTCGCATCTAGCTCAGGGAAAAATGATTTTAAGGCCAGCACTGGTTGGCTCGATGGTTTTAAAGAAAGGAATTTCTTTCAAAACTGTTTGTGGGGAAAGTGGATCTGTTGACGTTGAAGCTGCAAATTCATGGAAAGACGATTTGTTGCAAATGATTTCTGATAGAGACGCTAAAGACATTTTTAACGTAGACGAGACGGGCTTATTCTTCAAATGCACCCCCGACAAAACACTTGCTTTTAAAGGAAAAAGTTGTAGTGGCGGCAAACATAGCAAGGTGCGCATAACACTTTTATTCGGAGCAAACATGGATGGCTCGGAAAAACTGCCTTTGCTAATGATAGGGAATTCAGCCAACCCACGTTGTTTCAAAAATGTAAAAACGAAACCAGTTGAATACAAATCAAACAATAAAGCTTGGATGACAGGTGAAATTTTCGAAAGATGGCTTTTGAAAATCAACAGGAAATTTTGAAATCAAAACAGAAGAATCGTCTTGTTTATTGACAACTGTACAGCGCACAACACTATTCCTCTGATGGAAAATGTAAAGGATGTGTTTTCCCTCCAAACATGACTTCAGTAGTTCAACCTATGGACCAAGGTGTAATAAAAAATTTTAAGCATTTTTACAGACGGCTTGTGGTCCAAAACATTCTGTCAGGTGCTTATTTAGATGAGCACGAAAATATCAAGATTAACATCCTTCAAGCTGCCCGCATGTGCAACAGTGCTTGGGACTAAGTTACGCAAAAAACAATTGCTAATTGTTTTCGTGAAGGTGGTTTCTGCCACATTGAAGGTGAAGAGGAGAATAAAGCTGCTAGAGAAGTCGTACCCACTACGGATAACTGGGAAGATGTTGGACATGATGCAGGCATTCGTTACGAAGAGTTTGTAAACATGGATGAAGACTTGGCGGTGTGCGGTGAACAGACAGATGCGGGGATCGTGGCTGATGTTACGAACATAAGAAATGATGGTACATCTTCAGATGAAGAAGGGGACCAGCTAGAACTTCCAGAGATACCGATTCCAACGGCTTCACAGGCATCAAATTACATTCAAGACTTGAGACGGTTTGTTGAAGGACAGCAGAACGTAAGTGACGCTATTTTCCAAGCACTTAATAAACTTGAAGAGTTTACTACAACTCAGTGTATTAACCGCAAAATGCAATCAAAAGTTTCTAGCTTTTTTAAAAAACTGTGAATGCTATATTTTGTACTGAAACGTGTTTATACGTTTGTAATACATATGTATAAGGAAATTGTTTAATAAAATAACATATTGCTTTACTGAATTTCGGTTTTTGATTTGATTTTTCTACCCTTATTAAAAGTTTTCCTAATTCGAATTTTTGGATAATTCGAATTTTTTACTGGTCCCTTCAGCTTCGAATTAGCCAAGTTCTACTGTATAAGTTAATGATTGATCTCCATTAAGTAGTGCTGAAGTTTCCAAAGTTTTAATATTATGATGTCCGTAATTAAAACATCAGAGCAGGTTTAGTGTGTATGAGGGTACACCGTGGACAAAAATTTTCAACATTTCCTATTGAGCGTTGCTTAGAGTAAAGCTACGAATCTACAGTGTATGTTTCACAGAACAAACACGTGAAAAAGAAGGAGCGCTCAGAAGTCACTCATGGACCCTCAGCATCTTGCAGAGGGTTCATTCCTTAAAGACGAAACGTCTGACTATGATTCGTTCCTCTGTAAACACGTGCAGTTACACTGCCCAGCGATCCACAGGAAGCAAATTGCTGTCCACGCTGGACACTTTTTTCGGCTTGCACGCGTTATGTTGGTATGGGTTTCGGCACTTACCATTTAAACAGCGTGCAAATGTAAGAAAATAAACATGAGTGAGGCCAGAAATAACGCGAATTTTATGTGTGTGTGTGTGTGTGTGTGTGTGTGTGTGTGTGTGTGTGTGTGTGTGTGTGTGTGTGTGTGTGTGTGTGTGTGTGTGTGTGTGTGTGTGTGTGTGTGTGTGTGTGTGTGTGTGTGTGTGTGTGTGTGTGTGTGTGTGTGTGTGTGTGTGTGTGTGTGTGTGTGTGTGTGTGTGTGTGTGTGTGTGTGTGTGTCTTCCCTGCCTTTTTATTGCGGTAGTCATAATAATAAAATGGAAACGTAAACATTACATAACTGAGATATGGTTGCCTGCCACGAACGATATTGATGTTTGTTAACAAAATTTTTTGTTTGTACATTTTGAGTGTAAATTAATCCATTATACTATTAACTCATACATGATTTACATTAAAATGAAAAAATTATAATTTTATTGCCTGGCAACAAAATTATATTATTTTTAACAATTACCATTGTTTCAAAAAGTTTAAATGAATTTTCAAGTACTTTACTGTTGTTAAAACGTAAAAGGTTGCAGGTAAACTACCCCTTCTCCTAAACCGATCTTCACCAAAATCGAAAGCCCTTGAGATCTCTACAATTCAGGGACGTATGCAAAAAATAATTTGATTCAGTTTGAATTTGCGGCTGTTATCATTTGCCATAGAAAATTACCCTTGATAAAAAAACGTTGCAGGTAAACTACCCCTTCCCCTTAACCGATCTTCACCAAAAACAATACGTCGTGAGTACTGTACAAATCAGGGTGGTATGCAAAAAAATATTTGATTCCGTTTGAATTTGCGGCTGTTATCGTTTGCCAAAAAAAAAATTTACCCTTGATAAAAAAAACCGTTGCAGGTAAACTACCCCGTTTGAATTTGCGGCAGTTATCGTTTGCCATACAAAAAAAATCTACAGACAGACAGTCACACAGACACACAGACAGACACACAGACACACACACACACACACACTTTTCGAAAAACGACTTATTTCATGTTTTGAGTGTAGTACAATCAGAATCTGCAATAATCTCAAACACGATTTTTTTTTTCATCACCATACTTCCATTTCCTTAAGGAATATGGAAGTAATACCCTTGTTAAAACATAAAACGTTGGAGGTAAACTACCCCTTTCCCTTAAACGATCTTTACCAAAAACAATAGGTCTTGAGAACTCTACAATTCTGGGCTGTCTGCATAAGAGTAGTTGATTCTGTTTGAATTTGCGGCTGTTATCTTTGGCATAGAAAAAAATTACCCTTGATTTTTAAAAAAACTGTTGCAGGTAAACTACCCCTTTCCCTTAACCGATCTTCACCAAAAACAAAAGGTCTTGAGTACTCTACAAATCAAGGCTGTATGCAAAAAATTATTTGATTCTGTTTGAATTTGCGGCTGTTATCGTTTGCCATAGAAAAAAAATCTACAGACGCACAGACATAGAGACAGACAGACAGACACACACACACAGATACTTTTTGAAAAATGACTTTTTTCATGTTTTGAGTGTAGTACAATCAGAATCTGCAATAATCTCGAACACGATTTTTTTTCCATCACTATACTTCCATTTCCTTCAGGAACATGGAAGTAAAATATAGGTATGGAGAACCATACATGACTTCCATGTTCTAAGATTTGTATTTAAAATCATATTCGAAATGAAATATTTCCATAGAAACTACGTCTTTCTACTTATTGCTTCATCATTAACCACAATACTGTGGTCACTAACGTATACCACCTCACGTTTTCGCACTCGATTTTCACTGATGATGGCAGTCGATGCCACTGCCGAAAAGTCTGGTTTTGCAGAAAACATTGGACTACGGCTAAACAGCCCAGGAAGCAATTTTAACAAAAAACTACTTCTTTGTTGCCGATAACGTAGTACACATATAAAAAATTCTCCCCTCCACCTTCAACTATAAATTTTAATAATAGAAAATTACCCCCCCCCCCCGTTCACTTAACCTCTTCATTTATAGATATTTCATCTACGTTTCTACAGAGGATTATTATGAGCTTCTTATCAGGACACTTTATTTATAAAAATTAAGTACTTTACTCTTGTTAAATCATAAAATGTTTCAGGTAAACTACTACCCCTTTCTCTTAACCGATCTTCTCCAAAATCAATAGACCTTCAGTCCTCTACAATTCAGGGATGCATGCAAAAAAAATATTTGATTCTGTTTGAATGTGCGGCAGTTATCATTCCTCATAAAAAAATTACACTTTTTAAAACATAAAATGCTGCTGATAAACTACCCCTTTCCCTTACCCGATCTTCAACAAAATCAACACACCGTGAGTTTTCTTTAGTTCAAAAAGGTATGCAAAAACGTAGTTGATTCTGTTTGAATTTACAGCAGTTATCATTCGTCATATTAAAAATTACCCTTTTTAAAACATAAAATGTTGCAGGTAAACTACCCCTTTCCCTTAACCGATCTTCACTGACACCAATAGGTCTTGAGAACTCTACAATACAGGGCTGTATAAAAAACATCATTTCATTCAGTTTGAATTTGCGGCTGCTATCGTTTACCATTGAAAAAGTTTACACTTGATAAAAAACCGTTGCAGGTAAACTACCCCTTTCCCTTAACCGATCTTCACCAAAAACGGTAGGTCTTGAGGTCTCTACAATTCAGGCCTGTATGCAAAAAATTATTTGATTCTGTTTGACTTTGCGGCTGTTATCGTTTGCCACAGAAAAAAATTACAGACAGACACACACACAGACAGACAGATAGACAGACACACAGACACTTTTCGAAAAACGACTTTTTTTTCATGTTTTGAGTGTAGTACAATCAGAATCTGCAATAATCTCGAACACGTTTTTTTTTGCCATCACCATACTTCCATTTCCTTAAGGAATATGGAAGTAAAATATCGGTATGGAGAACCATACATGACTTCCATATTCTAAGATTTATATTTAAAATCATTTTCGAAATGAAATATTACCATAGAAACTACTTCTTTCTACTTACTGCTTCAGCCTTAACCACAGTACTGTGGTCACTAACGTATACCACCTCACGTTATCGCACTCGATTTTCACTGATGATGGAAGTCGATGGTATTGCCGAAACGTCTGGTTTTGTAGAAAACATTGGACTACGGCCAAATATCCCGAGAAGGAATTTTAACAAAAACTACTTCTTTGTTGCCGATAACGTTGTACACATATATATATAAAAATATGCATAAAATTAATGGCTTGTACAGTAGAACTTGGCTAATTCGAACGTGCATAATTCGAATTCGTGGATAATTCGAACTTTTACCGTGGTCCCTTGAATATACTATGTAAAACCATGCAAAAACATCGTCTGTAATTCGAACTTTTTTTGGTTAATTCGAAATAAAAATTTTGCTCAAACTACAAAAAATCGCCTGCTGTATGGGCTAGACCACGTAACAATAGAGACACGACTGGAAACAGACAAACAGGCATCGCCCTATGTGAACAGACGCTTGTCCTTTATGTCAAATTCGTGGAATTGCCGTCAGTATCTGGCGATGACACATGACTGGCTCGTGTAACGGTACCGTCCGCCATTGTCCTTGGTTCCACGCCTCGTCAGTCAGCCACCCTCACTGTTGCTTTCAGTTCAGTCTGCCTGCATTCATGGAAGTGTCAAGTCTTTTTGAGTTTCTACTGTGCGAGCTGTGTCCTGTAGTGAGAGACCGTTCCTTTCTTTATACAGTACTGTATATACAGACTGGTGTGTTTTAGTGACGCTTATTGTGCAGTTTTATTGTGTTGTGTGTTCATCATGGCCCTTTCAAAACCAACACGGACCCAATACAAATCATTGACATTTGCTGAAAAAGTTGCCGTTATACGGAAAGTGGAAAAGGGACAAAAAAGAAATCTGAAATTGCCAAGGAATTCGAGATACCGCCAAATACGCTGTCAACGTATCTAAAAAATAAAGAGAAGATTTTGAATAGTGTGTGTAAAGCCAGCGACAAAGATAGGAAAAGAGCGCGAGGACCAGAAAATCCTGACGTGGATGAATGTGTAGTGAAGTGGTTTAAGCAAGCAAGGGACAAACAAATTCCAGTCAGTGGGCCCCTCGTCAGAGCCAAAGCTGAGGAATTCGCATCTAGCTCAGGGAAAAATGATTTTAAGGCCAGCACTGGTTGGCTCGATGGTTTTAAAGAAAGGAATTTCTTTCAAAACTGTTTGTGGGGAAAGTGGATCTGTTGACGTTGAAGCTGCAAATTCATGGAAAGACGATTTGTTGCAAATGATTTCTGATAGAGACGCTAAAGACATTTTTAACGTAGACGAGACGGGCTTATTCTTCAAATGCACCCCCGACAAAACACTTGCTTTTAAAGGAAAAAGTTGTAGTGGCGGCAAACATAGCAAGGTGCGCATAACACTTTTATTCGGAGCAAACATGGATGGCTCGGAAAAACTGCCTTTGCTAATGATAGGGAATTCAGCCAACCCACGTTGTTTCAAAAATGTAAAAACGAAACCAGTTGAATACAAATCAAACAATAAAGCTTGGATGACAGGTGAAATTTTCGAAAGATGGCTTTTGAAAATCAACAGGAAATTTTGAAATCAAAACAGAAGAATCGTCTTGTTTATTGACAACTGTACAGCGCACAACACTATTCCTCTGATGGAAAATGTAAAGGATGTGTTTTTCCCTCCAAACATGACTTCAGTAGTTCAACCTATGGACCAAGGTGTAATAAAAAATTTTAAGCATTTTTACAGACGGCTTGTGGTCCAAAACATTCTGTCAGGTGCTTATTTAGATGAGCACGAAAATATCAAGATTAACATCCTTCAAGCTGCCCGCATGTGCAACAGTGCTTGGGACTAAGTTACGCAAAAAACAATTGCTAATTGTTTTCGTGAAGGTGGTTTCTGCCACATTGAAGGTGAAGAGGAGAATAAAGCTGCTAGAGAAGTCGTACCCACTACGGATAACTGGGAAGATGTTGGACATGATGCAGGCATTCGTTACGAAGAGTTTGTAAACATGGATGAAGACTTGGCGGTGTGCGGTGAACAGACAGATGCGGGGATCGTGGCTGATGTTACGAACATAAGAAATGATGGTACATCTTCAGATGAAGAAGGGGACCAGCTAGAACTTCCAGAGATACCGATTCCAACGGCTTCACAGGCATCAAATTACATTCAAGACTTGAGACGGTTTGTTGAAGGACAGCAGAACGTAAGTGACGCTATTTTCCAAGCACTTAATAAACTTGAAGAGTTTACTACAACTCAGTGTATTAACCGCAAAATGCAATCAAAAGTTTCTAGCTTTTTTAAAAAACTGTGAATGCTATATTTTGTACTGAAACGTGTTTATACGTTTGTAATACATATGTATAAGGAAATTGTTTAATAAAATAACATATTGCTTTACTGAATTTCGGTTTTTGATTTGATTTTTCTACCCTTATTAAAAGTTTTCCTAATTCGAATTTTTGGATAATTCGAATTTTTTACTGGTCCCTTCAGCTTCGAATTAGCCAAGTTCTACTGTATAAGTTAATGATTGATCTCCATTAAGTAGTGCTGAAGTTTCCAAAGTTTTAATATTATGATGTCCGTAATTAAAACATCAGAGCAGGTTTAGTGTGTATGAGGGTACACCGTGGACAAAAATTTTCAACATTTCCTATTGAGCGTTGCTTAGAGTAAAGCTACGAATCTACAGTGTATGTTTCACAGAACAAACACGTGAAAAAGAAGGAGCGCTCAGAAGTCACTCATGGACCCTCAGCATCTTGCAGAGGGTTCATTCCTTAAAGACGAAACGTCTGACTATGATTCGTTCCTCTGTAAACACGTGCAGTTACACTGCCCAGCGATCCACAGGAAGCAAATCGCTGTCCACTGTCCACGCTGGACACTTTTTTCGGCTTGCACGCGTTATGTTCGTATGGGTTTCGGCACTTACCATTTAAACAGCGTGCAAATGTAAGAAAATAAACATGAGTGAGGCCAGAAATAACGCGAATTTTGTGTGTGTGTGTGTGTGTGTGTGTGTGTGTGTGTGTGTGTGTGTGTGTGTGTGTGTGTGTGTGTGTGTGTGTGTGTGTGTGTGTGTGTGTGTGTGTGTGTGTGTGTGTGTGTGTGTGTGTGTGTGTGTGTGTGTGTGTGTGTGTGTGTGTGTGTCTTCCCTGCCTTTTTATTGCGGTAGTCATAATAATAAAATGGAAACGTAAACATTACATAACTGAGATATGCTTGCCTGCCATGAACGATATTGATGTTTGTTAACAAAATTTTTTGTTTGTACATTTTGAGTGTAAATTAATCCATTATACTATTAACTCATACATGATTTACATTAAAATGAAAAAATTATAATTTTATTGCCTGGCAACAAAATTATATTATTTTTAACAATTACCATTGTTTCAAAAAGTTTAAATGAATTTTCAAGTACTTTACTGTTGTTAAAACGTAAAAGGTTGCAGGTAAACTACCCCTTCTCCTAAACCGATCTTCACCAAAATCGAAAGCCCTTGAGATCTCTACAATTCAGGGACGTATGCAAAAAATAATTTGATTCAGTTTGAATTTGCGGCTGTTATCATTTGCCATAGAAAATTACCCTTGATAAAAAAACGTTGCAGGTAAACTACCCCTTCCCCTTAACCGATCTTCACCAAAAACAATACGTCGTGAGTACTGTACAAATCAGGGTGGTATGCAAAAAAATATTTGATTCTGTTTGAATTTGCGGCTGTTATCGTTTGCCAAAAAAAAAATTTACCCTTGATAAAAAAAACCGTTGCAGGTAAACTACCCCTTTCCCTCAATCGATCTTCACCAAAAACAATAGGTCGTGAGTACTCTACAAATCAGGGCTGTACGTAAAAAATTATTTGATTCTGTTTGAATTTGCGGCAGTTATCGTTTGCCATACAAAAAAAATCTACAGACAGACAGTCACACAGACACTTTTCGAAAAACGACTTTTTTTCATGTTTTGAGTGTAGTACAATCAGAATCTGCAATAATATCGAACACGATTTTTTTTGCCATCACCATACTTCCATTTCCTTAAGGAATATGGAGGTAATACCCTTGTTAAAACATAAAACGTTGCAGGTAAACTACCCCTTTCCCTTAACCGATCTTTACCAAAAACAATAGGTCTTGAGAACTCTACAATTCTGGGCTGTGTGCATAAGAGTAGTTGATTCTGTTTGAATTTGTGGCTGTTATCTTTGGCATAGAAAAAAATTACCCTTGATTTTAAAAAAACTGTTGCAGGTAAACTACCCCTTTCCCTTAACCGAACTTCACCAAAAACAATAGGTCTTGAGTATTCTACAAATCAAGGGTGTATGCAAAAAATTATTTGATTCTGTTTGAATTTGCGGCTGTTATCGTTTGCCATAGAAAAAAAATCTACAGACTCACAGACATACAGACAGACAGACAGACACACACACACACAGATACTTTTTGAAAAATGACTTTTTTTCATTTTTGAGTGTAGTACAATCAGAATCTGCAATAATCTCGAACACGATTTTTTTCCATCACCATACTTCCATTTCCTTCAGGAACATGGAAGTAAAATATAGGTATGGAGAACCATACATGACTTCCATGTTCTAAGATTTGTATTTAAAATCATATTCGAAATGAAATATTTCCATAGAAATTACGTCTTTCTACTTATTGCTTCATCATTAACCACAATACTGTGGTCACTAACGTATACCACCTCACGTTTTCGCAATCGATTTTCACTGATGATGGCAGTCGATGCCACTGCCGAAAAGTCTGGTTTTGCAGAAAACATTGGACTACGGCTAAACAGCCCGGGAAGCAATTTTAAAAAAAAACTACTTCTTTGTTACCGATAACGTAGTACACATATAAAAAATTCTCCCCTCCTCCTTCAACTATAAATTTTAATAATAGAAAATTACCCCCACCCCGTTCAATTAACCTCTTCATTTATAGATATTTCATCTACGTTTCTACAGAGGATTATTATGAGCTTCTTATCAGGATACTTTATTTATAAAAATTAAGTACTTTACTCTTGTTAAATCATAAAATGTTTCAGGTAAACTACCCCTTTCTCTTAACCGATCTTCTCCAAAATCAATAGACCTTCAGTCCTCTACAATTCAGGGATGCATGCAAAAAAATATTTGATTCTGTTTGAATGTGCGGCAGTTATCATTCCTCATAAAAAAATTACCCTTTTTAAAACATAAAACGCTGCTGATAAACTACCCCTTTCCCTTACCCGATCTTCAACAAAATCAACACACTGTGAGATTTCTTTAGTTCAAAAAGGTATGCAAAAACGTAGTTGATTCTGTTTGAATTTACAGCAGTTATCATTCGTCATATTAAAAATTACCCTTTTTAAAACATAAAATGTTGCAGGTAAACTACCCCTTTCCCTTAACCGATCTTCACCGACACCAATAGGTCTTGAGAACTCTACAATACAGGGCTGTATAAAAAACATCATTTCATTCAGTTCGAATTTGCGGCTGTTATCGTTTACCATAGAAAAAGGTTACACTTGATAAAAAACCGTTGCAGGTAAACTACCCCTTTCCCTTAACCAATCTTCACCAAAAACGGTAGGTCTTGAGGACTCTACAATTCAGGCCTGTATGCAAAAAATTATTTGATTCTGTTTGACTTTGCGGCTGTTATCGTTTGCCACAGAAAAAAATCTACAGACAGACACACACACACACAGACAGAAGACAGACAGACACTTTTCAATAAACGACTTTTTTTCATGTTTTGAGTGTAGTACAATCAGAATCTGCAATAATCTCGAACACGATTTTTTTTGCCATCACCATACTTCCATTTCCTTAAGGAATATGGAAGTAAAATATCGGTATGGAGAACCATACATGACTTCCATATTCTAAGATTTATATTTAAAATCATTTTCGAAATGAAATATTACCAAACTACTTCTTTCTACTTACTGCTTCAGCCTTAACCACAGTACTGTGGTCACTAACGTATACCACCTCACGTTATCGCACTCGATTTTCACTGATGATGGAAGTCGATGGTATTGCCGAAATGTCTGGTTTTGTAGAAAACATTGGACTACGGCCAAATATCCCGAGAAGGAATTTTAACAAAAACTACTTCTTTGTTGCCGATAACGTTGTACACATATATATATAAAATATGCATAAAATTAATGGCTTGTATAAGTTAATGATTGATCTCCATTAAGTAGTGCTCAAGTTTCCAAAGTTTTAATATTATGATGTCCGTAATTAAAACATCAGAGCAGGTTTAGTGTGTATGAGGGTACACCGTGGACAAAAATTTTCAACATTTCCTATTGAGCGTTGCTTAGACTAAAGCTACGAATCTACAGTGTATGTTTCATAGAACAAACACGTGAAAAAGAAGGAGCGCTCCGAAGTCACTCATGGACCCTCAGCATCTTGCATAGGGTTCATTCCTTAAAGACGAAAAGTCTGTCTATGATTCGTTCCTCTGTAAACACGTGCAGTTACACTGCCTAGCGATCCACAGGAAGCAAATCGCTGTCCACGCTGGACACTTTTTTCGGCTTGCACGCGTTATGTTGGTATGGGTTTCGGCACTTACCATTTAAAAAGCGTGCAAATGTAAGAAAATAAACATGAGTGAGGCCAGAAATAACGCGAATTTTGTGTGTGTGTGTGTGTGTGTGTGTGTGTGTGTGTGTGTGTGTGTGTGTGTGTGTGTGTGTGTGTGTGTGTGTGTGTGTGTGTGTGTGTGTGTGTGTGTGTGTGTGTGTGTGTGTGTGTGTGTGTGTGTGTGTGTCTTCCCTGCCTTTTATTGCGGTAGTCATAATAATAAAATGGAAACGTAAACAATACATAACTGAGATATGCTTGCCTGCCACGAACGATATTGATGTTTGTAACAAAATTTTCTGTTTGTACATTTTGAGTGTAAATTAATCCATTATACTATTAACTCATACATGATTTACATTAAAATGAAAAAATTATAATTTTATTGCCTGGCAACAAAATTATATTATTTTTAACATTTACCATTGTTTCAAAAAGTTTAAATGAATTTTCAAGTAATTTACTGTTGTTAAAACGTAAAAGGTTGCAGGTAAACTACCCCTTCCCCTAAACCGATCTTCACCAAAATAGAAAGTCCTTGAGATCTCTACAATTCAGGGATGTATGCAAAAAATAATTTGATTCAGTTTGAATTTGCGGCTGTTATCGTTTGCCATAGAAAATTACACTTGATAAAAAAACGTTGCAGGTAAACTACCCCTTCCCCTTAACCGATCTTCACCAAAAACAATAGGTCGTGAGTACTCTACAAATCATGGTGGTATGCAAAAAATTATTTGATTCTGTTTGAATTTGCGGCTGTTATCGTTTGCCATAGAAAATACCCATGTTAAAAAACCGTTGCAGGTAAACTACCCCTTTTCCTTAACCGATCTTCACCAAAAACAATAGGTCTTGAGAACTCTACAATTTAGGGCTGTATGCAAATAATCTTTTGATTCTGTTTGAATTTGCGGCTGTTATCGTTTGCCATAAAAAATACCCATGTTAAAACATAAAACGTTGCAGGTAAACTACCCCTTTCCCTTAACCGATCTCCACCAAAAACAATAGGTCTTGAGAACTCTACAGTTCAGGGCGGTATGCGAAACATTATTTGATTCTCTTTGATATTGCGGCTGTTATCGTTTGCCAAAAAAAAAATTTACCCTTGAAAAAAAAACCGTTGCAGGTGAACTACCCCTTTCCCTCAACCGATCTTCACCAAAAACAATAGGTCGTGAGTACTCTACAAATCAGGCCTGTACATAAAAAATTATTTGATTCTGTTTGAATTTGCGGCAGTTATCGTTTGCCATACAAAATAAATCTACAGACAGACAGTCACACAGACACACAGACAGACACACAGACAGACACACAGACACTTTTCGAAAAACGACTTATTTCATGTTTTGAGTGTAGTACAATCAGAATCTGCAATAATCTCGAACACGATTTTTTTTTCCATCACCATACTTCCATTTCCTTAAGGAATATGAAAGTAATACCCTTGATTTTTAAAAAAACTGTTGCAGGTAAACTACCCCTTTCCCTTAACCGATCTTCACCAAAAACAAGAGGTCTTGAGTACTCTACAAATCAAGGGTGTATGCAAAAAATTATTTGATTCTGTTTGAATTTGCGGCTGTTATCGTTTGCCATAGAAAAAAAATCTACAGACGCACAGACATAGAGACAGACAGACAGACACACACACAGATACTTTTTGAAAAATGACTTTTTTCATGTTTTGAGTGTAGTACAATTAGAATCTGCAATAATCTCGAACACGATTTTTTTCCATCACTATACTTCCATTTCCTTCAGGAACATGGAAGTAAAATATAGGTATGGAGAACCATACATGACTTCCATGTTCTAAGATTTGTATTTAAAATCATATTCGAAATGAAATATTTCCATAGAAACTACGTCTTTCTACTTATTGCTTCATCATTAACCACAATACTGTGGTCACTAACGTATACCACCTCACGTTTTCGCACTCGATTTTCACTGATGATGGCAGTCGATGCCACTGCCGAAAAGTCTGGTTTTGCAGAAAACATTGGACGGCTAAACAGCCCGGGAAGCAATTTTAGCAAAAAACTACTTCTTTGTTGCCGATAACGTAGTACACATATAAAAAATTCTCCCCTCCACCTTCAACTATAAATTTTAATAATAGAAAATTACCCCCACCCCGTGCACTTAACCTCTTCATTTATAGATATTTCATCTACGTTTCTACAGTGGATTATTATGAGCTTCTTATCAGGATACTTTATTTATAAAAATTAAGTACTTTACTCTTGTTAAATTATAAAATGTTTCAGGTAAACTACCCCTTTCTCTTAACCGATCTTCTCCAAAATCAATAGACCTTCAGTCCTCTACAATTCAGGGATGCATGCAAAAAAATATTTGATTCTGTTTGAATGTGCAGCACTTATCATTCCTCATAAAAAAATTACCCTTTTTAAAACATAAAACTTTGCTGATAAACTACCCCTTTCCCTTACCCGATCTTCAACAAAATCAACACACCTTGAGTTCTCTTTAGTTCAAAAAGGTATGCAAAAACGTAGTTGATTCTGTTTGAATTTACAGCAGTTATCGTTCGTCATATTAAAAATTACCCTTTTTAAAACATAAAATGTTGCAGGTAAACTACCCCTTTCCCTTAACCGATCTTCACCGACACCAATAGGTCTTGAGAACTCTACAATACAGGGTGTATAAAAAACATCATTTCATTCTGTTTGAATTTGCGGCTGTTATCGTTTACCATAGAAAAAGTTTACCCTTGATAAAAAACCGTTGCAGGTAAACTACCCCTTTCCCTTAACCGATCTTCACCAAAAATGGTAGGTCTTGAGGACTCTACAATTCAGGCCTGTATGCATACAACTATTTGATTCTGTTTGAATTTGCGGCTCTTATCGTTTGCCATAGAAGACACCCTTGATAAAACATAAAATGTTGCTGGTAAACTACCCTATTCCATTAACCGATCTTCACCAAAAACAATAGGTCTTGAGAACTCTACAATTCAGGGCTGTATGCGAAACATTTTTTGATTCTGTTTGAATTTGCGGCTGTTATCGTTTCCCAAACAAAGAAAATTACCCTTGATAAAAAAAACTGTTGCAGGTAAACTACCCCTTTCCCTCAACCGATCTTCACCAAAAACAATAGGTCGTGAGTACTCTACAAATCAGGACTGTATGCAACAAATTATTTGATTCTGTTTGAATTTGCGGCTGTTATTGTTTGCCATAGAAAAAAAATCTACAGACACAGAAGACAGACAGACAGACACACACACACACACACACACACACACACACACACACACACACACACACACACACACACACACACACACACACACACTTTTCGAAAAACGACTTTTTTCATGTTTTGAGCGTAGTACAATCAGCATCTGCAATAATCTCGAACACGATTTTTTTTTGCCATCACCATACTTCCATTTCCTTAAGGAACATGGAAGTAAATATCGGTATGGAGAACCATACATGACTTCCATATTTTAAGATTTATATTTAAAATCATTTTCGAAATGAAATATTACCACAGAAACTACTTCTTTCTACTTACTGCTTCAGCCTTAACCACAGTACTGTGGTCACTAACGTATACCACCTCACGTTATCGCACTCGATTTTCACTGATGATGGAAGTCGATGGCATTGCCGAAATGTCTGGTTTTGTAGAAAACATTGGACTACGGCCAAATATCCCGGGAAGGAATTTTAACAAAAACTACTTCTTTGTTGCCGATAACGTTGTACACATATATATCCGTGGCGAAGTTACATGGAGGCAATTGAGGCAATGCCTACCCTAAAAAATTCTGTAGAATAAAAATTATAAATACGTATGAACTACATAACGTAAAGATTATACATTGTTACTGCGACTGTCAAATTTATTAAACCGAAACGTGCTTTATTGAGCGACCGCTAGATGGTGACAGGTGAGATTCGGCATAGTTCGTTTAAAGCGAATGAGGCAACCTGAACTTGCCTCAGCGTTTTTTGTATACATCGTATGTAAGCAATGTAGTGGTGTGATATGGAAGTGTAGGGAGGGGGGATTGTTCCGCGCTGTACACATAGAGCATTGAGGCATGCCTCACTTCTGTGGTACAAACAGTTAAGTTAAAGCGCCTGTGTTGTTTCTAAGTGTTTATTTTATGCGGTTATTAAAAGCGTCACTGTTATTCCGCTGAACTAACAGATGATCAAGATTGTTATTTGAATTATTTGTAACATTAAACATATATATAGAAACTAATCAAGTTTAAAAATTTGAAGTTCAATCAGTTGTATTATTGTGTATGACTAATACAAGGATTACAATCAGAATGATCACAGTTGCACACCACTATATAAAAATTATCCCGATTAGCGCTTTCAAGCCTCACAGCCCATCGTCAGATCGGAATAGGATCTATCAGATCGGAATAGAATCGTCAGATCCTATTCCGATCTGACGATGGGCTGTGAGGCTTGAAAGCGCTAATCGGGATAATTTTTATATAGTGGTGTGCAACTGTGATCATTCTGATTGTGATTTCAACCACTAACACAAATTTCTTCATTAAACGTCTGTAATACAAGGATTGTTCAATAGACACACATATAGAGCTGTAAAGCATTTTTTATTCAATGATTTTAAAAGAAGTCTCCAATAACATTAAGATATGAGTTCCACTGTTGCGCTAACCTGTACATTCCCTGCTAGTAAAATTCTTACGGCTGTTTGTGGAACCATTCGGTTACAGCAAACTCTACCTCAGCGTCCGATTTGACCCACCGTCCTTTTAGTGATTCCTAAAAAAAATTTAAGATAAGATTTTTGCCTACCCATTCATTAACTACTAGCTTCACCAGTAAGCAAATTGATGTCCATTTTTTCGGCTTGCACGCGTTATGTTGGTGTGGGTTTCGGCACTTTCCATTTAAAAAGCGTGCAAACGTAAGAAAATAAACATGAGTGAGGCCAGAAATAACGTGAATTGTGTGTGTGTGTGTGTGTGTGTCTTACCTGCCTTTTTATTGCCGTATTAAATGAAAAATATTATATTACATTAAAATGAAAAATTTTAATTTTATTGCCTGGCAACAAAATTATTTTATTTTTAACAATTACCATTGTTTCAAAAAGTTTAAATAAATTTTCAAGTACTTTAATCTTGTTAAAACGTAAAAGGTTGCAGGTAAACTACCCCTTCCCCTTAACCGATCTTCACCAAAATCGAAAGTCCTTGAGACCTCTACAATTCAGGGATGTATGCAAAAAATTATTTGATTCTGTTTGAATTTGCGGCTGTTATCGTTTGCCATAGAAAATACGCTTGATAAAAAAACGTTGCAGGTAAACTACCCCTTCCCCTTAACCGATCTTCACCAAAAACAATAGGTCTTGAGTACTCTACACATCAGGGCTGTATGCAAAACATTATTTGATTCTGTTTGAATTTGCGGCTGTTATCGTTTGCCATAGAAAATATCCTTGTTAAAAAAACGTTGCAGGTAAACTACCCCTTTCCCTCAACCGATCTTCACCAAAAACAATAGGTCTTGAGAACTCTACAATCTAGGGCTGTATGCAAATAATCGTTTGATTCTGTTTGAATTTGCGGCTGTTATCGTTTGCCATAGGAAATACCCTTGTTAAAACATAAAACGTTACAGGTAAACTACCCCTTTCCCTTAACCGATCTTCACCAAAAACAATAGGTCTTGAAAACTCTACAATTCAGGGCTGTATACGAAACATTATTTAATTCTGTTTAAATTTGCGGCTGTTATCGTTTGCCAAAAAAAAAAATTTCCCTTGATAAAAAAAAAACCGTTGCAGGACAGACAGTCACACAGACACACAGACAGACACACAGACACTTTTTGGAAAACGACTTTATTTCATGTTTTGAGTGTAGTAGAATCAGAATCTGCAATAATCTCGAACACGATTGTTTTTGCCATCACCATACTTCCATTCCTTTAGGAATATGGAAGTAAAAATTACCCTTGATAAAACAATGTTGCAGGTAAACTACCCCTTTCCCTCAACAGATCTTCACCAAAAACAATAGATCGTGAGTACTCTACAAATCAGGGCTGTATGCAAAAAATTATTTGATTCTGTTTGAATTTACGGCTGTTATCATTTACCATATAAAACAAATCTACAGACACACAGACACTTTTTGAAAAACGACTTTTTTCATGTTTTTTGTGTAGTACAATCAGAATCTGCAATAATCTCGAACACAATTTTTTTGGCATCACCATACTTCCATTTCCTTAAGGAACATGAAAGTAAAATTACCCCTGATAAAAAAACGGATGTAAACTACCCCTTTCCCTTAACCGATCTTCACCAAAAACAATAGGTCTTGAGTACTCTACAATTCAGGGCTGTATGCAAACAATTATTTGATTCTGTTTGAATTTGCGGCTCTTATCGTTTGCCATAGAAAATACCCTTGTTAAAACATAAAACATTGCAGGTAAACTACCCCTTTCCCTCAACCGATCTTCACCAAAAACAATAGGTCATGAGTACTCTACAAATAAGGGATGTATGCAAAAAATTATTTGATTCTGTTTGAATTTTCAGCTGCTATCGTTTGCTATAGAAAAAAAAATCTACAGACACACACACAGACACTTTTCGAAATAACGGTATGGAGAACCATACATGACTTCCATGTTCTAAGATTTATATTTAAAATCATATTCGAAATGAAATATTTCCATAGAAACTACGTCTTTCTACTTATTACTTCAGCATTAACCACAGTACTGTGCTCACTAACGTATACCACCACCACCTCACGTTTTCGCACTCGATTTTCACCGATGAAGGCAGTCGATGGCACTGCCGAAAAGTCTGGTTTTGCAGAAAACATTGGACTACGGCTAAAGAGCCCGGGAAGCAATTTTAACAAAAAACTACTTCTTTGTTGCCGATAACGTAGTACACATATAAAAAATTCTCCCCTCCACCTTCAACTATAATTTTTAATAATAGAAAATTACCCCCACCCTGTTCACCAAACTTCTTCATTTATAGATATTTCATCTACGTTTCTACAATGGATTACTATGAGCTTCTTATCAGGATACTTTATTTATAAAAATTAAGTACTTTACACTTGTTAAATCATAAAATGTTTCAGGTAAACTACCCCTTTCTCTTAACCGATCTTCTCCAAAATCAACAGACCTTCCGTCCTCTACAATTCAGGGAACCACGCAAAAAAATATTTGATTCTGTTTGAATGTGCGGCAGTTATCGTTCGTCATGGAAACATTTCTCTTGTTACAACATAAAATGTTGCAGGTAAACTACCCCTTTCCCTTAACCGATCTTCACCAAAATCAATAGACCTTGAGCTCTCTGCAACTCAGGGGGTGCAACTAATTATTTGATTCTCATTGAATTTTCGGCAGTTATCGTTCGTCATAAAAAAATTACCCTTTTTAAAAGATAAAACGTTGCTGATAAACTACCCCTTCCCTTAACCGATCTTCAACAAAATCAACAGACCTTGAGTTCTCTTTAGTTCAAAAAGGTATGCAAAAACCTAGTTGATTCTGTTTGAATTTACGGCAGTTATCATTCGTCATATAAAAAATTACCCTTGTTAAAACATAAAATGTTGCAGGTAAACTACACCTTTCCCTTAACCGATCTTCACCAACACCAATACGTATTGAGAACTCTACAATACAGGGCTGTATGCAAAACATCATTTGATTCTGTTTGAATTTGCGGCTGTTATCGTTTACTATAGAAAAAAATTACCCTTGATAAAAAACTGTTGCAGGTAAACTACCCCTTTCCCTTAACCGATCTTCACCAAAAACGACAGGTCTTAGGTACTCTACAATTCAGGCCTGTATGCAAACAATTATTTGATTCTGTTTGAATTTGCAGCTGTTATCGTTTGCCATAGAAAACACCCTTGATAAAACATAAAACGTTGCTAGTAAACTACCCTATTCCATTAACCGATGTTCACCAAAAACAATAGGTCTTGAGAAATCTATAATTCAGGGCTGTATGCAAAACATTAGTTGATTCTCTTTGAATTTAAGGCAGTTATCGTTCGTCATAGAAAAAATACCCTTGTTAAAACATAAAACGTTGCAGGTAAACTACCCCTTTCCCTTAACCGATCTTCAACAAATTCAACAGACCTTGAGTTCTGTATAATTCAAAAAGGTCTGCAGAAGAGTAGTTGATTTTGTTTTAATGTACGGCAGTTATCGTTCGTCAAAAAAAAAATTACCCTTGATAAAACATAAAATGTTGCTGGTAAACAACCCTATTCCCTTAACCGATCTTCACCAAAACCAACAGGTTTTGAGAACTCTACATTTCAGGGCTGTATGCAAAATATTATATGATTCTGTTTGAATTTGCGGCTGTTATCATTTCCCATATAAAATACCCTTGATAAAACAAAAAACCTGTCAGGTAAACTACCCCTTTCCCTTAACCGATCTTCACCAAAAACAATAGGTCTTTAGTAGTCAACAATTCAGGGCTGTATGCAAAAACGTATTTGATTCTGTTTGAATTTGCGGCTCTTATCGTTTGCCATAGAAAATACCCTTTTAAAACATAAAACGTTGCAGGTAAACTACCCCTTTCCGTTAACCGATCTTCACCAACACCAATAGGTATTGAGAACTCTACAATACAGGGCTGTATGCAAAACATCATTTGATTTTGTTTGAATTTACGGCTTTTATCGTTTGCCATACAAAATACCCTTGATAAAACAAAAAACGTGGCCAGTAAACTACCCCTTTCCCTTAAACGATCTTCACCAAAAACAATAGGTCTTTAGTACTCAAGAAATCAGGACTGTATGCAAAAACTTATTTGATTCTGTTTGAATTTGCGGCTCTTATCGTTTGCCATAGAAAATACCCTTTTAAAACATAAAACGCTGCAGGTAAACTACCCCTTTCCCTTAACCGATCTTCACCAAAACCAAAAGGTCTTGAGAACTCTACAATTCAGGGCAGTATGCAAAACATTATTTGATTATGTTTGAATTTGCGGCTGTTATCGTTTGCCATATAAAATACCCTTGTTAAAACATAAAACGTTACAGGTAAACTACCCCTTTCCCTTAACCGATCTTCACCAAAATCAACAGATCTTGAGAACTCTACAATTCAGGGCTGTATGCGAAATATTATTTGATTCTGTTTGAATTTGCGGCTGTTATTGTTTGCCAAACAAACAAAATTACCCTTGATAAAAAAAACCCGTTGCCAGTAAACTACCCCTTTCCCTCAACCGATCTTCACCAAAAACAATAGGTCGCGAGTACTCTACAAATCAGGGCTGTATGAAAAAAATTATTTGATTCTGTTTGAATTTGCGGCTGTTATCGTTTGCCATAGAAAAAAATCTACAGACACACAGACAGACACACAGACACAGACACAGACACTTTTCGAAAAAGACTTTTTTTCATGTTTTGAGTGTAGTACAATCAGAATCTGCAATAATCTCGAACACGATTTTTTTTGCCATCACCATACTTCCATTTCCTTAAGGAACATGGAAGTAATAACCATCAATCCACTTCTCTGGCATCTGGCGCATACAGTTTACAAGAGACATCGAGAGATCAGCGCTTCGGGGCTGGAAACTCGCTAACAAGAAAAAGAAATAATATTTTATTTACAATATTCATCAATGTTGTCAATATTTTTTTCAAATTTATCAATATCTCAGTAACTTTGCAGCCACATACATTCAACCAGGTAAGAATCCAACATCAGTCGCAAATTACCCCCATTGCCTTTTGTTCCTCATTTTGGCCTTAGCCCCCATGCTTTCTACATTTTGTGTGTGGGTTTGGGTCACTGTATTGACAAATTGTATTGAATGGTTCGCTGTGAGATGTTGATAATTTTGCCATAAATTTGGTATCCCCTCCACTCATCAGACAAAACGGCTGTGCCTGGGACAACATATTGATTTGTAATAGGCACTAAAGTCCCTGTGGATCAGGGAATGCTCACAAGGAGACTCTCTTGTTTCACTAAATTCTACCAAACACCCACTGATTTGGTAAAACTCTTCCTCTATTATATTTCCTTCTCATGAAACAAGACTCATCCACTTCTACATGAAAGTTACAGAATGCAATAACCATTAGATTCTGTAATAAATGGTGCTCACACAGTTCTCACACGTAGGAATTCCAATCCACACATGTGCCATGATTCATTTCCAGCTCATCTTGACAGAATTTCACAGTTGTATACTCCTTACTCTAACAGTAAATGATGTATATGACAGTGTAGAAATCTAACTGAGAATTGTTTAGGAATGTATCCTGTTGCACTTGTTCGGATCCCCAAAAGTCCTTTTTTGCATAAACCCAACAGTCTTTACCGGTTGTATACAATTTCATATGATAGTGGTATAGAATTTCATATGATGGTTATTCATACAAATTGCTGAGTTGTGTAAAAAATACTTTTCTCTTGTAGAATTGTATGGCTGAATCTTCATCTGGAATCCATGCTAACTGTAGGAAATTATTCATTGTGTGTGGTCTCTAAGTTGCATTAATTAATTGAGAAGAGATAGGTAGATACCTGATTATATTGTCCTTCTTGCAACTTCAGTCGTTAGGTACGATGCGTTTTGGTCTCACAGTCCCATCTTCAGGTAAAAGTCACTCGAGGTGAGCTCATCAATACAAAACATGCAAATGGTTGTTTCAGTAAAAATAACACTGAAAATCCAGTGCGCCCCAAGACACATAGAAACAGAGGCATTCTCTAGCACCTATAAAATTGTGTGTGATGACTGCAACAAATTTTATATCGGCCAGACTGGGAAACGCTTTGAACAGAGGTTCAAAAGAACACCACATCTGCCCGTGAAGAATTTAGTGTTCAGTAAATCGACATACGCGCAACATCTAATTGATTGTAATCCTAGTTACACTGACTTTGTTAATTTTAAGCCCATACATTATTGTAAAAAAGGCCGATATATGGATGCACTGGAAGAATACGAGATATACAAAGTCGCTAGATTACGGAAGGAGTGCCTTTTGAACGATATGGTTTCGTTCAAATCAAACACGCTCTTTGATACTATAATGCACAAGCTAGCACAGACATGAGAAATATTACCGGCATATTCCAACTTTATACAGCCAGTACACTTTTATGTTCTAAATGATGCGCATTGTGTTCTCGTGTGATAAGTGTGTAAAATGAATTCAGTGTTTATGTGCATGTTAATTGTTTTGTACTGACAAGCTCACCTCGAATGATTTTACCTGAAGATAGGACTGTGAGGCCGAAACATGTCGTACCTAATGACTGAAGTTCCAAAAAGGACAGTATAATCAGGTATCTACCTATTATCTCAATGTAGGAAATTCACGATAAGTAGGAAAATGGTGATACTAACTATGCTAACTGCTACGCTATGCTTGCGAATGAGGCATACAGAGTGTAATATGTTGCCCCTTCCACTGTATAGAGAGCACTGTCACCATGTAACAATTGAAAAATGTCTTGTTACTGGTGATTGCTATGCTTACTGCATGCTGCCACTAAACGGAAAATACCCAAAAATGCTATATGGCCAACAAAATGATGATGACATGGCAGATTGAGTCCACTGAAGGTGATAAGCTGTGGTTGATAAATATCAATTGAGGCAACATGGCAGCAATGTGGACTCAGAACAGTAATCTTATCTTACCAATGGTTCAGTCTGACTGGTGCACAGAGAGAGAGTTGGAAAGTGCTGTGCAATTAAAAACAAATTATTATATCAAAGGCTATCATCCTGTTGGCTAAGAAACTACAGGTATTACCATTTTTTATAATGTGCATCTTATACCTTTTGTTTGGTAGTGAAAATCAAATATGTAACAGTTATACTGTTTATATAGTTTTAAATAATAATAGAGGAACATACCTGCTCAAGAGCAATTTCTGCAGCTGATAATCGTTTTGCCAGATTAATCTGTTGTACAGTATCAACAATTGGTGTGCTGTCATCTAGTTTGTTACGTACAGATTGAATCAGCTGTTCACTATGAGGCATTTTACTAGGGTCCATGGCATTGACTTGTGCTTGTAGAGCATCTACCTAAAAGCACAAACAGTTTCTATTTAACTTCTAATTTTCTTTGTTTTTTTTTTGTTTTTTTGATGAAATACAAATCTAAACATTTAAATCACTGAACTGGGAATAATAATAAGATACAGAAAGTTAATAATGGTAAATAATGAACAGACATTTATAAAAAAACCTGTCATTACCTTTTAAACTAATAACTTCTAAGTTATGACTTTCAACTTTATAATTTTTTCAAAAATTTTTAAGTTAAATACTGAACTTGTATTTAAAAGTAATACATATTGTGTAAAGAATTAAACAATCATTTAAACTGAAATAAATTATATAAATATAAGAAATACTACTAATGTATTACATATACTGTACACAACAAATATAAACATACATTTGTTACTATGACAGAGAAAGAAAATAAAGTAACAAAACATAATAATTCCCTGTGTTTGTGAGGATTAAAATTAATTGAAACTGAAGTAAACATACTAAGATATATACAGTAAATAAATTTATAAACTGTTTTACATTGTTTAATATAAACTCTCCCGGGAGTCAATATTCCCAAACATTGTGCATGTTACAGAATTAATTTAAAACAATCAAATGTATTATTTAAATAACAAATAAATAAAAAAATTACTTAATTTGATGTTTTTCATGTGCATCCTTGTTGAAATTGTACTATTATTCTGACTGAGTTTCTTTTGTTCACAAACACACACACAAATAGAAAAAAAGTGATCTGTTTTCGTTGCTTATCTTGTAATTTTTATTTGTTAGTAACAAAGGCAATACAAATTATTATCTTAAATTCTTGTTATATAACCCAATAAAGCTGCTAGGTTTTGTTATGGAGGGTATTTTGAATAATCTGGAATAATCACGAACTCATCTCTTGTGGGTACAAGTGTGGCAAGCTCAAAACACCTACCTGGATATATAGGTTTCTTAAAATTGGTTTGAGTTAGATCCCTTCTTTTTCATCTCTCCTATTGTGTCTTCCTTGATAAACACCTGTTTTTTTCCAACCCCACACTATTTAAGAGTACGCAAAGAGAAAGGTCTCTCTCTTCATACTATCTTCTTTCTTCTTATAGTGCACATTGACATAGAGTGTGTATTACTATAGGGACAGAGGAGTCTCAGGTAGGCCAATGGCTGGCACACGAAATGTTGAGGGTGGAATTTTAATAATAAAATTGGCACAAAAGAAGCACAACACAGAAATGGAGCTCGACAACATAGCCTATAACAGCTACACTACAATGGACCAGACAACCAGCCAGAATGACGGAAGGATTTGTTAAGTACCAGTAATGCATAATTATGTTACCAGTAGCACTTGTTTACTATGTAACAGATACTTGTGGCTCCAGTAATGAATGGTACAACCAAAATAAATTGTCTTCCAAGAGATAGGCATTCTCAGTTAAACATGTTCATTGTTGTAAGGCTTCTAAGGCTACCTGGTATGATTCTTATCACTTTCTGGTCATAGTAGTGACATGAGAACAAAAATAGTAATGTTCAAAAGCTGGAAGCCATAGATCTACAAATGGAACTGAAAAAAAATACTTAAAGTGTCAGCAGAATATGCAATCATAATTGAACAAAATGTGTCAAAGTAACCTGCAACCTCCAACCTAGTAATAATGTTAAGATAGAAGAGAAAGTATTAAATATCGTGTTTAACAATAGGCTGACCAATTAGATGAAATAGGAAATGTGTAATAGAAACTGGTTAAACAGAAAGTGTAGACAGACTGTAAGAATAAAACTATGGCTAGAAAGAAGTGATTCCAAAGAGAAAGCAGAAATAGTATAATCACACAACATTATACTGAGAAAAAAAAGAGAAAAAATCACACAACTCTGAGAAAAAAGCATGAAAACATACACAAAAGATAATTTCCAAGTGGGAGGATACAAGAAAATTAATAGCAATGGAAACAAAATGTCTAGGAAATTCTACTAACATGTGAGGTCTCAGATGCTGTGTACAAAACACAAAATCAATCCTGTAAAGACAAAGAGGAAACACTCTTATGGATGAAATCAGAAAGATGGAAAGAATACTTTCTAGAACTTCTTAATGGGGAATAAAATTTGGACAAGATACTTTACCACAGAGTCAACCAAAGAAAAAGGAATCAGGTCATAAATTTGTTAGAAAGCAACACAAAACTTCCAGTGGTGAGTCAATCATGTCAACGAGGTAAACTGTTACACAGTTGTATTCATCCCCGTACTTTCACCATGTTTATACCATACTCTTCATATATTTATCTCAAGTCAGTTACTACCAAGGATCTAAATGACTGGAAAGATTATGTACTAAACAGAAAAATTAAAAAAGAAGAGGCCAAAACAAAAAATGGTAGTTGGCAGAAAACGTTTTATTATATTGACAATTATAGGGATGCACTATATACATGAATGGATTCAGTATTTTTAAGGCTTACTGGTACACGACCAACCACAGTTCATGAAGGATAAAGAGGTAACAAAAAGTGATTTGTCCTTCCTTCGGTGCAACGAAATTTTAACTGTTCAGCATGAACAAAATAAAAACCAAAACATAAAAACTCAGAGCAGAAAGATAATTGCATGATATATTATGAACTGGAAAGGTGCAAAGGCTATGAAAAATATTTCTAAGTTCAATATGAAAAGCATAGCAACTTGCGTCTTAGTAGTATGGGATTAATAAAAGAAATATGTCCAAAATATAAGCAACAGAATAAAGTATTGGTGAACGTACTGCAGAAAAACACAGAAAGAGAAGGTAGAGTAAGGAATGATGCCGTATGAGATGAAATGGGAATTCACTTGGTTACTCTGGATGCTACAGAAGCCAAACGATTGTGCTGGTATGGCCATTTACTTCATACGTCAGAAAACAGATGGTGTATTAAGTATGGAACTGGCCCTGAAGCAAAAAAGAAAAAAGTTATTGGGGGATGAAGTTAACAAAGCAATGACAAATAAAGGATATATAGATGCAGATTGTGAGGTTTGGATAGACAAAACAGATGGAGACTAGGATATCAGTAAAAGGTGACATCTGTAGATTTGTATAAACACACAACAGTATATTTACACATATTGATAGTTTAGCAACGAATAAGACCAAAATAGGCCATGTATTAATCTAAGTAACAATACTGTCGATATGTACATGATGATGATGTGTGTGTGATTACTTCAGTCATTACATGGCCCATTTGGGTCTTATACGTTATTCATGAATTGTTCACCATAGACTCATTAAATACTTTAATAATAATGTCTGATAAAGGGACATAGATTGTTAAATCATTAATTGCTTAAACATAGGGTGTTCTGGGAGGAAAGGAAAATATTTCTAGAGCTAAAAATAAACAAAAAATTAATATAATCATAGGTCCTGAAATCCTTTGTTTTTGAGTTACGGCCAGGTAAAAAAAAAATACATATTTCTGCTTCAAAGGAATAATAATGCAATATAAAAATTCCTGGAAGACAAATTATGTGGCAAAATTAGTGGTAACAAATGTTACTTGACCTGAAATATGAAAAGAAAGGGATCCCCAGAGCTCTATCTTCAGTATTTTTTCAAGAAAATTGTTGAAAATGTAAAAAACTGAAGCTCAAAAACAGAATTTTTTGTTTGGTGTACAATAACTTTGTGAAATTGCTTGTTAAATCACCTGAAATACTTTCTCTCCCCCCCTCCCAAAACACCATACACTTACTATAAGTAAAATGATTTTTCAATGAATTTTTGTATTAGTTTTTTTTTATAAACTGTTAACTTCCACGATTTTATTTCTTTAATTTATTACTTATTAAGTTTCTTGTTTCATTAACTGGAATGTTAGTCTACATTTTATGTTATCCAATGAAAATAACTGTACGTTTTATCTTTTCTTATCACTGACAGATAAAAGACTTAAGTTAATTTGTTATGGCTCTTTAAAACTTAATTAATTTTCTATATTAATCATGGTTCATTTTCTAACTCTTCGGGCGCCATCTCGCCATTTTGCGAGAATATTAACTATTGAAAAAATTATTGTACTTACCATATTTCTCGGGTTCTTTTCGGCGAACAGGAGATCAGAATGGTTTGTTCTCAGTAAATAACTCTTTTATTTATTTGTTACCAAATGATGTTTCCTTTTATTTTTTATTTCACTCCCACAGTTGTACATTTTATTTCTTTTAAACCATTTTGAACATATTTGGCCACGAGGCTCAATTAATAAAACAACTAACTATTTAATTAATTATTAACTAATTGTAAAGCAACAAATTAAATGAATTTAATTATTATATAAATAATGCGCAACCAGCACTTCTATATTAACATCCTTCTCTCTCACTCACGCACACGCAAACATCCTATACCCTTAAGAGATCTCGTTTTTATTCTTTTTAAACAAGTTTAAAGAAATTTAAACAAATTATAATTTTAGTTTAGCCCGTTTTTATGTTTTACTCTACCCCATTTATTACTTAACTGCTGCTGAGTTTCGAAGACGCCGCATTGTCCGTGCACTAGATAGATTGTTGTTTTCACTGAAATTATGTTTTTATCAAATTGACGTTAGTTATTTCACATTCTTTATAACTTTAGGCGTATCGTATTTAAATTTGATATATGTTATTCACATTTTTTGGTGTCTTGCGGGCGACGTAAACTTCGTCTAAACCGGCGAGCCGGCGGACGCGAAGGTTATTTCGTCCGACACTGGTAGTTGTTATTTCCCGACTGTGTTTGTTCTCTGTGTGTGTGTCGAAACTAGTGGCACTGCTACACCCACATTCCTCGTTATGTAAGGCGCTGACGTAACATCGTCCGATGCCCAGTTACATAATTTGTTTACAGTTTTGTATGTCATTGGTTGACCTTGGCACAGTTTTCTGTCTGTTGCTTTCTGCGTCTTTTGATATTCATGAATAATTTTCACCATCAGTGTTACCACCGCCGCTACCAATAAATATACCTTTGTTTACGTTTTGTCCCAATCATAGTAAAAAAAAATGTTATTTGTTTTATTAAAAAAATACAAATTTCTTTTTACCCCAAAATGTCCTGTTACAATACCCCCTCAATGAGATATTTTATGCCGAAGCATAAAAAATCTCATTGACACATTCATACTTGCTAAAGGGATCAGCCAGGATATGTCGCCACAACCCCCTGTATGATTTACCAAAAAAATATAATTAACTCACCCTTGGTCCAGTGACTGTGACCACACCTGAATGACAATACTGGACTTCTCTATCGAGATCCCAACACCATATAGTCAGACAGATACTCAACGCCCCTGCTCTGACGCGCTGGCCAGCTCAGGTCCGCCGCCACAGCATCACCAAACACTGAAACAACAAATCAAAATATCAAATAGTGGCCTTATACAACACCATATCCCCAACTGATCTGTTTCCCCCTAGCGGTGCTGGTTTGCGCTAAGAAGCACTGGTTTTGTTTTTTCACTTACTTCTAACATAGATCAGAATACCTAACAACACAATATAACATAAGAAAACATAGTACATTCATAATTCACATTGTTATTATTATCTTAAAATAAACAATTTGTATTTAAAACTTACACACTTTACATCATTAAATTTGCATATAAAATCAGAAAATTACCTTTTAATCTCACTTTACTTTTATTAATTCGTTTCTCAAAAAATATATATTTTTTTTTTTTCTTCGTTTTCCACAGCATTTCATTTATTATTCCATTTCATTAACTTGGGTGATTCTCAGTTATTCATTATAATTCACTTTATCAACTTGGCATTTACCCATAATCTTACCCCTTTTATTACTCAAACGCTCCCTTACAAAATCTTTAACTAGTATGACACCCCTCTCTACCAAAAAATCTACTAACCCTTTGTACTTAGGATACGTGTCCCCCCCAAAACTCATTTCCCTTATCTGGCCCCTGGATTCTACCTAAGGCGGCCCCGTCCCCACTAAATCGATCCCATCCCGTCCCAACTTATCATTATGTTGCGGACTCCCACATTACACTACCCCCTACTACAAAATTTCCATCCCCAAAATCTCAATCTCATTACCTCACTTCAACTACAACAAAAGAACATCATCATTTATAAACATCAATATATCACTCAAAACTCTACATAAATTCTCCATTACTGCTGTGTCTCCACTTATACTCAAATTCTCTATTACATGTATTTCATATCTTATTCTCTTTAATACCCCAATATTTTTCAACTTGGACTGACTCAAACGTTTTACTCAAACAATTACTATCACCCAACTTCTATCTTTTGC
Organism: Magicicada septendecula; assembly: GCA_034769895.1. NCBI lineage: Eukaryota > Metazoa > Arthropoda > Insecta > Hemiptera > Cicadidae > Magicicada > Magicicada septendecula. The sequence continues at coordinate 155,459,984 of CM068369.1, forward strand.
AACCCATTGAAAATTTTAACTATCACAACTTTATTTCATTTTATTTTAAAATCTATAAACACATTGAAAACATATTATTATATTTTTATAATCCTTATTCCTAACATACTACATGCAATTAACACAATAAGACATAATAAACACAATATAGGAAGTATGTAGTGCATCTATTAATCAAAACGAAATTATTTAGTAGCGAGTCATCATTATTAAAATACAACAAATTTCTAATTCGTTACCCCCCTGGATAACCTCCCTGCCACACACACTATGACCCCCCCTGGACTGTGGCGTCCACAAGGACTGAAATTTTGGAGGAATTTGACATCTCCGTGTCCTTGCTTCTGCGTTACATTTGAAAGGTTTAGATATCAACATATCTTTGTTCTATAGTTATGCACCCTTAATGCGGGTCTACCACCTGGCTTTGCTGTTCCTCCTCGAACAGAGTGGCAGCCGCTGTTCCATAGTTCCGGGATTTCCCCTAGTTTCACCCCCCATTTAATTTCTACTATATACCAATTTCAAGCCAGCTATGGTCAAGGGACTTGATAATGGCCATAGCTGACCGCTAGCCAAAACCACGATTAGTGCTGGTAAGGCAGTAATCGCCCGAAAAGTCGGGGAAATCATCTCTTCCTTCAAGCATGTATTCATCATCATTAATTTGCACGGCACGGCAATTTATCAAGTTACAATATAAAATTGTACAAAAGGTGTGCCGTGCATTTTCGCCATGTTGGCCTCCGATGGAGGTAACACTCTCTGTTACCCCCAACACTTTCCGCTATCTACTGGGGCACATGCCACCCCAGCAATAGCAACTTAATAGCTAAACTAAACCATATCTACAATTGCTGTCTCTACATTCCATTATTATATCACATCTTTAGACACCACTCTACCCCCCCCCCAAATTACCCACACATCTTTTATAATACATTACATAACATAATAAACAAATAGATATTTACCTTGATTATTAGCATACATTAAACAAACAATTCTCTTTTAAATAATTTATATAAAAACTTATAAAAATTATAATTTGAAATTTTTATTAACTCTTTTATATCATCATTATTTCATTATTTATCCCTTTCTGGAACTAGATTACTCAAACTTTCCAAATTTATTATTAACCTATTTATTCTAACAATTATGTTATTCCACAAACTAAAACATTTAACATTTATTTATTCATTAATTATTATCAAATTGAACTCTCATCAAATAATTTAAATTCATTATAAACATTCAAACGTATAACATTCAATCACAATATTTAAACATCTCAAATTATTTACTTCAATTGATTACTAAAACACAACATATTTCAATTATTATCAAAATTTTACAAATAATTAATTATTGCCTTCATAATTATTTTTATTATTTATTTAGACTGCAAAATATTAATAATATTATTATTATTATCACAACATTTTCTACTTTATATACACATTGTTTACCTAACATTTTATAATACACACAATTGAATTCACTACATTATTTACAAATTATTCGTCATTAACTGTTCAATTTTTTCACACTTCATATGTCCAAGTCTGCAAGGTCATTACCAAAATTTACAATATTTAACAATGTCCATACACTCATTTTAATTTCAACCTCCATCATCATATATATAACGAACATATTTATGACATACATCATTGTTATCCACACACAATTTGTTATCATTATCATTATTATAATAATCCATTAACTTTATTTCCTTCATTATGCCATTATAATTTATAGGGTTATTCCCTATTAATATTTCATAAACCTTGTCAACATAAGTTATTATTGTCCAGTCTCCATCAGTATTATTGGTCAACGTCAGGTAAGTTATTTTATCATTTTTATATTCCTCTACTATTACATCAGGTAAGTGTTTATTGTTTATAGAGATAGCATCAAAATAATTCTCTATCTCTCTTTCAACCGGTAAGTATTTTATATGGTTTATCTTCACCCCTTCTAATCTTTTTCTCAACTCACTATAGTTTCTTTTTAACTTATAGAATTCCATCTCTCTCTCAATACACAACTCTCTCTCTAAATCTCTCTCATCACACCACCATATCACATTTTCTCTCTCACTCCATGCAGAGGGTACTAAATCATACAAACAGGAGAAACAACTTAAATCTTCCATTAACAAGGGACTCTTGCCCTTCAACAATAACATTTTTGAACACCTTGGTTCATCATAAATAAGGGGAAAATTTACCCTCTGCCCCACATACTCATCTACTCTCTCTTTCCACTTTCTCTCTAACTCATTAACACACATTAACATCTCATAGTCGCTACATTCCACCAACTCATCCGTACTTTCATTATTCATTTTCACCGTATCACTTTCTGATATCAATTCTTCAAACACATTATTATATTCAATATTGTTATTCTCATTATTTTCAACATTATTACACTCATTATAATTTTCATTTGTATTATTATCTCCCATACATACACACTCTCTTGACTCCTTTGTTTCTCTACATATTTCGGTTAGCTTACTCTCAAGACTATACAGTGAATTAGTTAATACATCAAACTTAGCATCGTTCATGTCAAAACGTTTATTTATATCGCTACTTAACACATTAAATTTGTTATTCTGTGTATCTAACTTCTCATTTACACTACTTTTAAATTCTTGCATCTCGTTTTTCTGTTCATCAAATTTGCTATCAAATTTATTCAACAATAACTGCATCATAGTCATCATATCACTATTACTTTCTCTCTTAATTAAGGTCGGCGTTGACTGACTCGTCACACCTTCCATTATTTTTGATTCGGTCAACTGACTCTCTAAATTACTGTCATTCGTTTGAACTCCCGAATCGCTACTTAACTGACTCTCTATCTGACTGTCAGATAAGCTGACGTCATTATTATCTGCCATTTTTTTTTTTTTTTTTTTTTTTTTTTTTTTTTTTTTTTTTTAATCTTTTAGATATATTTCTTTACAAAATATTACTATATATAACACATACTTATTAATATTCTACTCACCCCTACTACACATAATCATAACATAACCTTATCTTTGTACGTCTGTTTTCACGTAATTTATGTTTACCTCAAACAACCATTCTGCTCTCCCAGTAGGCCTATATTTTATATAAATTTCTTTATATAAAATTGTCCCTCAGTTCCGGGCGCCATTGTTATGGCTCTTTAAAACTTAATTAATTTTCTATATTAATCATGGTTCATTTTCTAACTCTTCGGGCGCCATCTCGCCATTTTGTGAGAATATTAACTATTGAAAAAATAATTGTACTTACCATATTTCTCGGGTTCTTTTCAGCGAACAGGAGATCAGAATGGTTTGTTCTCAGTAAATAACTCTTTTATAAATATCACTATAATATTGACGACTCGGAACACAAAGTTTTTTATAAGTAAAAACGTAAAGTTTTACCTTACAGCCTAAACTGGCTTTCACCTATAGAAGGCTTCATCAGAGGCTGTCGTTAGTAGCGCTGCTCGTCTTGTTGTTGGCGACGAGAAAGTGTTTCGAAAGATTGAAGCTGTGTGTGTGTGGTGAGATGTGTTCGAATAATGCGTGCGATTTGAATTGTGTCTGTTCGTTTAGGATGTCGTTTTTATTTGTTTTTGTGTGTTTGTATATTTCTAATTGTTCTAGAGTGTCTAGTTTTCGGCCTTTTGTGTGTACGTGTAATATGTTCATGTTATTGTCGATGTTTTTATATGTGTGGTTTGCTTCAATGAGGTGGTTTGCGAAGGTAGATTCTGTAGTGGTGTGGAGTGCTTTTGTGTGTTCAATGTATCTCTGTTTGAAGCTACGTCCTGTCTGGCCTATGTAGAATTTACTGCAATTTGAACAATTTAGTTTATATACACCGGGTAGATCGAATTTGTTTTGTGCTTTGGGCATGCGTTTTGATAGTGTGTGTTCTGTTTTGTTAGTAGTTTTGCAAGCGATTCTGTATCCTGCTTTTTTGAATTTGTGGGCAATTTTTTCTGTTTGTTTGTTGATGTATGTTAGTGTTATGAATTTGTTGTTTTCAATTTGAACTTATCAATGAAATAACAGAAACTCTGAACATTATCACAAAACAAAACTACTTTACTTATAACAATAAATACTACACACAGAACGATGGCCTACCCATGGGCTCCCCCATATCCAGCATTCTAGCAGAAGTCTTCCTCCAACACTTAGAAAAAACAAAAATACTCACAAACAATGACAGACACTCACATAAAATACTATATTGGCACAGATACGTTGATGACATTCTAATACTATACAGGGGAAACAAAAGACAATGTGAACAGTTACTAACGCACATAAACAAAATACATAAAAACATAACCTTCACTGCCGAATACGAACACAACAATACCATAAACTTCTTAGACCTCTCCATCACAAAACTAGAACACAGGCACAAATTCAGTATATACAGAAAACCAACTACAACTGACACACTAATACACAACACCTCCAATCACCCAATACAACACAAACTAGCTGCTTTTAGAACCATGATACATAGACTTAACAACATCCCCTTAGATGAAATAGACTACAAAGACGAACTAAACACGATAAAATATCTAGCAGAATCTAACGGTTATGACAGAACAATAGTCAGTAAACTCCTACACAAAACACAAAACAAACAACAGACAAAGACAGAAAACAACAAATTCATAACACTAACATACATCAACAAACAAACAGAAAAAATTGCCCACAAATTCAAAAAAGCAGGATACAGAATCGCTTACAAAACTACTAACAAAACAGAACACACACTATCAAAACGCATGCCCAAAGCACAAAACAAATTCGATCTACCCGGTGTATATAAACTAAATTGTTCAAATTGCAGTAAATTCTACATAGGCCAGACAGGACGTAGCTTCAAACAGAGATACATTGAACACACAAAAGCACTCCACACCACTACAGAATCTACCTTCGCAAACCACCTCATTGAAGCAAACCACACATATAAAAACATCGACAATAACATGAACATACTACACGTACACACAAAAGGCCGAAAACTAGACACTCTAGAACAATTAGAAATATACAAACACACAAAAACAAATAAAAACGACATCCTAAACGAACAGACACAATTCAAATCGCACGCATTATTCGAACACATCTCACCACACACACACAGCTTCAATCTTTCAAAACACTTTCTCGTCGCCAACAACAAGACGAGCAGCGCTACTAACGACAGCCTCTGATGAAGCCTTCTATAGGTGAAAGCCGGTTTAGGCTGTAAGGTAAAACTTTACGTTTTTACTTATAAAAAACTTTGTGTTCCGAGTCGTCAATATTATAGTGATATTTAGTTAAGTAACGGACACGTCATGGACAACAAAATCCAAGAATTTAACTCTTTTATTTATTTGTTACCAAATGATGTTTCCTTTTATTTTTTATTTCACTCCCACAGTTGTACATTTTATTTCTTTTAAACCATTTTGAACATATTTGGCCACGAGGCTCAATTAATAAAACAACTAACTATTTAATTAATTATTAACTAATTGTAAAGCAACAAATTAAATGAATTTAATTATTATATAAATAATGCGCAACCAGCACTTCTATATTAACATCCTTCTCTCTCACTCACGCACACGCAAACATCCTATACCCTTAAGAGATCTCGTTTTTATTCTTTTTAAACAAGTTTAAAGAAATTTAAACAAATTATAATTTTAGTTTAGCCCGTTTTTATGTTTTACTCTACCCCATTTATTACTTAACTGCTGCTGAGTTTCGAAGACGCCGCATTGTCCGTGCACTAGATAGATTGTTGTTTTCACTGAAATTATGTTTTTATCAAATTGACGTTAGTTATTTCACATTCTTTATAACTTTAGGCGTATCGTATTTAAATTTGATATATGTTATTCACATTTTTTGGTGTCTTGCGGGCGACGTAAACTTAGTCTAAACCGGCGAGCCGGCGGACGCGAAGGTTATTTGCGTCCGACACTGGTAGTTGTTATTTGCCGACTGTGTTTGTTCTCTGTGTGTGTGTCAAAACTAGTGGCACTGCTACACCCACATTCCTCGTTATGTAAGGCGCTGACGTAACATCGTCCGATGCCCAGTTACATAATTTGTTTAGTTTTGTATGTCATTGGTTGACCTTGGCACAGTTTTCTGTCTGTTGCTTTCTGCGTCTTTTGATATTCATGAATAATTTTCACCATCAGTGTTACCACCGCCGCTACCAATAAATATACCTTTGTTTATGTTTTGTCCCAATCATAGTAAACAAAAATGTTATTTGTTTTATTAAAAAAATACAAATTTCTTTATTACCCCAAAAATAAGCCCAAAATGTCCCGTTACAAATTCAATATTTTTTATAGACTGCCTGTAAGGTGTTTATATATTTGTTTATTGTCAGATTATAAATTTTCAAGTTTTATAATTCAGTGTTGCTTTTGTATTTTACAGTGGTGTGAGGGGGTCATATTTTTTAACATATTTTTATTAAACTACTATGTTTTGTTTTTATTGTGTTAATTTAAAAAATACTGCGTTTAGTTATATTAATATTAAGGCTTTTAGGCATTTTGTTATTTACTAAGAAGCACTTTGGAATGTTCTTGAAAATGTTATGTCTAAACAGTGGTCAGTATTAAAATACAAAGCTCAGATAGGCATTCATATTTTTGCATTTATTTTACACACAGACTGGTCTTTTTAATTATTCATATTTCACCATTTTAATTACAACAAATTGCATAACACTGAATAAGTTAATCCTAAAAGGATACAGAAGATAACAAAAAAGATAAAAACCATAAAATTAAATATTTCAAGTATGTTTAGTTTTGATTTTCTTTTTTTTTATGTTCAATAGTATAGACATAACAGTTATACCAAAGAATAGAAACAAATTTAATGAACTGTCAAAAGCAATGACAACAGTTTACCAGAGTTACGAACTGTACAAGTTATCTATACAACCTGTGTTCGGCCAATTTCATAGTAAGTGATTCTGAAAATATATTTCCAAACCTTAAAAAATTTGTTTACTAACTGTTTACTAAGAACTGGGAATGTGTAGGTGTCATAAATGTGTAGTAGGTTACGCCTTCTCTGGGTTGTTCTCGCACATTGGGAGTAGTAATTTTTCAAAATACCAACAAATGACAATAACAAATCATAACATTTTGTGCATATATATGTAGTGTTGTTAGCCAGAGCTAACAACACAATGAGCATTACTCATTTTCTTGTCTACACACATTTAATCAATTACAGTAAAAAACGAGTACATGTTTTTAATCACCAATAATGATTATACATTTTTATTCTATATTATTTTAAAACAGTACCAGTATTTTTTTATTTTCAAGTTATAAATAGATTTTCATCTACTTAATTTACGATTTTTGTGTTCTTACAATACAGTATGTTTTGGTTTTGTACGGTTCCCACTAATCTTATTCGCATTGACTTAAGAATCTTTATTTTTTGTATACATGTATTATCAGATCTTAATAATTGTAATGTAAAATGTATATAAACATTTAATGTTTCATTCTTTTTACACTGGAAGCTAGGAAATTAATCAATCCACATCATATTCTAATATCACTGCCATAATTTTCTCCTTCTGGCCTTACATTTTATATAGAAATATTTATTTACTATTTAGCAACTCACGATTGTAAAAGACACACACACATACAAACTAATTTACTCTTTTATTAACGTATGTAGAATCATATTGATACACAAGTACCTTTGTGGCCAGTACAAGGAGGCTGGTTTCTACAAAAGATGACTGAGAAGACAGTTTCTTGTTTGGCTTATTCTTCCTCACAGATACTACCTCCTCCTGTAAGGAAATAAAAAAATTGCTGACACTTATTAACACAAGACTCTCAGCTATCATTACTTATATCATTAGTAACATTAACATTACTTTAAAAATAATACTTTTATTTACGAGGGACACTGTGAAAAACTAATGTTCACCGCAGGAGAGTCCGCACTCTTACGGTGTGTGGGACTCGCACCCACCAAAACCACAAACCCTGTTGTCCATGGGATGGATCCACCTCAGGACTCAGCTTTTGCAATAATTCAAGGTGGTGCCATTTGTACTTCGTCCTGTGGGCGTTTCTGTTTAAAACCTTCAACGGGTCCACATTACCTGTTTTCTGCTATTCTGTCAGCGGCCCTAGCAAGATCATCTTCGGCTTCCTTATTTTGCCTTAGTACCTATGTAGGCTGCTACCTACTCCCAATGGTGTTCGCTCTCCAGCATTATTCCAATGAGATTTTCGGGTGAGATCTGTCCCACTACACTTTCTAGGGTTGCCTCTCCTCTTTCAATCTATCACAGGTGAAAACATGTGATTCACATCATCTAATTCCTGTTTAAAGAAAATGCAGTCTGGTCTGTCTACTTTCCCCATCCTATATAAGTAAGCCTGGAACAGGCCGTGGCCAGTTAGGAACTGTGTTATGAAATAATTAATCTCGCCATGTTTGTGGTCAGTCCACTCAGCTGTTTTATAAGCCTAGAGGTCCATCTTCCCTTCGTGTCACTGGTCCATCTTTCTTGCCACTGAGCCATAGTACGGGTCCTGGCCTCCTTGTGGGATTGTACAGTATCTACTTGGGCCTTCCTCTTGTAAACCAGTTGCCATTCCTGTGCCAGCAGATTGACTGGAATTATTCCTGCGATGACAAGAACCACAGACTCTGAAACTGTGCGGCAGGAGCAAGCCACTCTGAGCGTGCCACTTCGCTGCACTGCTGACATGCGTTGTCTGTATTTCTTGAGTCTGAGTGGATCAGGCCATATCTGGGCACCATAAAGCGTAACCGACATTGAATGCGTAACCGACATAAGTAACTGTCACTTCGATGGTTTTGGCCCACTGGTGTTAGCCATAATTCTACTCAGTGCCGTGGTCACAGATGCAGCCTTATCAGCCGCCCATTTTATTTGTAGCCAAAACGTAAGTTTCATGTCCGACAGTATATCCAATGTTGTACTACTACTACTACTACTACTACTACTACCACCACCACTACTGGTTATTCTTTCTGGCAACAAATGGCCTTTCAAACTACCTTTGAAATGTTTGTCGCATATGATATCAAAAATTACACTTGGTCACTATCATCGAAAAAAATGACATTTACATCCAATCTGAATGTTCTGAGTATACTGATAGAAATCTTTTTGGAGTTATCTTCAGTACAGTTTTGTTTTAATTTTTGGAATTTTCAATAACATATGCCAGTTTTAAATTGAAACTGAATCTAGTGAATAATTATGTCTACTTTCTTCATACAAAAAGCAGAATATTTTGTTTAAAATAGCAATAAATGTGGTTATGATTATGATTATGATCTGTTATGATATAGTTATGATTTGTTATTATTGGATGGCTGTGTCACAAAGTCACAAATGAATAATGGGTGACACGAGTAAAAACCAATATGTAGATCATTTCCATTCTATTGTACTGTGTCTTCCATGCTCGTTCTTCTGAATTGTAATCAAGCAAATGATAACGTGTCAGAAAAGCTTAAACATGTTTTGCTTTTCATGGAGAAAAGCTTAAACATGTTTTGCTTTTCATGGAGTATAAATCTACTAACCTTTACACCTTTACAAAAACCAAGGAGAGTTTCTGGCCAATTTTGCCAAAACAGAATGCTTCATTCATCCAGGGAAGCATTAAGTTTGATAATGTTCTACATTAATAATTACCACATTTAATACTACAAGATATTTAAATTTAAAATATTTATTTAATAGTTGTTTTGATTGTTCATCTTCTTTTTTCACAGCACTAAACTAATATAGAATATTGAAACTTTCAACTTGTGAAACTTACTTGTCTTTTCTTCCCGTACGCGTTTCAGCGTGATGTGCGCCTTCGTCAGCTTTGAGACAGACTGCCAATAACTTGTAACAGTTTTTATTTGGAAGGTATAGTGGGGGTGGTGTGTGAAGGAAGGGGATTGGCGCGGGGATCCAAATTATTGCTAGTTTTATATATAATTGTGTCAAAAAGTGTGTGATTTATACTGTAATTGGTCGTTAAGTATATTGTTTGGTTGTGTTGTGTGGTGTTTGTATATTTCATATTGTTCTGCTGTGTTAAGTTTTATACAAACAAAACACAACACAACCAAACAACATACTTAACGACCAATTACAGTATAAATCACACACACTTTTTGACACAATTATATATAAAACTAACAATAATTTGGATCCCCGCGCCAATCCCCTTCCTCCACACACCACCCCCACTATACCTTCCAAATAAAAACCGTTACAAGTTAATGGCAGTCTGTCTCAAAGCTGACGAAGGCGCACATCATGCCGAAACGCGTACGGGAAGAAAAGACAAGTAAGTTTCACAAGTTGATAGTTTCAATATTCTATATTAATTTATTTAATTTTATTACCTGTTGAATATTAAATCACAATTTCTTACAAGCAAATTTAATGTTAGCCTATTATTTTATACAAATGTACCAGGTACGTACAGTTTTTGTATTTGTATCTGCTGTTGTCACATTGTAGTCCAACACCTTTTGTGTTTTTTCAGTACCAGCAACTGTCTTCAGAGTCTGTTCACAATATAAAATATGTTTAATATTCAAATAATTTTTATTATTAAACAAAATATTTAACTAGATATCACACATTTACATTTTGTCAGTTTGTGTATATATTCAATTAGATATTGCAATTTGTATGTATAAATGATTACTGTTTTCTTGTCACATAATAAATTTATGTTCTCTGTGTGTACACAGTTTTGTATGTGTGTGTTTAAAATATATTTCTGACGTTTTAAAATGACATTACTCTCAGAGACATAAAACAACATTAACAAAGAAACATGGTCCAAATAAACGATACATGTACAACTTCAAAGAACAGAAGAATACATTTTTTATTAATTCTTGAGGTTTGTTTTTCTTGATGTGTCCCTATATTAACTACTACATAAGGCATTTTTCCACTTAAGAACAGCATATTTTTATGTAAAATTTTAATTTAGTGAAGTCTTTTTTACAACTTCTTTTTACACTAAACTAAAATCCTCACAAACTTTGGCAGATACTCATACAAAATAGTATTTTATATATATATATATATATAAAGTTTCTTCTGAAAATAGTTGTATTATATTTTTATCATTTTTATCGTTTCAATAGGTGAACAGAAATGATAAAAATGTACACAAGTACAAAATACTTGCAGAATAAATTATATTTGATAATATACTGTATATATTGTAACGTGACATACAATAGCACAAGATTTGCAAGTATAATTAATGGAAGAAAAGCTGTACACTAAAGGAAAATAATAACTTATTAAATGAAGGATGATAGCACAACACCACTAACTAATGTTGACTTAGACAATGACGATGACTAGACCCAATAGATTGGATAAGGTGAGACAGAAACAATAATTCAAGACACTAATAACAACAAGTATAAGAACCCAAATATTAACAAGAATGATATAGAAATAAGAGTACAAAATTAAATAGGAAAATAAATAACATGTACCTATAGTAAAGATAAAAGAACATAAAATGCAAAAACAAATATACTAATAAAATATAGAAGGAATTTTAATAAATAAGCTATCAAAAGCCACTAAAATAAAATAAAATTGAATAAAAATAATTCATTGGGAAGGTGATAATAAGTAACAAACATTGATAGGACCCAGCATAGATAAATACATAAATCTAGATTAAGATATTAGGAGGTGAACACCAAAAAAGATATATGATTAGTGACCAAAAATAAACCATTGTAGGACCCAGTGATAGTGAATGAACTACATAAACACTAGTTAAGGAAGTGTAGTGTAGTCAACTATAAAATAATAATCTTGTAATAATAGATTATAAGTCATCTAGTAACAAACATAATAATTATAGTATAAGTAGGATAAGGGATATATTGTTTTAATTTTAATGAAGGAAGGTAATAAAGTTATATTTAGATCCTTTAAAATGAGTTTATAAGGGAACATTAGGGCATAGTTAATTGTTCAATTTTGTTATAGATTTCTTTGTTAGTAATTATGTTGAGGATTATGTTAAACCATTCAAAACATCAGTGGCGGCGCTAACGAAACGGGGGCCCCCCCGCGAAACTAATTAGGGGGCCCTATAAAAATGGTTAAATTTTGTATACGTAATAGGGGAAAACACTCAAATGAGTTTCTATTTACGTGTGTTTCACAACAATGGTTTGTGAATACTTTCTCGTCTATCACAAAGCGTTTGCAATTTGCAAAGGATGTTTTACACGTATACAAACTCTTAAAATTCATTGTTGCTAAATAGACAAAGTTCTATACAAACTATAAAAAAAACAAAATAAAAAGAATTATTTATTTTTACGTCAAAGATCTAAATTCAGACTATGAAACAGTACCGCACACAGAGTGTTAAAAATTTATTATTTAAAAACGAATATCAAAGTAACATTCTAGCTTTTTTCAAATATTTTAATTAGTTTGTAACTGAATTTGTGAAATTCTTGAATATACTCTATACACGTTCTCCTTAAGTCTAATCCAATTCAATAACACTCGAACTCAAGTAATGTACAATATTTACAGATGAGGATCAACAAAAGTTCACTGTTTTCCTAAGCCTAGTCTTCTTTTTTAATAGCTAAGAACTTTTCAACCACTTCGTTGATATTAGTTTTCTGTGTCTCTTCATGCTCAATGCTTAACAGTGCCAAGTCACTCAACCGAGTTTGGGCCATGGCACTTCTTAAGTATCACTTAATTAATTTAAGTTTTGAAAAGCTTCTTTCCGCTGTAGCTGTTGTGACAGGTATGGTTAAATAAAGCTGCAAAGCTGTAGTTAAGTCTGGGAGGCAGCTCATAAGGCAGCTGTTTTCTTCAACCAGTAAATTCATCATTTCTCGAATGCTTTTCTTGTGTACAATTTCTTTGGCCATCAGAGCTTTGAAGAATATTACTTGGTCAGGCAGTGATGTGGAAAGGTCACCAGGATACACATTGACCAGAGCCTTACTTTTCTCCACTATTGTCTCTTGTGAGAGGTTTACTAAATTCTGAGGCGTCAGGAATGAAAACCTATCATCAATGCAACGCAATCCTTCGAATCTCATTTGTAGCTGAGCTATTACAACATCTAGTGTTGCATTGAAAACTTTTACTTCAAATGATTTCACTGGGTCGTCAATTCTATGGTCAACTGATAATTCAACAAAGAAGCGTTTTACAACTCGCTTACACTTATTTTTCATGTTACAAGTTATGTCCCATGACTGGGCCGACTGTTTAGCACCAGCAAGAAAGCCGGCAAAGTCCTTTCTTAAAACTTTTATCTCATCGCAAGCGCGGCTTAGAAATTGCCACGCTCTGCCTAGGTTAACAGTTGGCCTCTGTAGTGCTTTCGAAGTTATATTTACATTCTCTAAAATCTTAGTTTCAAGGCAGTGCACAAGAATAAATTCAAAGTTTTCCTGGTGGTTTCTAATTGCTAATGCTTCTTCTGCCTCGGGGTTTTTTGAGCTGTATAGAATAATTTCTGTCAAACACTTAATCACAATTTTGAAATCATTTCTTAAAGCTAACAGACAGTCGTGTCTAGAAGACCACCTTGTTGGACATAGCTTTTTTAAAGTTAGATTTTTGGCAGAGCTGTCTTCTTTAACGGCAGTGTTAAGTTCTTGCTATCTATGTAAGCTTTCACTGAAAAACACATAAGTTTTCTGTACTATGTCATAAAATTGTCTTATTTCAGAAATATTTGATACTGAATCATTGATCACCAAGTTCAGGTTATGTGCAGCACAGTGTACGTAATCCGCGTTTGGGACTATATCCATAATTCTTTTCTGTAACCCAGAGTATTTCCCGCTCATTGTTGCTGCACCGTCATAACCTTGACCTCTACACTTACTAATGTCAATTTCATTTGTTTTCAAAAAGACTAAAATCTTACTTTGAAACCCCTCACTGTTGGGATCCTTTATTTCTTGAAATCCCAATACGGACTCACTAATCACAGTTTTATAATTGCCAGGAGATTCTTCTACTATGTTAATGTATCTGATTACAACACTCTTTTTCCAAGTGGCATACGTGAGACAAGATTGTAAATGAGCATTGCTACTTTCATGAACTTTAATTTTTTTACTGAGACCTTTCCAATCTCTAATATCGCCTTCACGCCAGCTTTGGGCATCAGCACTTTGGCTGAAAAGCCAACATGGTAAACAATAGACTCCATCTAGATTACGAGAGTAACAAACCCAAAACCTGTGAACAATTTGGCCTGCTGCGTTTTGAAAGAATAATATGCTGTACTGAAAGACCGCTTAGAAACGGAATCCTTCGGGAAAGGACCCTTTGTTTGACAAAGTTCACTTAACGTTATTAACTTTTTCACCTCGTCTGTCATTGTAGCTTGATTTTTATAGAATGCAATATCTGTCTCAAAACTTCGGCAGTTTGGATCGGAAGGGCCTGCTAAACTAGTTTTATTTGCGTGATTACTTATAACTTCAGTTGGTTCAAACTGATTTTCTGGTCCAGGTATGTCTTCGGACTGGCAAACACATTCAATGCCTAGCAGTTGTTCTTCTTGTTCATGTTGCAGTTGCTTATTTGTTTCCGTAGTTGTATCACTTGTATCCGACGGACTAATGATTAAATCAGGTTTATTGTCACTGTCACAATCAACTTCAAGTCCGATTTTTGTTTCTTTTTCATTACTTGCACTTGACCCGGGTTTGGGTTGTTCAACTTCACATTTTGATGATTTTTTAAAAAACTGGTCGAGTTTTAAAAGTTTACTTTTAGATTCTTCTCGTTGTTTTTGCAGTTTCCTTTTCGTAGCACCACTTAAATATTCACGCTTACTTTCCATTTTATAAACTCTGTCTCTAACACTCTAACTCTACACAAAATACAAAAAATTAATCAAATGTTAAGTCATTAAACTTAAACGGCACTAAATTACGAAATGAATGCAATACAGTACTATCTCGCAGGAGATGCGACGCACTACTGAGTACTGAACTACATTGTGCTGTGTTTGTTTACGTCTCCTCAGTGCCGAGTGACTCATCGCACGGACGTAAGGGCACCACAAGAGATAAGATAAGCTTCGCTTACAAACTACAAACAATAATGTAATTTCGGAAAACGTAGTTTTTTTGCATGTCTATACACTTAAATAAAACGTATATTTCGTATTTTAAATACAAATTTGTCGGTAGTCGGACACCATTAAAACTTTTTTCCCTATTATAGCTCGTTTCATATTTTTTTCTAGGGGCCAGAGTGGCGGGGCCCCCAGAGGGTCGGGGCCCCCCCGCGCCGCGGGGTCTGCGGGGGCCTTATCGCCGCCACTGCAAAACATGTAAAACTTCAGATACAGGCATTGACCTAAAAAGAGTTATTAAATAGATGTATAATGTTATATGATGATTAAAAATAATCAAATGATATGATTTAAGTTAGTTTGTTTCAGTAATAATGTTTAGTAGCATGTAAAGTTAACATAAATGACTATAAACCACTGTAATGAGTATAGGGTAGGTGAATTATGAACTCTAGGCATTAGGCCTATAACTGATAATCAGAAATTGGTGAAATTTAAGATAAAGCAATAGCCATTGAGAAAATAAAGTGTCCTAACACCTAGATGTTTGTTGAGGTCTGCTATTTGTTTAGACATGACAGAATTGAGTCTGAGTCTTTTTTGAATGGTGCACTTGCTTTGACCAATAAGGGCGTCCCTGCTGTTTAGGTTTTATAATAATAGTGTAGGACACAAAACTGGATAGATAATAATTAATTTAAATGTAATTAACAAAAGAAAAACCAACTGAAAAAATAGTAATCTGTAATAATTTGACAAAAGGTAACTTTGTGTGGTATCAAAATAATTTGTAAACAAAGAGCAAACTAATGGTGTTATTGTATTTAATATTACAGGTAGTATAAGGAAGTTATAATAATTTGAAGATTTTTAATGATTTTGTATAGAAAAACGTTAGTTTGATATAACAAAGTTAGAAATTATCATCCAATGGGAATTAGTTTTTTAGAGGAGGTTGCCATAACAACCAAACTTTGTTACAAGGAAACCGTTAATAAATTGTATCATTCCATTATTAGAGTCTGAGTAGGTGTATGAAACCCACAAAGGAATAAAAAGAAGTAATTCAGCCAATTTTATCAAAAGTACTGGTTCAGAAGATAAACTCAATCACAATAACAACACTGATAGTAAACAAATAAATAAATTCATCAAAAGAAATAAAAATTAACCAGGGGAAATTGCTGAAGAAGCCCAAGTGAAGGAATAACAACCCAGTGAAGGAAGAAAATATCTGAAAACATAAATGAACCCTGGAACCCACCTTAACCAGTAGGACTGAGGGAATTTAAACATCGTAACCCAAGAACTACGAATTTTACACTCGGAATTGACCAGACCACCCAAGAAAGGACAAGCAGCAGTATTCGAGAGAAGCATTGCCCTGGATAGCAGAAACGACAAAGTGTTAAGTATCTTTTAAATACGACTTCACTGAAAAACACAAGACAATCAACCATAAGTGAACTAAACTTTGCACACCACTTATCACTTTTAGTAAACACATGAACTTGATTTAAGTTAACCAACACCTCAATTTGAATAACTATATCAATCCAAATTTGATTTTTTAAGAAATATGTTTTAAAAACGGAAGGTTTACTAACCGTAAATATCCTATAAAACACTGATTCCCATATCGGTAATTTACCACTATAATTTAAGTATATCACCTGTTCTATAATATTTATAAGGTATATTGTAAGATTTTGTACTTTTATTAGTCTGTATAACAACATTTTCTGTAGTCAAAAGAACCTCGACCTGAGAATTAAATAAACGGAGAAAACTAAACACCATAGCGGTGAGTCTACATAAACACGAGCGGACAGAATAGCCAACAGCGAATAGTTAAACATGCCAGCGCAAAAATAAGAATTATATTTTGAAGGAATTTGTAGAAATTGAACCCTATTATTAATTGTTAATATAACTTAGTACAAACATTACACTGTATGTTTGATTTTATTCAACAAAATATAAAATTTTGAGCAAGGAAATATAGAATAATAAACTTTACGATTTCGATTTACTACGGCAGTTGGCCAACCAGACGCAGAGGCAGTAAATTCGAAATTGAACGACCGAACAGGTGAGTACACATTCGACATTCGTAAGTATCCTAAAATCCAGTAATGAAGGCACATTACAAAGTGATGCCGACAATGTAGGGCAAAGAACGAAGGGTTACAATATTATGAAATATATCTGATATATTATGAAAAAGTTACTGCAAGAAACGTTCGAGTTACTTATACAGAAATCATAAAAAATAAAATATTGGCACAGATATGTTGACATCATCCTAGTGACACTGGGGACACAAAACAATGCGATCAACTTCTTACTCACATCAACAAAATCCTCAAAACATCATGTTCACTGTATGTCTACAAAGAAAGAATAATTTTCTTAGATATTACTGTTACAAAGCTTGAACACAGACACACATACAATCAACACACCAATACACAATTTTTCCCATCATCCATATTAACAAAACTATCCACATTCAGATCCAAGGTACACAGAATACACAACATTCCACTTGCAAAGGACTGAACACATTTAAATACCTAGCTGAACCCATGACTCCCCTGCCGCCAGCGTCAAAGACACAGACACAATTAAACGCATATACCAATCCCCCGCCCATGCTTCATTACTCCCCAGCGGTAGCGACTAGACACACTCATGCAGCCTAAATACTCAACACTCTGCTAAATTCCCCCACACTCTAAAACTCTAAGCCCTATCTTCGCATAACCACATGAAATCACACATACTACTTCCTCACACTCACATCCCTGCTTGTAATCCACAAATCCGTTTCCTCCGTCTACCCTGACGGCACCTTGTCACCACCTAACAGCCTTGGTGACCTGCGTTACATGTCCCTGTCTTGCCCCCCCCCCCCCCAAAAGAACATCAAAGAAGAAATAAATAAAACTAAATAAATATACCACCAAACAACTATAATGGCCACATCCATCTACCTCTCCCGTTCGCATATGGCTACCAACTACACTTGCACACAATATAACCCACAAGCAATACACTCCCAACTACATGCCTCCACCTTCTCAATGGCCCAGTCAGCTGGCGTACGTCCCCCACAATCCCATACCCACACGGCTGAAGGGAGCTTGACTCCAAAACAACCCGAGTTCAACCATATCGGTCGGTCTCAAACAACGAAAAAAAATGGATACAACAGAACATTAATAGACAGACTCCTGCACAAAAATAGAAATATAAATAGAAAACCACAGAAACAGAAAACAACAAATTTGTAACACTTATTTAACGACTGGAAAATTTCCCACAAATTCAAAACTAACATTTCTTACAGAACCACAACCAAAACAGAACAACACACAAACTGTTGAACAATATACAAAAGAGAATTTACAAATTAAACTGCTCAGAGTGCAAAAAACTATATAGGCTACAGAGAACACAGCTTTACCAGCAACACAAACAAAACCTGAACACACTTAACTCACTTTTGCAAACTACCTCACTCAATGTACACACAATCACAAACAGATCACACAATGTACAAACATCAACAACAACAAGATCCTAATCTATACACAAAAGGCAGACCATCAACAAATCTGGAACATTGTGGAATATCAGCCACAAGTCAGTGGATTTTGCAACAAGAATTGATCATAAAAAGGACTACTGCAATATAAGTGCCAAACAGAAACAGCATCACATAAATGTCTATAGTGAACTGAAAGAACTGCTTTGAACTGAGCCAGATTTCTAAGGTTGTGACAGATGAAGGGTTTATGGGTTGTGAATGTTGGGTTTATGGATATGATACTGAAACAAAGCAGCAATCATTTCAGTGGAAGAGCCAATCTTTACCTCGCCAAAGAAACCACACTGAGTCAAGAGCAAGGTCAAGTCTTATTGATACTGATTAGATCATCCATATGGAGTTCTTCCTCCTGGTTAAGCAATTGATGGTGAATTCTATTGTGCTCTTCTAAGGCTTTGTTGTCAGTTTTCTTTGCCAAAAGTGAATGTTATAATACTAATACATGGTACTAAAATATTGAGCTAAGTTTTATTTCTTCATCAACTGGCAAGAACTGTTTCCACATAGAATATGACCAACTTTCTTATTTTTACACACATTCACCTGCATACATTGTTTTAGAGTTTCTCAACTTTGAGTTAGGGGATATGAAAAGAAAAATCCTGAAATATCAATATATATTAGCCCTTGATCTCAGCCTCATAGTGCGTTTAAGTGACGGAATTAAGTATAGCCTTATTAGTAGCAAGCTCATGTTATAAGGCATTCATTTGCCATGCTGGGCTGTGGTTCAGTTCAAGATAGATGGTATACGACCTATACAACCTACTGTTGGGCCAGTACAACAGTCTAAGGTAGCCAGTCAGTAAGCTTACTCAGTAACAATGCAACATCTACACATGAATATACATGGAATCACACCTTACCAGACAAATCTGTGAGTTTGAGTTGTTGAGACTGATCAGGAGTGGGGCAGTGTAGGATGGCAATTTGTGGGTTGGACTAAAAAGGATATGTTATTTCAAACTCTGTGATGAAACCCCCCTCAACCTATATTCAAAGTGATGTTATGAATATTGATTAACATTATTACAAATATTTTGTCATTAGAATAATACGGAGGTTATGTTAATCAATATATTTACATTATACATCACAAGTGTTGTATGACTTATGTATATAAACTATAAAATAGGTTAATTACCTTCTGTCAACGTTTCTTAAAATCCTTTTCGGGATAACTCGAGTTTCGACACCAATGGTGTCATCATCAGATCGGATATGAATCAGGTCAAAACATTATTGATGTATATACATCTCGTCAGATATTAAAAATTAAAAACAACACATACATTACACAAATAATAAATAAAATATATCATAACAAAACAACAATACAACAACGAAATATAAAAACAACACGCGGCCGCAAACGAACCTGTACAGGAACGCCCCCACGGTAAGACTAATCAATGCCGGTTTGACCTTGGTTCAATTTTATCGATCTGATATAGTCGATTTCTCGTTCTATATGATAGATCATATAGAATAGATCATCGAATCGATTATAGAATCGATCATATAGAACGAGAAATCGACTATATCAGATCGATAAAATTGAATCAAGGTCAAACCGGCATTGATTAGTCTTACCGTGGGGGCGTTCCTGTACAGGTTCGTTTGCGGCCGCGTGTTGTTTTTATATTTCGTTGTTGTATTGTTGTTTTGTTATGATATATTTTATTTATTATTTGTGTAATGTATGTGTTGTTTTTAATTTTTAATATCTGACGAGATGTTTATACATCAATAATGTTTTGACCTGATTCATATCCGATCTGATGATGACACCATTGGTGTCGAAACTCGAGTTATCCCGAAAAGGATTTTAAGAAACGTTGACAGAAGGTAATTAACCTATTTTATAGTCTTAACCGTTTCTGGAGGCAAGAAAAATGTTTAAATGACTTATGTATATTCATATACACCAGAATGTAACATACTGTACTATAAATTGATAGGATATGATTCTACAAATATCGCACAGAATTTTCTAGTAAATGACAAAGGCTGGGAATGAAGTCATTGCCATACGTATATATTACAACGTTCTTTTTCGTTATTGTTAGACACTTACTTTTTGCACATATGCTCTTACTCATTTGTGCGCACTTACCCACGTCTCGAAGGTATACTCTTCTTCTGCAGTATTTACCTTATGTTCCCCAGCTGGGTCGCAGGCTTTGGTCGTTGATTGAGTATGGATAAGCATGTGAATATCGTTATACAATTTTAATACAAGTAAAGAGTACAGAGGATTTAGTATTGGTTGTGAAATTAGTTCGACTGTGTTAATAAAATCATACTCATTTGATTTATTATTTAAAAATTCACACTATCATATTAATTATTATTTTGTGTGGGTTAATTACTATTTGAACCCTTATATTCGATATGAATATAATGTAATTATAACGTGTTTAAAAAATCGGTATGGAGAACCATACATGACTTCCATATTCGAAGATTTATATTTAAAATCATTTTCAAAATGTAATATTACCATAGAAACTACTTCTTTCTACTTACTGCTTCAGCCTTAACCACAGTACTGTGGTCACTAACGTATACCACCTCACGTTATCGCACTCGATTTTCACTGATGATGGAAGTCAATGGCATTGCCAAAATGTCTGGTTTTGTAGAAAACATTGGACTACGGCCAAATATCCCGGGAAGGAATTTTAACAAAAACTACTTCTTTGTTGCCGATAACATTGTACACATATATAAATCAGTGGCGAAGTTGCATGGAGGCAATTGAGGCAATGCCTACCCTAAAAAATTCTGTAGAATAAAAATTATAAATACGTATGAACTACATAACGTAAAGATTATACATTGTTACACGACTGTCAAATTTATTAAACCAAAACGTGCTTTATTGAGCGACCGCTAGATGGTGACAGGTGAGATTCGGTATAGCTCGTTTAAAGCGAATGAGGTAACCTGAACTAGCCTCAGCGTTTTTGTATACATCGTATGTAAGCAATGTAGTGGTGAGATAGGGAAGTGAAGGGAGGGGGATTGTCCCGCGCTGTACACATAGAGCGTTGAGGCATGCCTCACTTCTGTGGTCCAAACAGTTAAGTTAAAGCGCCTGTGTTGTTTCTAAGTGTGTTTATTTTATGCGGTTATTAAAAGTGTCACTGCTATTCCGCTGAACTAACAGATGATCAAGATTGTTATTTGAATTATTTGAAACATTAAACATATATATAGAAACTAATCAAGTTTAAAAATTTGAAGTTCAATCAGTTGTATTATTGTGTATGACTAATACAAGGATTGTTCAATAGAAACACGTATAGAGCTGTAAAGCATTTTTTATTCAACGATTTTAAAAGAAGCCTCCAATAACATTAAGACATGAGTTCCACCGTTGCGCTAACCTGTAGATTCCCTGCTAGTAAAATTCATACGGCTGTTTGTGGAACCATTCGGTTACAGCAAACTCTACCTCAGCGTCCGATTTGAACCACCGTACTTTTAGTGATTCCTTAAAAAAAATTTAAGATAAGATTTTTGCCTACCCATTCATAAACTACTAGCTTCGCCACTGATATATATAAAAAATATGCATAAAATTAATGGCTTGTATAAGTTAATGATTGATCTCTATTTAGTAGTGCTCAAGTTTCCAAAGTTTTAATATTATGATGTCCGTAATTAAAACATCAGAGCAGGTATAGTGTGTATGAGGGTACACCATGGACAAAAATTTTCAACATTTCCTATTGAGCGTTGCTTAGAGTAAAGCTGCAAATCTACAGTGTACGTTTCACAGAACAAACACGCAAAAAAGAAGGAGCACTCCGAAGTCACTCATGGACCCTCAGCATCTTGCAGAGGGTTCATTCCCTAAAGACGAAAAGTCTGCCTATGAATCGTTCCTCTGTAAACATGAGCAGTTACACTCCCCAGCGATCCACAGGAAGCAAATCGCTATCCACGCTGGACACTTTTTCGGCTTGCACGCATTATATTGGTATGGGTTTCGGCACTTACCATTTAAAAAGCGTGCAAATGTAAGAAAATAAACATGAGTGAGGCCAGAAATAACGCGAATTGTGTGTGTGTGTGTGTGTGTGTGTGTGTGTGTGTGTGTGTGTGTGTGTGTGTGTGTGTGTGTGTGTGTGTGTGTGTGTGTGTGTGTGTGTGTGTGTGTGTGTGTGTGTGTGTGTGTGTGTGTGTGTGTGTGTGTGTGTGTGTGTGTGTGTGTGTGTGTGTGTGTGTGTGTGTGTGTGTGTGTGTGTGTGTGTGTGTGTGTGTGTGTGTGTGTGTGTGTGTGTGTGTGTGTGTTTTCCCTGCCTTTTTATTGCGGTAGTCATAATAATAAAATGGAAACGCAAACATTACATAACTGAGATATGCTTGCCTGCCACGAATGATATTGATGTTTGTAACAAAATTTTCTGTTTGTACATTTTGAGTGTAAATTAATCCATTATACTATTAACTCATACATGATTTACATTAAAATGAAAAATTATAATTTTATTGCCTGGCAACAACATTATTTTATTTTTAACAATTACCATTGTTTCAAAAAGTTTAAATGAATTACTTCCATATTCCTTAAGGAAATGGAAGTATGGTGATGGCAAAAAAAATCGTGTTCGAGATTATTGCAGATTCTGATTGTACTACACTCAAAACATGAAAAAAAGTCGTTTTCCGAAAAGTGTCTGTCTGTGTGTCTATCTGTGTGTAGATTTTTTTTCTATGGCAAACGATAACTGCCGCAAATTCAAACAGAATCAAAAGATTATTTGCATACAGCCCTAAATTGTAGAGTTCTCAAGACCTATTGTTTTTGGTGAAGATCGGTTAAGGCAAAGGGGTAGTTTACCAGCAACGTTTTTTTAACAAGGGTATTTTCTGTGGCAAACGATAACAGCCACAAATTCAAACAGAATCAAATAATTTTTTGCATACATCCCTTAATTGTAGAGGTCTCAAGGATTTTCGATTTTGGTGAAGATCGGTTAAGGGGAAGGGGTAGTTTACCTGCAACGTTTTACGTTTTAACAACAGTAAAGTACTTGAAAATTCATTTAAACTTTTTCAAACAATGGTAATTGTTAAAAATAAAATAATTTTGTTGCCAGGCAATAAAATTATAATTTTTTCATTTTAATGTAAATTATGTATGAGTTAATATCTTTATATATATAATTCTTCTGTACGTGTGTATGTCACTATACTCCTCCATGTATAAAATAATATATCGTTCGTGGCAGGTAAGCATATCTCAGTTAATGTAATGTTTACGTTTCCATTTTATTATTATGCCTACAGCAATAAAAAGGCAGGTAAGACACACACACACACACACACACACACACACACACACACACACAATTCATGTTATTTCTGGCCTCACTCATGTTTATTTTCTTACATTTGCACGCTTTTTAAATGGAAAGTGCCGAAACCCACACCAACATAACGTGTGCAAGCCGAAAAAATGGACATCAATTTGCTTCCTGTGGATCGCTGGGGAATGTAACTGCACGTGTTTACAGAGGAATGATTCATAGACAGACTTTTCGTCTTTAGGGAATGAACCCTCTGCAAGATGCTGAGGGTCCATGAGTGACTTCGGAGCGCTCCTTCTTTTTCACGTGTTTGTTCTGTGAAACATACACTGTAGATTCGCAGCTTTACTCTAAGCAACGCTCAATAGAAAATGTTGAAAATTTTTGTCCACAGTGTACCCTCATTCACACTAAACCTGCTCTGATGTTTTAATTACGGACATCATAATATTACTACTTAATGGAGATCAATCATTAACTTATACAAGCCATTAATTTTATGCATATATTTTATATATATGTGTACAACGTTATCGGCAACAAAGAAGTAGTTTTTGTTAAAATTCCTTCCCGGGATATTTGGCCGTAGTCCAATGTTTTCTACAAAACCAGATGTTTCGGCAATGCCATCGACTTCCATCATCAGTGAAAATCGAGTGCGATAACGTGAGGTGGTATACGTTAGTGACCACAGTACTGTGGTTAAGGCTGAAGCAGTAAGTAGAAAGAAGTAGTTTCTATGGTAATATTTCATTTCAAAAATGATTTTAAATATAAATCTTAGAATATGGAAGTCACGTATGGTTCTCCATACCGATATTTTTCAAGTACTTTACTGTTGTTAAAACGTAAAAGGTTGCAGGTAAACTACCCCTTTTCCTTAACCGATCTTCACCAAAATCGAAAGTCCTTGAGATCTCTACAATTCAGGGATGTATGCAAAAAATTATTTGATTCTGTTTGAATTTGCGGCTGTTATCGTTTGCCATAGGAAATACCCTTGTTAAAACATAAAACGTTACAGGTAAACTACCCCTTCCCCTTAACCGATCTTCACCAAAAACAATAAGTCTTGAGTACTCTACAAATCAGGGCAGTATGCAAAAAATTATTTGATTCTGTTTGAATTTGCGGCTGTTATCGTTTACCATAGAAAATATCCTTGTTAAAAAAACGTTGCAGGTAAACTACCCCTTTCCCTTAACTGATCTTCACCAAAAACAACAGGTCTTGAGAACTCTACAATTTAGGGGTGTATGCAAATAATCTTTTGATTCTGTTTGAATTTGCGGCTGTTATCATTCCATAGTAAATACCCTTGTTAAAACATATAACGTTGCAGGTAAACTACCCCTTTCCCTTAACCGATCTTCACCAAACACAATAGGTCTTGAGAACTCCATAATTCAGGGCTGTATCCGAAACATTATTTGATTCTGTTTGAATTTGCGGCTGTTATCGTTTGCCAAAAAAAATAATACCCTTGTTAAAAAAAAACCATTGCTGGTAAACTACCCCTTTCCCTCAACCGATCTTCACCAAAAACAATAGGTCGTGAGTACTCTACAAATCAGGGTTGTATGCAAAAAATTATTTGATTCTGTTTGAATTTGCGGCAGTTATCGTTTGCCATAGAAAAAAAATCTACACAAGACAGACAGACACACAGACACACAGACAGACACACAGACACACACACACAGACACTTTTCGAAAAACGACTTTTTTTCATGTTTTGAGTGTAGTACAATCAGAATCTGCAATAATCTCGAACACGATTTTTTTTGGCATCACCATACTTCCATTTCCTTAAGGAATATGGAAGTAAAACTTATCTCTTATATTCTAAGACATATTATACACAAATATAAAACATATATGACCTGAAATATTTATACAGACATATAATACATAACACATATATTAATATAATACGTGATTCACACGTCTGAAATTGACTATTTATCTTGTCTTTGCAAGTGTGGTTTTTATTATATACCACTTAATAAAACAATTAATTTATTAACATTTATTAAATATCGGTATGGAGAACCATACATGACTTCCATATTCTAAGATTTATAATTAAAATAATTTTCGAAATGAAATATTACCATAGAAACTACTTCTTTCTACTTACTGCTTCAGCCTTAACCACAGTACTGTGGTCACTAACATATACCACCTCACGTTATCGCACTCGATTTTCACTGATGATGGAAGTTGATGGCATTGCCGAAACGTCTGGTTTTGTAGAAAACATTGGACTACGGCCAAATATCCCGGGAAGGAATTTTAACAAAAACTACTTCTTTGTTGCCGATAACGTTGTACACATATATATAAAAAATATGCATAAAATTAATGGCTTGAATAAGTTAATGATTGATCTCCATTAAGTAGTGCTCAAGATTCCAAAGTTTTAATATTATGATGTCCGTAATTAAAACATCAGAGCAGGTTTAGTGTGTATGAGGGTACACCGTGGACAAAAATTTTCAACATTTCCTATTGAGCGTTGCTTAGAATAAAGCTGCGAATCTGCAGTGTACGTTTCACAGAACAAACACGCGGAAAAGAAGGAGCGCTCCGAAGTCACTCATGGACCCTCAGCATCTTGCAGAGGGTTCATTCCCTAAAGACGAAAAGTCTGTCTATGAATCGTTCCTCTGTAAACACGTGCAGTTACACTGCCCAGCGATCCACAGGAAGGAAATCGCTATCCACGCTGGACACTTTTTCGGCTTGCATGCGTTATGTTGGTATGGGTTCAGCACTTTCCATTTAAAAATACGCTTGATAAAAAAACGTTGCTGGTAAACTACCCCTTCCCCTTAACCGATCTTCACCAAAAACAATAGGTTTTGAGTACTCTACAAATCAGGGCTGTATGCAAAACATTATTTGATTCTGTTTGAATTTGCGGCTGTTATCATTTGCCATAGAAAATATACCTTGTTAAAAAAACGTTGCAGGTAAACTACCCCTTCCCCTTAACCGATCTTCACCAAAAACAATAGGTCTTGAGTACTCTACAAATCAGGGCTGTATGCAAAACATTATTTGATTCTGTTTGAATTTGCGGCAGTTATCGTTTGCCATAGCAAAAAAATCTACAGACACGCAGACAGACAGACAGACACACACACAGACACTTTTCGGAAAACGACTTTTTTTCATGTTTTGAGTGTAGTAGAATCAGAATCTGCAATAATCTCGAACACGATTTTTTTTGCCATCACCATACTTCCATTCCTTAAAGAATATGGAAGTAAAAAGTAAATATCGGTATGGAGAACCATACATGACTTCCATATTCTAAGATTTATATTTAAAATCATTTTCAGCCAAACAGCCAGGCTGTGTCTTACCTGCCTTTTTATTGCTGTATTAAATGAAAAATATTATATTACATTAAAATGAAAAAATTATAATTTTATTGCCTGGCAACAAAATTATTTTATTTTTAACAATTACCATTGTTTCAAAAAGTTTAAATAAATTTTCAAGTACTTTACTCTTGTTAAAACGTAAAAGGTTGTAGGTAAACTACCCCTTCCCCTTAACCGATCTTCACCAAAATCGAAAGTCATTGAGACCTCTACAATTCAGGGACGTATGCAAACAATTATTTGATTCTGTTTGAATTTGCGGCTGTTATCATTTGCCATAGAAAATACGCTTGATAAAAAAACGTTGCAGGTAAACTACCCCTTCCCCTTAACCGATCTTCACCAAAAACAATAGGTTTGAGTACTCTACAAATCAGGGCTGTATGCAAAACATTATTTGATTCTGTTTGAATTTGCGGCTGTTATCGTTTGCCATAGAAAATACCCTTGTTAAAAAAATGTTGCAGGTAAACTACCCCTTTCCCTCAACCGAACTTCACCAAAAACAATAGGTCTTGAGAACTCTACAATTTAGGGCTGTATGCAAACAATCTTTTGATTCTGTTTGAATTTGCGGCTGTTATCGTTTGCCATAGGAAATACCCTTGTTAAAACATAAAACGTTACAGGTAAACTACCCCTTTCCCTTAACCGATCTTCACCAAAATCAACAGATCTTGAGAACTCTACAATTCAGGGCTGTATGCGAAACATTATTTGATTCTGTTTGAATTTGCGGCTGTTATCGTTTGCCAAACAAACAAAATTACCCTTGCTAAAAAAAAACCGTTGCAGGTAAACTACCCCTTTCCCTCAACCGATCTTCACCAAAAACAATAGGTCGCGAGTACTCTGCAAATCAGGGCTGTATGCAAAAAATTATTTGATTCTGTTTGAATTTGCGGCAGTTATCGTTTGCCATAGAAAAAAAATCTACAGACACACAGACAGACAGACACAAGACAGACAGACAGACACACACACAGACACTTTTCGGAAAACGACTTTTTTTCATGTTTTGAGTGTAGTAGAATCAGAATCTGCAATAATCTCGAACACGATTTTTTTTGCCATCACCATACTTCCATTCCTTAAGGAATATGGAAGTAAAATTACTAATAGAGAACATTTTATTACTTTTATTAATTATCTTATTAATGTCTCAATTAATTAAAAATCATCAATTTAAATAACTCTCATACTTGAATTTAATTCTCTAATAAAATATAAAATATAATACAATATGGTTCTATATTGACCATTTATTTATGAGATTAATAAATTTAACTTATATGCTCTGTTCAATTATTCTTTGAACTTATTTATTACTCATTCTGGAAAATAAAAATATACTAATGTTTTTGTAAACTTGTATATGGAATCTAGAGCTTCTTTCGATAGACCTCAGGGTCATTTATAATATTAAATTAATGTCTGACTTCACCTGCAATTTTCTGCAACCATTTAACTTTGTCGTTACCGTCATCTGGACTCTTGAGTTTGTTGGTCCTCTTCGGTATCACCTTCTCTGTCTCTGCATCGTTGAAATTCCTCTCACCATCTACTGGATGCTGAGTTCTGACGTCGACCTCTGGTCGTGATGATGTACGGCTGGATGTAACTGCATGTGGATGTCCCTGCGTCCTCTTATATTCTGCTCTGGTTCCTCTCCTCTTCTTATCTTGTCCCTCGTGGATGTCTCGAAGTTCTATGCGTACTTCTTGAAGTTCATCGACGTTACAACTTCTCGTAGATTCGATATTATAGTCTTTTAAAATAAATCATGTTTCACTAATACTTGCACCGACGTACTGCCGGTTACATCGCACTTCAAGTTATGTAATACTGTTTAGAAACATTACTTGACTTTGTAAAATTCGCGGTTGCGAGATGCATGGATTTCACGTAGTTTTCTGAGTTCATCAGAGAAAGAGTGTGTCGCTCGCTGGGGTTTTATACTGCTGCCGTCGTTCCATTCCTGTTGGAAACTGTTTTGACAAAATTGAACAGGTCCGCGCATCGATTTAATTGCTAATTTCAACCTACGCGTCTTTCTATGAAGCGCACACTTTTTTGTAAATATTATTTCACAAATCGTTAGGTATATTATTAAACTTTGTTTATGCAAATTATGAATGTTAAGGTGTGTAAATTATGGAAGTTATGGCAAAATTTCACACGGTGGCTGAACGGTTCCCATGATCATTGACCAATTAGTCTTCAATGATAGCGCCAGGCGCTAGCTATGTTTTTACATATGTCGCTGATTCGTGTGACTTCTGGTTTTCGTTCAGTATTTAAAAAACTGTGTAAAATTTGCCACCCTTGTTTGCATAATTCAACCTGTCTCTCATTTACACACGTACACTAGCACACACACGCAGACTGATACACAAGCGGTGGCATGTCGCTCTGACGTCACCCTTGCCGGTCGGCACGTGTTGGTTTCACCCCTTCGCTATGATTAAAAACCAACGAAGCTTTTAATTCCATATGCAGGCTCACTTACAATATTTATTTATTTAAAATTAAATACTACGTTTATTTCTTTTATTATCTCTTATACTTAACGCTTAATTATTACATTATTTTTATTATTTACATCTTATATATCTCATGTAATGTATGTAATGTACATGCGTTTGTATGTTATCATACCTCAGTCAGGGGTTGATACATAGACTTATGCTAAACGTATCGTTGCAATATATATAAATGGTGGTAGAGGGAGAAGTCAGTCAGTATTTATTTATTGTAAGTTAGGTTAAGTTAGTTTTAAATTAGTCTTTACTGAGATTTCAGTTAAGTGAGTTACAGAATTAGTATATTGTATAATATTATGGATCACTACTGTATTACATTTGTGTTGTTGTTTGTATGTATTACAATTGTGTCTATAATCGACATCACAGTTGTGAATCAAAATTTCTATTTTGTGTGTTATATTTTTATTGTAAAAATTAATTGTGATAACAATAAATAAACAGGGTGTTGACAGTGATATGAGTGTGTTTTTTTTACTGCTGCCCAGAAGATGACAACAGACTGAACTGGTTACCCAAAATTAACCATAAATATATGGGTCTTTATTTTATCAATTTATTGTCACAGCTATATCTATTATCACGGCTATTATGCTATTCTTTGTTAAAAAAACTTTAATAGCATACACAGTTATAGAAGTGTATACTTGTCAAAACAGATCTTTCATTTTATGATTTATGTATAATTTCTAAACATTAATTAGTGTTAATAATAAACTAATACAAATTTTATTAAGCACCTCATAACAGTCATAAAAGTAATAATTTTATTTAAAATGTTTTATTTCACAACAGTTGTATTGTGTAGAAAGGCAATATAGAAAAACAATACACAAATATACTGTATACGCCACTTTAAACTCAACTTCCAATATTCTAACAGAAAATTTATATAATTTTATAATTATTCCTTTGTAAGTAACTCATAAGAGTTTCCTCCAGGTCTCCTACGTAACATCTTCAAATACTAAATACAACTGCAAGTAGGTTTATTTTCACTTGACACATGATTCACAGAAATTATTCTGTATCTTCAGAGGTTTTCTGAATTATAATTGTAACCAAAACAGGGAAACAAAACTGAAAATATATAGGACTGTCATCAGACTGGTGTTATGCTATGGGTGTGAGGCATGGACAATCACACAGAAAACAGCCGACATAGTAGACACCTTTGAAAGGAAAATCCTCAGACGCATTATAGGCCCAATACAAGAAAATGGCTTATGGAGACTGAGATACAACAATGAACTGTATCATATATATAAAGAGATACCAGTCTCCAAATTTATAAGAATACAAAGATTCCGTTGGGCCGGACATGTTATGAGAATGGAGGATGGCAGGAACCCCAAAAGGGCTTTCCTGGGTACATGGGAGGGAACGAGACCTAGAGGCAGACCGAGGAAGAGGTGGGAAGATGGCGTTGCGAAGAAACTGGAGGAGGGTTGCAATGGATAGAGTAGATTGGAGGCAGAGATTGGTGGAGGCCAGGGCCTGACTTGGGCTGTAGCGCCATAGGAGGAGGAGGAATTGTAAGAGCAAAACATTCAATTACAATTCAAAACCCTCTGAAGATACAGAATAATTTCTATGAAACGTGCATTAGGTGAAAATAAACCTACTTGCAGTTGTATTTATTTGAAGATATTACATAAATTTTATAATTAAATGTAAATTTTTCTACTTGGATTAAAAAATCGCAGCCTTATATAACAATTTAATCACCTACATTTGTTTTTACTACACTTAAAAAAAGTTGAAAAAATAAAATTGTGATGAAAAAATATTACTGTGGCAAGTATTAGAAGAATAGGGATACCCACATCTTACAAGGACTATACACAGCCTATATACTCGTAATGGAACAAGAATAGCCATTAAAAATAACTGTTGGATATCTCAGCAAATATCTGTGAATAAAGGTGTTAGACAAGGGTACAGTATATCACCTATGCTTTTTAACATTTATATCGATGATCTGATTTCATTTATATAGATGAAATGGAAACATCCAGTGAACCCTGGTATTGCGATATCACAAGACAGATTTTTGAATGTGCTGTTGTTTACTGATGACTTGCTTACAATTGAAAATACAGAATCTGCTTTACAAAACTCTGTTTTTAAGCTTCATCAGATTTGCAAACAATACAATATGAAAATCTCCACTAAAAAAAAACAAAGGTAACGGCATTTTGAGGTAAGAAACCAATAAGAACAAAAATAATAATTAATGATGAAATTGTAGAACAGGTGAACCACTTTAACTGTTTGCGAAATAATACTGGCTATAACAAGAATCAATATATTGATAATACATTATGCAAGTTCCAGACAATCTGTGGGACAATCAACCATATTTTAGAAACAAGATACAAAATTAACATTTTACAAGGAAGTCACTGTACTTTCCTATGAGTGTGAATTATGAACGACAACCAAGAAACAAGAAATTAAAATACAGGGCTCAGAAAATTACGTTCTTAAGAGGTTTTAAAAGGTGTTCTAAGCTTGACCATATAATGAATGAAGAGAATAATTATTTATTAACTTTCTTAGTTTTTAACTTGAATGAAAGATTAAAAGATTATAAACAACAGTGGAATTAATACTTAGAAAGATGTCAACATTCAAGACTAGTCAAACAAGTTTGGAAATATAAACCTATAGGACACAGGTGCATGGCTTGACCCAAGAAGAGATGGCTGGAGGATCTTTGAAGCTGAAACAGGTAGCACCTTGCCTATGCCATGATATGAAGAAGATGATGAAAAAAATCTTACTGTATATCTTTAGTGAAAATGTATAAGTAATACACAATTATACAATCTTTTCATTGTATGGTGGCCAGCAATCTAAGCAACAGCACTGTGCACAATGTCATATTAATTTGTCAGTACAATGAGACATTTCACTGAGTCTCCCACTATGGAAGCTTTTCACACAGCACTGGAACAGCCACCGTAAAGTAACATGATTGTATAATAAATAATTTACCTCAATTTTAGTAGCATCACTTCCTTTAAATTCAATATTTATATTAGACAAATTTATTTTGTCTACAATAACTAAAAGTGCCGTATGCAAAATGTTAAAATTGACTGCTCCAACCTGAAACATAAGAATTACAAACCTGCATCCATATTCCATTGCACTTTTATTTTACAAATATAGTAAAAAGAACAAATATAGTTTGTGAAAAGTACATTTTATTTTATAAAAATCCTGTAAATCAAATGTTATTGTGTTTGTGCAAGTTCTACATTAACAGTATAATATGTACAAGTATACTATATATTTCAAATTTTTATATATAAATTTTATACTGCATTAGCAAAATAATAAATTTAATTGCAGAATGAATTTGTTATTTTCCTATATTAGCAGTCAACTACTACAAGAAATTGTGAAACATTATAGGTTACTATCAAGGCAAAGACATATCAGTGTATTTATATACACTTCATATTATATATACATATATTCAAACACTTTTTGCTACAGTCCGTTTCTTGATGTATATAATATATTTAATATTTATAATGAATTTACCTCAAGATATTTTTTTCCTTATTAGGAACATGTTTCGGGAACCATTGTGTTCCCATCCTCAGCCTTCGTGATTTTGAGTCTGGTGAAGTACTTGTGTGTTGGCTGGTTGTTATTGTGGTTTCCTGTTGGCCTCTGGTACTTTAAATTGGTATTATTGTGTGTGATTGTGGTGTATGTATTCGTATTTACTTGGTTTGGTATATATATATATATATTGTAATAATACAATGAAGTCCTGTAACAAAATATTTTATGTATGTATGTGTGTAGTTTTCTGACGTTCCGCTCCGGAAACGTCAATTTGGTAATGTTCCTAGTCTTCGTAGTTACAAATAAAATCTGTGTATATTGCTGTTGTAGCAATTTGAAAAAATAAAAATAAAATTTAAAATTTTATAAAAATAAAAAAAAAAATTTAATTTTCTGGAAAATGTTTTTTGGGTAACTTGTTCTTAAAATTTAGGAACAGATCGAGTTAATCGGTTGTAATTATAAATGAAATGGTATCGTGGTTAATTTAGTAATAGTGTCACTTTCAGTAATTTTGTTGAAAAGATAAACTTGTTAACTCCAAGTTTGAACGAAAGACGGCTCTCTTCTTCTTCTTTTTGAAACGTTGTCGTTTCGTATATACCGCCCTTCAGTTAGTTGGGTTTCTTCATTAATTACTTGTTAAGTCTTTTTTATAATAAAAAATCAACTCCAATTTACCGATACAGAATGTTTATTAACAAAAAATAATGAAATTGTTTGATTAAAATTGATATTACAAGGCAGTATCGACTCGCTCAGGGCCGGTCGATATAAACAATTTATATTGGTATTATAAAATAGGGCTCTTTAAACGGTTATTAAAATATATAGCCAGAGAAGGTTATGGGAAGGAAAGTATAACACTTACACTTATCAAATGCCTTAAATTTTAACAATACAATAATGATTAAAAATATTAAAAGTTTATATATGATTTGATTTCGAACCAATAGTAGCCATGTCGTTTCTATACTGCAGCGGACCGGACCAAAATGGTTGACTGACGCATGCGCAAGGAAGCCTCCAGCGTTGATGAAGTTTTTGTTGTAATAAAGATGTCCTTTCTTCGAGTAAATGCTCTCAGCAATTGTATACGATCGTCCTGGATATATTTAAATGTCACTGGTGTATGATGGAATAGTTCACTTGGTGTAAAATGTTGTCACTGGATATATCTCGTTGTGTTTATGTGTGTCGTTTTTAACCTCGAAATATCGGTCTGTATTTGGTGTAATATCAGTGTTATTCTGCTTATCTAGTTATGTGTGGTTCAATTTATTAGTGTTACTGTGTTCATAGGTCACTTTCACCACTTCACAATCTATAAAATAGTTTAAAATAATTATTTTCAAAATTTTCACTGAAATACGGTTTATAACATAAACGCCATTAAAGGTTATTTCTGGCGAAAGGTTACTTTAAGTGCACTCGTCAACGCATAATAATGAACTGTCTGTATTTCCTTCTTCTCATGAAAGTCTTAGCCTATATAATATATCTCATACATTGTTTAATTTTGCCATAACTTCCGATACACTTTAAAAATGTACTTTATGTTCATAAAATAAATTCGTTATTAGTTAACTGTTTGAAATATAAAATACATATTCGTTTTAACTATTCTATTCTACTTATTTTGATAGTAATTAAGTTAGTATTACAAAGTTTTATCTGAAAATTATATTTCTTATAATTTTTTGGGAGGTAGGCCTAAAATTATACTTCCTGTCTTCTATGTAAATAATAGCCATTTTCCCTAATATAATTATTATTCTATGAAATCTGAAATTTGTATAATTATCAATTCTCACTTATTTTATTGCAATTTAGTATACTAATGATGGTTTTTTAATATAATTCAATTGTATATGACTTCCCCTAGGATAGTGTCAGTTAATCTATTTCAGTTTTAATGGTATTTTATTAGACAATTAAATAATTTTACTCATATAATGACCATATCTTTAGAAAGCCTTATTTACATAGTATTTGCTATGTTGAGTTTATTTTGCCTGAATATTGTCATTTTATATGGTTTATAAGACTAGGTTTGTTAATTATTCTGCATTTTAAATTTATTCTTTGGCCTAGATCTGATGTGTGGCTAATTTCCAAATGTTTTATTAATGTAGCTATTTTATATCCTTCTCTGACTGGTATAACATAAATTATTGATTATATAATTAACATATAACATCTCTTTATATCACAACTAGTGTTCTGAATAACATTGCTTAGTATATTACCTAATAACATAATAAAGAGTATTTCTACAACATTGGAATGATATCTATTTTTAGACAGTGCATTCCTAAATTAAACTGAACAATAAAATAACAGTTATAATACTAATATTTCTTATGACTAACCCTTATTTATCTAAATGTTATATGTAATAGGAACCTAACATCCTGGTTCCATATATAATTGTTAACACCTTCTATAAACTTCATCATAAACAGTTTGTTCTGTAGTTCCCCATTTATAAAATTTATACCCCCTCTTAAAGTATAACCCTAGCTACCTAAGTTATATTCCATTCTATGGAATGTTCATATCGCTTTAGTAGCTTTTATTTAGTAATATTACTACTTCATTATCAAAGTAGGCACTGTTCACAAAACTTAAAGTTTGTTACTATGTACTGCAACTCATGCACCCTTTTAAAGTTTATTATTTATAATTTGATCACTTGCACTTGTCTATGGTGAATTATCAATATATTTACTAGTCTTTTTCTAGCTTTTAATATGAAATATTCAACCATGGGGGAACTGTGAAGACTTGTCTATACAAACTAAATAATAACTTTTTGAATGCACTAATATTTAATACTACTAACACTTTTAGTTTTTGTCAGTTTTACAGTGATATGGTTTTTTAGGGTGTTATACTTTCTCTTTGGGCATTCATTGATTTTGGGGTTTTTTGGGGGTTCTTTCCCTATGGGGTTTTTGTTTTATATGGATCGTCTTAATTATTCTTCTTTCTTCCTTCTTCAGTAGCTTTGATTGTTCTTCTTTCTTCTGTCTTCTGTAGCTTTGATTGTTCTTCTTTCTTCCTTCTTCAGTATTGGTAGTTTTAATTAGTCTTCTTTCTTCTTTCTTCTGTAGTAGTAGTTTTAATTAGTCTTCCTTCTTCTTTCTTCAGTAGATTTAGTTTGGGATTATTCTTCTTTCTTCTCTAGTTTTAATTAGTCTTCTTTCTTCCTTGATTTTAATTATTCTTCTTTCTTCTCTCTTCAGTAGTAGTAGTTTTAATTAGTTCTTCTTTCTTCTCTAGTTTTAATTATTCTTCTTTCTTCTTTCTTCAGTAGTGGTAGTTTTGGTTATTCTTCTTTCTTCTCTAGTATTAATTATTCTTCCTTCTTCTGTCTTCTGTATCTTTGATTGTTCTTCTTTCTTCATTCTTCAGTAGTGGTAGTTTTGGTTATTCTTCTTTCTTCTCTAGTTTTAATTAGTCTTCCTTCTTCTGTCTTCTGTATTTTAATTATTCTTCTTTCTTCTCTCTTCAGTAGTAGTAGTTTTAATTAGTTCTTCCTTCTTCCTTCTTCAGTAGTTTTAATTAGTCTTCTTTCTTCTTTGATTTTAATTATTCTTCTTTCTTCATTCTTCAGTAGTAGTAGTTTTAATTAGTTCTTCTTTCTTCTCTAGTTTTAATTCTTCTTCTTTCTTCTTTCTTCAGTAGTGGTAGTTTTGGTTATTCTTCTTTCTTCTCTAGTTTTAATTATTCTTCCTTCTTCTGTCTTCTGTATCTTTGAT
Organism: Magicicada septendecula; assembly: GCA_034769895.1. Classification (NCBI taxonomy): domain Eukaryota; kingdom Metazoa; phylum Arthropoda; class Insecta; order Hemiptera; family Cicadidae; genus Magicicada; species Magicicada septendecula. The sequence continues at coordinate 155,497,403 of CM068369.1, forward strand.
TGTTCTTCTTTCTTCATTCTTCAGTAGTAGTAGTTTTAATTAGTTCTTCTTTCTTCCTTCTTCAGTAGTTTTAGTTTGGGATTATTCTTCTTTCTTCTTTGAGTTTTAATTGTTCTTCTTTCTTCTTTGGCTTTAATTAGTCTTCTTTCTTCCTTGATTTTAATTATTCTTCTTTCTTCTCTCTTCTGTAGTAGTAGTTTTAATTAGTCTTCCTTCTTCTTTCTTCAGTAGTAGTAGTTTTAATTAGTTCTTCTTTCTTCTCTAGTTTTAATTATTCTTCTTTCTTCTTTCTTCAGTAGTGGTAGTTTTGGTTATTCTTCTTTCTTCTCTAGTTTTAATTATTCTTCCTTCTTCTGTCTTCTGTATCTTTGATTGTTCTTCTTTCTTCATTCTTCAGTAGTGGTAGTTTTGGTTATTCTTCTTTCTTCTCTAGTATTAATTATTCTTCCTTCTTCTGTCTTCTGTATCTTTGATTGTTCTTCTTTCTTCATTAGATTTAGTTTGTTCTTCTTTCTTCAGTAGCTTTGATTGTTCTTCTTTCTTCTTTCTTCAGTAATAGTAGTTTTAATTATTCTTCTTTCTTCTGTCTTCAGTAGCTTTGTTTTTTCTGGTCTGGTTTCTTTGACGGGGTATATTAATTGCCTGCTTCTATCTTACCTGGGTAATTTTGTTATTATTATTTTTAGTCTTCTGGGTTTTTAAATTTGTATTATATTATATTATTTGCAGAAATTTTCTTTATTCAACCCTTCTTGTGAATATATTATTAAACAGTGCATTTTAATTAATTCTCATCTGGATATTCCATATATTAGAGCTTTATTAATGATCATTGAGTAATGTATTTGTGTGGATTATCTGTCATGCTACAGATTGCTCTCTTCCAGAAGTGATTAGTTCAGATCATACTTAGTTTGTCTGAAGTAATTGCTTATGACATTATATTATAAATTATTTTTCTTTACTTCCTTCACATTTCTAAAATTTTTTCTCCTATATTTTTGAGCTTATCTATATCTCATTATTAACTGGATTCTTACTGATAGTAATAGTCATCTGAGGTTCGTTATTTTTTATTTTTCCATTTTCTTCTTAACTCGTTTCTTTATCCTTGGGATATTTATTCCCTAAAATTCCCTAACACGTTAGCTGGGGCAGTGTCCAGAGGGGCTCTGTAGGCTTCACACTCTGCTGGCCATGCTACGTCATTTATTGATTACAGAGGTAAATCATCTCTGACCAATACATAATAATACTGCTGGACTTATCTCAGACAGTCATTAATAAAAATTATATAAGAATAGTCCACCTTATGACTATAAAAAAAAATTAAATATCTTTGGATATTTCACTTCGTATACGAACAGATCTATTTATATTTCTATCTTAGTGAATCTCTATCTCAGTTATTTTTCTCAATGGTTAGCTCTGTTGGCATTTTATTTCTCCTTGTGGTTGGAAGCTGGTATAATATAATCATCACTTATTATTCAGTGTAAAGTTTTTAATTCTCTGTCTTTTTTTGACTGTTATCACAATCTCCTTCTGGTCATTGGTAGCATATATTTTGTATTATATTTTTGTACCTTTCTTAATTCTTGTGAATCGTTCCACTAGTATTATGTTTTTTCAATTACTCTTTTAATTGTCTTTTTAATAATTGACATTGATTATATGATCATCTTTTTCTTATGGATTTATTTATATATGGTTTTTTCTTTCTTAATCAAAATTTTATTTTGCTCTTGCTTTTTATCCAAATGCACTCTTTATTATTAATGTCATATGTTTAATATCTCTGTTTATTTGACATAAAATTCTCATTAACTTCACTTCACAATAAGTTTATTCATTTAAATGGTATCAGTGGTTTGTATTGCCATTTCTTTATTCTGGAAAGTTTTTCAGAATTGGTCCCATATATAATTGTTTGTAATGTTTTATCCAAATTCTTTTTTTCCTTGTTCATTTCTAAAAGTTGTTTTTAAAATAAGGTAGTAAGTTGTTTTTACTTGGGTTTTTGAATTTTGGTGGTTTAATTCAAAATTCATTTGCTTTTGTCCATAAATTGTTTTCTAAATAATAGGTAGTAAGTAGTCATTACTTCATTTTTGAATTTAGTGAATTAATTCAAAATTCATTTTCTCTTTGATTCATAAACGGTTTTCTAAATAATAGGTAGTAAGTAGTCATTACTTCATTTTTGAATTTAGTGGTTTAATTCAAAATTTATTTTCTCTTGTCCATAAATTGTTTTTTAAATAATAGGTAGTAAGTAGTCATTACTTCATTTTTGAATTTAGTAATTTAATTCAAAATTCAATCTTTCATTCATTCAATTATTCATAATGTTTTTTCATAAATATGGTTAACATATCATATTATTACTTGGATTTCGTTGTCCATGACGTGTCCGTTACTTAACTAAATATCACTATAATATTGACGACTCGGAACACAATGTTTTTTATAAGTAAAAACGTAAAGTTTTACCTTACAGCCTAAACTGGCTTTCACCTATAGAAGGCTTCATCAGAGGCTGCCGTTAGTAGCGCTGCTCGTCTTGTTGTTGGCGACGAGAAAGTGTTTCGAAAGATTGAAGCTGTGTGTGTGTGGTGAGATGTGTTCGAATAATGCGTGCGATTTGAATTGTGTCTGTTCGTTTAGGATGTCGTTTTTATTTGTTTTTGTGTGTTTGTATATTTCTAATTGTTCTAGAGTGTCTAGTTTTCGGCCTTTTGTGTGTACGTGTAGTATGTTCATGTTATTGTCGATGTTTTTATATGTGTGGTTTGCTTCAATGAGGTGGTTTGCGAAGGTAGATTCTGTAGTGGTGTGGAGTGCTTTTGTGTGTTCAATGTATCTCTGTTTGAAGCTACGTCCTGTCTGGCCTATGTAGAATTTACTGCAATTTGAACAATTTAGTTTATATACACCGGGTAGATCGAATTTGTTTTGTGCTTTGGGCATGCGTTTTGATAGTGTGTGTTCTGTTTTGTTAGTAGTTTTGTAAGCGATTCTGTATCCTGCTTTTTTGAATTTGTGGGCAATTTTTTCTGTTTGTTTGTTGATGTATGTTAGTGTTATGAATTTGTTGTTTTCTGTCTTTGTCTGTTGTTTAATTGTGTTTTGTGTAGGAGTTTACTGACTATTGTTCTGTCATAACCGTTAGATTCTGCTAGATATTTTATCGTGTTTAGTTCGTCTTTGTAGTCTATTTCATCTAAGGGGATGTTGTTAAGTCTATGTATCATGGTTCTAAAAGCAGCTAGTTTGTGTTGTATTGGGTGATTGGAGGTGTTGTGTATTAGTGTGTCAGTTGTAGTTGGTTTTCTGTATATACTGAATTTGTGCCTGTGTTCTAGTTTTGTGATGGAGAGGTCTAAGAAGTTTATGGTGTTGTTGTGTTCGTATTCGGCAGTGAAGGTTATGTTTTTATGTATTTTGTTTATGTGCGTTAGTAACTGTTCACATTGTCTTTTGTTTCCCCTGTATAGTATTAGAATGTCATCAACGTATCTGTGCCAATATAGTATTTTATGTGAGTGTCTGTCATTGTTTGTGAGTATTTTTGTTTTTTCTAAGTGTTGGAGGAAGACTTCTGCTAGAATGCTGGATATGGGGGAGCCCATGGGTAGGCCGTCGTTCTGTGTGTAGTATTTATTGTTATAAGTAAAGTAGTTTTGTTTTGTGATAATGTTCAGAGTTTCTGTTATTTCATTGATAAGTTCGTCTGGTGTGTTGTTCTGTTTGAGTTTGTTTTGTAGGATGGTGATTGTTTCAGAGATGGGGATGTTTGTGTACAGGTTTTTAATGTCAAAGGAGGCTAATGTGGCGTTATGGGGGATGTGTATGTCTTTTATTTTTGTTACTAGGTCAGTGTTGTTTTTTACTGCAATGTTGTTGTCTATTTGTGTGTGTTGTCTAATAATTTTGTCTAGATATTTTGCCAGTTTGTGTGCAGGGGCATTACGGTAGTTGATAATGGGGCGGATCGGAATGTCTTCTTTATGGATTTTGGGAAGCGCTTGGAGTGTAGGTGCTGATGGTCGGATTTGTTTCATGTAGGGCTTTTGTTTATGTGTCATAATGTGTTTGGCTTTGTTGACTATTTGTTTTACTGAGTTTTGGTATCTGTCGGTGGGGTCGTGTTTTAGTTCTGTGATGTTGTTCTGTTCTATGAAGTCTTGTACTTTTTTGTGTAGGTTGTCTGTGGGGATAATTACAGTCGTGTTGCCTTTGTCAGCTTTTACAAATGTGATGCTGTGTTTGTGTGCCTTTTCCCTCAGTTTGATGGCTGTGTGTATTTCTGAGTTGTGGTTGTTGTTGTCTGGTGTCTTATGTACTCCTATTGTGTTGTTTATATTATGTCTTAATGTGTCTTGATGCTCTGGTGCTGTGTTTTGTATATTTTTTTCTGTGTCAATTATGAGCTTTGTTAGTGTTTGGTTGTTATGTTTGTAATGTATGTTATGTTTTAGGCCTTTATCAAGGAGTGTTTGTTCGTTTTTTGTGAGTGTGACGTTCGTGAGGTTTACTGTACGTGGGTAGAATTTGTGCGAGGGAATTATATCTGTTTTGATTGGTGTCAGGTTTTTTATTTTTCTGTCGTGTTTTGTCTGTATGATATGTATTTGTTTTTTTGTCCATTCATTTGTGTGATGTATTAGTTCAGTCATGTAATTGTGTCCGTACGTGTTGGCGATATGTAGGTGTAGTGTTAATGCTTTGCGGTTAAGAGCGTCTTTTTTCTTATATAGTTGTTTAATTGATTCTTTTATGTATGTTCTTTGTGCGATGTTTTGTGTTATTCGGGCGGCCTGGTTGTTATGTTTAATTTTGATTTGGGCATATTTAGGTGTTAGTGAATTGTTTATGCATGTTTTGTTGAAGTTTATGTGAGCTACAATCTTTCTAACCTTCAAAGTTGTGAACTTGTACGCTTGGACGTTGGCTCGTCTTGCTGAGTTAAATTCTTGGATTTCGTTGTCCATGACGTGTCCGTTACTTAACTAAATATCACTATAATATTGACGACTCGGAACACAATGTTTTTTATAAGTAAAAACGTAAAGTTTTACCTTACAGCCTAAACCGGCTTTCACCTATAGAAGGCTTCATCAGAGGCTGCCGTTAGTAGCGCTGCTCGTCTTGTTGTTGGCGACGAGAAAGTGTTTCGAAAGATTGAAGCTGTGTGTGTGTGGTGAGATGTGTTCGAATAATGCGTGCGATTTGAATTGTGTCTGTTCGTTTAGGATGTCGTTTTTATTTGTTTTTGTGTGTTTGTATATTTCTAATTGTTCTAGAGTGTCTAGTTTTCGGCCTTTTGTGTGTACGTGTAGTATGTTCATGTTATTGTCGATGTTTTTATATGTGTGGTTTGCTTCAATGAGGTGGTTTGCGAAGGTAGATTCTGTAGTGGTGTGGAGTGCTTTTGTGTGTTCAATGTATCTCTGTTTGAAGCTACGTCCTGTCTGGCCTATGTAGAATTTACTGCAATTTGAACAATTTAGTTTATATACACCGGGTAGATCGAATTTGTTTTGTGCTTTGGGCATGCGTTTTGATAGTGTGTGTTCTGTTTTGTTAGTAGTTTTGTAAGCGATTCTGTATCCTGCTTTTTTGAATTTGTGGGCAATTTTTTCTGTTTGTTTGTTGATGTATGTTAGTGTTATGAATTTGTTGTTTTCTGTCTTTGTCTGTTGTTTGTTTTGTGTTTTGTGTAGGAGTTTACTGACTATTGTTCTGTCATAACCGTTAGATTCTGCTAGATATTTTATCGTGTTTAGTTCGTCTTTGTAGTCTATTTCATCTAAGGGGATGTTGTTAAGTCTATGTATCATGGTTCTAAAAGCAGCTAGTTTGTGTTGTATTGGGTGATTGGAGGTGTTGTGTATTAGTGTGTCAGTTGTAGTTGGTTTTCTGTATATACTGAATTTGTGCCTGTGTTCTAGTTTTGTGATGGAGAGGTCTAAGAAGTTTATGGTGTTGTTGTGTTCGTATTCGGCAGTGAAGGTTATGTTTTTATGTATTTTGTTTATGTGCGTTAGTAACTGTTCACATTGTCTTTTGTTTCCCCTGTATAGTATTAGAATGTCATCAACGTATCTGTGCCAATATAGTATTTTATGTGAGTGTCTGTCATTGTTTGTGAGTATTTTTGTTTTTTCTAAGTGTTGGAGGAAGACTTCTGCTAGAATGCTGGATATGGGGGAGCCCATGGGTAGGCCGTCGTTCTGTGTGTAGTATTTATTGTTATAAGTAAAGTAGTTTTGTTTTGTGATAATGTTCAGAGTTTCTGTTATTTCATTGATAAGTTCGTCTGGTGTGTTGTTCTGTTTGAGTTTGTTTTGTAGGATGGTGATTGTTTCAGAGATGGGGATGTTTGTGTACAGGTTTTTAATGTCAAAGGAGGCTAATGTGGCGTTATGGGGGATGTGTATGTCTTTTATTTTTGTTACTAGGTCAGTGTTGTTTTTTACTGCAATGTTGTTGTCTATTTGTGTGTGTTGTCTAATAATTTTGTCTAGATATTTTGCCAGTTTGTGTGCAGGGGCATTACGGTAGTTGATAATGGGGCGGATCGGAATGTCTTCTTTATGGATTTTGGGAAGCGCTTGGAGTGTAGGTGCTGATGGTCGGATTTGTTTCATGTAGGGCTTTTGTTTATGTGTCATAATGTGTTTGGCTTTGTTGACTATTTGTTTTACTGAGTTTTGGTATCTGTCGGTGGGGTCGTGTTTTAGTTCTGTGATGTTGGAGCCCATGGGCTCCCCCATATCCAGCATTCTAGCAGAAGTCTTCCTCCAACACTTAGAAAAAACAAAAATACTCACAAACAATGACAGACACTCACATAAAATACTATATTGGCACAGATACGTTGATGACATTCTAATACTATACAGGGGAAACAAAAGACAATGTGAACAGTTACTAACGCACATAAACAAAATACATAAAAACATAACCTTCACTGCCGAATACGAACACAACAACACCATAAACTTCTTAGACCTCTCCATCACAAAACTAGAACACAGGCACAAATTCAGTATATACAGAAAACCAACTACAACTGACACACTAATACACAACACCTCCAATCACCCAATACAACACAAACTAGCTGCTTTTAGAACCATGATACATAGACTTAACAACATCCCCTTAGATGAAATAGACTACAAAGACGAACTAAACACGATAAAATATCTAGCAGAATCTAACGGTTATGACAGAACAATAGTCAGTAAACTCCTACACAAAACACAAAACAAACAACAGACAAAGACAGAAAACAACAAATTCATAACACTAACATACATCAACAAACAAACAGAAAAAATTGCCCACAAATTCAAAAAAGCAGGATACAGAATCGCTTACAAAACTACTAACAAAACAGAACACACACTATCAAAACGCATGCCCAAAGCACAAAACAAATTCGATCTACCCGGTGTATATAAACTAAATTGTTCAAATTGCAGTAAATTCTACATAGGCCAGACAGGACGTAGCTTCAAACAGAGATACATTGAACACACAAAAGCACTCCACACCACTACAGAATCTACCTTCGCAAACCACCTCATTGAAGCAAACCACACATATAAAAACATCGACAATAACATGAACATACTACACGTACACACAAAAGGCCGAAAACTAGACACTCTAGAACAATTAGAAATATACAAACACACAAAAACAAATAAAAACGACATCCTAAACGAACAGACACAATTCAAATCGCACGCATTATTCGAACACATCTCACCACACACACACAGCTTCAATCTTTCGAAACACTTTCTCGTCGCCAACAACAAGACGAGCAGCGCTACTAACGGCAGCCTCTGATGAAGCCTTCTATAGGTGAAAGCCGGTTTAGGCTGTAAGGTAAAACTTTACGTTTTTACTTATAAAAAACATTGTGTTCCGAGTCGTCAATATTATAGTGATATTTAGTTAAGTAACGGACACGTCATGGACAACGAAATCCAAGAATTTAACTCAGCAAGACGAGCCAACGTCCAAGCGTACAAGTTCACAACTTTGAAGGTTAGAAAGATTGTAGCTCACATAAACTTCAACAAAACATGCATAAACAATTCACTAACACCTAAATATGCCCAAATCAAAATTAAACATAACAACCAGGCCGCCCGAATAACACAAAACATCGCACAAAGAACATACATAAAAGAATCAATTAAACAACTATATAAGAAAAAAGACGCTCTTAACCGCAAAGCATTAACACTACACCTACATATCGCCAACACGTACGGACACAATTACATGACTGAACTAATACATCACACAAATGAATGGACAAAAAAACAAATACATATCATACAGACAAAACACGACAGAAAAATAAAAAACCTGACACCAATCAAAACAGATATAATTCCCTCGCACAAATTCTACCCACGTACAGTAAACCTCACGAACGTCACACTCACAAAAAACGAACAAACACTCCTTGATAAAGGCCTAAAACATAACATACATTACAAACATAACAACCAAACACTAACAAAGCTCATAATTGACACAGAAAAAAATATACAAAACACAGCACCAGAGCATCAAGACACATTAAGACATAATATAAACAACACAATAGGAGTACATAAGACACCAGACAACAACAACCACAACTCAGAAATACACACAGCCATCAAACTGAGGGAAAAGGCACACAAACACAGCATCACATTTGTAAAAGCTGACAAAGGCAACACGACTGTAATTATCCCCACAGACAACCTACACAAAAAAGTACAAGACTTCATAGAACAGAACAACATCACAGAACTAAAACACGACCCCACCGACAGATACCAAAACTCAGTAAAACAAATAGTCAACAAAGCCAAACACATTATGACACATAAACAAAAGCCCTACATGAAACAAATCCGACCATCAGCACCTACACTCCAAGCGCTTCCCAAAATCCATAAAGAAGACATTCCGATCCGCCCCATTATCAACTACCGTAATGCCCCTGCACACAAACTGGCAAAATATCTAGACAAAATTATTAGACAACACACACAAATAGACAACAACATTGCAGTAAAAAACAACACTGACCTAGTAACAAAAATAAAAGACATACACATCCCCCATAACGCCACATTAGCCTCCTTTGACATTAAAAACCTGTACACAAACATCCCCATCTCTGAAACAATCACCATCCTACAAAACAAACTCAAACAGAACAACACACCAGACGAACTTATCAATGAAATAACAGAAACTCTGAACATTATCACAAAACAAAACTACTTTACTTATAACAATAAATACTACACACAGAACGACGGCCTACCCATGGGCTCCCCCATATCCAGCATTCTAGCAGAAGTCTTCCTCCAACACTTAGAAAAAACAAAAATACTCACAAACAATGACAGACACTCACATAAAATACTATATTGGCACAGATACGTTGATGACATTCTAATACTATACAGGGGAAACAAAAGACAATGTGAACAGTTACTAACGCACATAAACAAAATACATAAAAACATAACCTTCACTGCCGAATACGAACACAACAACACCATAAACTTCTTAGACCTCTCCATCACAAAACTAGAACACAGGCACAAATTCAGTATATACAGAAAACCAACTACAACTGACACACTAATACACAACACCTCCAATCACCCAATACAACACAAACTAGCTGCTTTTAGAACCATGATACATAGACTTAACAACATCCCCTTAGATGAAATAGACTACAAAGACGAACTAAACACGATAAAATATCTAGCAGAATCTAACGGTTATGACAGAACAATAGTCAGTAAACTCCTACACAAAACACAAAACAAACAACAGACAAAGACAGAAAACAACAAATTCATAACACTAACATACATCAACAAACAAACAGAAAAAATTGCCCACAAATTCAAAAAAGCAGGATACAGAATCGCTTACAAAACTACTAACAAAACAGAACACACACTATCAAAACGCATGCCCAAAGCACAAAACAAATTCGATCTACCCGGTGTATATAAACTAAATTGTTCAAATTGCAGTAAATTCTACATAGGCCAGACAGGACGTAGCTTCAAACAGAGATACATTGAACACACAAAAGCACTCCACACCACTACAGAATCTACCTTCGCAAACCACCTCATTGAAGCAAACCACACATATAAAAACATCGACAATAACATGAACATACTACACGTACACACAAAAGGCCGAAAACTAGACACTCTAGAACAATTAGAAATATACAAACACACAAAAACAAATAAAAACGACATCCTAAACGAACAGACACAATTCAAATCGCACGCATTATTCGAACACATCTCACCACACACACACAGCTTCAATCTTTCGAAACACTTTCTCGTCGCCAACAACAAGACGAGCAGCGCTACTAACGGCAGCCTCTGATGAAGCCTTCTATAGGTGAAAGCCGGTTTAGGCTGTAAGGTAAAACTTTACGTTTTTACTTATAAAAAACATTGTGTTCCGAGTCGTCAATATTATAGTGATATTCATATTATTACCCTAAATATGGTATTAGCTCTCTTCTTTTCTTTACTTCAAATGTACTTCTTATAATTGTTTTTCTTTTATATACCCAGGTTGAAGATTTTTATTAGGCTGGACAGTTGCTCATAATTTCTTTTTCTTTGACATAGATTTTTGGCCGTCGTCGGTCCTCACGACATCCATCTCCTTTACCATCTCATTATGTATCCGTCATCTAGCTTATCGGATCCATACTTATCTATGTTAACTTTGGAGTAATCATTTTCCTTCCTCTTGCTGGGATCCTTTTTAGGTTTTTGGCTCCCTTCTGCTTTAATATGGTTGACTTGAGCGATTTGGGATCCTCCGTCGTTTTTTGGTTCATTATGCAGTATTGAATGACTAGGATATTCAGCGACTACTACCCAATTTTCATTCTCATTGTTATCCCGGTCAGGCCCGACCGGTAAACCTTGAGTAGTTGCTGACCGCTCCGTAAGAGAGTTAGATGGTTGATTTCGGTTCATGTTCCGTTCTGGGTCGTCTAAACTGTTACCCCGTCTGGGCAGGTTATATCTTGTATCCTCCCGTTCTCGGCTTCTCCATCGATCTTCCTCCTCATGGAAACTGTTACTCCGTTGATGGTTATACCTGTTTTGGCTGTTTCCTTCTGCCCGTATAAAATTTACCTGGGGTCGGGAGAACCTGTTGTTGTTGTTATTATGATTAGGGTAACCCCTATTGTTATTGTCAAACCGCTCGGTGTTATTGGTAGGATTGGTGTTTCTTTGTCTATTTACATAATTATTCGGGTAATAATTACCTCGATTACCGGAGAACCCGTTATTATTTCTGTTATTATTCGGGTTTATATTCTCGTGGTTATTATTGTTGTTGTTTCTATTCGTGGGGTGTTGATTATTGTAATTCGGATTATATCTATTTCCTTGGTACCCACTGTTGACCGGTTGACTATTATTGTTTGATGATGGATTAATTCGAACTTCTGGCCGCTCATTTCTTCTTCTGCTCTGCCTGTAATATTCTTCATTCTCATAGTTCTCCAATAGCTCCGTCATCGCCTGTATGGTTTTTATCTGACTACCTCTTCGAGCTCTTATGACCTCCCCGTCGTAATGATAAGAGAGCTTGTTCACCAGGCATTCCTCTGGTATGGCTGGTTCCAGGTGCTTGGCCAGGCACACCTTCCCAAGAAAGTACGCAGTCATGGTACTGCCAAATTGAGTTCTATATTGGCCATTGCAGATGTTGTCCCTTATTAAATTCTGGGTGGTCTCTGACCAATACTTAGACTTGAACAAATTTTTGAACTGTTGATAATCGGTTATTTCGCTTCTGTTCGCCATCCACCAATTATCTGTCATATCACGGAATGATTCGTCTAATAGTTCACGATTATTGGACCATCGATTACTTTTATGTTTGGCCATATATTCCTCGATACGGGCCAAGAACTCCATTGGCTTCCTTTTATACTGGCGAAAGTTAAGCCATTCTCTGTTCTCGTTTATTGGGATATTAGTAAAGCTGGTTGGTCGGCTCCTAATTGCTTCCATGTCCTCCTGGTTCAGTCTCACTTGCCCAGTGATGTTAGTCATCGCTTCCTCCATTCCGTCACATCTTTCCGTAATTCGAGTTCGTACCTTGCTGAGTTCTTCCTGGCTTTCCCTTCGGTTTTCTTCTGCCTTCTTGCGAGTAGATTCTTCAAGATTTGTGACCTTTGTGTTCACCACTTCCTTGAACTCTTGTACCTCCACTTCCGTCATTCGACATCTTCCATCAACTTCTCTTATCTGTTGATTTATAGTTATGGTTTCGTCTTCCAGCCTTTTGGTCATAGATTTCTTATTTTCCTTTAGTTCCTGGTTCATTTCCTTTCTTAATAGCTCCATTCGTTCGTCTAACTTGTCTAAATTCTCTTGGTTAACTTCTCGTAACTCTTCTCGTAATAGTTGGTTATCCTCTCTTATCTCTTCCAACCTCTCCCCCATCTTCTCTTCCATTTTCTTGTTATTCTTCTCCAATTTTTCTTCCATCTTTTTGCTGGTTTCCTCCATTTTCTGATTAGTTTCATCAATTTTCCGACTTAAAGATCGGTTGTCCTTCTTCATTTCTTTGCTGGTTTCCTCTATTCTCTTATGGGTGTCTTCAATCTTTTTACTTAATTCTTCCTTTGTTTCTTGGTTGTCCTTCTTCAACTCTTCTTTTGTTGCTTCTATGCTCTTATTTATATCACTCAAATTTTCCTTAGTGGACTGGTTATCATTCTTCAAATCTTCTAATTTTTTATTATTTTCTTCTGTAGTAGAATCCATTTTCTTGCTTAATTCTTTCTTGGTTTCTCCTATGTCCTTTTTCAAATCTTCTCTCATTTGCATGAACATCTCCATTAATTTGTCCATTTTACTTTCCTTTGTAGTCTTAGTTTTTTCTATTTCCTGGTCTTGGACGTGGACGTCCCCTGTTTGAGTGGGTATTTCGGGTTGTTTCTCTAGTGGTGCTGGTTGTTCCTGTTCCACCCGTTCTATTATCTTTTCCACGTCCTCCACTGGGGTCGCCTCCTTATCCTCCATATCGAGTTCCTTCTCGGCCTCCGCCGCTCTCTTCTTTGATGTGGCACGACGCTGCATTTTCCCTGATTCCCTGGCTGGCTAACCGCTGCCAAGCTGAATTAGGAATTGGGTAAGTAATTACAGTAATTTCAACCCCTAATTACAGCCCTTTAGTTGGACGCCAATTTTGTAATAATACAATGAATTAATAAATAAATATTTTATGTATGTATGTGTGTAGTTTTCTGACGTTCCGCTCCGGAAACGTCAATTTGGTAATGTTCCTAGTCTTCATAGTTACAAATAAAATCTGTGTATATTGCTGTTGTAGCAATTTGAAAAAATAAAAATAAAATTTAAAATTTTATAAAAATAAAAAAAAATTTTAATTTTCTGGAAAATGTTTTTTGGGTAACTTGTTCTTAAAATTTAGGAACAAATCGAGTTAATCGGTTGTAATTATAAATGAAATGGTATCGTGGTTAATTTAGTAATAGTGTCACTTTCAGTAATTTTGTTGAAAAGATAATCTTGTTAACTCCAAGTTTGAACGAAAGACGGCTCTCTTCTTCTTCTTTTTGAAACGTTGTCGTTTCGTATATACCGCCCTTCAGTTAGTTGGGTTTCTTCATTAATTACTTGTTAAGTCTTTTTTATAATAAAAAATCAACTCCAATTTACCGATACAGAATGTTTATTAACAAAAAATAATGAAATTGTTTGATTAAAATTGATATTACAAGGCAGTATCGACTCGCTCAGGGCCGGTCGATATAAACAATTTATATTGGTATTATAAAATAGGGCTCTTTAAACGGTTATTAAAATATATAGCCAGAGAAGGTTATGGGAAGGAAAGTATAACACTTACACTTATCAAATGCCTTAAATTTTAACAATACAATAATGATTAAAAATATTAAAAGTTTATATATGATTTGATTTCGAACCAATAGTAGCCATGTCGTTTCTATACTGCAGCGGACCGGACCAAAATGGTTGACTGACGCATGCGCAAGGAAGCCTCCAGCGTTGATGAAGTTTTTGTTGTAATAAAGATGTCCTTTCTTCGAGTAAATGCTCTCAGCAATTGTATACGATCGTCCTGGATATATTTAAATGTCACTGGTGTATGATGGAATAGTTCACTTGGTGTAAAATGTTGTCACTGGATATATCTCGTTGTGTTTATGTGTGTCGTTTTTAACCTCGAAATTTCGGTCTGTATTTGGTGTAATATCAGTGTTATTCTGCTTATCTAGTTATGTGTGGTTCAATTTATTAGTGTTACTGTGTTCATAGGTCACTTTCACCACTTCACAATCTATAAAATAGTTTAAAATAATTATTTTCAAAATTTTCACTGAAATACGGTTTATAACATAAACGCCATTAAAGGTTATTTCTGGCGAAAGGTTACTTTAAGTGCACTCGTCAACGCATAATAATGAACTGTCTGTATTTCCTTCTTCTCATGAAAGTCTTAGCCTATATAATATATCTCATACATTGTTTAAATTTGCCATAACTTCCGATACACTTTAAAAATGTACTTTATGTTCATAAAATAAATTCGTTATTAGTTAACTGTTTGAAATATAAAATACATATTCGTTTTCACTATTCTATTCTACTTATTTTGATAGTAATTAAGTTAGTATTACAAAGTTTTATCTGAAAATTATATTTCTTATAATTTTTTGGGAGGTAGGCCTAAAATTATACTTCCTGTCTTCTATGTAAATAATAGCCATTTTCCCTAATATAATTATTATTCTATGAAATCTGAAATTTGTATAATTATCAATTCTCACTTATTTTATTGCAATTTAGTATACTAATGATGGTTTTTTAATATAATTCAATTGTATATGACTTCCCCTAGGATAGTGCCAGTTAATCTATTTCAGTTTTAATGGTATTTTATTAGACAATTAAATAATTTTACTCATATAATGACCATATCTTTAGAAAGCCTTATTTACATAGTATTTGCTATGTTGAGTTTATTTTGCCTGAATATTGTCATTTTATATGGTTTATAAGACTAGGTTTGTTAATTATTCTGCAGTTTAAATTTATTCTTTGGCCTAGATCTGATGTGTGGCTAATTTCCAAATGTTTTATTAATGTAGCTATTTTATATCCTTCTCTGACTGGTATAACATAAATTATTGATTATATAATTAACATATAACATCTCTTTATATCACAACTAGTGTTCTGAATAACATTGCTTAGTATATTACCTAATAACATAATAAAGAGTATTTCTACAACATTGGAATGATATCTATTTTTAGACAGTGCATTCCTAAATTAAACTGAACAATAAAATAACAGTTATAATACTAATATTTCTTATGACTAACCCTTATTTATCTAAATGTTATATGTAATAGGAACCTAACATCCTGGTTCCATATATAATTGTTAACACCTTCTATAAACTTCATCATAAACAGTTTGTTCTGTAGTTCCCCATTTATAAAATTTATACCCCCTCTTAATGTATAACCCTAGCTACCTAAGTTATATTCCATTCTATGGAATGTTCATATCGCTTTAGTAGCTTTTATTTAGTAATATTACTACTTCATTATCAAAGTAGGCACTGTTCACAAAACTTAAAGTTTGTTACTATGTACTGCAACTCATGCACCCTTTTAAAGTTTATTATTTATAATTTGATCACTTGCACTTGTCTATGGTGAATTATCAATATATTTACTAGTCTTTTTCTAGCTTTTAATATGAAATATTCAACCATGGGGGAACTGTGAAGACTTGTCTATACAAACTAAATAATAACTTTTTGAATGCACTAATATTTAATACTACTAACACTTTTAGTTTTTGTCAGTTTTACAGTGATATGGTTTTTTAGGGTGTTATACTTTCTCTTTGGGCATTCATTGATTTTGGGGTTTTTTGGGGGTTCTTTCCCTATGGGGTTTTTGTTTTATATGGATCGTCTTAATTATTCTTCTTTCTTCCTTCTTCAGTAGCTTTGATTGTTCTTCTTTCTTCTGTCTTCTGTAGCTTTGATTGTTCTTCTTTCTTCCTTCTTCAGTATTGGTAGTTTTAATTAGTCTTCTTTCTTCTTTCTTCTGTAGTAGTAGTTTTAATTAGTCTTCCTTCTTCTTTCTTCAGTAGATTTAGTTTGGGATTATTCTTCTTTCTTCTCTAGTTTTAATTAGTCTTCTTTCTTCCTTGATTTTAATTATTCTTCTTTCTTCTCTCTTCAGTAGTAGTAGTTTTAATTAGTTCTTCTTTCTTCTCTAGTTTTAACTATTCTTCTTTCTTCTTTCTTCAGTAGTGGTAGTTTTGGTTATTCTTCTTTCTTCTCTAGTATTAATTATTCTTCCTTCTTCTGTCTTCTGTATCTTTGATTGTTCTTCTTTCTTCATTCTTCAGTAGTGGTAGTTTTGGTTATTCTTCTTTCTTCTCTAGTTTTAATTAGTCTTCCTTCTTCTGTCTTCTGTATTTTAATTATTCTTCTTTCTTCGCTCTTCAGTAGTAGTAGTTTTAATTAGTTCTTCCTTCTTCCTTCTTCAGTAGTTTTAATTAGTCTTCTTTCTTCTTTGATTTTAATTATTCTTCTTTCTTCATTCTTCAGTAGTAGTAGTTTTAATTAGTTCTTCTTTCTTCTCTAGTTTTAATTCTTCTTCTTTCTTCTTTCTTCAGTAGTGGTAGTTTTGGTTATTCTTCTTTCTTCTCTAGTTTTAATTATTCTTCCTTCTTCTGTCTTCTGTATCTTTGATTGTTCTTCTTTCTTCATTCTTCAGTAGTAGTAGTTTTAATTAGTTCTTCTTTCTTCCTTCTTCAGTAGTTTTAGTTTGGGATTATTCTTCTTTCTTCTTTGAGTTTTAATTGTTCTTCTTTCTTCTTTGGCTTTAATTAGTCTTCTTTCTTCCTTGATTTTAATTATTCTTCTTTCTTCTCTCTTCTGTAGTAGTAGTTTTAATTAGTCTTCCTTCTTCTTTCTTCAGTAGTAGTAGTTTTAATTAGTTCTTCTTTCTTCTCTAGTTTTAATTATTCTTCTTTCTTCTTTCTTCAGTAGTGGTAGTTTTGGTTATTCTTCTTTCTTCTCTAGTTTTAATTATTCTTCCTTCTTCTGTCTTCTGTATCTTTGATTGTTCTTCTTTCTTCATTCTTCAGTAGTGGTAGTTTTGGTTATTCTTCTTTCTTCTCTAGTATTAATTATTCTTCCTTCTTCTGTCGTCTGTATCTTTGATTGTTCTTCTTTCTTCATTAGATTTAGTTTGTTCTTCTTTCTTCAGTAGCTTTGATTGTTCTTCTTTCTTCTTTCTTCAGTAATAGTAGTTTTAATTATTCTTCTTTCTTCTGTCTTCAGTAGCTTTGTTTTTTCTGGTCTGGTTTCTTTGACGGGGTATATTAATTGCCTGCTTCTATCTTACCTGGGTAATTTTGTTATTATTATTTTTAGTCTTCTGGGTTTTTAAATTTGTATTATATTATATTATTTGCAGAAATTTTCTTTATTCAACCCTTCTTGTGAATATATTATTAAACAGTGCATTTTAATTAATTCTCATCTGGATATTCCATATATTAGAGCTTTATTAATGATCATTGAGTAATGTATTTCTGTGGATTATCTGTCATGCTACAATATATATATGAATAAAAGAAGTCCCAGAACTCTATCTCAATTAGATTTTAAGAAAAACTGTGTAAAACACAAAACACTGGAGTAAAAAAACACATTTTTAGATTTGGGATAAAATAACTTCGTTAATTTACCAATAAACAAATAAAAAATTTTAACTAACTTTGTAGAGAATTTAATTCTGAGAAAACTGAAGTGTATAATGTCTACTAAAAACAATTACAAATTTGAGAATTTGATTTTAATTAAAAACAAAACAGACCAAAGTGCACCAGAAAAGCGTTACAATGTACAAGAAATGGCATTGTAAATTTTCGAAACATTCACATATCAAAAACCATAAGAAACTACCAAATTTACCCTTCACTTTATATGCCAAGAATTTCAGTATGGTTTCATTTTAGTATGGGAGCAGAAATCAGGGTGAAATGTTTCACAAGCCGTAACTTGCTAATGAACCGTTTTTGGACCTATGTTTATATGAACTTATTTTTCTTATTTTTAGCTATAGAATCAGCTCCCGAGAGATTGCCGTGCAATTTTGAATCACCTGTATAATATGTATACAAATACATTTTGATTATCATGTATTCACACTTCTAACTTCATAACTTTTTCTGTGTAGTCACATATAAATGTCTACTCAAATACACAAAATCTTTTCAAAACTTTCTTAAAATATAACTCTTAAAACAGGCAAATATACAATACAAAACAAATCAAATACTTCAAATATATGTTCCTAAACACAAAAGATTTCAGTAAGTTTTTCAAGTTGTTGGGGATATTTATATTCTTTCTGTGTTAATTATGTGATATTTGAGCACCATTTTATCAGGTGGATTGAAGATACAGGTTTAAAATTAAAAAAAAAAAAACAAGTTATTCATCACTTACCTCAACTAGGTAGACAAATTACTTTTTGTCCATCACTATGTAAAATGTTGTTGTTCCTATTGCAGATATAGAGAAGTTATCACATCATCATTGTTCTGGCATCCCAGTATAGTTCTGAGATGTTCTTCAACTTCTGCTGGTCTACATCAAGCTTAAGGCAGGAGAGTAGATGTTTTTTATCCATGACGGAGTTTGGCCAATGACATATTGTGTATCTGGAGGTCTGGTATATACTGATATTCTTTAAGTGACCTGCTAAGCAGTTAAGCCCAGTCTTCAGTCTCATATTTGCTACTGCGTCCTTCCTGGGTTTGCTCTTGTAGACAGTCCAGCTTTATATACTTCTTGGTAGCAAAAAATTTGTTAGATTCTTCTTTGTATTTTACTATTAATTATTTGTTCAAGAGTTTCTTTAGGGAGTCGACTTGTAGTGGTGTATCTTTTGTACATAATGTTGTGGTTTTTCTTTCAAGTTTGTCTGCCATCTCATTCCCTTCTATACTGACATGAGATAGAACTGACAGAAATACAACAGTTTTATTGAGAGCCTGTAGGTGCTTTAAGTCCTGTTTTATGTAATTTATCTTCTTTGATTTTGACTGGCTGTTGGGAGAAACTGTATGGCTACTTTTTAATCTACTAGGATCACTATATAAAATTTAAGAAATAAATGTACAGCAGCAGTGTTGTAGGTGATAAAACATCTACTCTGCTGCGTCAAGCTTGATGTAGACCAACAGAAGTTGAAGAACACCTCATAACTATACTGGGATGCCAGAACAATGATGATGTGATAACTTCTCCATATCTGCAACAGGAACAACAACATTTTCCATAGTGATGGACAAAAAGTAATTTGTACAGCAGCATTTGATTCACTATGTAAAATTGTTAATAAAATTCAAAACAACTGTTTTACAGATTTTTCTAAAATTTTGTATATTTGAACTGAACCGTATTTAATACTGTAGTTCGTTTTACTTGATCTACCTTATAAAGCAAAAACAAATCAAGATAATTTGATCAAAATAGTGATATCTTCATAATCATCAAGAAACCGACACTGAAATACAGAAAGTGAGTTTTGCAGTAATTAAAAGAACAGTAAAAGTTAAGCATGTATGATGCATAATTTGTAACACACCTTACTAATGAGTACCAGAACCATATTCTGGATCATTTTCAGGATTTGTTTCATCTAGCAGACTTGTTCTAGCACTTCCTTTTCAGCTTCCCTGGCCAAATTTTCTGTCTTTATAATTTTTATTTGATCTACTGGTTGGGAGCCAGTGGCAAAATTCTACTCAGGATCCAGGACAGTCAGGTAAAGTGATGTTCTATGTCCACAGATACAGAAGAAGACCACTACAATAGCAGTAATAGTGTGCTTCAGTACGGTAGATGCAGTAGAGGTGGCATCCCAACTTTTAAGGGGTAGTATACAAACAATTGCTGCCTTGAAATTAAGTGTCGAGATCAGCACAGACTAAGAGAGAAATCAACGTACAGAAAATCGACCTTTAATATGGAAGCTCCATCAGGTAATCTGTCCTGCGACAAACTGGTACTCAGTTCAGGAGATATTCTAAAAATATTCAGAACTTCAAAGAGATCACACAAGTTGGATCAAATGGGTACTGGCTCAGGCAAGAAAAGGGCAAGAGATTTGGGATAAGGGATAAAATTAAGGAAGCTACATGGAAAGGCAGGGGCCTATCATAAAAGGAGGAAGAAGTGATCACATCATTGTGCACTGCTTTTTAACAGAAGAAGCTAAAGAGCACAGAAAAATTGGCAATTGTGTCAATATGTCAACATGATACATAGCAGGGTATCATAGAAAGTAAGAGTTGCAGCTGGAGTGGTGTTTCTTATTATGAAGAACTGGAGATCAAAAATAACAAATAATGCATTTATACAGAAACAAACAATAACAATTTACTCGAAATGGAGGCAATGCAGCAATTTTTTGAGGACCTTCAGTAAGAAATACATGAGGAGCTGAAGACTGACCACATAATCATATATGGATAACTCAATAGGTGTAAGTGATACTCCTATACCAGGATGGTTGAAACATTTAGAGGCACACTGAATAGGAATGAGGAATAATTCTGGCTACTTATAACAGTAGTGTGTGTGGTTGGTGGTGGAAGGGTATGAGGGTGTGTGGTGGAAGGGAATTGGCACGGGGATCCGAATTATTGTATGTTTTATATAATTGTGTCAAAGAGTGCGTGTGATTGTAACTGTAATTGGTCGTTAAGTATGTTGTTTGGTTGTGTTGTGTAGTGTTTGTATATTTCATATTGTTCTGCTGTGTTAAGTTTTCGACTTTTAGGCAAGTAGTGTAATATCTCAAGATTATTATCTATGTTGGTGTAGCTGTGTTTTTGTACAAGTACAAAATAGCCTACAGAACAAACAATACCATCAAAAAACACATCACTGATACAATCACGGACATAGACAAATACAACAAAACGGGGGTATACAAATTAAACTGTAGTGATTATAATAGTTTCTATATAGGCCAGACAGGAAGATCTTTTTCTTCACGTTACTCTGAACACCTAAAAGCTCTATCCAGCAACAACATACATTCCGCGTTTGCCACACACATACACACAAAAAACACAGCTACACCAACATAGATAATAATATTGAGATATTACAATACTTGCCTAAAAGTCAGAAATTTAACATAGCAGAACAATATGAAATATACAAACACTACACAACTCAACCAAACAACACCTTATTAATGACCAATTACACTTTAAATCACACGCACTCTGTGACACAATTATACACAAAACATACAATAATTCGGATCCCCCCGCCAATTCCCTTCCACCCCCCCCACTCAACCTACCAACTAAAAAACCGTTACAAGTTACAGACATTCTGTCTCACACCGCTGATGAAGGCGCACATCACGCCGAAACGCATACGGGATAAAACAAAGTAAGTTCACAAGTGAAAGTTTAACAAGCAATATTAATTAAGTGTCTGTGAATGAAGATGAACTATCAAAACATCTGCATTATTATTACTTAGATTCAGATATTAATTATTATTTCTAATTAATGTTACAGCTTCCAATCATAATTATAATTAATCTCTTCTTCTTTTCCATTCAAGCATTAGGCCTATTGCCTAGTGCACCCTCTGGCTATAGGACAACTCACATTCCACCACAGTCAGAGAGATATCAGCCATGCGCGGATGTGTATGCCTATGTTAGGCCTACTTATGTCACCCCGGCATACCAGATAAGAGTGGTGTATTATTTGTCCCCAGCAGTAGAGGTGGGTATGCAGACCAAGTCGTGACCTTTACTCAATCCCACGATTGCAACACAACTACTGTGCCGGCCTACACCACACGATTAATTTCCAACGTGTGAATTATAAATAGGGCTACTACTATATTCTTTACAAGCTATAATAATATACAGAATATTCATCAATATTAGCATAATAAGCTTAATCATAAATACTTTTAACAGAAAGCGTGATATAAAAAACTGGTTACCTCAGGTGTGCCAAGAGCTAGATCAATCAATTTTACTAGAGGTACCATTACAGAAGCCATAACGATTTAGTATCACATGAATTACCTGAAAAAATATAGTGTGATGTTTTAATTAACATTGTCACTCTTAGTTTTACACACACACACACACACACACACACACACACACACACACACACACACACACACACACACACACACACACACACACACACACACACACACACACACACACACACACACACAGATAAGAGTAACTGACTTTATTTATAAGTCTTTCTTTAGAGCCGTCAAATCCAAAAACATAAATGCTAAATACTAAAGCAGCAGGAGTAACTGCATATTACATTTAATTCACAATGTAAATACGTTTGTAATCCTGTGTCAGTATTTCCAAAATCAGAAACAAAAGTGACATTTATGGTCTGCCATGTAAACACTAGAACTGTGAAGTATAATGAATAATGAATTTCAAAAGTGCCTGATATGCTTAGGCTATATGTACAGACACTATACAATTTTGTACGAGAATGTTGATATTGTAAATAAGGAAACAAAGTTAACAGACTAAAAAAAAAAAGAATGTAGTAGGTTCCTTCTTTCTTTCAGTGCTAATTGTACGTAAATAACAGTTATTTGCTATTTGTATTTTACCTACTATACAATTTAGACTCATTTTTACCTGCACCCAGTTCAAAAAAACCATTGATAATTATATGTATGCATAAGTAGGCTATACTTATTCTTAGTCTAAGGGTTATTATTCACATTAAATAATGTTCAGTTTAAAGTGAAAGAAACTCTTGGTAATTGCAGTTCTGTTAACAACTGACATAAAAATAAATGCCGGATACAATTATTTAGATTCATTCAAACTTTAAAGATGGCAAAAAAAGTAAATAAAACACGAACTATTTGTTAACTTTTACTGAATTACTTTTCCCTCGGTATGATTGATAGCAAGAAACAAACATCAAAATTGTGAGAAATTTTTACGTAATAGGCTACATCTTTTCTACATACTTCAGAGACATATAAAAATTGTTTATTTATGTGCCTCAATTACTATAAAAAATTTTAATTTATGATACATTTTATTATTTTTGTTCAAAAATTAACCTTACTGTACAAATGAATTAATTAGCGCTTGTTCGGGCAGTCTTACAGTTATTTTCTAAATTATAAAATTATTATTATTATATGAAAACAAAGTTATACTTAATTTTATTTTACACAGGAATTTTTCATATACAAAAATTCCCATTGGTGGTGAACAAAAAAAAACTGATGTAACACTTCAAAGGTGTATTATGATAATTATGATAATCATAGTTTTGTTATGTTTTCAAGTTCGTCTTTGTAAAACATAAACAAGTTTTATTTTACAGTCTTCTACATAATGGATTGTAACATATCTACTAACAATCTGGCTTACCACTAAATTGTATTCTAAATCACATCACATTTATAAGGGACACGATCTGATACAAATACATATAAGGTTATCCAATCTGAGTGATCAGATATCTTTATTACTGAAAAATGATTGATGATCCTCTTTATATCTCCATAATAATTACTTTAAATTTAACTAATCACACGTAATCGTATACGCAAAGAGCTGTACTTTACGTAAATTTGAGCATAAAGTACGTTCAAAGAATCGCGGCCACAACTTATCAAGACTATATAAAACCACTGCCCACAAGATAAAATTTGGGGAATGACGATGATTTTTTATAGAACGTTTTGGCACATTTGGTGAAGGTGTAAGTTTATTTAATTTTTTTATTGTAGACATAAATTGTATAAATATAAGGTAATTATTTCACTACGACTCGGAACACAAAACGTTTTATGGGTAAAAATGTAAGTTTTACCCTATAACCTGAACCGGTTTTCACTTTTAAAAAGCTGCTTCAGAGGTTCAACGAAATCCAAGAATAAATTGTATTTTTCGGAATTATATGTATAAATAATTGGATTAAATAGTGTTACAGAAAAATTATAAGGCGTTTGTTCCATATCAATGAAACATGGATTTGACATGCAACCTAGGTTTTTCTAATCTTGAAGTGCTCTACCAGTAGAGCCCTACTACCAGTCGAGTTATTATGCAAATTTTCGGAAACGCTCAGTTTTTGCTTAGATTTTAAATCTGGGTTGTTGTATCCCTGTTGCACGCAGTACGTGTTCAGGTTAGGTTGTGTTCTTTTGTGATATCCTGTCTGCGAGCGGAGCGAGCAGAAACGGCTCGTTAAAGGACCAAACCTTGCGATTTAAATGCTTTAGTGTCTGTGACACATGAATGATTTTAGTAAACCGCAACCGACAGGCGGCCAAAGGCCCCAGGCCGCGCCGTTTCGATGTCTATACAAGGCGAACAAAGCGAGCGCCTAGGTCTGTGGTGTATGGGTTCTGTTTTTCTCTGATTCATTGGGGACACTTAATTTGCACAAAAGTTTTAATAATTTAGAATATGCAGCCACAAATGATTATATAAAGACGAACAAATAAAGTAATTGAAATAGTTTTAATATTTTGCGAGAAAAACAGGATATTTGAAATTGAAAGTAAGTTAATTAAATTAATTAATTTTCCCCTAGTATAAATAATGATAAAATGTTACAAATTGTAGTGATACTGAATTATGATCAGAGACTAATATGGTCAGAAAGCATAACAGAACTATGAAACTTTAATTGCAAGCTACTAATTGACAGCTTAATAAATACACAAAAGGGGTTTTAAATATAGCTTGCTTTTATCGCTGTTAGCTTCAAACAGGGTAGTACGGTATGCATAATATTGAGATGATATTGATGAACTGAACAAATTATTAGCAGAACATTATCAGACTTGGCATTTGCCAAATGGTGCATAATGCTGGGGCTTCAAAGAAATATTACTAAGCACAGCAGAAGAGGTAATGGAGGTAACAGGTAAACCAGAAGTAAATGATTGGTACAAATATATACATTAGCAAATGCACAATTTCATTGAGGGGGGAGGTCAACAGAAAGTGTAGGGGATAAGTATTTTCGTTACCCTTCTAACAACCTTTGTCACACAGAAGTATTATTTCTTAAATTCTTGGATTTCGTTGTCCATGACGTGTCCGTTACTTAACTAAATATCACTATAATATTGACGACTCGGAACACTAAGTTTTTTATAAGTAAAAACATTAATACACAACACCTCCAATCACCCAATACAACACAAACTAGCTGCTTTTAGAACCATGATACATAGACTTAACAACATCCCCTTAGATGAAATAGACTACAAAGACAAACTAAACACGATAAAATATCTAGCAGAATCTAACGGTTATGACAGAACAATAGTCAGTAAACTCCTACACAAAACAAACAACAGACAAAGACAGAAAACAACAAATTCATAACACTAACATACATCAACAAACAAACAGAAAAAATTGCCCACAAATTCAAAAAAGCAGGATACAGAATCGCTTACAAAACTACTAACAAAACTGAACACACACTATCAAAACGCATGCCCAAAGCACAAAACAAATTCGATCTACCCGGTGTATATAAGCTAAATTGTTCAAATTGCAATAAATTCTACATAGGCCAGACAGGACGTAGCTTCAAACAGAGATACATTGAACACACAAAAGCACTCCACACCACTACAGAATCTACCTTCGCAAACCACCTCATTGAAGCAAACCACACATATAAAAACATCGACAATAACATGAACATACTACACGTACACACAAAAGGCCAAAAACTAGACACTCTAGAACAATTAGAAATATACAAACACACAAAAACAAATAAAAACGACATCCTAAATGAACAGACACAATTCAAATCGCACGCATTATTTGAACACATCTCACCACACACACACAGCTTCGATCTTTCGAAAAACTATCTCGTCGCCAACAACAAAATGAACAACGCTACCTACGACAGCCTCTGATGAAGCCTTCTATAGGTGAAAGCCGGTTTAGGCTGTAAGGTAAAACTTTACGTTTTTACTTATAAAAAACTTAGTGTTCTGAGTCGTCAATATTATAGTGATATTTATTATTTCTTATTATAAACTTAATATTTCTACTAGTAATTTCGTACAAACCACTATGTTATCTTTGGTATTGACGAGCGCTTTCGGCAGTCAAGCCATCTTCAGGTCATTTACCAACCTCCTGGTAAATGACCTGAAGATGACTGCCAAAAGCGCTCATCAATACCAAAGATAACATAGTGGTTTGTACAAAATTACTAGTAGAAATATTTAAGACCACTAACACTCCAATACAACAATAAAATAAACTTAATACTGAAGCCTCATTAAAAAGATAAAAAATTACTGAGTGGAAAGTTTCAGGTGGGAGTTGAATCTCCAAAAACCTTCTTCTACCTATACCCATATATACGACAACAATAGAAGAGAAGCAAACACCTGTGCAAAGGGAAGAAGAGAGAATTTTAGACAAGCAAGTATCAGCTCAATGGGAAGCACACAGTAGCAGTGAAATAGGGAGATTCTATAGGTTAGTGGAATCTTTACTAATTGAAAGAAACTATGTTTAAGAATGCTGATGGAAAAATCGTAAATGAGTGAAAGGTGCTTCAGAGATGGAAACAGCATTTCATAGAGCTGCTTATTAAGCAAAGAATTAGACAGGAATTTAACACAGCTGTTGGTGGAAGAATCCTTTTTTGAAGATGCAGAATTCATCTCTACAGAGCATCAGGATGTGTTAATATCCTTGCAGGGTTGATACAAAAGTATAAGGGCAGATATATACATAGTTATACATAAACCAATAATGAACATCTGGTGAGAACAGACAATACTAAATGAATAAATTAAAAAACCATTATTTGTCCAAAACATAAAATAAAAGACTAATTAATCATGACTACTTACAGAGGAATATCTTTTATATGAAGAGAATACAGATTACTTATAGGTATCATCAGTGGTATAGGTAATTTAAAAATGGCAGAACCATAATTGATCAAATGCACATGCTGCTACAATTTTGGAAAGTTAATGGAACATGTTATGCACCAGATATTTGTGATTTTAAACAGAAATTTAACAGCAGTAATATAAAAGGTCTTTATATCACCAGGGAGGACATGTGGATTCCAAGAAAGCTTATACCACTTAGGAATAAGATAAAGAGATTGGCTGGATCTTGTATTACAAAAAGTTTTTAAATTCGAGGTCAAAACATCCTAGGACGTTTTTCACTGCCCAACCTCCATTTTGTCTCTCATTGCAGTTTTCCTCGTTTAGTCCTTTATTGCTCATTACTCTTCTTATGCCATCAATCCATGTTTTCTTGAGTCTTCCTTTCTTCCTGTGCTCTCTAGGTATCCATCTCATTGTTTTCTTCTGTAGTTGGTCTTGTTCCATTCTTTGTACGAGTCCGTATCAGATTAGTTGGTTTTCTTCAATGTAATTCCATTTATTGCAAAAATCATGAACAATAACAACACTGATCAGAGAGGTACAATTGTATATAAAGGAAAACAGTATGCTGATGATATTAATATAGTTGGGCAAGGCTTAGAGGAGTTGTAAGAGTGTATGAAGATTTGTATGAGAGAGAAAGGCAAGGCTGCAGATATATGTATGAAAAATCAAGGTCCTGGTTTTGAAGACAACAGTAGTTAGAAATCGATGAAATATAATAGTAAGATATGACAGAATAAAAGGAGTCAATGACTAGGGGTAAGACGAATAATACAAATGGCACCACGCAGGAAGTAAGTCATAGGCTAATGAAAGTCATGTCTGCCATGAACCCAGATTAGTACAGTCCAATATGAAGATGACAATATAAGCAATAATAAGGCTTATTGTTAACTATGGATTTGAATCCTGGAAGAAAGTCTGAGGAAATGCTGGCATGTTTAAAAGAAAAGTCCTATGAATGACATTTGGCCTAGTTAAAGAACATGTTGCCTGGAGAAACACTTTAACCATGAGACAAAGCAGGTATTCAAGAACCATAGCTTGATGAATTTTGTCAAGTTGCAGAGACTTAGGTGGAAGAGAAGAGAATGCCGTGCAGCGTGACAAAGAGTAATTTCTGGAACAAGGTAAGACTACAGACACAATGGCAGGACAAAGTCAGAAAGGATGGAGGAAAGTTCCTGGATGTTACTAATCAGTAGTCAGTATCATAGAATATAGATATTTGGAAGTGGCTGATGAAGGAGGCTATGGTTCAGTCCAGGATTGTCAAGGTTGTCACTTAATTTGTGAGAAAAACATTATGAATTAAATACAATTTCAAAATAAAAATTAACTCAAAGTACATATGAAATAATTTTATGGTGCTTTGTAAACACTGTTCTGATACAGTTAAATATTGATTATTACAAAGCAAATAAGTTTAAATATTTTCCAAAACTACTTTGCTAAAATTATTATGTATGAGAATTCACTAGAAAGAAGATTAAAAAAAAAGCTTTTTATTCTACAAAAAGAAAAGAATAAGAAAAGGTTATCACCATGCTTAACTGTCTACTGTCATGTTATGCACAGAAAAAAAACACAATCAATGCAGTATACATTTCTAAGGATCTGATAGACCCTTGACACATGTTAACAGGTAAGGAAGGTGTCGATGCTTTAAAGGGAGGGAGAGCCAAATTTAAACAAAGTCTTCTATTTGTTTTTTACCAAACATAAATACTGTAAAATGTAAATAATTAGTGGTGCTGAAAACATCAAGTTTTGAAAATTGTAATGATGGGGTTAATCTAATGGCTTATTAATCTAAACAAGATATTAACTTCTTGGATTTCGTTGTCCATGACATGTCCGTTACTTAACTAAATACAACTATTATATTAACGACTTAGAACATAAAGTTTTTTATAAGTAAAAATATAAAGTTTTACCTTACAACCTGAACCGGTTTTCACCTTTAAAAGGCTTCTTCATAGGTTGCCGCTGGTAGCGCTGTCCGTCCTGTTGTGGGCGACGGAATCGAATTTCGAAAGATCGATGTTGTGTATGTGGGATGAGATGTGTTCAAATAATGCATGCGATTTGAATTGTGTCTGTTTGTTTAGATCCGTTAGATTTGTGTCTGTCATATCCGTTAGATACTGCTAGATATTTTATCGTGTTTAGTTCGTCTTTGTAGTCTTTTTCATCTAAGGGGATGTTGTTAAGTCTATGTATCATGGTTCTGAAGGCAGCTAGTTTGTGTTGTATTGGGTGATTGGAGGAGTTGTGTACTAGCGTGTCAGTTGTAGTTGGTTTTCTGTATATACTGAATTTGTGCCTGTGTTCTAGTTTTGTGATGGAGAGGTCTAAGAAGTTTATGGTATTGTTGTGTTCGTATTCGGCAGTAAAGGTTATGTTTTTATGTATTTTGTTTATGTGCGTTAGTAACTGTTCACATTGTCTTTTGTTTCCCCTATATAGTATTAGAATGTCATCAACGTATCTGCGCCAATATAGTATTTTATGTGAGTGCCTGTCATTGTTTGTGAGTATTTTTGTTTTTCTAAGTGTTGGAGGAAGACTTCTGCTAGAATGCTGGATATGGGGGAGCCCATGGGTAGACCATCATTCTGTGTATAAATATTATGCAGAGAATATTGTGTGTAATACAACAACACAGGTGTTTACAAATTAAACTGTAATGATTGCAATAGTTACATAGGCCATTATATACATAGGCCATTACAATTAGTCTATATAGGCCAGACGGGAAGATCTTTTTCATCTCGTTACTCTGAACACCTAAAAGCTTTATCCAACAACAATATACATTCCGCGTTTGCCACACACATACACACAAAAAACCACAGCTACACCAACATAGATACTAACCTTGAGATATTACACTACTTACCCAAAAGTCGAAAACTTAACACAACAGAACAATATGAAATATACAAACACTACACAACACAACCAAACAGCATACTTAACGACCAATTACACTATAAATCACACACACTTTTTGACACAATTATATATAAAACTAACAATAATTCAGATCCCCGCACCAATCCCCTTCCACCACACACCACCACCACTAAACCTTCCAAATAAAACCGTTACGAGTTACTGGCAGTCTGTCTCACACAGCTGATGAAGACGCACATCACACCGAAACGCGTACGGGAGAAAACAAGTAAGTTTCACAAGTTAAAGTTCAATATACTATATTAATTTAGTACTGTGAAAAAAGAGGATGAACTATCAAAACGACATGAATTTCTTGAAATATTAAATGACCAGTACCAGGAGGATATCTAAATCTACACAGATGGGTTGGTAGGCCTTGAATGATCAAAATTTGGTGTCAAAATCAGTTATTATACACAGATGAGCAAGAACCATTTCATTCCTGGCAGTTTGATTCAAGCCTGGATACTGAACTACTAATGATAAACACTGCTCCAATGCACTACCCCAAGATAAATCACCAACTTTACAGCAAGCACCAGAACATAAACATGCAACAATATTTGTTCCAATTCCAACTGAGCACCTCCCTGGACTGCAAAGTCTGCAGTGAAAAAAAAAATTGCTCTCCTGGAATGCATGTCCACCAATTCCAAGAGAAGCAGACTAAGAACTCTTATTGGTGATCATGGAAAGGTGGATGATGTACTCAAAGAAATGCTTTATGGGCTCCAATACTGCGGCATACTCCGGACATCTGGTCATCAGCATTACCTGATGCTGGATGCTTAACTCAAGAAGTAAGAAGCTGAAACAGTTGAACTATAGTTGCCAGTATGTTCTGATATGTTATACTTTCCCACTGTATTGTACAAATTTCACAGTGATCCAGAACTTGATTCTGTAACAACTTCCTAATTGTGGTGTCACCTACTTCAGTAAACACAAGCAGCAACAGCAACCCTATCTCTTCCTTGACTGTCAATAACTTTCTTTCATTAACTACAAACATGTAGTTGTCATTGTATGTTGATGTGTTGAGTTGTCACTATTAGAAAAGATGGCTGGATATCATTGGCCTACTTTCTCTCACTTTGTTTTTCTCATCTACCGAAGACTGGTATTTTATGATAGTGCTGTGATACGTTTGCTGGTGTATTACTTACATCTACTGGGTAGTTGTACCATGCCAAACGAATTGTCAGGATTGAAAACAAAACTGAATAATTTCATGAAGTAATTGGTGGTGAAGTATTTTTGACTGATGGACTAATCTTGTTTTGCAAATGGGTGATATATACGAGCCATATTATATTAGTGAGCCATGAGAAAAAGTGACATCCTTCATAGCATGTACAAACTGTAAATCAAAAGTCTGATCTGTGTCAAACAACAAATGCAGTTAAGCCAAAACCAACTCTGGTCTCCTTGTACATAATCTTCCAATGCCAATCATAGTTTGTACTAGATATCCCCTTAATGCATGTATTGATGCTGGAATCCCCTTACAGAAAATATAAAATACAACTTTGAAGAATTTCTTACACAAGTACATCAGAGAACAAGTGAGGCCATGATGCAAGAAAAACAAGTGGATATATGTTACAGTGATAGAATTCGGGAAGCAGTTAAATAAAAATAAAATAGGATTTTGGGTGATAACAGTACGTATCTCTATGGCAAATTCATTACAAATATTGTGACTGGCACAGTAGACTATGATCAACCCTCTAAAGTATATTTGCTTGCGTAGGAACAATTAAATAAAAACAGACAGTTCACTTGTAATCAGTGGCGAAGCGTGACAAAATAATTTAGGTAGACATAAAAATACCAGCCAAAAGCAACCTCTTACAAAGATTATTGACGTTCTTAATGAACCAGTAAAACTATGGTAAATAGAGTTAATGCTACCTCTATCAGATAATAGCTAAGTGACTGCTGAAACACACGCATTTCGTTATATAATTTAGCCTAAATATCAAAAAAAGCTATCGTTTTGTTATTGGTGTCGTTTATGAATCTTAATTAAAATATTGCCAGAAAAACATAAATTTTATTCACATTTTGTAATGGTGACAAATCCGGATTACTGCAGGCATTACACAAACGGTTCATATTTTCTTGTAAATGAGATCTACACGCCGTATCTCATTTATTTTTTATTTTTAGTTATAGCTTATCTCTCAGCTCCCGAGAGATTGCCGTGCAATTTTGAATCACTTTATATATGTTCTTTCATGAAAGACTCTCCCGTTTCCAGTAAATTTAAAGTTTCTAAATAATTGCCCTTATTGAGAGATTGCTCATTTTCCTTATTCCTACTAAAAACTAACTCTTGTCTCCCTAAATAACAAAGAACATCTACCAAATGGCCTACTATCCTTTGATTTCGTGCCACATTTTCATTGTGCTGTAGTGCTTGAATTCTACGTGTTTCGGATAAACAGTTTCAATTCTGTTACATCCTAGCATGTGAAACATCTCAATTTTTCATATGAGTTTTGCTACTAGCATGTTTAGCGGCTTTAACTTCAAAATGTTTTATAGCGCCTTCTCCAACTTTGCTCCATGGTTCCTCTCCATTAAACATCAAACAGTAATAGAAATGCAGAGTTTTGTTTCCCTTACAACAAGAGAGCCATATATATTTACTATACCAAATTTTCTATCCTTCTGCAACAAGTCTAAAGATGCCCGAGATATTTTTGACGTTAACAATACTTTTTGCTCTAAATGTAACGTACTGATTTCGTATTTTAACAAAAATTCTAATAAATCAAAGTTGTCAGAGTGTATATCAAATACTTCTGCTGTAGAACTGGTACTAACTGTATTTATTGCTCCTAAACCAATTAAACGGTAAGCTTAAAGCACTTATATGATGACATTTAACAATATGTATTATTGAATAATTAGTGCGTAAATGAGTACACACTTCTTAGTCTATACAACTATATAAAAAAATTTAAATAATTTATAAACTCAACAAAAAAAAATATTCACTACGCGAGCACATTGAAACAAACACATGCGGCCAGGCGAGAATTCTGTGCTATTTAGTGCAGGGGAGACGTGTCTTCTGATGTGATGTATGGGACACATTTTTATGCTGCCCGTGCAGGTCCCTTCCCGTTGTCATCTTCGGAAGCCCTCCTCACCTCCAGCCATATTAAAAAGACATTTCAAGTAACGTCTACCCTGATACTATGCGGACAATTGCATCGCACAGCAAGGTTCCATGGCTCTCACACTCGCGTCATGTCGCATGGTATTTAACTTCTTACATTAGTTTTATACCTTTCTGAGTAACTTATGCAACTTAATACATAAATAAAAATTAATTATTTTATGAATAAATTATTTGGTGAGAAACTGTCTACCTTGTCTCCCCTGACGCTTTGCCACTGCTTGTAATGCAAGTGTTTTCCTATGTACTGAATGTACTGTTATCACATGTAGTTAAGAACAGATATTCTTCTGTTTACTTCTGATGCTGTGGTTTACATGAAAAATCTGACAAGATCCTTAAAATCTCGTATCTCAACCATGCACAGCACAGGGAATTTGTGAAGAAATTTGTGGTCTATTCCTAAAAGTAGATGCTGTGATTTTCAACACTAAGAAGATATTTCTTAAATTTATGAACCAGGATTTGGTTATTCAAAGAAGATGTCCTTGAACAAACCTTAAATCTACATCCAGTATTTGTACAATGCTAGCTTTAGATTATGCCAGCAATTTTAACAAGGTACTGTGAAGATAATTGATAAACATGGTGAAACAGTTACATTTGAAGGGTATATATATATATATATATATATATATATTACTATAATACTTATAACTAATTTACCTCAAGATATATTTTTTCCTTTAGGAACATGTTTCGGGAGATCCTGTTCTCCCATCTTCAGCCTTCGCCATCTTGCTTCTGGTGCAGTATTTGTGTTGGCTTCTGGATGTTATTAAGGTGGTTTGTTGGTCTTTGGTCCTTCAATGTTGCATTATTGTGTGTGGTTGTGGTATCTGTTTTTGTATTTTGTGTATTTTCGATGTTGAGTGCTTTGAATATTGTGTCATGTTTTGTATTGATTTGTATTTGTTCTACAACAAATACCATAATGAACAAAACAAAGGCACCATAATGAACATTTGGGAAAATTTACAGATTTACAAACATAAAACACAAAACAAATTAATACCAGAACAAATACAAATCAATACAAGAGAGAGAGAGTTGAGTAGGAAAACAGCAATTACCATTAACCGAATAACAGGTATATAACCAGTCCGAAATAAAAAATACTATGAGTAAAAGGATAACCTGATCAGGGACGAACTATAAGTTTATTTTTACTAAACTTCATTGAGCCAAAATAAACTTCTTTCGAAGGGGGAGTGTTATGTAACGTAACAGAGTTGTGGCCCCCGACGTTACATAAAAAACTATGTAAATATTATTTAAAACAATACCCAAAGCCTGTTATAATTAAATACAAGAGGGCCCATCTCACCTGAAGAATGCATTAGAGGTACATAGCAAGGTTACTAAGTAATTAAAACATCAAAAGTGTACCTAAATCTAAAATATGTATTGAATAATATGAGATGTAAAACTTAAAAATTGTGTCTAATGGGAGGAGTTTAATGTGTAGGAATTAAGTATAAAATACTATTCAAATTAATATGTAATGTATATAAAATATACTTGGTGTTGTACTGTAGCATGATATAGTGTTTACAGGATATTTATTTTATGTTTTGTGGATAGTAAGAGTGGAGCTGTTGCTTTAAAGAAGTACTTAGTCAGTGGTACTCCTTTTATTTATGTTAAAATTGTATTTAAATAATTAAGTATAAGTACATGTATTAGGTATGATATTATGTTAAATGTATTTACTTTAATGGATTAATGAAGATGTTTAAAATAATGTTTGTAAACTTGGCCAGGAAGCCAATAAGTGTTAATAAGTTGGCAAAGTAGTTCTTATAGTTATGTTAAAAAATAATGAAGGGTTCAATGATGAACTAAATAATATAATGAATTGAAACCAGGAAATTAAAATTGATGTAAGTGGCCATAAGCCAGTGACTATTTGTACAGTAGGTCAGGTAAAGAAAAGTTAAGTTAAAAACAAAACAATATTATAACAGGTGTAAGAAAACCAATAGGCCTAAATTTAATATTTGTAAAAGGAAATTAATACCTTT
Source organism: Magicicada septendecula (assembly GCA_034769895.1). Lineage (NCBI taxonomy): Eukaryota > Metazoa > Arthropoda > Insecta > Hemiptera > Cicadidae > Magicicada > Magicicada septendecula. The sequence goes on from CM068369.1 coordinate 155,532,722, forward strand.
TTAATAAGTCCAGTCAGATGAAATTATAGTAAAATGTCTACGGTTTAATAAGGTAGATTAAGTGAGAGTTTTATGTAATTTGGTATAATTCCAAGCATGGAGTATTTTATTAAAAAAAGAGTAGTAATATTTTCTAATTCTGGCTCTAGGATATCAAATATTATCCAATGACAGAAAGTAATGGTTGTTAGGGTAACTAAAATGTAAAAAATCTTGTTGATTTTCATTATTCGATTGTTAGATGTGAATGGGTTAAGTTAAATTAATACTAATCCAGAAAAGAATTTATAAAAAAACCTATATATTATTCGATTGTTATATGCTATTGAGAACAGTTCAGTAGACAATTTTAAACGAAAAAATAAATTAAAATAAAATGAATTAACCTTAATAAATTTAAAGTATCAAAACCATTTCATTCAAACCAAACTGATGAATAATTACTGAACTAGATTTCGAGAAATATACTCATACACCTCCAAAAGGTAGCGGAATTACTATTTCCTTCTTCAAATTAATTCCATTGGAATTAATGATGAACCCGATTTCCCATTGAACCAGGATACTTATTGAACGAACAAGAAGTCTGAATTAATGAAATTATAAACCAAATATACACAAGAACCTTTGGTATGGGAGACATAAACCTCACTTCCAAGAGGGAAGAAATTATAATACTACACCAATTCCACTGGGACCGACAACCGCAAGGATCGTGAAGAAGAACGAAGAATTCCTGTTGCACTCCGGGACATCACCTTTCCATCTTTATTAATAATCTGGACACATTTTCTGGACAAAAGTAACCTCATCCACAAGTCTTCTAGCGTTTGTAAACAGACACGGCTGTCTTGAGAATCGCCTTGTACGGTAACACCAGCTTATATTTAATTTTATACATTAAGAATTAATAACAATTTGTAATACTTAGTAACCTTAATTTTGCATTACCTGGCCTTACTAATCGTTAAAAGAATCACACGTACCCTGGGATAAGAGATAAACAAAATTATATTTAAATTGTATTATACAGGACTAGTCCATTAACAAATCGATTCAGCATTGTACGATCGATATAACGATCACATAACTGTGAAGAACACTGTTGGAAATTAAAAAGTAATACAAATTAAGAATCCTTCTTGTATGTAATGATGTTTTGTATTATTGTAGAATAGGTATTGTATTTTGATGGGGGAGTAATTTACAGGTAAAGAAGGTGATTAACTATCAGGTGAAACAAACTAACCTATAAGGGTGAGTCAATTACGAATCGCAGCGCTTGCTGTAGACAGCTGGTGGAACGTGAGATTGCCGAACTAACGTATTTCCTTCGCAACTTTTGAATTAATTTAAATAATATGGACTGAATAGGGTTGGAGAGAATTATCGAATTATTAACTAAAATACATGTAATATAGAGGTATCATCTGGTAACCACTTAGTAATTGATTAACACAGGGCTATGTTCTACATACAAGTTGCAGCTACGATATAATAAATAAAATTTTTATTAATATTGAGTTGCAGGAGGTCACCTCTACGATAACATAATAAACATTTTCCTTAAACAGATCGAATTAGTTAATTTAATTTTTTTAAATTAACTACAAACTGTAACTGTAAAATAAATAAGAAACACAAACAGAGTTATTTGTTACAAATTGGCGCATACCAACGTGGAGCTTAATTAAACCCTAAGAATAACGACCTTTTAAAATATTTGTTACAAATTGGCGCTCAACGAGTGGGCTTTAGTTAAGTAAAAAGTTAGGCTATTACTTAACTGGAGCAGGCAACTATTAGAGGCACAGGAATGCATACTAGAGGTATTTCTAAAAGGATGGAGAAGGAGCAAGAAACAGAAGAAGATAGACGGGAAGAAGAAGCAGAGGTAGTTACAGACACCAAAATGGAACAACCAGCAAGCAATAAAGAGGATGCCCAAGGGGACCAACCAGATAAAGCGGTAGCCAGAGAAGAACCAAATTGGCAAGACATGATGAAATTTATGGCAGAACAATTTAGGAAACAGGAGGAAAACTCAAAGCAAACCAAGGAGGAAAATAATGAGAGTTTAAGACAAATTAAAGAAGATAATAGACAAACTAATGAAAAAATAGACAGTATCAACGAAAACTCAAAGAAACAAAACAAAATTTTGAGTGAGAACTTGATCAAACTAATGAATGAGAAGTTTGACAAAAATAAAGAGGAAAATGATGAGAATAACCGGCTGATAAATGAAAGCTTAAACCAAATCAATGAAAGGTTTGACAGAAATGACGAGAGCTTAAAGCAGATTCTGGAAAATACCAAACAAATAGACGAGAAAATTGAAAACCGTAATAAGGAGTTGTGGAAAATCATCAATGAACAAAACCAAGCGTTGAGGGAAGTCATCAATGAAAGTATTACAATTGTCGATGAAACACTGAGCAAAAGAGTTGATGACTATGAAAAGGAAGTAAGACAAAAAATAACTGAAACTAAGGTAGGTCTAGGAAAGATAGATGAAACCATCATACAACTCAGAGTGGAAGCAGAGGCCAAAATTAATCAAATAGGAAACCATAACGATACTAGAGTAAAGGAGATACAAGCGAAGACCCAAGAAAAATTTGACGAGATACCAATTAATATAACCGGAAGAATAGAACGGGTTCATAATGAAATGAAGACAATGAAAATAAGACAAATGCGTAAAAGGAAATTAATAAATATACGGGAAGGATCGGAGATGATTAAAAGGGGATTAGTTCAGCTACATAATATACCAATTACGGAACCAGGAGAAGTAAGGCAATTTAGAAACTTTAAACGAACCACAATTGAATTCCCAGAGAGATTAGAAGGACCGAAAAAGCCAAAACTAACCGAGGAGCATGGAGGACTTCTGGAGATTAAGTATGAACCATTCGAAGGATTAAGAAACGGTGCAGAAGAATCAGCTCGAAAAACGATGGTAGACTTCAGCATGAATGAAAATTTTATAACAACAAAATGGCGGAACTACAGGATAGTGAGATATGTCACAAGGACAGAAATAACTCTATACACTAGAGAGATCCGAACAACCAGTATAGATGAAATAATGGACCACGGTTAAACAGATTCCAAACCAACCAGAAAAAAAAGGGGACTGAATTTTTGAAAACCGACCAAGCAACCCATTGAAAAAAAAACCCCAAAATTGTAAAAAACTGTAAGGACAACTTACTCAAGTTATTTCGAAACCATATAATTTAAAATGAAGAGACTAAAACCCCAAAATTCCAAAAAGCATGTAAGGACAACTTACTAAATATTTATTCAGGAACAATATGATTTAATAAAAACTATGTAAGGACAATTTACTTAAGACATTTTGCAACAATTTGATTTAATAAACAGTAAAACACCAAGAGTATGTAAGAACAGATTATTAAATAATATTTATAAAGAATTGATTTAAAATGAAATAATAGGAAAAAGTAATATTTTTATGGGAACAAAAAGAAGAATAAATGAATAAAAACAATTGATGGTAATGTGCTCAAATAAGAAGAATAACGAATAATTTAATGACTACAATGAAGCTGAAGGAGGATAATAATTAATACAGCAATAATTTAGAATTTCTCGGAATTGAAGATAATATAAGAAGAAATGATACAGAGAAAATATGTCACAAGAAGGAAAGTTAAAAGGATTTTAAAATAATGCCTATCAATAATGTTATATGCTACTAGTTAATGGAAAAGAAGAAGGAATCAAGAAGAAGAAATATATAATTTAATGCAAACAGCAACAGTATGAAGAATCCCAAAAGTGTTTAGTATTAGTTGCTAATCGACTACTTGTAATTTTTTATTATAACGAATTGACCGTAGAAATGTTCCGGCAATAATTTTCCTGAGCTGGGATGATGTTCCCCTGGTCTCAGAAGGTGTGAGGATGGACAGCGGAGTTATGGACCCAAAGGTGGCCACCCGACTGGTACCACCGCACAGGATAGGGAAAAATGTTAGGGAAATTGAATATTTAAGGGATAATAATTATAAAATAGCTGAAAAGAGTGATATTAGATTCCAGAAGTATAGATGAAGAAAATAGAAGGAAGATAGCAGACAGAAGCTTAATTGAGAAAGCGAATTTATAGAAGTGAATAAGAAAATAAGTGTTAAAACAAGTTTTTATGATTAGTGTGACCAGTCCTTATCAAGTAAAATGTGGAAGTACCACTATCCAGAGAAATAAATAATTGATGAATTTGCCTCCAAGAGAGAGAGAGTTGAGTAGGAAAACAGCAATTACCATTAACCGAATAACAGGTATATAACCAGTCCGAACTATAAGTTTATTTTTACTAAACTTCATTGAGCCAAAATAAACTTCTTTCGAAGGGGGAGTGTTATGTAACGTAACAGAGTTGTGGCCCCCGACGTTACATAAAAAACTATGTAAATATTATTTAAAACAATACCCAAAGCCTGTTATAATTAAATACAAGAGGGCCCATCTCACCTGAAGAATGCATTAGAGGTACATAGCAAGGTTACTAAGTAATTAAAACATCAAAAGTGTACCTAAATCTAAAATATGTATTGAATAATATGAGATGTAAAACTTAAAAATTGTGTCTAATGGGAGGAGTTTAATGTGTAGGAATTTAGTATAAAATACTATTCAAATTAATATGTAATGTATATAAAATATACTTGGTGTTGTACTGTAGCATGATATAGTGTTTACAGGATATTTATTTTATGTTTTGTGGATAGTAAGAGTGGAGCTGTTGCTTTAAAGAAGTACTTAGTCAGTGGTACTCCTTTTATTTATGTTAAAATTGTATTTAAATAATTAAGTATAAGTACATGTATTAGGTATGATATTATGTTAAATGTATTTACTTTAATGGATTAATGAAGATGTTTAAAATAACGTTTGTAAACTTGGCCAGGAAGCCAATAAGTGTTAATAAGTTGGCAAAGTAGTTCTTATAGTTATGTTAAAAAATAATGAAGGGTTCAATGATGAACTAAATAATATAATGAATTGAAACCAGGAAATTAAAATTGATGTAAGTGGCCATAAGCCAGTGACTATTTGTACAGTAGGTCAGGTAAAGAAAAGTTAAGTTAAAAACAAAACAATATTATAACAGGTGTAAGAAAACCAATAGGCCTAAATTTAATATTTGTAAAAGGAAATTAATACCTTTTTAATAAGTCCAGTCAGATGAAATTATAGTAAAATGTCTACGGTTTAATAAGGTAGATTAAGTGAGAGTTTTATGTAATTTGGTATAATTCCAAGCATGGAGTATTTTATTAAAAAAAGAGTAGTAATATTTTCTAATTCTGGCTCTAGGATATCAAATATTATCCAATGACAGAAAGTAATGGTTGTTAGGGTAACTAAAATGTAAAAAATCTTGTTGATTTTCATTATTCGATTGTTAGATGTGAATGGGTTAAGTTAAATTAATACTAATCCAGAAAAGAATTTATAAAAAAACCTATATATTATTCGATTGTTATATGCTATTGAGAACAGTTCAGTAGACAATTTTAAACGAAAAAATAAATTAAAATAAAATGAATTAACCTTAATAAATTTAAAGTATCAAAACCATTTCATTCAAACCAAACTGATGAATAATTACTGAACTAGATTTCGAGAAATATACTCATACACCTCCAAAAGGTAGCGGAATTACTATTTCCTTCTTCAAATTAATTCCATTGGAATTAATGATGAACCCGATTTCCCATTGAACCAGGATACTTATTGAACGAACAAGAAGTCTGAATTAATGAAATTATAAACCAAATATACACAAGAACCTTTGGTATGGGAGACATAAACCTCACTTCCAAGAGGGAAGAAATTATAATACTACACCAATTCCACTGGGACCGACAACCGCAAGGATCGTGAAGAAGAACGAAGAATTCCTGTTGCACTCCGGGACATCACCTTTCCATCTTTATTAATAATCTGGACACATTTTCTGGACAAAAGTAACCTCATCCACAAGTCTTCTAGCGTTTGTAAACAGACACGGCTGTCTTGAGAATCGCCTTGTACGGTAACACCAGCTTATATTTAATTTTATACATTAAGAATTAATAACAATTTGTAATACTTAGTAACCTTAATTTTGCATTACCTGGCCTTACTAATCGTTAAAAGAATCACACGTACCCTGGGATAAGAGATAAACAAAATTATATTTAAATTGTATTATACAGGACTAGTCCATTAACAAATCGATTCAGCATTGTACGATCGATATAACGATCACATAACTGTGAAGAACACTGTTGGAAATTAAAAAGTAATACAAATTAAGAATCCTTCTTGTATGTAATGATGTTTTGTATTATTGTAGAATAGGTATTGTATTTTGATGGGGGAGTAATTTACAGGTAAAGAAGGTGATTAACTATCAGGTGAAACAAACTAACCTATAAGGGTGAGTCAATTACGAATCGCAGCGCTTGCTGTAGACAGCTGGTGGAACGTGAGATTGCCGAACTAACGTATTTCCTTCGCAACTTTTGAATTAATTTAAATAATATGGACTGAATAGGGTTGGAGAGAATTATCGAATTATTAACTAAAATACATGTAATATAGAGGTATCATCTGGTAACCACTTAGTAATTGATTAACACAGGGCTATGTTCTACATACAAGTTGCAGCTACGATATAATAAATAAAATTTTTATTAATATTGAGTTGCAGGAGGTCACCTCTACGATAACATAATAAACATTTTCCTTAAACAGATCGAATTAGTTAATTTAATTTTTTTAAATTAACTACAAACTGTAACTGTAAAATAAATAAGAAACACAAACAGAGTTATTTGTTACAAATTGGCGCATACCAACGTGGAGCTTAATTAAACCCTAAGAATAACGACCTTTTAAAATATTTGTTACAAATTGGCGCTCAACGAGTGGGCTTTAGTTAAGTAAAAAGTTAGGCTATTACTTAACTGGAGCAGGCAACTATTAGAGGCACAGGAATGCATACTAGAGGTATTTCTAAAAGGATGGAGAAGGAGCAAGAAACAGAAGAAGATAGACGGGAAGAAGAAGCAGAGGTAGTTACAGACACCAAAATGGAACAACCAGCAAGCAATAAAGAGGATGCCCAAGGGGACCAACCAGATAAAGCGGTAGCCAGAGAAGAACCAAATTGGCAAGACATGATGAAATTTATGGCAGAACAATTTAGGAAACAGGAGGAAAACTCAAAGCAAACCAAGGAGGAAAATAATGAGAGTTTAAGACAAATTAAAGAAGATAATAGACAAACTAATGAAAAAATAGACAGTATCAACGAAAACTCAAAGAAACAAAACAAAATTTTGAGTGAGAACTTGATCAAACTAATGAATGAGAAGTTTGACAAAAATAAAGAGGAAAATGATGAGAATAACCGGCTGATAAATGAAAGCTTAAACCAAATCAATGAAAGGTTTGACAGAAATGACGAGAGCTTAAAGCAGATTCTGGAAAATACCAAACAAATAGACGAGAAAATTGAAAACCGTAATAAGGAGTTGTGGAAAATCATCAATGAACAAAACCAAGCGTTGAGGGAAGTCATCAATGAAAGTATTACAATTGTCGATGAAACACTGAGCAAAAGAGTTGATGACTATGAAAAGGAAGTAAGACAAAAAATAACTGAAACTAAGGTAGGTCTAGGAAAGATAGATGAAACCATCATACAACTCAGAGTGGAAGCAGAGGCCAAAATTAATCAAATAGGAAACCATAACGATACTAGAGTAAAGGAGATACAAGCGAAGACCCAAGAAAAATTTGACGAGATACCAATTAATATAACCGGAAGAATAGAACGGGTTCATAATGAAATGAAGACAATGAAAATAAGACAAATGCGTAAAAGGAAATTAATAAATATACGGGAAGGATCGGAGATGATTAAAAGGGGATTAGTTCAGCTACATAATATACCAATTACGGAACCAGGAGAAGTAAGGCAATTTAGAAACTTTAAACGAACCACAATTGAATTCCCAGAGAGATTAGAAGGACCGAAAAAGCCAAAACTAACCGAGGAGCATGGAGGACTTCTGGAGATTAAGTATGAACCATTCGAAGGATTAAGAAACGGTGCAGAAGAATCAGCTCGAAAAACGATGGTAGACTTCAGCATGAATGAAAATTTTATAACAACAAAATGGCGGAACTACAGGATAGTGAGATATGTCACAAGGACAGAAATAACTCTATACACTAGAGAGATCCGAACAACCAGTATAGATGAAATAATGGACCACGGTTAAACAGATTCCAAACCAACCAGAAAAAAAAGGGGACTGAATTTTTGAAAACCGACCAAGCAACCCATTGAAAAAAAAACCCCAAAATTGTAAAAAACTGTAAGGACAACTTACTCAAGTTATTTCGAAACCATATAATTTAAAATGAAGAGACTAAAACCCCAAAATTCCAAAAAGCATGTAAGGACAACTTACTAAATATTTATTCAGGAACAATATGATTTAATAAAAACTATGTAAGGACAATTTACTTAAGACATTTTGCAACAATTTGATTTAATAAACAGTAAAACACCAAGAGTATGTAAGAACAGATTATTAAATAATATTTATAAAGAATTGATTTAAAATGAAATAATAGGAAAAAGTAATATTTTTATGGGAACAAAAAGAAGAATAAATGAATAAAAACAATTGATGGTAATGTGCTCAAATAAGAAGAATAACGAATAATTTAATGACTACAATGAAGCTGAAGGAGGATAATAATTAATACAGCAATAATTTAGAATTTCTCGGAATTGAAGATAATATAAGAAGAAATGATACAGAGAAAATATGTCACAAGAAGGAAAGTTAAAAGGATTTTAAAATAATGCCTATCAATAATGTTATATGCTACTAGTTAATGGAAAAGAAGAAGGAATCAAGAAGAAGAAATATATAATTTAATGCAAACAGCAACAGTATGAAGAATCCCAAAAGTGTTTAGTATTAGTTGCTAATCGACTACTTGTAATTTTTTATTATAACGAATTGACCGTAGAAATGTTCCGGCAATAATTTTCCTGAGCTGGGATGATGTTCCCCTGGTCTCAGAAGGTGTGAGGATGGACAGCGGAGTTATGGACCCAAAGGTGGCCACCCGACTGGTACCACCGCACAGGATAGGGAAAAATGTTAGGGAAATTGAATATTTAAGGGATAATAATTATAAAATAGCTGAAAAGAGTGATGTTAGATTCCAGAAGTATAGATGAAGAAAATAGAAGGAAGATAGCAGACAGAAGCTTAATTGAGAAAGCGAATTTATAGAAGTGAATAAGAAAATAAGTGTTAAAACAAGTTTTTATGATTAGTGTGACCAGTCCTTATCAAGTAAAATGTGGAAGTACCACTATCCAGAGAAATAAATAATTGATGAATTTGCCTCCAAGAGAGAGAGAGTTGAGTAGGAAGACAGCAATTACCATTAACCGAATAACAGGTATATAACCAGTCCGAACTATAAGTTTATTTTTACTAAACTTCATTGAGCCAAAATAAACTTCTTTCGAAGGGGGAGTGTTATGTAACGTAACAGAGTTGTGGCCCCCGACGTTACACAAAAAACTATGTAAATATTATTTAAAACAATACCCAAAGCCTGTTATAATTAAATACAAGAGGGCCCATCTCACCTGAAGAATGCATTAGAGGTACATAGTAAGGTTACTAAGTAATTAAAACATCAAAAGTGTACCTAAATCTAAAATATGTATTGAATAATATGAGATGTAAAACTTAAAAATTGTGTCTAATGGGAGGAGTTTAATGTGTAGGAATTTAGTATAAAATACTATTCAAATTAATATGTAATGTATATAAAATATACTTGGTGTTGTACTGTAGCATGATATAGTGTTTACAGGATATTTATTTTATGTTTTGTGGATAGTAAGAGTGGAGCTGTTGCTTTAAAGAAGTACTTAGTCAGTGGTACTCCTTTTATTTATGTTAAAATTGTATTTAAATAATTAAGTATAAGTACATGTATTAGGTATGATATTATGTTAAATGTATTTACTTTAATGGATTAATGAAGATGTTTAAAATAATGTTTGTAAACTTGGCCAGGAAGCCAATAAGTGTTAATAAGTTGGCAAAGTAGTTCTTATAGTTATGTTAAAAAATAATGAAGGGTTCAATGATGAACTAAATAATATAATGAATTGAAACCAGGAAATTAAAATTGATGTAAGTGGCCATAAGCCAGTGACTATTTGTACAGTAGGTCAGGTAAAGAAAAGTTAAGTTAAAAACAAAACAATATTATAACAGGTGAAAGAAAACCAATAGGCCTAAATTTAATATTTGTAAAAGGAAATTAATACCTTTTTAATAAGTCCAGTCAGATGAAATTATAGTAAAATGTCTACGGTTTAATAAGGTAGATTAAGTGAGAGTTTTATGTAATTTGGTATAATTCCAAGCATGGAGTATTTTATTAAAAAAAGAGTAGTAATATTTTCTAATTCTGGCTCTAGGATATCAAATATTATCCAATGACAGAAAGTAATGGTTGTTAGGGTAACTAAAATGTAAAAAATCTTGTTGATTTTCATTATTCGATTGTTAGATGTGAATGGGTTAAGTTAAATTAATACTAATCCAGAAAAGAATTTATAAAAAAACCTATATATTATTCGATTGTTATATGCTATTGAGAACAGTTCAGTAGACAATTTTAAACGAAAAAATAAATTAAAATAAAATGAATTAACCTTAATAAATTTAAAGTATCAAAACCATTTCATTCAAACCAAACTGATGAATAATTACTGAACTAGATTTCGAGAAATATACTCATACACCTCCAAAAGGTAGCGGAATTACTATTTCCTTCTTCAAATTAATTCCATTGGAATTAATGATGAACCCGATTTCCCATTGAACCAGGATACTTATTGAACGAACAAGAAGTCTGAATTAATGAAATTATAAACCAAATATACACAAGAACCTTTGGTATGGGAGACATAAACCTCACTTCCAAGAGGGAAGAAATTATAATACTACACCAATTCCACTGGGACCGACAACCGCGAGGATCGTGAAGAAGAACGAAGAATTCCTGTTGCACTCCGGGACATCACCTTTCCATCTTTATTAATAATCTGGACACATTTTCTGGACAAAAGTAACCTCATCCGCAAGTCTTCAAGCGTTTGTAAACAGACACGGCTATCTTGAGAATCGCCTTGTACGGTAACACCAGCTTATATTTAATTTTATACATTAAGAATTAATAACAATTTGTAATACTTAGTAACCTTAATTTTGCATTACCTGGCCTTACTAATCGTTAAAAGAATCACACGTACCCTGGGATAAGAGATAAACAAAATTATATTTAAATTGTATTATACAGGACTAGTCCATTAACAAATCGATTCAGCATTGTACGATCGATATAACGATCACATAACTGTGAAGAACACTTTTGGAAATTAAAAAGTAATACAAATTAAGAATCCTTCTTGTATGTAATGATGTTTTGTATTATTGTAGAATAGGTATTGTATTTTGATGGGGGAGTAATTTACAGGTAAAGAAGGTGATTAACTATCAGGTGAAACAAACTAACCTATAAGGGTGAGTCAATTACGAATCGCAGCGCTTGCTGTAGACAGCTGGTGGAACGTGAGATTGCCGAACTAACGTATTTCCTTCGCAACTTTTGAATTAATTTAAATAATACGGACTGAATAGGGTTGGAGAGAATTATCGAATTATTAACTAAAATACATGTAATATAGAGGTATCATCTGGTAACCATTTAGTAATTGATTAACACAGGGCTATGTTCTACATACAAGTTGCAGCTACGATATAATAAATAAAATTTTTATTAATATTGAGTTGCAGGAGGTCACCTCTACGATAACATAATAAACATTTTCCTTAAACAGATCGAATTAGTTAATTTAATTTTTTTAAATTAACTACAAACTGTAACTGTAAAATAAATAAGAAACACAAACAGAGTTATTTGTTACAAATTGGCGCATACCAACGTGGAGCTTAATTAAACCCTAAGAATAACGACCTTTTAAAATATTTGTTACAAATTGGCGCTCAACGAGTGGGCTTTAGTTAAGTAAAAAGTTAGGCTATTACTTAACTGGAGCAGGCAACTATTAGAGGCACAGGAATGCATACTAGAGGTATTTCTAAAAGGATGGAGAAGGAGCAAGAAACAGAAGAAGATAGACGGGAAGAAGAAGCAGAGGTAGTTACAGACACCAAAATGGAACAACCAGCAAGCAATAAAGAGGATGCCCAAGGGGACCAACCAGATAAAGCGGTAGCCAGAGAAGAACCAAATTGGCAAGACATGATGAAATTTATGGCAGAACAATTTAGGAAACAGGAGGAAAACTCAAAGCAAACCAAGGAGGAAAATAATGAGAGTTTAAGACAAATTAAAGAAGATAATAGACAAACTAATGAAAAAATAGACAGTATCAACGAAAACTCAAAGAAACAAAACAAAATTTTGAGTGAGAACTTGATCAAACTAATGAATGAGAAGTTTGACAAAAATAAAGAGGAAAATGATGAGAATAACCGGCTGATAAATGAAAGCTTAAACCAAATCAATGAAAGGTTTGACAGAAATGACGAGAGCTTAAAGCAGATTCTGGAAAATACCAAACAAATAAACGAGAAAATTGAAAACCGTAATAAGGAGTTGTGGAAAATCATCAATGAACAAAACCAAGCGTTGAGGGAAGTCATCAATGAAAGTATTACAATTGTCGATGAAACACTGAGCAAAAGAGTTGATGACTATGAAAAGGAAGTAAGACAAAAAATAACTGAAACTAAGGTAGGTCTAGGAAAGATAGATGAAACCATCATACAACTCAGAGTGGAAGCAGAGGCCAAAATTAATCAAATAGGAAACCATAACGATACTAGAGTAAAGGAGATACAAGCGAAGACCCAAGAAAAATTTGACGAGATACCAATTAATATAACCGGAAGAATAGAACGGGTTCATAATGAAATGAAGACAATGAAAATAAGACAAATGCGTAAAAGGAAATTAATAAATATACGGGAAGGATCGGAGATGATTAAAAGGGGATTAGTTCAGCTACATAATATACCAATTACGGAACCAGGAGAAGTAAGGCAATTTAGAAACTTTAAACGAACCACAATTGAATTCCCAGAGAGATTAGAAGGACCGAAAAAGCCAAAACTAACCGAGGAGCATGGAGGACTTCTGGAGATTAAGTATGAACCATTCGAAGGATTAAGAAACGGTGCAGAAGAATCAGCTCGAAAAACGATGGTAGACTTCAGCATGAATGAAAATTTTATAACAACAAAATGGCGGAACTACAGGATAGTGAGATATGTCACAAGGACAGAAATAACTCTATACACTAGAGAGATCCGAACAACCAGTATAGATGAAATAATGGACCACGGTTAAACAGATTCCAAACCAACCAGAAAAAAAGGGGACTGAATTTTTGAAAACCGACCAAGCAACCCATTGAAAAAAAAAACCCAAAATTGTAAAAAACTGTAAGGACAACTTACTCAAGTTATTTCGAAACCATATAATTTAAAATGAAGAGACTAAAACCCCAAAATTCCAAAAAGCATGTAAGGACAACTTACTAAATATTTATTCAGGAACAATATGATTTAATAAAAACTATGTAAGGACAACTTACTTAAGACATTTTGCAACAATTTGATTTAATAAACAGTAAAACACCAAGAGTATGTAAGAACAGATTATTAAATAATATTTATAAAGAATTGATTTAAAATGAAATAATAGGAAAAAGTAATATTTTTGTGGGAACAAAAAGAAGAATAAATGAATAAAAACAATTGATGGTAATGTGCTCAAATAAGAAGAATAACGAATAATTTAATGACTACAATGAAGCTGAAGGAGGATAATAATTAATACAGCAATAATTTAGAATTTCTCGGAATTGAAGATAATATAAGAAGAAATGATACAGAGAAAATATGTCACAAGAAGGAAAGTTAAAAGGATTTTAAAATAATGCCTATCAATAATGTTATATGCTACTAGTTAATGGAAAAGAAGAAGGAATCAAGAAGAAGAAATATATAATTTAATGCAAACAGCAACAGTATGAAGAATCCCAAAAGTGTTTAGTATTAGTTGCTAATCGACTACTTGTAATTTTTTATTATAACGAATTGACCGTAGAAATGTTCCGGCAATAATTTTCCTGAGCTGGGATGATGTTCCCCTGGTCTCAGAAGGTGTGAGGATGGACAGCGGAGTTATGGACCCAAAGGTGGCCACCCGACTGGTACCACCGCACAGGATAGGGAAAAATGTTAGGGAAATTGAATATTTAAGGGATAATAATTATAAAATAGCTGAAAAGAGTGATGTTAGATTCCAGAAGTATAGATGAAGAAAATAGAAGGAAGATAGCAGACAGAAGCTTAATTGAGAAAGCGAATTTATAGAAGTGAATAAGAAAATAAGTGTTAAAACAAGTTTTTATGATTAGTGTGACCAGTCCTTATCAAGTAAAATGTGGAAGTACCACTATCCAGAGAAATAAATAATTGATGAATTTGCCTCCAAGAGAGAGAGAGTTGAGTAGGAAGACAGCAATTACCATTAACCGAATAACAGGTATATAACCAGTCCGAACTATAAGTTTATTTTTACTAAACTTCATTGAGCCAAAATAAACTTCTTTCGAAGGGGGAGTGTTATGTAACGTAACAGAGTTGTGGCCCCCGACGTTACACAAAAAACTATGTAAATATTATTTAAAACAATACCCAAAGCCTGTTATAATTAAATACAAGAGGGCCCATCTCACCTGAAGAATGCATTAGAGGTACATAGTAAGGTTACTAAGTAATTAAAACATCAAAAGTGTACCTAAATCTAAAATATGTATTGAATAATATGAGATGTAAAACTTAAAAATTGTGTCTAATGGGAGGAGTTTAATGGGTAGGAATTTAGTATAAAATACTATTCAAATTAATATGTAATGTATATAAAATATACTTGGTGTTGTACTGTAGCATGATATAGTGTTTACAGGATATTTATTTTATGTTTTGTGGATAGTAAGAGTGGAGCTGTTGCTTTAAAGAAGTACTTAGTCAGTGGTACTCCTTTTATTTATGTTAAAATTGTATTTAAATAATTAAGTATAAGTACATGTATTAGGTATGATATTATGTTAAATGTATTTACTTTAATGGATTAATGAAGATGTTTAAAATAATGTTTGTAAACTTGGCCAGGAAGCCAATAAGTGTTAATAAGTTGGCAAAGTAGTTCTTATAGTTATGTTAAAAAATAATGAAGGGTTCAATGATGAACTAAATAATATAATGAATTGAAACCAGGAAATTAAAATTGATGTAAGTGGCCATAAGCCAGTGACTATTTGTACAGTAGGTCAGGTAAAGAAAAGTTAAGTTAAAAACAAAACAATATTATAACAGGTGAAAGAAAACCAATAGGCCTAAATTTAATATTTGTAAAAGGAAATTAATACCTTTTTAATAAGTCCAGTCAGATGAAATTATAGTAAAATGTCTACGGTTTAATAAGGTAGATTAAGTGA
Organism: Magicicada septendecula; assembly: GCA_034769895.1. NCBI lineage: Eukaryota > Metazoa > Arthropoda > Insecta > Hemiptera > Cicadidae > Magicicada > Magicicada septendecula. The sequence goes on from CM068369.1 coordinate 155,548,395, forward strand.
GAGTTTTATGTAATTTGGTATAATTCCAAGCATGGAGTATTTTATTAAAAAAAGAGTAGTAATATTTTCTAATTCTGGCTCTAGGATATCAAATATTATCCAATGACAGAAAGTAATGGTTGTTAGGGTAACTAAAATGTAAAAAATCTTGTTGATTTTCATTATTCGATTGTTAGATGTGAATGGGTTAAGTTAAATTAATACTAATCCAGAAAAGAATTTATAAAAAAACCTATATATTATTCGATTGTTATATGCTATTGAGAACAGTTCAGTAGACAATTTTAAACGAAAAAATAAATTAAAATAAAATGAATTAACCTTAATAAATTTAAAGTATCAAAACCATTTCATTCAAACCAAACTGATGAATAATTACTGAACTAGATTTCGAGAAATATACTCATACACCTCCAAAAGGTAGCGGAATTACTATTTCCTTCTTCAAATTAATTCCATTGGAATTAATGATGAACCCGATTTCCCATTGAACCAGGATACTTATTGAACGAACAAGAAGTCTGAATTAATGAAATTATAAACCAAATATACACAAGAACCTTTGGTATGGGAGACATAAACCTCACTTCCAAGAGGGAAGAAATTATAATACTACACCAATTCCACTGGGACCGACAACCGCGAGGATCGTGAAGAAGAACGAAGAATTCCTGTTGCACTCCGGGACATCACCTTTCCATCTTTATTAATAATCTGGACACATTTTCTGGACAAAAGTAACCTCATCCGCAAGTCTTCAAGCGTTTGTAAACAGACACGGCTATCTTGAGAATCGCCTTGTACGGTAACACCAGCTTATATTTAATTTTATACATTAAGAATTAATAACAATTTGTAATACTTAGTAACCTTAATTTTGCATTACCTGGCCTTACTAATCGTTAAAAGAATCACACGTACCCTGGGATAAGAGATAAACAAAATTATATTTAAATTGTATTATACAGGACTAGTCCATTAACAAATCGATTCAGCATTGTACGATCGATATAACGATCACATAACTGTGAAGAACACTTTTGGAAATTAAAAAGTAATACAAATTAAGAATCCTTCTTGTATGTAATGATGTTTTGTATTATTGTAGAATAGGTATTGTATTTTGATGGGGGAGTAATTTACAGGTAAAGAAGGTGATTAACTATCAGGTGAAACAAACTAACCTATAAGGGTGAGTCAATTACGAATCGCAGCGCTTGCTGTAGACAGCTGGTGGAACGTGAGATTGCCGAACTAACGTATTTCCTTCGCAACTTTTGAATTAATTTAAATAATACGGACTGAATAGGGTTGGAGAGAATTATCGAATTATTAACTAAAATACATGTAATATAGAGGTATCATCTGGTAACCATTTAGTAATTGATTAACACAGGGCTATGTTCTACATACAAGTTGCAGCTACGATATAATAAATAAAATTTTTATTAATATTGAGTTGCAGGAGGTCACCTCTACGATAACATAATAAACATTTTCCTTAAACAGATCGAATTAGTTAATTTAATTTTTTTAAATTAACTACAAACTGTAACTGTAAAATAAATAAGAAACACAAACAGAGTTATTTGTTACAAATTGGCGCATACCAACGTGGAGCTTAATTAAACCCTAAGAATAACGACCTTTTAAAATATTTGTTACAAATTGGCGCTCAACGAGTGGGCTTTAGTTAAGTAAAAAGTTAGGCTATTACTTAACTGGAGCAGGCAACTATTAGAGGCACAGGAATGCATACTAGAGGTATTTCTAAAAGGATGGAGAAGGAGCAAGAAACAGAAGAAGATAGACGGGAAGAAGAAGCAGAGGTAGTTACAGACACCAAAATGGAACAACCAGCAAGCAATAAAGAGGATGCCCAAGGGGACCAACCAGATAAAGCGGTAGCCAGAGAAGAACCAAATTGGCAAGACATGATGAAATTTATGGCAGAACAATTTAGGAAACAGGAGGAAAACTCAAAGCAAACCAAGGAGGAAAATAATGAGAGTTTAAGACAAATTAAAGAAGATAATAGACAAACTAATGAAAAAATAGACAGTATCAACGAAAACTCAAAGAAACAAAACAAAATTTTGAGTGAGAACTTGATCAAACTAATGAATGAGAAGTTTGACAAAAATAAAGAGGAAAATGATGAGAATAACCGGCTGATAAATGAAAGCTTAAACCAAATCAATGAAAGGTTTGACAGAAATGACGAGAGCTTAAAGCAGATTCTGGAAAATACCAAACAAATAAACGAGAAAATTGAAAACCGTAATAAGGAGTTGTGGAAAATCATCAATGAACAAAACCAAGCGTTGAGGGAAGTCATCAATGAAAGTATTACAATTGTCGATGAAACACTGAGCAAAAGAGTTGATGACTATGAAAAGGAAGTAAGACAAAAAATAACTGAAACTAAGGTAGGTCTAGGAAAGATAGATGAAACCATCATACAACTCAGAGTGGAAGCAGAGGCCAAAATTAATCAAATAGGAAACCATAACGATACTAGAGTAAAGGAGATACAAGCGAAGACCCAAGAAAAATTTGACGAGATACCAATTAATATAACCGGAAGAATAGAACGGGTTCATAATGAAATGAAGACAATGAAAATAAGACAAATGCGTAAAAGGAAATTAATAAATATACGGGAAGGATCGGAGATGATTAAAAGGGGATTAGTTCAGCTACATAATATACCAATTACGGAACCAGGAGAAGTAAGGCAATTTAGAAACTTTAAACGAACCACAATTGAATTCCCAGAGAGATTAGAAGGACCGAAAAAGCCAAAACTAACCGAGGAGCATGGAGGACTTCTGGAGATTAAGTATGAACCATTCGAAGGATTAAGAAACGGTGCAGAAGAATCAGCTCGAAAAACGATGGTAGACTTCAGCATGAATGAAAATTTTATAACAACAAAATGGCGGAACTACAGGATAGTGAGATATGTCACAAGGACAGAAATAACTCTATACACTAGAGAGATCCGAACAACCAGTATAGATGAAATAATGGACCACGGTTAAACAGATTCCAAACCAACCAGAAAAAAAGGGGACTGAATTTTTGAAAACCGACCAAGCAACCCATTGAAAAAAAAAACCCAAAATTGTAAAAAACTGTAAGGACAACTTACTCAAGTTATTTCGAAACCATATAATTTAAAATGAAGAGACTAAAACCCCAAAATTCCAAAAAGCATGTAAGGACAACTTACTAAATATTTATTCAGGAACAATATGATTTAATAAAAACTATGTAAGGACAACTTACTTAAGACATTTTGCAACAATTTGATTTAATAAACAGTAAAACACCAAGAGTATGTAAGAACAGATTATTAAATAATATTTATAAAGAATTGATTTAAAATGAAATAATAGGAAAAAGTAATATTTTTGTGGGAACAAAAAGAAGAATAAATGAATAAAAACAATTGATGGTAATGTGCTCAAATAAGAAGAATAACGAATAATTTAATGACTACAATGAAGCTGAAGGAGGATAATAATTAATACAGCAATAATTTAGAATTTCTCGGAATTGAAGATAATATAAGAAGAAATGATACAGAGAAAATATGTCACAAGAAGGAAAGTTAAAAGGATTTTAAAATAATGCCTATCAATAATGTTATATGCTACTAGTTAATGGAAAAGAAGAAGGAATCAAGAAGAAGAAATATATAATTTAATGCAAACAGCAACAGTATGAAGAATCCCAAAAGTGTTTAGTATTAGTTGCTAATCGACTACTTGTAATTTTTTATTATAACGAATTGACCGTAGAAATGTTCCGGCAATAATTTTCCTGAGCTGGGATGATGTTCCCCTGGTCTCAGAAGGTGTGAGGATGGACAGCGGAGTTATGGACCCAAAGGTGGCCACCCGACTGGTACCACCGCACAGGATAGGGAAAAATGTTAGGGAAATTGAATATTTAAGGGATAATAATTATAAAATAGCTGAAAAGAGTGATGTTAGATTCCAGAAGTATAGATGAAGAAAATAGAAGGAAGATAGCAGACAGAAGCTTAATTGAGAAAGCGAATTTATAGAAGTGAATAAGAAAATAAGTGTTAAAACAAGTTTTTATGATTAGTGTGACCAGTCCTTATCAAGTAAAATGTGGAAGTACCACTATCCAGAGAAATAAATAATTGATGAATTTGCCTCCAAGAGAGAGAGAGTTGAGTAGGAAGACAGCAATTACCATTAACCGAATAACAGGTATATAACCAGTCCGAACTATAAGTTTATTTTTACTAAACTTCATTGAGCCAAAATAAACTTCTTTCGAAGGGGGAGTGTTATGTAACGTAACAGAGTTGTGGCCCCCGACGTTACACAAAAAACTATGTAAATATTATTTAAAACAATACCCAAAGCCTGTTATAATTAAATACAAGAGGGCCCATCTCACCTGAAGAATGCATTAGAGGTACATAGTAAGGTTACTAAGTAATTAAAACATCAAAAGTGTACCTAAATCTAAAATATGTATTGAATAATATGAGATGTAAAACTTAAAAATTGTGTCTAATGGGAGGAGTTTAATGTGTAGGAATTTAGTATAAAATACTATTCAAATTAATATGTAATGTATATAAAATATACTTGGTGTTGTACTGTAGCATGATATAGTGTTTACAGGATATTTATTTTATGTTTTGTGGATAGTAAGAGTGGAGCTGTTGCTTTAAAGAAGTACTTAGTCAGTGGTACTCCTTTTATTTATGTTAAAATTGTATTTAAATAATTAAGTATAAGTACATGTATTAGGTATGATATTATGTTAAATGTATTTACTTTAATGGATTAATGAAGATGTTTAAAATAATGTTTGTAAACTTGGCCAGGAAGCCAATAAGTGTTAATAAGTTGGCAAAGTAGTTCTTATAGTTATGTTAAAAAATAATGAAGGGTTCAATGATGAACTAAATAATATAATGAATTGAAACCAGGAAATTAAAATTGATGTAAGTGGCCATAAGCCAGTGACTATTTGTACAGTAGGTCAGGTAAAGAAAAGTTAAGTTAAAAACAAAACAATATTATAACAGGTGAAAGAAAACCAATAGGCCTAAATTTAATATTTGTAAAAGGAAATTAATACCTTTTTAATAAGTCCAGTCAGATGAAATTATAGTAAAATGTCTACGGTTTAATAAGGTAGATTAAGTGAGAGTTTTATGTAATTTGGTATAATTCCAAGCATGGAGTATTTTATTAAAAAAAGAGTAGTAATATTTTCTAATTCTGGCTCTAGGATATCAAATATTATCCAATGACAGAAAGTAATGGTTGTTAGGGTAACTAAAATGTAAAAAATCTTGTTGATTTTCATTATTCGATTGTTAGATGTGAATGGGTTAAGTTAAATTAATACTAATCCAGAAAAGAATTTATAAAAAAACCTATATATTATTCGATTGTTATATGCTATTGAGAACAGTTCAGTAGACAATTTTAAACGAAAAAATAAATTAAAATAAAATGAATTAACCTTAATAAATTTAAAGTATCAAAACCATTTCATTCAAACCAAACTGATGAATAATTACTGAACTAGATTTCGAGAAATATACTCATACACCTCCAAAAGGTAGCGGAATTACTATTTCCTTCTTCAAATTAATTCCATTGGAATTAATGATGAACCCGATTTCCCATTGAACCAGGATACTTATTGAACGAACAAGAAGTCTGAATTAATGAAATTATAAACCAAATATACACAAGAACCTTTGGTATGGGAGACATAAACCTCACTTCCAAGAGGGAAGAAATTATAATACTACACCAATTCCACTGGGACCGACAACCGCGAGGATCGTGAAGAAGAACGAAGAATTCCTGTTGCACTCCAGGACATCACCTTTCCATCTTTATTAATAATCTGGACACATTTTCTGGACAAAAGTAACCTCATCCGCAAGTCTTCAAGCGTTTGTAAACAGACACGGCTATCTTGAGAATCGCCTTGTACGGTAACACCAGCTTATATTTAATTTTATACATTAAGAATTAATAACAATTTGTAATACTTAGTAACCTTAATTTTGCATTACCTGGCCTTACTAATCGTTAAAAGAATCACACGTACCCTGGGATAAGAGATAAACAAAATTATATTTAAATTGTATTATACAGGACTAGTCCATTAACAAATCGATTCAGCATTGTACGATCGATATAACGATCACATAACTGTGAAGAACACTTTTGGAAATTAAAAAGTAATACAAATTAAGAATCCTTCTTGTATGTAATGATGTTTTGTATTATTGTAGAATAGGTATTGTATTTTGATGGGGGAGTAATTTACAGGTAAAGAAGGTGATTAACTATCAGGTGAAACAAACTAACCTATAAGGGTGAGTCAATTACGAATCGCAGCGCTTGCTGTAGACAGCTGGTGGAACGTGAGATTGCCGAACTAACGTATTTCCTTCGCAACTTTTGAATTAATTTAAATAATACAGACTGAATAGGGTTGGAGAGAATTATCGAATTATTAACTAAAATACATGTAATATAGAGGTATCATCTGGTAACCATTTAGTAATTGATTAACACAGGGCTATGTTCTACATACAAGTTGCAGCTACGATATAATAAATAAAATTTTTATTAATATTGAGTTGCAGGAGGTCACCTCTACGATAACATAATAAACATTTTCCTTAAACAGATCGAATTAGTTAATTTAATTTTTTTAAATTAACTACAAACTGTAACTGTAAAATAAATAAGAAACACAAACAGAGTTATTTGTTACAAATTGGCGCATACCAACGTGGAGCTTAATTAAACCCTAAGAATAACGACCTTTTAAAATATTTGTTACAAATTGGCGCTCAACGAGTGGGCTTTAGTTAAGTAAAAAGTTAGGCTATTACTTAACTGGAGCAGGCAACTATTAGAGGCACAGGAATGCATACTAGAGGTATTTCTAAAAGGATGGAGAAGGAGCAAGAAACAGAAGAAGATAGACGGGAAGAAGAAGCAGAGGTAGTTACAGACACCAAAATGGAACAACCAGCAAGCAATAAAGAGGATGCCCAAGGGGACCAACCAGATAAAGCGGTAGCCAGAGAAGAACCAAATTGGCAAGACATGATGAAATTTATGGCAGAACAATTTAGGAAACAGGAGGAAAACTCAAAGCAAACCAAGGAGGAAAATAATGAGAGTTTAAGACAAATTAAAGAAGATAATAGACAAACTAATGAAAAAATAGACAGTATCAACGAAAACTCAAAGAAACAAAACAAAATTTTGAGTGAGAACTTGATCAAACTAATGAATGAGAAGTTTGACAAAAATAAAGAGGAAAATGATGAGAATAACCGGCTGATAAATGAAAGCTTAAACCAAATCAATGAAAGGTTTGACAGAAATGACGAGAGCTTAAAGCAGATTCTGGAAAATACCAAACAAATAAACGAGAAAATTGAAAACCGTAATAAGGAGTTGTGGAAAATCATCAATGAACAAAACCAAGCGTTGAGGGAAGTCATCAATGAAAGTATTACAATTGTCGATGAAACACTGAGCAAAAGAGTTGATGACTATGAAAAGGAAGTAAGACAAAAAATAACTGAAACTAAGGTAGGTCTAGGAAAGATAGATGAAACCATCATACAACTCAGAGTGGAAGCAGAGGCCAAAATTAATCAAATAGGAAACCATAACGATACTAGAGTAAAGGAGATACAAGCGAAGACCCAAGAAAAATTTGACGAGATACCAATTAATATAACCGGAAGAATAGAACGGGTTCATAATGAAATGAAGACAATGAAAATAAGACAAATGCGTAAAAGGAAATTAATAAATATACGGGAAGGATCGGAGATGATTAAAAGGGGATTAGTTCAGCTACATAATATACCAATTACGGAACCAGGAGAAGTAAGGCAATTTAGAAACTTTAAACGAACCACAATTGAATTCCCAGAGAGATTAGAAGGACCGAAAAAGCCAAAACTAACCGAGGAGCATGGAGGACTTCTGGAGATTAAGTATGAACCATTCGAAGGATTAAGAAACGGTGCAGAAGAATCAGCTCGAAAAACGATGGTAGACTTCAGCATGAATGAAAATTTTATAACAACAAAATGGCGGAACTACAGGATAGTGAGATATGTCACAAGGACAGAAATAACTCTATACACTAGAGAGATCCGAACAACCAGTATAGATGAAATAATGGACCACGGTTAAACAGATTCCAAACCAACCAGAAAAAAAGGGGACTGAATTTTTGAAAACCGACCAAGCAACCCATTGAAAAAAAAAACCCAAAATTGTAAAAAACTGTAAGGACAACTTACTCAAGTTATTTCGAAACCATATAATTTAAAATGAAGAGACTAAAACCCCAAAATTCCAAAAAGCATGTAAGGACAACTTACTAAATATTTATTCAGGAACAATATGATTTAATAAAAACTATGTAAGGACAACTTACTTAAGACATTTTGCAACAATTTGATTTAATAAACAGTAAAACACCAAGAGTATGTAAGAACAGATTATTAAATAATATTTATAAAGAATTGATTTAAAATGAAATAATAGGAAAAAGTAATATTTTTGTGGGAACAAAAAGAAGAATAAATGAATAAAAACAATTGATGGTAATGTGCTCAAATAAGAAGAATAACGAATAATTTAATGACTACAATGAAGCTGAAGGAGGATAATAATTAATACAGCAATAATTTAGAATTTCTCGGAATTGAAGATAATATAAGAAGAAATGATACAGAGAAAATATGTCACAAGAAGGAAAGTTAAAAGGATTTTAAAATAATGCCTATCAATAATGTTATATGCTACTAGTTAATGGAAAAGAAGAAGGAATCAAGAAGAAGAAATATATAATTTAATGCAAACAGCAACAGTATGAAGAATCCCAAAAGTGTTTAGTATTAGTTGCTAATCGACTACTTGTAATTTTTTATTATAACGAATTGACCGTAGAAATGTTCCGGCAATAATTTTCCTGAGCTGGGATGATGTTCCCCTGGTCTCAGAAGGTGTGAGGATGGACAGCGGAGTTATGGACCCAAAGGTGGCCACCCGACTGGTACCACCGCACAGGATAGGGAAAAATGTTAGGGAAATTGAATATTTAAGGGATAATAATTATAAAATAGCTGAAAAGAGTGATGTTAGATTCCAGAAGTATAGATGAAGAAAATAGAAGGAAGATAGCAGACAGAAGCTTAATTGAGAAAGCGAATTTATAGAAGTGAATAAGAAAATAAGTGTTAAAACAAGTTTTTATGATTAGTGTGACCAGTCCTTATCAAGTAAAATGTGGAAGTACCACTATCCAGAGAAATAAATAATTGATGAATTTGCCTCCAAGAGAGAGAGAGTTGAGTAGGAAGACAGCAATTACCATTAACCGAATAACAGGTATATAACCAGTCCGAACTATAAGTTTATTTTTACTAAACTTCATTGAGCCAAAATAAACTTCTTTCGAAGGGGGAGTGTTATGTAACGTAACAGAGTTGTGGCCCCCGACGTTACACAAAAAACTATGTAAATATTATTTAAAACAATACCCAAAGCCTGTTATAATTAAATACAAGAGGGCCCATCTCACCTGAAGAATGCATTAGAGGTACATAGTAAGGTTACTAAGTAATTAAAACATCAAAAGTGTACCTAAATCTAAAATATGTATTGAATAATATGAGATGTAAAACTTAAAAATTGTGTCTAATGGGAGGAGTTTAATGTGTAGGAATTTAGTATAAAATACTATTCAAATTAATATGTAATGTATATAAAATATACTTGGTGTTGTACTGTAGCATGATATAGTGTTTACAGGATATTTATTTTATGTTTTGTGGATAGTAAGAGTGGAGCTGTTGCTTTAAAGAAGTACTTAGTCAGTGGTACTCCTTTTATTTATGTTAAAATTGTATTTAAATAATTAAGTATAAGTACATGTATTAGGTATGATATTATGTTAAATGTATTTACTTTAATGGATTAATGAAGATGTTTAAAATAATGTTTGTAAACTTGGCCAGGAAGCCAATAAGTGTTAATAAGTTGGCAAAGTAGTTCTTATAGTTATGTTAAAAAATAATGAAGGGTTCAATGATGAACTAAATAATATAATGAATTGAAACCAGGAAATTAAAATTGATGTAAGTGGCCATAAGCCAGTGACTATTTGTACAGTAGGTCAGGTAAAGAAAAGTTAAGTTAAAAACAAAACAATATTATAACAGGTGAAAGAAAACCAATAGGCCTAAATTTAATATTTGTAAAAGGAAATTAATACCTTTTTAATAAGTCCAGTCAGATGAAATTATAGTAAAATGTCTACGGTTTAATAAGGTAGATTAAGTGAGAGTTTTATGTAATTTGGTATAATTCCAAGCATGGAGTATTTTATTAAAAAAAGAGTAGTAATATTTTCTAATTCTGGCTCTAGGATATCAAATATTATCCAATGACAGAAAGTAATGGTTGTTAGGGTAACTAAAATGTAAAAAATCTTGTTGATTTTCATTATTCGATTGTTAGATGTGAATGGGTTAAGTTAAATTAATACTAATCCAGAAAAGAATTTATAAAAAAACCTATATATTATTCGATTGTTATATGCTATTGAGAACAGTTCAGTAGACAATTTTAAACGAAAAAATAAATTAAAATAAAATGAATTAACCTTAATAAATTTAAAGTATCAAAACCATTTCATTCAAACCAAACTGATGAATAATTACTGAACTAGATTTCGAGAAATATACTCATACACCTCCAAAAGGTAGCGGAATTACTATTTCCTTCTTCAAATTAATTCCATTGGAATTAATGATGAACCCGATTTCCCATTGAACCAGGATACTTATTGAACGAACAAGAAGTCTGAATTAATGAAATTATAAACCAAATATACACAAGAACCTTTGGTATGGGAGACATAAACCTCACTTCCAAGAGGGAAGAAATTATAATACTACACCAATTCCACTGGGACCGACAACCGCGAGGATCGTGAAGAAGAACGAAGAATTCCTGTTGCACTCCGGGACATCACCTTTCCATCTTTATTAATAATCTGGACACATTTTCTGGACAAAAGTAACCTCATCCGCAAGTCTTCAAGCGTTTGTAAACAGACACGGCTATCTTGAGAATCGCCTTGTACGGTAACACCAGCTTATATTTAATTTTATACATTAAGAATTAATAACAATTTGTAATACTTAGTAACCTTAATTTTGCATTACCTGGCCTTACTAATCGTTAAAAGAATCACACGTACCCTGGGATAAGAGATAAACAAAATTATATTTAAATTGTATTATACAGGACTAGTCCATTAACAAATCGATTCAGCATTGTACGATCGATATAACGATCACATAACTGTGAAGAACACTTTTGGAAATTAAAAAGTAATACAAATTAAGAATCCTTCTTGTATGTAATGATGTTTTGTATTATTGTAGAATAGGTATTGTATTTTGATGGGGGAGTAATTTACAGGTAAAGAAGGTGATTAACTATCAGGTGAAACAAACTAACCTATAAGGGTGAGTCAATTACGAATCGCAGCGCTTGCTGTAGACAGCTGGTGGAACGTGAGATTGCCGAACTAACGTATTTCCTTCGCAACTTTTGAATTAATTTAAATAATACGGACTGAATAGGGTTGGAGAGAATTATCGAATTATTAACTAAAATACATGTAATATAGAGGTATCATCTGGTAACCATTTAGTAATTGATTAACACAGGGCTATGTTCTACATACAAGTTGCAGCTACGATATAATAAATAAAATTTTTATTAATATTGAGTTGCAGGAGGTCACCTCTACGATAACATAATAAACATTTTCCTTAAACAGATCGAATTAGTTAATTTAATTTTTTTAAATTAACTACAAACTGTAACTGTAAAATAAATAAGAAACACAAACAGAGTTATTTGTTACAAATTGGCGCATACCAACGTGGAGCTTAATTAAACCCTAAGAATAACGACCTTTTAAAATATTTGTTACAAATTGGCGCTCAACGAGTGGCCTTTAGTTAAGTAAAAAGTTAGGCTATTACTTAACTGGAGCAGGCAACTATTAGAGGCACAGGAATGCATACTAGAGGTATTTCTAAAAGGATGGAGAAGGAGCAAGAAACAGAAGAAGATAGACGGGAAGAAGAAGCAGAGGTAGTTACAGACACCAAAATGGAACAACCAGCAAGCAATAAAGAGGATGCCCAAGGGGACCAACCAGATAAAGCGGTAGCCAGAGAAGAACCAAATTGGCAAGACATGATGAAATTTATGGCAGAACAATTTAGGAAACAGGAGGAAAACTCAAAGCAAACCAAGGAGGAAAATAATGAGAGTTTAAGACAAATTAAAGAAGATAATAGACAAACTAATGAAAAAATAGACAGTATCAACGAAAACTCAAAGAAACAAAACAAAATTTTGAGTGAGAACTTGATCAAACTAATGAATGAGAAGTTTGACAAAAATAAAGAGGAAAATGATGAGAATAACCGGCTGATAAATGAAAGCTTAAACCAAATCAATGAAAGGTTTGACAGAAATGACGAGAGCTTAAAGCAGATTCTGGAAAATACCAAACAAATAGACGAGAAAATTGAAAACCGTAATAAGGAGTTGTGGAAAATCATCAATGAACAAAACCAAGCGTTGAGGGAAGTCATCAATGAAAGTATTACAATTGTCGATGAAACACTGAGCAAAAGAGTTGATGACTATGAAAAGAAAGTAAGACAAAAAATAACTGAAACTAAGGTAGGTCTAGGAAAGATAGATGAAACCATCATACAACTCAGAGTGGAAGCAGAGGCCAAAATTAATCAAATAGGAAACCATAACGATACTAGAGTAAAGGAAATGCAAGCGAAGACCCAAGAAAAATTTGACGAGATACCAATTAATATAACCGGAAGAATATAACGGGTTCATAATGAAATGAAGACAATGAAAATAAGACAAATGCGTAAAAGGAAATTAATAAATATACGGGAAGGATCGGAGATGATTAAAAGGGGATTAGTTCAGCTACATAATATACCAATTACGGAACCAGGAGAAGTAAGGCAATTTAGAAACTTTAAACGAACCACAATTGAATTCCCAGAGAGATTAGAAGGACCGAAAAAGCCAAAACTAACCGAGGAGCATGGAGGACTTCTGGAGATTAAGTATGAACCATTCGAAGGATTAAGAAACGGTGCAGAAGAATCAGCTCGAAAAACGATGGTAGACTTCAGCATGAATGAAAATTTTATAACAACAAAATGGCGGAACTACAGGATAGTGAGATATGTCACAAGGACAGAAATAACTCTATACACTAGAGAGATCCGAACAACCAGTATAGATGAAATAATGGACCACGGTTAAACAGATTCCAAACCAACCAGAAAAAAAAGGGGACTGAATTTTTGAAAACCGACCAAGCAACCCATTGAAAAAAAACCCCAAAATTGTAAAAAACTGTAAGGACAACTTACTCAAGTTATTTCGAAACCATATAATTTAAAATGAAGAGACTAAAACCCCAAAATTCCAAAAAGCATGTAAGGACAACTTACTAAATATTTATTCAGGAACAATATGATTTAATAAAAACTATGTAAGGACAACTTACTTAAGACATTTTGCAACAATTTGATTTAATAAACAGTAAAACACCAAGAGTATGTAAGAACAGATTATTAAATAATATTTATAAAGAATTGATTTAAAATGAAATAATAGGAAAAAGTAATATTTTTATGGGAACAAAAAGAAGAATAAATGAATAAAAACAATTGATGGTAATGTGCTCAAATAAGAAGAATAACGAATAATTTAATGACTACAATGAAGCTGAAGGAGGATAATAATTAATACAGCAATAATTTAGAATTTCTCGGAATTGAAGATAATATAAGAAGAAATGATACAGAGAAAATATGTCACAAGAAGGAAAGTTAAAAGGATTTTAAAATAATGCCTATCAATAATGTTATATGCTACTAGTTAATGGAAAAGAAGAAGGAATCAAGAAGAAGAAATATATAATTTAATGCAAACAGCAACAGTATGAAGAATCCCAAAAGTGTTTAGTATTAGTTGCTAATCGACTACTTGTAATTTTTTATTATAACGAATTGACCGTAGAAATGTTCCGGCAATAATTTTCCTGAGCTGGGATGATGTTCCCCTGGTCTCAGAAGGTGTGAGGATGGACAGCGGAGTTATGGACCCAAAAGGTGGCCACCCGACTGGTACCACCGCACAGGATAGGGAAAAATGTTAGGGAAATTGAATATTTAAGGGATAATAATTATAAAATAGCTGAAAAGAGTGATATTAGATTCCAGAAGTATAGATGAAGAAAATAGAAGGAAGATAGCAGACAGAAGCTTAATTGAGAAAGCGAATTTATAGAAGTGAATAAGAAAATAAGTGTTAAAACAAGTTTTTATGATTAGTGTGACCAGTCCTTATCAAGTAAAATGTGGAAGTACCACTGTCCAGAGAAATAAATAATTGATGAATTTGCCTCCAAGAGAGAGAGAGTTGAGTAGGAAAACAGCAATTACCATTAACCGAATAACAGGTATATAACCAGTCCGAACTATAAGTTTATTTTTACTAAACTTCATTGAGCCAAAATAAACTTCTTTCGAAGGGGGAGTGTTATGTAACGTAACAGAGTTGTGGCCCCCGACGTTACATAAAAAACTATGTAAATATTATTTAAAACAATACCCAAAGCCTGTTATAATTAAATACAAGAGGGCCCATCTCACCTGAAGAATGCATTAGAGGTACATAGTAAGGTTACTAAGTAATTAAAACATCAAAAGTGTACCTAAATCTAAAATATGTATTGAATAATATGAGATGTAAAACTTAAAAATTGTGTCTAATGGGAGGAGTTTAATGTGTAGGAATTAAGTATAAAATACTATTCAAATTAATATGTAATGTATATAAAATATACTTGGTGTTGTACTGTAGCATGATATAGTGTTTACAGGATATTTATTTTATGTTTTGTGGATAGTAAGAGTGGAGCTGTTGCTTTAAAGAAGTACTTAGTCAGTGGTACTCCTTTTATTTATGTTAAAATTGTATTTAAATAATTAAGTATAAGTACATGTATTAGGTATGATATTATGTTAAATGTATTTACTTTAATGGATTAATGAAGATGTTTAAAATAACGTTTGTAAACTTGGCCAGGAAGCCAATAAGTGTTAATAAGTTGGCAAAGTAGTTCTTATAGTTATGTTAAAAAATAATGAAGGGTTCAATGATGAACTAAATAATATAATGAATTGAAACCAGGAAATTAAAATTGATGTAAGTGGCCATAAGCCAGTGACTATTTGTACAGTAGGTCAGGTAAAGAAAAGTTAAGTTAAAAACAAAACAATATTATAACAGGTGTAAGAAAACCAATAGGCCTAAATTTAATATTTGTAAAAGGAAATTAATACCTTTTTAATAAGTCCAGTCAGATGAAATTATAGTAAAATGTCTACGGTTTAATAAGGTAGATTAAGTGAGAGTTTTATGTAATTTGGTATAATTCCAAGCATGGAGTATTTTATTAAAAAAAGAGTAGTAATATTTTCTAATTCTGGCTCTAGGATATCAAATATTATCCAATGACAGAAAGTAATTGTTGTTAGGGTAACTAAAATGTAAAAAATCTTGTTGATTTTCATTATTCGATTGTTAGATGTGAATGGGTTAAGTTAAATTAATACTAATCCAGAAAAGAATTTATAAAAAAACCTATATATTATTCGATTGTTATATGCTATTGAGAACAGTTCAGTAGACAATTTTAAACGAAAAAATAAATTAAAATAAAATGAATTAACCTTAATAAATTTAAAGTATCAAAACCATTTCATTCAAACCAAACTGATGAATAATTACTGAACTAGATTTCGAGAAATATACTCATACACCTCCAAAAGGTAGCGGAATTACTATTTCCTTCTTCAAATTAATTCCATTGGAATTAATGATGAACCCGATTTCCCATTGAACCAGGATACTTATTGAACGAACAAGAAGTCTGAATTAATGAAATTATAAACCAAATATACACAAGAACCTTTGGTATGGGAGACATAAACCTCACTTCCAAGAGGGAAGAAATTATAATACTACACCAATTCCACTGGGACCGACAACCGCGAGGATCGTGAAGAAGAACGAAGAATTCCTGTTGCACTCCGGTACATCACCTTTCCATCTTTATTAATAATCTGGACACATTTTCTGGACAAAAGTAACCTCATCCGCAAGTCTTCAAGCGTTTGTAAACAGACACGGCTATCTTGAGAATCGCCTTGTACGGTAACACCAGCTTATATTTAATTTTATACATTAAGAATTAATAACAATTTGTAATACTTAGTAACCTTAATTTTGCATTACCTGGCCTTACTAATCGTTAAAAGAATCACACGTACCCTGGGATAAGAGATAAACAAAATTATATTTAAATTGTATTATACAGGACTAGTCCATTAACAAATCGATTCAGCATTGTACGATCGATATAACGATCACATAACTGTGAAGAACACTGTTGGAAATTAAAAAGTAATACAAATTAAGAATCCTTCTTGTATATAATGATGTTTTGTATTATTGTAGAATAGGTATTGTATTTTGATGGGGGAGTAATTTACAGGTAAAGAAGGTGATTAACTATCAGGTGAAACAAACTAACCTATAAGGGTGAGTCAATTACGAATCGCAGCGCTTGCTGTAGACAGCTGGTGGAACGTGAGATTGCCGAACTAACGTATTTCCTTCGCAACTTTTGAATTAATTTAAATAATACGGACTGAAAAGGGTTGGAGAGAATTATCGAATTATTAACTAAAATACATGTAATATAGAGGTATCATCTGGTAACCATTTAGTAATTGATTAACACAGGGCTATGTTCTACATACAAGTTGCAGCTACGATATAATAAATAAAATTTTTATTAATATTGAGTTGCAGGAGGTCACCTCTACGATAACATAATAAACATTTTCCTTAAACAGATCGAATTAGTTAATTTAATTTTTTTAAATTAACTACAAACTGTAACTGTAAAATAAATAAGAAACACAAACAGAGTTATTTGTTACAAATTGGCGCATACCAACGTGGAGCTTAATTAAACCCTAAGAATAACGACCTTTTAAAATATTTGTTACAAATTGGCGCTCAACGAGTGGGCTTTAGTTAAGTAAAAAGTTAGGCTATTACTTAACTGGAGCAGGCAACTATTAGAGGCACAGGAATGCATACTAGAGGTATTTCTAAAAGGATGGAGAAGGAGCAAGAAACAGAAGAAGATAGACGGGAAGAAGAAGCAGAGGTAGTTACAGACACCAAAATGGAACAACCAGCAAGCAATAAAGAGGATGCCCAAGGGGACCAACCAGATAAAGCGGTAGCCAGAGAAGAACCAAATTGGCAAGACATGATGAAATTTATGGCAGAACAATTTAGGAAACAGGAGGAAAACTCAAAGCAAACCAAGGAGGAAAATAATGAGAGTTTAAGACAAATTAAAGAAGATAATAGACAAACTAATAAAAAAATAGACAGTATCAACGAAAACTCAAAGAAACAAAACAAAATTTTGAGTGAGAACTTGATCAAACTAATGAATGAGAAGTTTGACAAAAATAAAGAGGAAAATGGTGAGAATAACCGGCTGATAAATGAAAGCTTAAACCAAATCAATGAAAGGTTTGACAGAAATGACGAGAGCTTCAAGCAGATTCTGGAAAATACCAAACAAATAGACGAGAAAATTGAAAACCGTAATAAGGAGTTGTGGAAAATCATCAATGAACAAAACCAAGCGTTGAGGGAAGTCATCAATGAAAGTATTACAATTGTCGATGAAACACTGAGCAAAAGAGTTGATGACTATGAAAAGGAAGTAAGACAAAAAATAACTGAAACTAAGGTAGGTCTAGGAAAGATAGATGAAACCATCATATAACTCAGAGTGGAAGCAGAGGCCAAAATTAATCAAATAGGAAACCATAACGATACTAGAGTAAAGGAGATACAAGCGAAGACCCAAGAAAAATTTGACGAGATACCAATTAATATAACCGGAAGAATAGAACGGGTTCATAATGAAATGAAGACAATGAAAATAAGACAAATGCGTAAAAGGAAATTAATAAATATACGGGAAGGATCGGAGATGATTAAAAGGGGATTAGTTCAGCTACATAATATATCAATTACGGAACCAGGAGAAGTAAGGCAATTTAGAAACTTTAAACGAACCACAATTGAATTCCCAGAGAGATTAGAAGGACCGAAAAAGCCAAAACTAACCGAGGAGCATGGAGGACTTCTGGAGATTAAGTATGAACCATTCGAAGGATTAAGAAACGGTGCAGAAGAATCAGCTCGAAAAACGATAGTAGACTTCAGCATGAATGAAAATTTTATAACAACAAAATGGCGGAACTACAGGATAGTGAGATATGTCACAAGGACAGAAATAACTCTATACACTAGAGAGAGCCGAACAACCAGTATAGATGAAATAATGGACCACGGTTAAACAGATTCCAAACCAACCAGAAAAAAAAGGGGACTGAATTTTTGAAAACCGACCAAGCAACCCATTGAAAAAAAAACCCCAAAATTGTAAAAAACTGTAAGGACAACTTACTCAAGTTATTTCGAAACCATATAATTTAAAATGAAGAGACTAAAACCCCAAAATTCCAAAAAGCATGTAAGGACAAGTTACTAAATATTTATTCAGAAACAATATGATTTAATAAAAACTATGTAAGGACAACTTACTTAAGACATTTTGCAACAATTTGATTTAATAAACAGTAAAACACCAAGAGTATGTAAGAACAGATTATTAAATAATATTTATAAAGAATTGATTTAAAATGAAATAATAGGAAAAAGTAATATTTTTATGGGAACAAAAAGAAGAATAAATGAATAAAAACAATTGATGGTAATGTGCTCAAATAAGAAGAATAACGAATAATTTAATGACTACAATGAAGCTGAAGGAGGATAATAATTAATACAGCAATAATTTAGAATTTCTCGGAATTGAAGATAATATAAGAAGAAATGATACAGAGAAAATATGTCACAAGAAGGAAAGTTAAAAGGATTTTAAAATAATGCCTATCAGTAATGTTATATGCTACTAGTTAATGGAAAAGAAGAAGGAATCAAGAAGAAGAAATATATAATTTAATGCAAACAGCAACAGTATGAAGAATCCCAAAAGTGTTTAGTATTAGTTGCTAATCAAATATCACTATAATATTGACGACTCGGAACACAAAGTTTTTTATAAGTAAAAACGTAAAGTTTTACCTTACAGCCTAAACCGGCTTTCACCTATAGAAGGCTTCATCAGAGGCTGTCAACATTGTTTTAAAATATTTGTTACAATATGTATATATATATATATTAATCATTATATATATAATGATTTGATTTTCAAACATTTCAGCACATAAAAACTGATAAACTCACTGGATATCATGAACAACATTCTGCAGAAAGTTCAAGTTAATTGTAGTTGTAGCAAGCCAAACTGAGGAAAAAAGTGCTGTAGGTTCTTGTTGACAACAAGAACTGTTTACAGTGAAAAGACATATGGGATGATTCTTAAAGGTGAATACACCAATAATGCCAGCAGAAGAGATAATTTTCAGTACTAAAAATGTATTGTACGATAAAGGCAAAACTTGAAAGTGGAAAATTTAAAGAAATTGTTGTTATGTGGAATTTGTAATCTTTCTCAATGACAATGGGTATTGTCAGCAAGTGATTAGAGAGCACTAATCAAAATGTCTAGTACATATTATTTCATTTGTGTTTGCTCTATGTAGGCCTATGTACTGTTATATTATATAAGTGTAAATCTATATGTGTACTCAGGCATGCCTTACAGATTGATGTCATTTGTAAGTTGTTTACATCCTATGTTCATGCTCTACACATTACATCCATGGCAAATTGCCATACTATGTCAATATTTTTTTTTTTAAACATTCAACATAAATTAAAAGACAATGCCTATTTTCAAGATTTTTAGCGCCTTTTTGAATTATTTAGTGCCTAATGTCTAGTCTCTACTAATTACCAATAATTAATAGACTTCTAATAAAAGTTTTTGGCAAACTTAACATGTTATAGAAAAAAAATCACCAAATCAAAACACATGATTTTTTCCTTTTTTCCCAACTATTACCTATATCCTTAAATTTAAGCATTTCATTATCTCATTGATGTATTCAGTAGAAACTGGAGCAAATAAGATTATTTTACAAATTTTGTGGGGAAATAAATTGTTTCTCAATTCAGTAAGCAACATTTTATTTGCACCTTTTATTATAGCCTGACAAATTTGAAAAAGCCGTCACCAATTACAGTACGTGCAGGATGGAGAAGTAAGGCTCCTCCATCTCCCACTTCCTCTGCCTTACTGACCCCTTCCCTTCCTAATAAACGGCATGCTGTATAGTTCACATACGGTGTTCAATGAGTGAATGATCCCTAATACACAGCTGCCTTGCAACACGTGACAATCTCCTATAAATGTCCCAAGTGTGTCAAAAATGTTTGTTCTGTGCAGGTAGTTTTCAACTTTGTATACCTATAATTTTATATTCTCCTACTTTTATTTGTATGTGAAATGAATTAAAAATTTGAGGAATGGTGAGTTCTTATCAATACACAATTTAATAAACAAAAAAAATGTAAACTCATTTAAACAAAATTTTATGCCATACATATGTAGGGAACGAAAAAATTGTACATTTAATGTATTTCTGTTTCTCTGTTATAGTACGGGACTTACCATAATAAGCTTTGAGGTTATGCAATAGTAACAGCTCTTCCCCGCCCCTCGCCCTCCAGCGTTGTCCCACGTTACACTTGGTTATGCGTAGGCAAAGGTCTGTTGCAAACACTGGCAATACTGCAGTGGCCTCGAAGCTTATTATGATATTCTCACATAATAGTGTCCATGGAAAACTTCTGAATCAACTATAAAATACAATTAAAAATACTATCTAATTTATACAATTTAAGTATTAGACATTATTTGCACTTAGCTAGTGGTTATTTTCTACTTTCTTGAAGTTAAAAGAGCAGCTGTTTTAAGAAAAATATATATACTGACACTATCAACTGACTTACAAGATAATCTACTTATTTTTAATTGTACATTTTCAATCCCTGGCAACTGAATCATAGCTGTTCATATTTACATGCCACAGTTCTAACAACAACAACAAAAAATTATATGTGTAAATAGTTTTTGTTTATATTTCATATTATGTTTCAGTTATGCACAGTTTGCTCACCATAGCATAGATATTATGTCTTGCACTTTTTTATTCATCACCAGAAACTTGCAGTGGAGTTTTCTGTTATTGTTACTGTTGATGGGTACGTAACTTAGCACTTACCCTTTAACCTTTTTCAACTTATTGATACACAATTTTCTGTCTTATCAAAGGCTTCAAGATTTAGAATCTGAAATACATTACACAATACTGTACTAAGCTGTACTGTTGAACTGTAAGTCAAGCTGCATCATAATATACCTGACTGGTTCAGTAAAACTGTTTTCTGTTAAATTTTGCTTATAATTATACGCTTTTTAAAGCTTTTAGGTAATGGTACCATTAATCAATATAAGAAAAATGGTTAATTTTTTTTAATAGACTCTTTTATACGCACACAAAAATACTTGTTTTAATCATGTGTAAGGAAAAATGGCATACAGCACATTCCAACACAATTCAAACGGAAACTAGCATGTTCATAGTAAAACATCACACACACACACACACACACACACACACAATTGTTAAGTTTGTTCATTAACTCTGATACTGAACAAAATGGTTCAATGACATGTACATTAGAAATAAAAATAAAACAAAGAGTTGCATTTAAAACTTTTATACACAGCCTGCACGCACATGTGTGTGCAAGAAAAAGTCAATAATTATTCATTATTAATTTATTATATCAATTATAAAAATTTTTAAACACTTGGTATCTGCAACTTGTCATATTTATAAAAGATTAGTTAAAATTTCCAGTTTGTTTCCTGAGCACTTCACCATGGCTGGCATAATCCTGTCATGTGTTGCTGCTTTGCCCCACTTTAGCAATTTCACTGTTTGTATTACTTTTTAGATTTCTCACAGTTTTATCACAGTTTTCCACAGCCCCATCTTCAGTATCTCCTTTAATATCTCCTCAAAGAATTCTTTCCACCTCTTCATTATTCTTTTAAATGCTTAGACTTATATTGTCTTCCTCTTAAAATGTTCTTAAGCGTGTTATAAAATAGTTTATAATTGCCTATACTATTGCACACCATCTTCTCACCAAATTTAATCCATAATTTTTGTTTTACTTACTATATCCTTCACTCTTCTTTTCTGTTTCTTATATTTATCATAATTTACCCTGGTATGACTGCTGTATGAAATCTGTCTCTAGTCCTGTAATCTGTAAATACTCCACTTCAAGATTCCTGAACCTATTCCTCAACTTGTTTCTGGAATGCTATTACACGGTGAATGAATAATAATTTATGGTGTCACACACACACACAGAAACCAAATTTTTTTTAAGTATTAATTTAACCAATAAACCAATGCTTATCAAAATTATTTTGAGTGTGTGTGAAAAGCTGAAACTACCTAGAATAATAAACTACCTAGTAACTTTTAACCATGTTGTGTAGATTTGTTAATCAGATACTTAGGAATGGGATCCAAATTGATAGGTAATAGTAAAAAACTGTTATCTGCAGAAGTGTCAGCCCCAGAAGTGTGTTAGTTGCAGCTGGATTTAGCCTCAGTAGTCAAAGCAGATGTAACTCATTATGTACATAAGAAATCTAAATAATTTTTATAATTAGTATTATCAATTAGCATGATGAATTGCTTTGTAATTTTTTAGGTATGATCATGTGTGCCCAATTGCACTTCACCAATAGGAAGGTTTGTTCAAGACCGGAACAATTTGTCCGACGCTGTCCTAAAGAAATTCAGCGACACAACTGTGTCTGTGTGAGAAGCAGTGATTACATTCGTGTTTGTGTATGGAATCGCTGTGTTGGTTTCAAAATGTTTACAAGAGCCTGTGTCCTAAATTGCATCAATAAATGTACACCGCCTAGACACAGTATGTAAATGTTCATAGGAATTATCACTTTATATGTTATAGCTATAAGCATTTTAAAGTTCATATGCAATATGTACTCATTAGTGACATTAAACATACTGTAAATGTACATTCATACATTTCATATAATATGACTATTAGTAATAAATATTTTTTACAAGAATATATTTTATACTTATTTATATCTTATAACAATATTTTTACAGTTTTATTTTTTATATACTGTCATCTCCACGATTGTAAATCTGAAGATGACAGTATATAAAAAAGAAAACTGTTGAAACAATATTGTAAGGTATAAATAAATGTAAAAATATATCAAGAATACTGTATTCTTATATTGTGTATCTCATACATCAAGAGCAATGCAAATTTTGAATTTCATTATTGTAGATTTACATTACTTTATGTATTTCAACACTGATCGAAAGAACCAACTGAATGTTATTTTACTTTTATGGCAAATGAGGTCTGAAAACTCTAGTCCCTTAGGACTAGACCTTATTAGTCCGCTGAAACAATACAGGACCTGTATTAACAATTGAATTAACAATTCACAGTACCTGTCAGTTAATTCTGGCAAGATTGAATATCACAATCTCAAAAAATGACAAGGTTGAGCAGATGTTTTATTTTACTTTAGTTTCTTATATGATATTGTTCATTGTAGTGAATTTCATAAGAATTTTTTATCGCTTTAGAAGTCAACATACAAAACAATATGAGGTCACAACATCTGAACTTTATACAGTATATATGTATTATCTAAAAAAAAAAGAAATATTTTTTTATCAAAACTACTATTCATTTATTGCAGACTCATAATTATTAAAATTTGTTTCTTCTTAATCAGTCATATGTATTGACCAATTTTTAACTTAACAATCTGTTATAAAATGTTTTAATTTCAGGATACACCATGATTGTTAATGATACCTGTGCCAGCATTCTTCCACCTCACATCATGTTTGAAATTTCATAAAACACAAACTTACTTCTGTAGTTCCAGGAGAAAATAGAATGATAAGCATATAGTTTATTACAATTAGAAAATAATTTAACATTATAAAAAGGTTTGTAATTGTCAAGAATAAAAAAATTCTTACTACAGTTTTGACTTCCCACACATAACCTGTTCTCCTTCCTTGAACATAAAATGTACACACGTTGTCACGAGACAAATGGTGCCAATTGTACATCGGTCACATTTGTAGCTCTTAAATGGCCTGTTGGGTGAGGATGGTGGTTGCTGCTGCAGAGAGTGTACCGCTTGAGCCATGGTGTAACATTTGGCAACTGCTCTCGCTGATGTTTCTTCATCGCAGTCCTCTTCACTCAGCAGTGGTATGTACAACCTGCTCTGCTGCTATCCTAATCTAATTAGGGTCAGCGTTGGGCAAGACTGGGTCAAGATTCACCTGGTATATATGGGTGCTGACTGAAGTAGAACTTTCGGGAAAGTGTCTGTATAGTGGTGTTCCAGAAACAGACACCTATGCTGTTTCGGATGGTCAGGTTCAAAGTCAGATAATGAGCTTTGTAGGCCCAGCGCAAACCTCAGTCCAGAAGAGACTGTAGCTTTTGCTTATGGGTATTTGCCAAGAAGTAGCCTTGCACTGGGATCATGTAGGTAACCATTGGTGCCACTTACAATGTAACGATCAGTTTGCCTAGGTAGTAGATAATTAATTTGCTGCAGAGCAGGTGTCACAGTTGATACAATTAATGGGCAGATTTGCAGGCTACTTGCTCAGAAGTATCCACCAGGTGAGATGTCGATCGAGGAGAAGTCTGAGATACTTCAAACCAGGAGACCAAGCAAGTGAAGTATCGCCTATAAATGTGGTCTGAGAGGGAGCATTCTGTGTCTGGAGAATACTACAGCCGTGCTCTTGGCTGCGTTAATGAGTTTCTCCATTTCTCCACCCACTTAACATAGGCATCCAGTTTGTCCTAGAGCCAGATAACTGACATTCTCGCACTATGATGATTGCATTCACTGGCATGTCTTCGGCAAAATCAGGTTTCAGGCAAATTGGGCATGTCACTGACAGACACAGAAGAAAGCAGGTGACCTAAGACTCTTCCCTGAGGTACAACAGCCGTAATTGCTCTTTCCAAAGAGCACTACCCAATCTTATTGGAAGGTTCTGTTATGAAGAAAGCTAGTGATCAGATGAGTGTAGCAATCTGGAAGCTGACTCTCTGTCAGTTTGTATAAATGTCCAGGATAAGTCCATGTAGGCCCTCCACACAATCAAACGCTTTCTTGACAGCAAGAAAAATTGGAACGGCCTGTTCTCATGAGCAACTGGCCTCAGCAAATGTCTCCATGAAATTCATCAGCTGATGCATCCAGGAATGCCCAGCACAAAATCCAAATTGCTCAGGGACCAGAATGTCGAACCGTTTTAGGCGATCCAGTACTCGCTGTTGCACCAAGCGTTTGAAAACTTCCGATGTGGCTGACAGCAAGCTGATAAGCTAAAGACTGTTCGTGTGCTTGGGGTCTTTACCTGGCTTCAGGATTATTGTTACTGTCGCCTGGTGCCACTTCAGAGGAAAGTAGGCGAACCGAAAGCAGGCATTGAACAGGTCAACCAGAAAGCGAACTCCCCTGTCTGGATTTCTTTGTAGGGCGGTGTTTGTGACACTCCGATCCAAGGCTCTTCCAGAAACGAGCTGAAAGCCGTTCCAAAATCTCTGCCTCTGAACTGAGTTTGGGTTCGGCTGTGATACAGTAAGGTAATTCTCAACCTCGTCTACTATCTTCTCATAAGAGTCAGAGTTGGTGGATGGGTTCAGAGCAAACTTTGCTCCAAACATTCGGCGAGAACACCAATTTCTCCTCCAGTTTGTCAAGGGGATGTCCCCTTGGACCAGTGATGGTCAGGGGAGTGGAGGTCGGTGCCTCTTCCTGGTCAACGTAGAAAAGGTATCCTGTAGATGGAGCTTTCCTCCAGTGATGTGTCAGCCTTTGGGCGATCACAAACTCCCAGCAGCTTAGTCAGATGCCTACAAATCATGATGTAACTTGCCTGTCGCCCAATTCAAACTAATTTTGTCAGCCAGATCTCACATTCATTTCCACCATCTTTAAAGTCTATACTTCTCTAGAGTGAGAAGGTGGGCTGTCTCAGGGACTCAGTGGTAGTTGGTGTCAGATTGGGCTTCATCCGTGAACTTCGATGGAAGAGACAGTGGTCACATTGAATGTGGCAACTGCCTCGTTAATGTGGTGGACACAGTCGTTGTCATTAAAAGTCCAAATCAAGTCCATGGGCAGACCACGGGGGGGGGGGGGCAGGAGGCCACCTCTGGCCCCCCATATTGAAGCGGCTATAACATCTAATGTAAATAATATATTAGATGTAAGAGAGATTAAGATATTAGATATCTTAATAACAATGTAGAGAGTGTTTAAGAGACATATTTTATACTGTCAATAATTTAATGTTATTAACAAAAAATATTCTATAAAATAGTGGATGATGCTAAACAGTCTTAAAACTTAACAATTGGGCATGAAAACGAACGTAATTGATGGCGCTGTAGGGAAGCAACGTAGCTTATTGGCAAGCGTCAGTATACTTGTGTCTGAAAGCTGAAGTAACATGAATCTGCGGGTTTGTTTGAATTGTTTTTGTGATCCTGATAAGATTATGTAACTCCTCTGTTTTTGAAATTAATTAGTTTCAGTGCCCAGTTTTAGTAGAACTGTATAAGAGTGAAACTGTAATGTTTCAGTGTATACTAGAAGAACTGCACTTTTATAACTGTAAACAAATAATTCTACGTGATTAAAGAGAATCAATGGTAATGCGTAAGTGTGTAACTTTCTACTTTGGTTACGGTGAGTTTACAGCAGGCATAAGCACTAGCCGCTTGTTTGCATACTCTCAGGCCTATTTTGCAAAAAAAGTGTATACTAAATTATATTAAAACTGCCTTGTATGTTTAAAAGTACTTGAAACTAATCCAAATTCAATGTACATGACATTACCCAATAATTTTTCGCTAATAGAATTTTTTGCTAGATTACTGAACAAAATACAGAAAAACAAAAACGATTAGGTACAGTTATGTGGCTATTTAGTTGGGTTAGTTAGGTTGACCAATTAGCACTATAACCGTATATTCATATTTTCATGTACAGATAAGCACCATTGACACACTCAAATGCAATATTGTAAGCAAAGAATTAATAAAACGTTTATTATTCAGTAGCATCGTTTATTTTGTATATATTTATTTGTATTCACATATTGGTTGACAAACACATTTGTTAATGACACAAATGCTTGAGTACTTATCTCATGGTCCATGGGATGAAATAGGCCTATCACAGTGTAACTGATTTTCCCCATGTCTGGAACACTTTGTCAGAAACATCAAAATTGGCAGTAGTAAACACTATTATACTTTCCTCTCTTAATTGTCTGCCACAAGACTTTTGTTGTACAAATGTACAGTATAGAGTAAAAGAAATAAACATAAATTTTAAAGAAACTTACCTGAATTTGCTCCTAACATAGTGATGACCCAAAAAATGTGAGCACAAGGCATTGCCTTAGTAGTCCTATTTGTTTCAAACATTAAAAAAGATTATCGAAAATTCTAAGGAAAAAGCGTTTGTAATATATTTGAACGCAATAAAGGTTCTGCATATGAGACGTAGGCTACAGGGACCGGAAAATGTTGTGTATTATATGGAATAATGTAACAAGTGGGAATGGTTGATGGGTTTTACTACAATTGAGACATATAGAATCAAAACTCACATAATCCAAAAACTTGATTTTTCAGTAGAGCCAAAAAACTTGTATATTATATTCTATACTAGTTAAGGCTACTTTACATATTTTTTTGACTAGAAATAGGATTCATAAGAAAGATTTTGAAGGAAAATTTTAGGATTTTACATTATTATAATACAAAAATGTAATCAAAGTTTGGATAATGTGAGTTTTGACTCTCAGCTGTGGATGTTGTTAGTTTTGATTCTTACACTTAAGGAAATTGACATTGAGTAATCACAGAGGATTATGTTGGTTTTGACTTTAAAGGTTATTGTTTGCTGATTACTTTTCCTAAAAATATGGTTTTCCATGCTTAAGCCAAAATTGTTTATTTTTTAATGCAAAGCCAGAAGAAAAAACTATTTTATTAATATTTTAATCATTACAAAAAAAATTGTGGAATAAAAAACAACTTAAGTAAACATATTTTATTGCAGAAACTTTCAAAATTTATAGTAATCAATCTTAGTTCAAGGTTATGTACATCCCTTTTCTTCTCATTACTAATAACATTTTCTCTGGGATTACGTCTGGTTGTAAATCCATGGGTTTTTTATTCGGTTTCATCAGAGATTTGTACACTCCTTTGTCACAGTTGTACGTCATTTCTCCTCTAACGACTATTCTACCAGTTTCTTTCCTTTTGATAAGAATACGCGTACACCGCGATATTTTAAAGTGCCAGTTTTTTGTTTCTTTCATAAAGGTTTTGGCGGCTTCTCTGAAGTCAGCCACCTCACAATCTTTGCCAACAATCTTTGTAGAAGCATTTTCAGCAATCAAATCATAGATTTCTTCCCGTGTGGCAATCACTTCGTTTTCTTTTTTTTTCATATAAGCCAAACACCCTGTCCGGGGGTTAAAAGCTGTGCCCTGTTACTAGAAAGACAATCTCAATCTCTTTAATGTGATTTGGTGCTAATGTACCAAGCCAAAAACTACACATCGCCACAAAAATGGAATTCTTATTTTGACTGCCACAGCCGTCTGCTATCAGGCGTATTTTCTCGTACTTATTCATGTCTACTGAGTTTAAGGAATCAAAAACACATGAGGCAATTGTGTTTGACCCCTTTTCAAACTGATTTTCTGTCCAGCAATTAGATGTGACTGTAGTTTTGTTAAGAGGGCCTTTGGTATGGCCTTGAACAGCCATAAAGTTGTGGACACACACTTGACGGCTGTAGTAGGTAGACTGATCAGGCAACTTGGGTAAGGGCAAATTTTTCTGGCAGCCGAACGAAAAAATCAAAAGTCTGTCGTCTTTTTCTTTCAGTTTACTATAAAAAGCTTTAGCGCACAGTTTATGAACACGCTTCTCGATCCTTTTAACCTTTCATCCAAACTGAGGCAGGTTGAGCAAACATCCGTTCTTGGTGAACCAAAGCCCAAGTTAAAATTAGCGTTAAATACTTTTCTGAAGTAGGATTCTTTAACAGGAATGTTTTCTTTATCAGATGAATAAAATCTCCACAGCTTTCTAATGCTTAAATCAGAGGAAAGATAATAGCGTTTGCTTTTCCCCCGGCTGTAGTGTGACTCGATGCACTTTAATTTCCCAATAAAACTCATCACACAAGTTTTCTTTGTTACAAACTCAGCTGTTCTTTAAACCCCCTCTTTTTTCGCTCAAAATACCTTCATCATGAAACTGTTTTGTTAAGTTGTTTACTTGAAACCTAGATACACCTAAAATACCTAAAAAGGATTGCAAGCAGACAGGCACTTTTTCCTTTTTAGCATTTCGAACAAAATATTTGGTTGTTCTTTTTTCTCATTGTATTTTTTTGCTTCAACTCCATTCTTAGATTTATAAGGGCGCCTTCTCTTTACGTTGAATATTTCAACATTCTTTAGAATAAATTGGTTTTGATACAGCCTTTCAGGTTTTTTATAGAAAACAGAATCGAAGTCTTTAATGTCTTTCATTGAGAGTGTTGAACATTTGAATGTCGGTCCATTGTGTTGACAAATAGGATAGTCGGGCAAGGACTTGGCTTTGTGTCTGAAACAAAAAGAAAGCAACTTTTAGGCTAGGCCTATTAAAAGTATGCTTTCTTCTGGCTTAGCGTATATGTAGACCTAGGCCTACCATAGTTTAAAACAACGTTGAAACGAGACAAGAATATTAACCTACAGTAGCCTATTATAGCTAAAAGGCCTAGGCCTAATAGAAAACCTTTTAACAATAAGTTAATGTACTTTATTAATAACATAATCTAAATTAATGGATTTAATTAGGTTAGATGAACGAAAGTAAAACATACCTGTCGACCTTTTTCTGTGTTTTCTTCCACATTGAAGGACTTTTAGAAAGTTTACGGGGCTTTTCACCCTCTGTCCCAGGTGTTACTGGTATTTCCATACTTTTACTGATAAAAAAGTAATACATTTAATAAACTGCAAAGTTGCACTTAAAATAATAACAACACACCAAAACAACAGCACAGTTCAACAGCTGAAAGGCAGATCACGTGACTTGAATCCTGTTCCGCCATTGGCCAATGCACGGTTGCTTACAAAACTCACATTATCCGGTGGATTATGTTAGTTTTGATACCAATCCTGAACTTTGATGTCCTTTTTCACTGGGACTGAGTGAGTTTTGACAAAAAACAACATCAGATTTGAATTCGCCGCAAAATTTCCTACAAGAATCCACTGCTAACTCAATTTTGTTAATTTTGGATTATGTGAGTTTTGATTCTATATGTCTCAATTATACAAATTACCAATTCATTACCAAAAAATTTGCTTACAAAAATGTGTACATAAATGAGAAAGATTGGATAAGTTGAACTAATTATTCAGAATTTTAGACTGATTTTTTTTACAGAAACACTAGTTTACAATCATCATACAAAAATCATGGTACACAAGAAACATACTATAATTATGGAAATACGTGGACTCTTTTGTGAGTGCAACATGCAAATTTGCTGTGCAATGTACAAATAAAAGTAATTCCTGGGGTTTCTCCCTGAGAAGAGTCAGGAACTTTACATCAATAGTTCTTAGTAATCCTAACTCTATAAATATCCTAGAAGTTTTCAAAGCCTATGAACACACACACACACACACACACACACACACACACACACACACACACACACACACACACACTGTTGTTTATTAAAACAGTAATCATCAAGATATAATTTAAGATAATGGTTTTATTTACTGATTTACGTTAGTGGTTTTAGAGAAAATTCACTATTTTCTATATACAGTTTATTTTTCCAGAATGAACCTGGCCTTACACAATAGAATTCATATTACTAGTACAAATCAGTTCATTTTTCAAACAAAGTAAAATAGAAGGAAAAATAATTCTTTTAAAAGACTTTTTTTTTAACAGAATTATATTAATATTTTTATTAATATTAATATTAATATTTTTATCTTTTAAAAGACTTAGTTCGATACATTTTTTACTACTTTAGAAAACTTATCATCCCTACAAAGATAAGAATCACTGGCTGTTACTATAAGTCTTTTGCACTTACTAGTTATATTAACATTATACTGTTTCTTGTGTGGGTTTTAGTATAGCACTTGGGATTTTTTATGTTTATTTACACATATTTTAGGAACATGTAAATTATTATTATTTTATTATCTTCAGGTGTAAAATTGTAATATAATCCAACTTAGCTAAGACTAATATGGATTATATGAACTTTACTAAGACTATTTACTTAACTCTGAACATAAAGTTAAATAAAACATCTGTGTGACAAATGAGTCAGAACTGTATGATAAGTAGTGTTGAATTTGCAAAAATAATAGTTGTTGATATCCCTGGTTAACTGTTCTGCAGAAAGAATAATTGTACACTGCCAAATCATCACACAGAATATTATTAATGTGACTGACAAGTCTGGATTAGTCAATCAGTAATCTCTAACACTTCAGATCTAATGTTTATTAAAAAAATTTAAGTTCAATTAGACAAGGTTTCAGAGATGTTTCACTGCCAGTTTGGAATTTAATGGTATTAGTTGTCTAGATATATTCAGTGAAACGTT
Source organism: Magicicada septendecula (assembly GCA_034769895.1). NCBI lineage: Eukaryota > Metazoa > Arthropoda > Insecta > Hemiptera > Cicadidae > Magicicada > Magicicada septendecula. The sequence continues at coordinate 155,580,507 of CM068369.1, forward strand.
TATATAATATGTAGATTTATTGATGCAGTTAGCAGTTTATTACAGGTGTGTGATGTGGATTCTTTGAACGCAGGAATTAAAATATTTAAGAATGTGCTTAACAGTGCTTATAAGAAATATAATACAGTCACTGAAAATTTGTATCCTTTTCATTAGCTATGCTAAAGATACAACTGTGGGTAGTTAAAGTGTGGATGCCACTAATTCTTGTTGCAGAAACACATGGTGAAGCATTTAATCTATTTATGTACTCCTATCCATACAAAAAACTTACAATGTAGCCCATCCAGATGTCAGTTTGGCCCACCCACCTTTGTAATGCTGGAGCTGCCAATGATTAAGGCAATCATTTCTAAAAATGTTACGTGTGTTTCATTCAACTATGAAGATTATGCAAGCAGTCAAACATACACGGGGGTCGGGTAAGCCGGTATTAATAAAAATTCAAATCAAAGCAATAAATCCTAAACATTTTACATCTACTGTATTTCGTTTAACTACGAAGATTGCGAGAGTCAAACCTGCAAGCTTATCATATAAGCCGGTGTCATTAAAAATCCAGATCCTAGTCAATCATTCAGTGGCAGATCTCAGGTGACTCAGATGAATCGCTGCCTCACCTAAAATAACATTAAGTTCATGGAATAAGAATGGTTTTGATGATTTCAGTAAAGGTACTCATGTTCTGTTCAAACATGAAGGTTCTTCTGAGCACATGTATTGTGCATTGTGTTTTTCAAAACTGTGGAAAAATGTAAGTACTATCGAGGGTGCTTTATCAAGGAAAATTTAAGGTTGTTTATTAAACTTCAATGACACTGTACGACTTAACAGACATTTCTTGTAACTGCCTATGCAGTTCTTTACTTGGGTAAGCAAGACTTAGGATTTCTTGGTCACCATGAAGATTTATCATCTATTAATCGCAGAAAATGTTACAAGGAATTGTTAGAAACCTTTGTATAGATAAGCTCTGTAGGTATTCAAGAACACTATCAAAGCCTGTCTTCTCTGGCATTTATAGGACTACTCAAAATGAAAGAATTTGCTGCATTTCACAACATGTTAAAAAGGAAATGGAAGATTGTACACGTTTTTCTGTTCAGTAGATGATTCTGCAGATATTGTCCACAAATCTCAATGCAGCAGCATAAATAGATACCTTATTCCTGGAGGAAAGATTTTTAGAATTTTATGATGTTAGGTCCAGTGGGACTGTCAAAAGACTGTTTAACATTGCGTAAAGTTTCCTCAAAAAATTTGATCATAAATCACAACTTATTGTCCAGTGTTTTGATGGTGAAAGCGTAATGTCAGGGGAAGTAAATGGTATTCAGCAAAAATCAAAAGAATTAATGCCACAAGCAGAATTTGTTCATTGCAAGGGGTATTGATTCGATTGTCTTTATGATTAGTTGAGAAAAATCACTTATTCATAACTAATCATTGATTTATTCCCAATTGAGATGACTGAATTAGGTAATAAACTGTAAATTTATTTATGGATATGTTTTCCTCTCAATAATCTAATCTAATCTAATATTTCTTCCCTATTCTTCTATTTTTTTCTTCAATCTAGTCTTATATTTAATAATAATATTAAATTGCAAATTTAAAGGTGATTAAAATAAATCTAAGCCTTACAATAAATTATATTTTTAACTTTGAAGGATAATAGTTTTATTAACTTAAAACCTTACTAATTCATAACATTAAATAAGGTTACAACTATAAATCCAATCAATAAAGAATTTACTATAAATAATGTATTATTTAACCTAAAAGTTGACAACTTTAAAGATATATTGGTTATCATTAATCCTGTCATTACAACTCGCAAATAATAAAATAACACTAATAAAGCAGTTATTACTAAAATTAAACATAAAAAATACATTTTATTAACCAAAAGACAATAAATTATCATAAATTTTGGGAAAACCCCTAAAAATGGTGGTAATCCACCTATTGACATAAAAATAATTATTAACATTAATGATTTAACCCTATTGTTAAACAAAATAAAAATTTGATTTAAATAATTCATATTATTTATTCAAAACAGATAACAAGTCAAAAATAAAGAGAGGGAATAAATTAAAAAATATACCAGTCATATATAATTTATCAATATAACCCCTCTAAAAATTCAACTTAAATTGTAAATTGATGAATATGCTAAAATTTTTCGAATTGATGAATAACACAGTCCCCCTAATGAACCTCAAATACATGATAAAACAATAAATAAAATCAATCTTATATCTAAATAACTCAATAAAATAATGGGAATAATCCTCTGAACAGTTATAATTAAAAAAGACACTAGTCAAGATAATCCATCAATTACTGAAACATATCAATAATGGAATGGAGGAGATCCAATTTTAATTATTAAACTAATTATAATAAAATATTTTACTTGAAATAATATTCCTAAAATAACAACAAACAGGAATAATAGTCTTGAACCCATTCTCTGAATAATAAAATATTGAATTATTGACTCAGATGAGTAAACTCTTATTTTATTTATCATAAAAGGCAAAAATGATACTATATTTATTTCGACTCCTATTCAACAACCCAGTCAATTGTTTGAACAAATCACCAATATAATACCAAAAAATAAGAATGCCACAAATATTATATAAGAAGAATTTTTTTTAATTAAAAAGAGGATAATTTTCCATAAATGAGGTATGAACCCATTAGCTTAATTTTAGCTTATCTTTTATATGTTGTAGTTTATGAAGAACATTAATTTTTGATATTAAAAGACAGTTTAATTCTGTTAACATAATAAGAGTATAATATTACATAATTTATTCTATCAAAATAACCCTTTTTCATTCAGGCATCTTATTTTTTTTCTTGTTTTTCTTTTTTTTTTATTTTTATATATGGCTTATAATATCTGGTGTATGGTTTATTATACAATAGACTTACAGCCAATACTAGATTCGCAACTTTATATATTCTTTCCTTCATTTCTTTCTATCTCTATTTATTGATTAAAATAAAATTACGGAACTGAATAACTAGTAACAGTTGAAGAGTTAGCTAAAATACAATAATTACATCAATTTTTGTACACCCACATTTTGCAAATCCGGTTAATAAAATATATGCTTACAGTATATTTATAGTTAAATTAAAAATATTAATGTTAATGTTACTGTATTACCATATTTATATATTCATATATAATAAATATATATACATATGTATATATATATATATATATATAATAGTATGTTTTTCTTTTTTTTTATTTAGAATTAAAAAAAAGAAAAACATACTATTATTATTATAAATATTTATATATAAATATATATTAATATATTATTTATATATATATATATATAGTAATATATATAGTAATATATATATATATATAGTAATATATATATATATATATATAGTAATATATATAGTAATATATATAGTAATATATATAAATAATATATTAATATATATTTATATATAAATATTTATAATAATAATAGTATGTTTTTCTTTTTTTAATTCTAATAAAAAAAAAAGAAAAACATACTATTATATATATATATATATATATATATATACATATGTAGTTATATTTATTATATATGAATATATAAATATGGTAATACAGTAACATTAACATTAATATTTTTAATTTAACTATAAATATATTGTATAAAAATTATAAATATTAAAAACCGGGATTACTCAAATGAGTGAATATTGTTGTAAAAGATCTGTTTACAAAGGTTTGATGCCATGATTTATAAATTAATGTAAAAATATTATATTATATTTCAAAAAATTCACCAGTCATGAATTCTTATTTTTATTGTGAGGAAACATCGATTAAAAATTATACATTTTTGAGTGAATATTGCTTTAAAGGGATTGTTTGACATTTTGGAAAACTATGCTATTAATAAATAACTAAAAAGGAGGAGTTTTATTCTAGCTTGTAAATTAAATATTTAATTATATTACATGCATAACTTTAAATTGATTAAAAACTATCTAAATGATAGTTATTTATAGCGCAGTATTAAGTATTATTAATTATTAATTTTAGAGATAATAATTTTATTTATAGAGGACAAAATTCGTGCCAGCAGTTGCGGTTACACGATTCTCTAACTTTAATTATATTAGTTTCAGTTAAAAAATAAATTAATAGTAAGATTTTTAAATTTTGGTGAAATAATGTATAAATATGTGTTTACTTTTATGTCTGATAAACTTTTATCTAAAACTAGGATTAGATACCCTATTATTGAAAGTGTAAATAAAACAACTAGATTATTAATAGTTATGATCTTTAAATTCAAAGAATTTGGCGGTAATTTATCTAATCAGAGGAATCTGTTTTATAATCGATAACCCACGATAGATTTCACTTTATATAAGTTTGTATACCTCTGTCAAGAATGCTTTATCAGAATAATTTTCATTAATTTTATTAATAAAATGTCAGGTCAAGGTGCAGCTAATTTTAAAGAAAGAATGGATTACATTATTATAAAAATGAATTGTTTTCTATAATGAAAATCATGAAATTGGATTTGAAAGTAAATTTATTAAATATAGTTTTTTGAATTTAGGTTCTAAATTATGTACATATCGCCCGTCACTCCCATTATAAAGTGGGATAAGTCGTAACAAAGTAGCTGTACTGGAAAGTGTGGCTAGAGTGCAAATTAGAGCTTAAGGCATATTAATTACACTAATAAAAATTATTGATTTATCAATATAATTTGAATAATAATTTAAATTTAAAATTAATTTATTGAGATTATTTTAAGTAAAAATAATTATTTAGTTTTAGTATTATTTATGGAAAAAATATTTTTAATTGAACTGTGAAGATCAAACAATAAATATAAATAAGTAAAATTATAATTTGTACCTTTTGTATCAGGGTTAATTAATTGTATATAAAAATTTATTTTTCCCGAATTATAGTGATTTAAAGTTATTTGTTAATTATTGTAATATAAATATTAATAAAATAATTTTAGTGATGAAACTTCTCTCGAACTATAATATTTCTGGTTTCTTAAGAATTAAATTTAATTTAAAATAAATATTATAACTTATATTTCAATATAAAGTTTTATATTTATTTAATTATATTAAGGATAAGCTAAATATAATTTCTATAATATTTTAGATTTTAATTAATTAAATAGGCTTGCAATTAGCTTTTTTATATGAGTAAGTTAAATTTTATTTTTTATTTTAATACATTTAATATATTTTAGGTATATATTAAGAAAATTATATATTTATGAAAACCTTTGGTTGCATTTTCCCAGGTCTTACAGACGAAAATCCACTGCAGACAAGGTTATCTGGGTTCAAGTGCTAACGCATTTTCTACTGTCTAAAATACATACTTATTTTATTTATCGAAACTCGCACCCTTCTTTTACGTTCTACAAATGACAGTATCTTTGTTAAATTTTGTTTTAAACTACTATTATAATTGACATTACTAAGTACATATAAAAAGATTGAAAATGAACCAGTATGTAACCTCTATATTACCACACACACACACTCTTTCTTTTTTGTTAATATTTAAATAAACTCCCCTCTCTTAGAGATCTCTGTTTCTTATTAAAGTGTCTATAAAAGTAAATTTTATAATATAGTAATTAAAGTTTTAAAAATGGTACTCATCCTAATAATGGTTTCACTCCAATGAACACCCATATTGCGTAATAACCGTGAAACAAGTTCACTAGTTGACCGATTTCTGAGTTCTCTCGCACTCACGCCACTGCTGGTACCGATTTTACGGTTTTTGTTTAATGGTTCTCACTGATCTACTGGTTCCACGTTATAAAATATGATAAAGTTGGCCGACTTAATTTTATTCGCACTGAGATGTTGTCGTAGGTTGGCTGCGCTATTATTTATGTATTGTTAGTTGGTCATGATAGGCCTACTTTAATTTCGGCCTATCTTACACTCCCGAGGCCACCGTTTAACTTGGTACTGCACTGTATGCTGCTGCTTACTACTGTTAGTGTTCACTCTCTGATGACAATCTGCATACTGGTGAAGAACTCTGCTTACTGTGATTCACAAAGTCTGCTGCTGGCAAAGTTTTACGTAATGCGTCTAGTCTGACTGTCTCCAGACATCAGTTGTTTATGCTAACAGTGTGTTGCTGGTTAAACTGGGGCACCTCACAGGTTGACACTAACAATTAAAACTATGGGATCACACAATTCTGTACCGTTACAATACCCCCCCAATGAGAGGTTGAAGGCCGAAGCCTAAAAACTCTCATTGCCTAAAACCTAAGAGGATCAGTGAGGATATGGCGCCGCAACCCCCTGAACTCTTACTAAAATCATGGGTACTTACCCCTCTAGTCCGGTGACTGCGGCAACACCCATCCGATCTTACTGAACTTCTCTGTACGAGATCCCAACACCATAAGCCTGGACAGATACCCGCCACAGTATCACCTGACTCTGTAACATTCCAGTTAAAACGTTAACAAATGGCCTTCCATCACTCCATATCCCACAACTGATTCGTTCCCTCTTAGTCGTACTGGTTCATTGACAAAGTACTGGTTCATTTTATTTTTATTATAAAATATAATATGCATTTGACTACATTGTAATATGGCTTCTAAATTGTCCAACAGTTACCTGGGTCAATTAAATTTTAACTATCAGGCCCATCGGCTCTTCTTCAACAAGTTACATGGTTCAACAATATAGCTTAACCCTAGAAAATACAGTGTTAACAAAACAATAGAAATTTACAGTAGTACATATGCGTTCCAGACAAATTAAATAAGGTTCCCAGTACAATATTGCCCAGCCAAAATAACATATCAATTATACAAAATCACATGAAAACACATTAATTATAACTAAAAAATACAAGTTACATCCTTAACTACTTTATGTATGGAACAACAAACTTTTTTTTCTACCCCCCCTACTACCCGTACAATACCCGTTACAATTTACTGCATTCAGCACTAGGCTTCTTGGCTCTTGCAGACCTCAACCTAGCCGTAATCACATCTCCCTCGTGACCTGTAACTGGGTCACCCCCTAATCCACACTCATTATTACCCCCCTGGACTGTAGCGCCCAGTTGCTTCCACAAGGACTGATGCGGAAGGGGTGGACATTTTTTTCTTTTATTCCACCCCCATCCTTGCTTCAGCGTTACAATAAAAATTCAGATCTACTTACTGGTATTGAGTAATACGCCCCTAATAGACTACCACCCCTATCTGGGTGAAAATAGCCCTGTTCCAAAATTAGGTAGATTCCCAAAAAATAACCCCCCTACTAAGTCTAACAAACCACCGGGTTAACAAAACAAAACAAACCACAAGCCGGTTATATCAAGTAAAATTTATGATTTGTCACCATTAACTACTTTCACGGTCATGGTCCGGTGAGGTCATGGCCGCACTTAGGTGGGGAATCTACAGTTAAAACATAAACATAGGTTGATATTTATCAAGGTTTACATGAACAGTTATATGCACATCCTATTTTGCAAATACTATCTCAGCCCACACATTTCCTTCAGTTTTCAATTTTAAATGAATATTTCAATCATTATTTTTTCATCAATTATTTATTTAATCTACCATTACATTTGAAATTTGGGTCAAAATAAATTTAAATTCATTATTAAAAATCATTTTTTCAATTAATTTAATTACCAATTTAATTTGATTTTATTTAATTACCAGTTTCCAATTATATATTTTTTTTCAAAATGATCCTACATAAAAATATTACCTACATTCCATCACATCTGGTATTTCTTTTATTTCATAATAGGGTTTCACTGCTGACGATGATTCAGCAGAACACAACAGTTATTAACTTCAACACCTGGCTGTAATCGTTAGTCAAAACATACAGCATGCCTGTTTACATTAACAATGGTCTGCAAGACTTGTTTTATAAACACTCTTAGTCTCGACGCTCAAAATTACATCACCCTAATACCTGTACTTCTAATTTTCAATTTCTATAAAGCTTTTAGTTAACATATTTATCAACTACTATTTTTGTGCCAATTCAGATCAAATATGATTTTAATTCACCTTTTTAAATTGCTTTAATAACTTCTACTAAAAACAATTTGGTTTTAGTTACATTGTTTAAAACCCTTTTAATATAAACACACAAATCAAATCCATTATTACCTCTTATTAATTATTATTGTTAATTAACAAAATAACATAATATTATTATTAAAATCAATTTCTACTAGGTACATACACACATGGTTTACATAAAACATTTTTACAATACACACACCATTAATTTCACTCTAATGTATTTACAAATCTTCATCATTAATTGTTCAATTTTACCACACTTCATTTCCTAGATCAGCAAGGTCATTACCATATAATAAAGTATTTAAAAAATGTCCGTTCATGGAGTTTATATTCAACCTCTATCATTAAAAAGTTAGTCTTTTCTGCACATAACACTTTTCAATTTTGCTGATACACAACATACGGCTGTTTTTTGTTTTATAACCATAAGAACTTATTTTTTCCATTGTACCAAAATAATAATATATAGGGTTACCCCCCATAATTATCTTATCATAAATCAAGTCTGCATTAGTATTTTTTATAAAGTCTCCGTCAGTGTTTGTTATTACAATTACATCATTATCACAATATTCTGCTACTACAAGTACATTAACTCTCCCCACAGGTAAATGTTTATCATCATCAACTACAATATACTCAGTGTTTACTGCTACACAAGGTAAATCTACATTGTTTATCATAATATTGATATTCAAAATCTCTATCAACACTTCATAACTTCTATTTAACTTGAACCACTCAAACTCTTTCTCTCTCTCATCACAACATTCCTCGCAACATTTCACATTCTCATTCCACACAGAGGGCAACACAACATTGTTACAACACATCCTGGCCTTACCAGATGCACAAAAAATCAAGGGACAATTATTTGTAGACCATACGTCTCCCAAATACACTCATGAAGCATTTTCTTCACCCACAACCGCACCAAGGGAAAATTTTACCCTCTGTACACTCTCTTCATACTCTCTCTTTAACTGATTAACATTTGTTTCTCCCCATTTACAACCCATTACTCTCTCACTCTCACTCACTGACTAACTATTTCTATATCATCACTATCTGATACCACATTTTCAACATCATTACTCTCTTTACTTACCAAGCTTTCTAATTTGTCATTTACTGTAATTGTTTTACCGTCTACCACACACACACACACTCTCTCTTAACTCATCTGTTTTTCTTTTTGTTTCACTACATATTTCATTTATTTTGCTTAATTCGTATTTCAATTCATTAAAGTTACTTTCACATTTAATTTTGACCTCATTAATATCAATTTTAAGTTCTTTGAACTGTCTACTCTGTTCCTCAAATTTACTGTTAAATTCACTTTTAATTTCATTAAATTTTATATCATTATCAAAACGACTATTCACACTCTGCTTAATATCATCGGACATTGCTCTCATAAAATTAAATATATCATTCGTTGAATACTCTTTTTCTTTTGTTTTACTTATTACAGGAGTAGAATTTGCCCTGCCTCACTAATTTTGATAGATTCGTCTACATTACTGCCACTGATTGACAGTGACTGTCTGAATACCTGAATCGCCTTTATTGGCCGACTCAGTTGATATATTTTCATACATTGATTTATTCTCGGCCTCATTGCCGACAACTATATCAATGTCATTTATTTTATTCTCTACTTTCTCCATTATGAAATTAATTTATTTACGCCCTTACTTCCAAATAACCTGTTCTGCAGGTTAATTAGGTCTAATCTGTGTGATTTATATTAAATCACGCAAATCGTCCAACTGATCGGGCGCCACTGAGACACTATAAGTTACTTCAAATTCAAGATTTCAATATAGGTTTATCAAATTAAATACACTCTTACCTTTGGTTGCATTTTCCCAGGTCTTACAGACGAAAATCCACTGCAGACAAGGTTATCTGGGTTCAAGTGCTAACGCATTTTCTACTGTCTAAAATACATACTTATTTTATTTATCGAAACTCGCACCCTTCTTTTACGTTCTACAAATGACAGTATCTTTGTTAAATTTTGTTTTAAACTACTATTATAATTGACATTACTAAGTACATATAAAAAGATTGAAAATGAACCAGTATGTAACCTCTATATTACCACACACACACACTCTTTCTTTTTTGTTAATATTTAAATAAACTCCCCTCTCTTAGAGATCTCTGTTTCTTATTAAAGTGTCTATAAAAGTAAATTTTATAATATAGTAATTAAAGTTTTAAAAATGGTACTCATCCTAATAATGGTTTCACTCCAATGAACACCCATATTGCGTAATAACCGTGAAACAAGTTCACTAGTTGACCGATTTCTGAGTTCTCTCGCACTCACGCCACTGTTGGTACCGATTTTACGGTTTTTGTTTAATGGTTCTCACTGATCTACTGGTTCCACGTTATAAAATATGATAAAGTCGGCCGACTTAATTTTATTCGCACTGAGATGTTGTCGTAGGTTGGCTGCGCTATTATTTATGTATTGTTAGTTGGTCATGATAGGCCTACTTTAATTTCGGCCTATCTTACACTCCCGAGGCCACCGTTTAACTTGGTACTGCACTGTATGCTGCTGCTTACTACTGTTAGTGTTCACTCTCTGATGACAATCTGCATACTGGTGAAGAACTCTGCTTACTGTGATTCACAAAGTCTGCTGCTGGCAAAGTTTTACGTAATGCGTCTAGTCTGACTGTCTCCAGACATCAGTTGTTTATGCTAACAGTGTGTTGCTGGTTAAACTGGGGCACCTCACAGGTTGACACTAACAATTAAAACTATGGGATCACACAATTCTGTACCGTTACAATACCCCCCCAATGAGAGGTTGAAGGCCGAAGCCTAAAAACTCTCATTGCCTAAAACCTAAGAGGATCAGTGAGGATATGGCGCCGCAACCCCCTGAACTCTTACTAAAATCATGGGTACTTACCCCTCTAGTCCGGTGACTGCGGCAACACCCATCCGATCTTACTGAACTTCTCTGTACGAGATCCCAACACCATAAGCCTGGACAGATACCCGCCACAGTATCACCTGACTCTGTAACATTCCAGTTAAAACGTTAACAAATGGCCTTCCATCACTCCATATCCCACAACTGATTCGTTCCCTCTTAGTCGTACTGGTTCATTGACAAAGTACTGGTTCATTTTATTTTTATTATAAAATATAATATGCATTTGACTACATTGTAATATGGCTTCTAAATTGTCCAACAGTTACCTGGGTCAATTAAATTTTAACTATCAGGCCCATCGGCTCTTCTTCAACAAGTTACATGGTTCAACAATATAGCTTAACCCTAGAAAATACAGTGTTAACAAAACAATAGAAATTTACAGTAGTACATATGCGTTCCAGACAAATTAAATAAGGTTCCCAGTACAATATTGCCCAGCCAAAATAACATATCAATTATACAAAATCACATGAAAACACATTAATTATAACTAAAAAATACAAGTTACATCCTTAACTACTTTATGTATGGAACAACAAACTTTTTTTTCTACCCCCCCTACTACCCGTACAATACCCGTTACAATTTACTGCATTCAGCACTAGGCTTCTTGGCTCTTGCAGACCTCAACCTAGCCGTAATCACATCTCCCTCGTGACCTGTAACTGGGTCACCCCCTAATCCACACTCATTATTACCCCCCTGGACTGTAGCGCCCAGTTGCTTCCACAAGGACTGATGCGGAAGGGGTGGACATTTTTTCTTTTATTCCACCCCCATCCTTGCTTCAGCGTTACAATAAAAATTCAGATCTACTTACTGGTATTGAGTAATACGCCCCTAATAGACTACCACCCCTATCTGGGTGAAAATAGCCCTGTTCCAAAATTAGGTAGATTCCCAAAAAATAACCCCCCTACTAAGTCTAACAAACCACCGGGTTAACAAAACAAAACAAACCACAAGCCGGTTATATCAAGTAAAATTTATGATTTGTCACCATTAACTACTTTCACGGTCATGGTCCGGTGAGGTCATGGCCGCACTTAGGTGGGGAATCTACAGTTAAAACATAAACATAGGTTGATATTTATCAAGGTTTACATGAACAGTTATATGCACATCCTATTTTGCAAATACTATCTCAGCCCACACATTTCCTTCAGTTTTCAATTTTAAATGAATATTTCAATCATTATTTTTTCATCAATTATTTATTTAATCTACCATTACATTTGAAATTTGGGTCAAAATAAATTAAAATTCATTATTAAAAATCATTTTTTCAATTAATTTAATTACCAATTTAATTTGATTTTATTTAATTACCAGTTTCCAATTATATATTTTTTTTCAAAATGATCCTACATAAAAATATTACCTGCATTCCATCACATCTGGTATTTCTTTTATTTCATAATAGGGTTTCACTGCTGACGATGATTCAGCAGAACACAACAGTTATTAACTTCAACACCTGGCTGTAATCGTTAGTCAAAACATACAGCATGCCTGTTTACATTAACAATGGTCTGCAAGACTTGTTTTATAAACACTCTTAGTCTCGACGCTCAAAATTACATCACCCTAATACCTGTACTTCTAATTTTCAATTTCTATAAAGCTTTTAGTTAAAATATTTATCAACTACTATTTTTGTGCCAATTCAGATCAAATATGATTTTAATTCACCTTTTTAAATTGCTTTAATAACTTCTACTAAAAACAATTTGGTTTTAGTTACATTGTTTAAAACCCTTTTAATATAAACACACAAATCAAATCCATTATTACCTCTTATTAATTATTATTGTTAATTAACAAAATAACATAATATTATTATTAAAATCAATTTCTACTAGGTACATACACACATGGTTTACATAAAACATTTTTACAATACACACACCATTAATTTCACTCTAATGTATTTACAAATCTTCATCATTAATTGTTCAATTTTACCACACTTCATTTCCTAGATCAGCAAGGTCATTACCATATACTAAAGTATTTAAAAAATGTCCGTTCATGGAGTTTATATTCAACCTCTATCGTCAAAAATTAGTCTTTTCTGCACATAACACTTTTCAATTTTGCTGATACACAACATACGGCTGTTTTTTGTTTTATAACCATAAGAACTTATTTTTTCCATTGTACCAAAATAATAATATATAGGGTTACCCCCCATAATTATCTTATCATAAATCAAGTCTGCATTAGTATTTTTTATAAAGTTTCCGTCAGTGTTTGTTATTACAATTACATCATTATCACAATATTCTGCTACTACAAGTACATTAACTCTCCCCACAGGTAAATGTTTGTCATCATCAACTACAATATACTCAGTGTTTACTGCTACACAAGGTAAATCTACATTGTTTATCATAATATTGATATTCAAAATCTCTATCAACACTTCATAACTTCTATTTAACTTGAACCACTCAAACTCTTTCTCTCTCTCATCACAACATTCCTCGCAACATTTCACATTCTCATTCCACACAGAGGGCAACACAACATTGTTACAACACATCCTGGCCTTACCAGATGCACAAAAAATCAAGGGACAATTATTTGTAGACCATACGTCTCCCAAATACACTCATGAAGCATTTTCTTCACCCACAACCGCACCAAGGGAAAATTTTACCCTCTGTACACTCTCTTCATACTATCTCTCTAACTGATTAACATTTGTTTCTCCCCATTTACAACCCATTACTCTCTCACTCTCACTCACTGACTAACTATTTCTATATCATCACTATCTGATACCACATTTTCAACATCATTACTCTCTTTACTTACCAAGCTTTCTAATTTGTCATTTACTGTAATTGTTTTACCGTCTACCACACACACACACTCTCTCTTAACTCATCTGTTTTTCTTTTTGTTTCACTACATATTTCATTTATTTTGCTTAATTCGTATTTCAATTCATTAAAGTTACTTTCACATTTAATTTTGACCTCATTAATATCAATTTTAAGTTCTTTGAACTGTCTACTCTGTTCCTCAAATTTACTGTTAAATTCACTTTTAATTTCATTAAATTTTATATCATTATCAAAACGACTATTCACACTCTGCTTAATATCATCGGACATTGCTCTCATAAAATTAAATATATCATTCGTTGAATACTCTTTTTCTTTTGTTTTACTTATTACAGGAGTAGAATTTGCCCTGCCTCACTAATTTTGATAGATTCGTCTACATTACTGTCACTGATTGACAGTGACTGTCTGAATACCTGAATCGCCTTTATTGGCCGACTCAGTTGATATATTTTCATACATTGATTTATTCTCGGCCTCATTGCCGACAACTATATCAATGTCATTTATTTTATTCTCTACTTTCTCCATTATGAAATTAATTTATTTACGCCCTTACTTCCAAATAACCTGTTCTGCAGGTTAATTAGGTCTAATCTGTGTGATTTATATTAAATCACGCAAATCGTCCAACTGATCGGGCGCCACTGAGACACTATAAGTTACTTCAAATTCAAGATTTCAATATAGGTTTTTCAAATTAAATACACTCTTACCTTTGGTTGCATTTTCCCGGGTCTTACAGACGAAAATCCACTGCAGACAAGGTTATCTGGGTTCAAGTGCTAACGCATTTTCTACTGTCTAAAATACATACTTATTTTATTTATCGAAACTCGCACCCTTCTTTTACGTTCTACAAATGACAGTATCTTTGTTAAATTTTGTTTTAAACTACTATTATAATTGACATTACTAAGTACATATAAAAAGATTGAAAATGAACCAGTATGTAACCTCTATATTACCACACACACACACTCTTTCTTTTTTGTTAATATTTAAATAAACTCCCCTCTCTTAGAGATCTCTGTTTCTTATTAAAGTGTCTATAAAAGTAAATTTTATAATATAGTAATTAAAGTTTTAAAAATGGTACTCATCCTAATAATGGTTTCACTCCAATGAACACCCATATTGCGTAATAACCGTGAAACAAGTTCACTAGTTGACCGATTTCTGAGTTCTCTCGCACTCACGCCACTGTTGGTACTGATTTTACGGTTTTTGTTTAATGGTTCTCACTGATCTACTGGTTCCACGTTATAAAATATGATAAAGTCGGCCGACTTAATTTTATTCGCACTGAGATGTTGTCGTAGGTTGGCCGCGCTATTATTTATGTATTGTTAGTTGTTCATGATAGGCCTACTTTAATTTCGGCCTATCTTACACTCCCGAGGCCACCGTTTAACTTGGTACTGCACTGTATGCTGCTGCTTACTACTGTTAGTGTTCACTCTCTGATGACAATCTGCATACTGGTGAAGAACTCTGCTTACTGTGATTCACAAAGTCTGCTGCTGGCAAAGTATTACGTAATGCGTCTAGTCTGACTGTCTCCAGACATCAGTTGTTTATGCTAACAGTGTGTTGCTGGTTAAACTGGGGCACCTCACAGGTTGATACTAACAAATAAAACTATGGGATCACACAATTCTATACCGTTACATACTAATATTAAACACAATTGTATTACAATTATCCCGCCCGATTATTAAACACTTCACTAATAACCACTTGAACGCACACAGTAATATTGCCCGATAATCACTTGTAATCGCCCGACAATAAACTGAACGTCGTAGAGTAATGGTATTTATACCCACCCAATTACTAGATTATTCCATACTGTGAGTTAGCGCCAGTGTGTATGACATAATTATTTGCAGCCTTGACACAGTTCGCCCGGCTTCTTCCACAGTCTAGCAAATGCGTCGAGAGTCACGTACGCCACACGATTACATTCCGGATCCCTCTGGAGCGTTCGATAAACTCGTAATTGTTCTGTGATGTTGTAACACTGCCTCCTCCTTAAACCTGTTGGTCCTGAACTGGCAAACTGTCTCTGAAGTAGTACTTAGCCAGGCGATCTAGGTGGACGACCTTGAACTTTCACTGTCCTTCCTGTTGAATCCGATAAACAACATCGTTGATTTTTTTTCAAGTGTAGGGTCCTTCCCAGTTACACTGAAGCTTAGGTGAGTGACCATGACGGCGCTTTGGGTTGAACAACCAGACCTGATCTCCTTCTTGGAAACCCACACTTTTGGTGCGAATGTCATACCGAGTTTTCATTTTATCACTGGCTATCTTCAGCCGTCCTCTTACCAAGCGATTCATTTCTCGCAGTTGGTTTTCAAATTGCGAGGAATAGTTCTGTGGCTCTTAGGACTGAGTCTCAGGGGATCTGAACATTAAGTCCCCAGGAAGACGAATCTCCCGCCCAAACACCAATTTTGCTGGAATTATGCCTGTTGTATCGTGTACTGATGATATATACGTCATGAGGAATAGTGGTATACGTTGGTCCCAGTCTGTTTGGTTCTCGTCAACAACCTTCAAAAGATGCTGCTCAAGTGTCCTATTGAATCTCTCAACTATCCCGTCCGACTGAGGATGTAGAGGCGTTGTCCTAGTCTTTCGAATTCCGAGTAGACGGCATAATTCTTTAAACACTCCTGATTCGAAATTTCTCCCTTGATCCGTATAGATTTCCATAGGGGCTCCATAACGGCAACAGAAGTTGTGCACTAACTCCTTTGCCACAGTGGTAATCTCCTGATTTGGAATTGTGTAGGCTTCCACCTACTTAGTAAAGTAGTCACCTACAACCATGATGTACCGGTTTCCATCGTCAGTAACTGGGAATGGTCCAGCAATGTTTATGGCAATTCTCTCGAAAGGCAATCCAACTTTATACTGTCTCATTTTCCCCTGCTTCTGGTTTGTGGGCCCTTGCTTGCAGCACATATTTCACATGTCCGAACCCATTCCTCTATGTCGTGGCGAAGATGAAGCCAATAGAATCGCTTCCGTATTTTGTCAAGGGTTTTGTTAACGCCAAGATGGCCTCCAGATATTCCATCATGCATCTCCTTCAAAACAAACTGCACTTCACTTCGGGGAACTATCAACTGCATGACCACCTCTCGTCCATCTGCACTTTCCCAAGCCCTTTTCAGCAATCCGTTTTCTAAGGTAAGAGATTTCCATTGTGCCCAGTAGCCCTTCAGCACTTTGGAACCATGGCAGATATCTTGCCAATCCAGGCGGCGACCTTCCTCTTTTGCTGTCAAGATCGGTCCAATGTCTTCATCAGTCATCTGTTCTTGTTGAAAGTCTTGTGTTGTCCAGCCGTCTGCCAGGAAATCTACAACGATGGCTTGAACATGTTTGCTTGAGTTTTGTTCTTCCTTTCTGTGGCAATGTAGGCAGTCGCGGCATGGTCGGTACGTAGTGAAAACTCTCTCCCATAGAGGTATTTATGGAAGTGCTCCAAAGCTCTGACAATTGCCAACAACGCTCTCCTTGTAACACAATAATTTCTCTCTGGTTTAGAAAGCGTCTTGATGTAATATGCTATTACTCATTCTTCACCATTCTGCACTTGAGACAAAACTGCTCCTAGACCAGTATTGCTGTGTCTACGATGTACTTCCCTTCAGAAGCTGGAAAAGCGAGAATTGGCTGCGAACATAATGAAATCTTCAAAAGTCCTAAATGCTTGGTCACGCTCTCTCGACCACTGGAAGTTTCGTTTATTTTCCGTTAGCTCATGTAGTGGTTTAGCAATAGTAGCAAAGCCTTTCACAAAACGTCTGTAATATGAGCATAACCCCAGGAAACTCCGAACTTCGTGTTTACTCTTCGGCACTGGCCAGTCTCTTATGGTGTCTACTTTATTAGGATCCATGTTAACACCCGCTGCTGAAACCAGATGGCCCAGATACTGTACTTCCTTCTGGAATAGAGAACACTTCTTCGGGCTCAGCTTCAGTTGGGCACCGTGAATTCTAGTTAGAACCTCCTTAAGGTTTTCCAAATGGTCTTTGAAAGTCTTCCCGTGACTATGACATCGTCTAAATAAACAAGGCAAGTTTTCCGTGTCAGGCCTCGGAGTACCAGGTCCATCAATCTTTCAAATGTTGCCGGTGCATTACAGAGTCCAAATGGCATGACGGTAAATTGGAATAAGCCACTTGGGGTTGAGAAAGCAGTCTTTTCCTTGTCTTCTTGATGAAGACCCACTTGCCAATATCCACTCTTCAGTCCAATGTGGAAAACCACTGTGCTCCAGACACCGTGTCGAGTGTATCGACAACGCGAGGTAATGGATAGCAGTCTTTCTTTGTGAAGTCATTCAACCTCCAGTAGTCTACACAGAAACGCAATCCACCATCCTTTTTCGCTACCAGCACTACCAGAGAAGACCAAGCACTTGACGAAGGCTCGATTACTCCCTCTGTCAACACGTCCTATACCAACTGAGACATTTCCTCTTGCTTAGATAATGGGGGCCTTCGAGGAGGTTGGCGTATCGGTGATGTGTCCCCGATATTGATGCGATGTTGTACAAGAGAGGTTCTTCCCAATGACTGTCCCCGAACTGCAAAAGAATCTTTGAATTAATGTAAAAACTGTCTAAGTTCTGTTGCCTCACCTCTTGAGAGGTTGTTAGAAGATCTGTTCAATAATTTATGCAGTTCCTCTGGTAATTTGGAAGTATCCGAATCACAACTGGATCTTTGTTGCATCATTCCGGCTACCCAGGCCACAGGAGTCAATTTGCCTAGGAGCGTATTGCTTTGTAAAGTGACAGCTTGATCCAGAATATTCACCACTTTAATAGGTGCATTTCCGGTTTCGTCAGGTTTTACTAAACTTCTGGCAATTAGTATGCCCGGTGTGCTGACTACCTGGGGTTCGAATATAGAGCACTGGTTGACCATATATCTACCTCGGTTCTAACCATGATGATGTTTTCGGAGTTTGGTGGAACAGTTACGGCCACTTGGTTTATGACGTCCGTCGACTTTTCTGATGTCGTCATTATGGAGAGCATTACCTCTTCTCCTCCGAGTCTCAAGACATTGCTTTTGAAGTCGACTATAAATCCGTACGCGTTCATAACGTCCACACCAAGAATTGCTTCATCCACAATGTCTGCAACAAGTTGATTAAACTCAAGTCGACCGAGGCGTAGGTGTATCTCCACTTTTCCAAACACTTTTACAGGCCATCCAGTAGCTGTTCGCAAGCTGCAAGAGCACCAGATTGGCTTAAGATCTTTCACCACGTCGGACCGCACAATAGAAACTGTTGCACCTGTGTCAACAGTACCGGTAATCGAAGTTGGCCTTTGAACGAATCCGGTAACCACCAGGCTCCCACTGTTTTTCTGAAGTGTAGACATTGTGTATTGTCTAGGGGATTCGTTCCTCCAGTTAGTCAGCACACACACCGTTGTACCGACTACTGCTCGTTTCCCTGCTGCTGAACTCTAACCCGACAATCCCGTTGTAGATGTCCAAGTTTCCCACATCGATAACACTTCGGTCTTCCATCCTTTCTTACTTTATTCTGTGGCGCCGACCGTCAAGTCTCTGTTCCTTGTTCTTCTTCCTCATCGTCTGTGCCGTCGCGATCTTTTAGCGCGCACTTTAAGACTTGTCCAACCAGACACTGATTTGGCGGCCTCAAATTGCAAAGCATGTACCAGGGCGTCCGCACTGTTCTGGTGTCTTGCCATTTGTAACACTTGCTGTAGTTCGTTATCTCGGACACCAGCAGTAAATGTCTGCATTGCGAAACTCGTTCGAAAATCTTCTGGCACTTCAGGATAGGCCAGTCTAATTAGTCTGTCGATACTTGCTTCAAACTCTTAAAGGCTCTCCCCGGCATGCTGTCGCCTTGCTCTCAACTAGGTGCAGTGCACATCTCGCAAATGTTTATAACCATACCGTAATTCCAGGGCTTTTATCAATTCAGCATAGGTGTTTTGGCTGTCAGGTGGCACTTTCTGTAGTAATCCTACTGCAGGTCCTTTTATTGTAAGAACGAGTGAAACAGCCTTGTCTTTCTCTGTCCAATTATTTGCGCATGCAGCAGCTTCGAATTGGCATAAATACGTCGCCCAGTGCGTGCTTCCATCAATGGTTGGGGCCTTGACATGAACTGTCCCTACTGCAGGCAAAGTGACTTTCTCTATTCACTTATTTTCTGCCTCTTTTTCTGTCTTTATCATTGGTACAGTCTGTTCACAAAGTTGTTTTGGTTGTAACTTCAGGCACTGCTCGACTTCATTTTTAATCTGCTCTTTTATATTTGTAATCGTGTTTTCTACTTTTGATGACAGCTTTTTCCTCATTAGTGACAGATTTTTCTACTTCAGCTATTTTTAATGTCATTGATTCTTGTACCTCTGATATTTTAGTAACTTGTTCGTTAAGCTCACCTTGTAGGAGACCGAATTCTGCGGTACTATGTTCTTGCATCTGTTTCTGCTCCTGTATTAATGCTTTCATGCCTTCTGTTTCACGCTTCCGTTCCGCTGCCTCCTGCTTATGTTTTTCATCCTGTCGTTTTTCTTATTCTTCTCTTTCTTGTATTCGTTCTTCTTTTAGTCGTCTTTCTGCTTCTTCCGCCTCCTGTCGGCATCTTTCCTCTACTTCCAGCAGGAGGGTTTTCTGTCTCTCTTCCACTTTTTCTGCATCCTGTCGTCGTGGTTCCTCTGTCTGCAACAATCTGACTGGATCCATTGTTTTCCGATTAATTACGAATTACATTCGTTTTGTACAAGGTGTCCACTGTTTCCGGTTCTATCCCAGTTCTGACACCACTGTTAGGACGGTCTACTTGATCGTCGTAGGTACAATGGAAACAAAATACATGACACTAATTAAGTCACTAATCATCAGCTTTAATTTTCACAGTAAACAGTTCGTAATTAACAACACAGTCTCTTACAACAAATCAAATAAAAATGCGTCGAGAGTCATGTATGCCACCGCTTACATTCCGGATCCCTCCGGAACGTTCGATAAACACGTAGATTGTCCTGTGATGTAACAATAATAAGGAAGATGGCAGCAATAAAAGGAGTGTCACAAATACACTTAAGCGAGTGTGGAATACAGCTAGAATAATATTTGCTGGGAGTTTGGAAACCTGTTCTAAGTAAGGCAACAGAATCATCATAATGAAATAAAATACGACATTTGTGTTCTAACATGGCAAACTATTATTGTGTTTAAACATCTCCTTTGTGTATTACATTTCAATTTTTAAAATAATTTATTGTAATTTTATTGGATAGCAAAGATTTTTTTGTAAATTACGGGCTTGTTTGTAAAATAGGGCTTACTGTCTAAATACTGTCGGTGGGTCAAGATTTTGTACTGTCTTAGTCGAGCCACTGAGGCTTCCTCTTCGCAGTACTGGCAGACCATGAAACTGCCACTGGTTTTAACAGAAATGAAATGACATGTTCTAAACTCAGTGCTCTTTTTTTTTTGTGAGGAAGAAGATTGTAGAACACATGGATGAAATGTGGAGGGGAAGAGGGTTATTGTCTACAGTGCACACAATAATTTTTAATCTATGATTAATACAAAATTAGAACTTCCGAGTCATAAACAGAATTCAGAAGTAAAAAGAAAATTAATTGACATTATAAATTATTAACTTTCAATTATTTTAGTTTCCTAGAGCATCTCTAATAGATGTAGAATATACAGGGTGATTCAAAAAGGACTTTACAACTTTGAAAGCATACAGAAATTTATTCAGATAACTTACAGAGTCGGTTCAGGTGTCATTTCAAATCAAAACACATCAAGTTTGTCATCAAACATTCATAGTGGTTCGATGTGGCTACCATTTGTAATGCGGCATACATCCCACCTGAAGTCGATTTCATTCCAGACTTTAGCCAGTAAGTCGGGTGTCACTTCTGCAGCGGTGGCGTTAATTCGAAGTCTCAGCTCAGCAAGATCAGCAGGTAAAGGTGGTATAAAAACCCGATCTTTAATGAAACCCCACAAGAAAAAATCTACCGGTGTCAAATATGGGGAGCGAGGTGGCCATGCAATTGGACCTGAACGACCAATCCACCGACCTGGGAATCGGGTATCAAGAAAATCTCGGACTTCTACGTGGTAGTGAGGTGGTACCCATCTTGCTGATAGTAAAGGCGTCCATCTTGGTCATCCTCGTCTAACTGAGGAATTAGAAAATTTTCTAGCATATCTAGATACACGATACCATTTATGGTTGCGTCCTGGAAGAAGAACGGGCCGTACAATTTTTGTTCGCTAAGGGCACAAAAAACATTGACCTTATCATGAATATGCTGCAAGGTTTCATGGGGGTTTTCACTATCCCATATTCGGCAGTTATGGGTATTCACCTTGGCACTGATGTGAAACGCTGACTCATCACTAAAAATTACATTGTCTAGGAATGTCTCGTTGTCTGCAATTCTATCAAACATTTCCACACAAAATTGCTGGCGAGCGACTTTATCTTCAACTGTAACGTGTTGATATGGTTAGTTTGTATGGCTTCAAGTGCAAGCGTTTACGTAAAACGCGCCAAACAGTCGTTTGTGGAATGCCAGTCTCACGTGACGCACGTCTAGTTGATTTCTTAGGACTACGGGAAAAAGCTTTCTCTGAGTTGTTCCACAGCAGCTTCAGGAACTTGTGGACGTCCTGGTGATTTTGCATGTCGTACAGAACAACCAGTCTCAACGAAGGTTTGGTGCAAGAGTAAATTGTAGGCCTACTAGGAGGCTCCCTACCATACTCCGTACGGAATTTACGTTGAACTGCAGTTACTGATTGCGTATCGTGAACCAAAACACACAGCGAGCACAGCACGTTCCGCACCAGTAAAAGTAGGCCTAGCCATTTTCAACAACAATGGTGACAGCGCTACTGGTGTGTGTATTCGGTATTAATGGACTACATTAGTCAAAACTTCATGTTTTGCTTTGAAATGACACCTCAACCAACTCTGTAAGTTATCTGAATAAATTTCTGTATGCTTTCAAAGTTGTAAAGTCCTTTTTGAATCACCCTGTATAACGTAAACAGAATACGTTCTCCTCAACACTGTTTAAAATATCTTCTTTTAAGCCTATGCCAGTTGCATCTGCCGTTTCAGTAGCCTATATCCTAAAAAGCTTCCATTAATTTTTAAGTTGTTGGGTCTTCCTGTTTCAAGTTCACAAAATGAGACATATCTGATTACCTGACTCAGTTGATCTTTTCTGTTGATGTCTTGAGTAGTCTCAGTTATTACAGAGAACAACTGAGCAGATTCAATCTGTTTCAAAATAATATTTTCAATTTTTTTAGGTAAAAGTTGAATGAGTTCATTAAAAATTTTGGAACTCATATACTTCTCCCTGTTCTTCGGACCACTGATAATCTCTTGAAACAATAGATCGTATTTATTCAAAACATCGATAATTGCCAAAAGTTTCTGTTATTGGGCTGGCCTATCTACTCTTTATGGCATCTAAAGGCTGAATTTGAAGCTGCCAATGTCAGATTATCATTTACAATGCGATCCAGTGCTTTGGCCCATTTATTAGTTTCCTTTCGTAGCTCATAACAAATAATAGTGTCCTCGGTGCATTCTTAACTGGAATCACTGCTCTATTGTGCAGTTAACCAGATAATGTATACTCTCTAGGTACATCATTAGATACTGGTAAAATAACAGTAAAAAATTAACTGTATTTGTTTTTGATGTTAACACATACAAGGGAAATTTGGTTTTACTTAGTTCAATGGTTTATACCTATTCTTAAAAAATTAAGGAAAAGTTTGCACCCCCCCTCCCAAGTACACACGCCCTCCTGCATTACGGACCCGGCTGTTACGCCTCTGTACAAAAACATTCATGTTTACGTTAGTAATTTTCGCACTCTTTTCGTATTATTCTGAATTGTATACTAAGTGATAAGAAGTAAATTTCACTACGCAGTTATGACAAACAGTTGTGATAACAAAGTTATTTGCCTTGTACCAGGGCCGGTGGCAGGAACTATGAGGCCTGGAACACTTAGAATTTTGGATATTCTCAGCCCTTATTGCCATAATCAGACGACTCTCCTTTACAAATATTACTAAAAAAAGCAGAAATGACTAAAATACACAATAATGCTGTACAATAGTTATTTCACTAAAATATTATACTAATAATCACAAACAGACTGAAATAGTATTTTTGTTTTTGGTACTAAAAATTATCAAAATAATTTTACTCTTAAAAATAAACATAGATTAGGGCCTACAATGATTTGGTGTTAACACTCTAAAATTTCTCTCATTTTAATTGGAGTGAAGTCTTTAATTACATTAATGAAATCAATTTTGTGTGAAATTTAATGTTCCATGGGGAGGAGAGCTTTACTATTTAAGCGATCTTCTGACATCGTAACTCGCAGATAGATATTAAAATAATGGCACGTTTGCTAAACTTTCACTATCCTTCAGCAATGGAGACTGGAAATTTTACAAAAAATTGGAGTGCTATGCAATTCATACTGCAGTCGTATTTTCTACCGTTGTGTTGAAAAATTTTGGGCCTTCTGACAATCAAGTTCTAAATACATTCCATCTGTGCAGTACTACTACTGTGCTTTATTCAATCTTGCATTTGTGTTTATTTGTACTAAAACCTAAACCACATTTTATTCATATGATTTTGTAATGTAGCCTAACAAATTGCTTTTTACCTTCATTACGGGGCCGATATAGCTGCCCCCTTTACTCCTGTCACTGGCTCTTCCTTGTACAGTGCAATGAGTTTCTGAGATTTGATCACAACCAAGTCTGTACAATCGAGGGTATTTTTCGTATACATAGGCCTACTTGTGTATGCGGTGGGTGCATATACGAGGGTAAGTCAAAAAGTAAAGGCAAATTTTTAAAAAGGAACTTTTTATTGTGAAAAAAGATGACAAGTAGCCTAACATCATTTCTCTACATAATCTCCCTCAACTTCTATGCACTTGGTCCATCTCTTGACAAGCTTCGTAATTCCGTCCTGGAAGAAGATTTGTGGCATCGTGCACAGCCATTCGCGCACCGCCTCCACAACCTCGTCATCCGACGAAAACTTGGATTCACGCAGGTGCTCCTTCATCGGACCAAAAAGGTGAAAATCACTTGGAGCTAGGTCAGGACTGTACGGCGGATGCTCCAGCAGCTCAAAACCAAGATCTTGAATGCACTGGATCGTTTTCCCCGCAGTATGAGGACGGGCATTGTCCTGAAGCAAAAGCACATCTTTTGAAAGTTTTCCTCGCCTCTTCGTTTTGATTTTGGGTTTCAGATCTCGCAGTAGCTCACAGTAGCTGTCACTATTCACTGTTTGACCTTTAGGAGTGTAATGAATTAGAAGTGGACCTTTCTTATCCCAAAACACTGTCATCATCAACTTTCCTGCAGAAACTTGTCTTTTGAACTTTTTTGCTGTAGGCGAGGATGGATGTTTCCACACCATACTCTGCCGCTTACTCTGTAGTTCGAAGTGATGGACCCACGTCTCATCAACGGTTACTATGCGACTGAGAAACTCCTTCCTCTTCTAAACGCCTTAAATGTGATTTCGAAATTTCCAAACGTTTCTGTTTGTGCTGGTCTGTCAGTCGATGTGGTACCCAACGAGCACACACTTTGCGATAATTTAGTGATTCGTGGATGATTGCAACTGCTGAACCGTGGCTAATGTTCAACGCATGCGCAATATCATCAATTTTGACACGACGATCATCATGAATCATTCGCTCAACTGTCTCGATGTTCTTGTCCGTCTTCGAAGTGGATGGCCTACCTGAACGCTCTTCATCGCAGATAGATACACGACCATTTTTAAAGCGATTTATCCACTCATAAATTTTGCGTTCACTAAGACAGCTCTCACCGTACTGCTGCTGCATTCTGCGAATAATCTCCGCAGGTTTAGTCCCTTCAGAGTGCAGAAAACGTACCACTCCCCTCATTTCTTCCTTGGTGCACAGGACAACGGGGCACTCATAATAAAATGCCCTGAAATCACTACGAATGGAGCTGAGCACTGAAATAACACAGCTAAAGAACAAAAAAAACTTTGAGGTTATGATATGTCATTGTTCAGTCAGTGCTGCCATCCATTGCAGCAGGGAAAATAAAATTTGTGTAAAACTAAAATTATAGGGAAATACAGTAATTAGTTCTTTCTAGCACAGTATTAAAATCTGAACTAAATTTATATTACAAGGGTAAGTCAATAAGCATCCGCAAACAATTTTTGTAATTTATAATAACAACATTACAATTTTGACAGTTAGTTCATTTTTCAACATAATCCCCTTGCTTTTCAATACACTTGGTCCATCATTGCACAAGCTTCCTGATGCCCTCAGAAAATAGTTTTCGGCTGAGCAGCAAGCCACATATGCACCGCTTCCTTCACTTCTTGGTCTCTGGAGAATATATTGTCCCTTAAGGTGACCAAAGAGATGGTAATCTGACGGGGCAAGATCGGGGCTGTACGCAGGATGCTCCAACACCTCGAAACGCAATTTCTCAAGGGTTTGGATAGTGTGGGCAGCAGTATATGGGCGCGCGTTGTCAAACAACAAAAGCACTCCTTCTGACAATATGTCTCGCACTTTGGATCGAATTCCAAGCTTCAGTTCGTTGGATAGCATCTCACTGTAATTTGCCTATTTACTGTTGAGCCCTTCTCCAAGTACTGTTGCAGTAATGGCCCTTGTGAGTCTCAGAATACTGTGAGCA
The DNA here is from genome assembly GCA_034769895.1 of Magicicada septendecula. Lineage (NCBI taxonomy): Eukaryota > Metazoa > Arthropoda > Insecta > Hemiptera > Cicadidae > Magicicada > Magicicada septendecula. Next base: position 155,607,246 of record CM068369.1, read on the forward strand.
TTACCTTTCCTGCAGAGGGTTGACTCTTGAATTTCTTTTTGACTGGAGATTCCGGGTATTTCCATTCCATGCTCTGGCGTTTGCTTTCAAGCTTAAAGTACTGGATCCACGTTTCATCTCCAGTGACTATGCGCTTTAAAAAACTTCACCTTCATTAGCATAACGGTTCAGCAAGTGTTGATAGATGGCAACACGCAGGGGCGCAGCGAGGGGGTTTTGGGGGTTAAAACCCCTCCCCAGAGAGATTAAAAATATATTTTTTTATGTTGAATGGGCTACATAATAAAGAAGTTTTAAAACAGTTTAAGAAGTTCTCATATCAAGACATGCTGACAGTGGACTGAGGGGTGTTAATCCTCAATTCCATGACCGTAAACTGCGACTCTCTGCAAGTCCACTCGGTGAGTGTTTGCCGCCATTACCATGGCAGGCAACACCGCTATGTGTAGAATGCTAGAATGATGCGCGTTTTACTCGCCGTGGTTCAACCGCTTAACGTATAGAATGCGCAATTTTTATTCAATTTGTAGCAGGCAAACCGCGGCGGTACACCCGCTCGTGTAGAATAAGCCTTTCTCGTTTTTAATTGGAGGGAAAATACGCGACTTGTCGGGAATGTTCGGAAGCGATCGTCTGACTTCGGCCGTGAGGCGCGCGAAAGTGGTGGGGTTTGGGGGGATTGGGTCGGTCTATAAACAAACGTTTGTCTTACTCGCTCGTCGCTACTTCTGGCAGTTTCTCGTCTTCTCGGGAGTGAAGAGAATAAGTTTATCTTTTTGTTTCATAGTTTGTTCCTGCCAGTGGCGCAACCAAGGGGGGGTTTTGGGGGTTAGAACCCCCCCCCCAGAAAGTCTGGAAAAAATTTTGTACTCGACGTATGTACAAACAGTAAGAACATAATAAATAAAGTATCTTATTTATATGTTAATTACTATATTCTTACAAAGTAACCTGTTTACTATTACTAAATGATAAACTAAAATGCAGCATAAGTAAGTTTACCAGAAGTGAATAAATCGTTTTTTGCCAACGGCGCATGACATGTAATTGTGTTCGTACTTTTCAAGAAACACCAGTTTTCATCAAAAGCGTAGCGTTTAGTTTATTGCTATATTTTCTGGTTTTGGAGAGTGAACTAGATCAATCTGGGTGGCCCGTCAATTTCAGTGCAAAGGAAAGTCATGCATAGTGTTACAACACAAATGAGCCACCCCAGTACCAGGGATAAAAAAGATAATTCTTAATATAAAAATACTTCATATAAAATAAAATGTTTAAAAATGAATAAAAAATAAATATTATGACACGACGAACGACGATATTACCCAACCCAAGTGATTGACCCAACAACAAAAACACAAAGAAGGGAACCACGAAACATACTCAAGGAAAAAAAAGGTGATTGACCAAACAATTATGAACTAACAAAGGAAGATAAGAAATCAGAACTAAAGAAGAATCAAAGGAAGGGAACAAATCCCTACGACTAAACAGAAATCAAACCAGATGAGAGGAGGAGAACCGAACCAAGATGAAGACAATTGAAGAAGATGAAGAAGAGGAAGAATGAAGAGGAGACAGGTTAAACCCAAGGGGAAACTAACACACATATAAAGGGGAGAAATAGTAGACTCAAGGATAGAATACTGTAAATAAACCCCAAATAATTATCCATTAAGGAAACAAATAGTATTGTTATAATTGAATTAACTTATGTACCTATTTTAAAGACACAAGACGATTGTAAAGTAATGTAGTGTAGAAAAGTACACTAACACAATTAGGAAGGTTAGATTTAATGAAAAATAAATAACCTAATATTATTAATAATAAATATTATGCTGTAAAGAAATAGTGAGAAATAATAGGAAAAAAGTATAGGGATTACCCATTAAGTAACACTCAATACAAACAGTGAACCAAAGTAAAGTGCAATAGTGAAAGTGTAAATACCCTAGAAATAGTGAAAGTGTAAATACCCTAGAAATAGTGAAAGTGTAAATACCCTAGAAATAGTGAAAGTGTAAATACCCTAAAAATAGTGAAAGTGTATCAGTGATGAACCTCTACTAATTAAAGGTGAAGGTGATACAGGGAAATAGTAGTGTTAAGCAATAAAAATGTAATAGTAAATAAGAGAACACTTTATAAAACATTGACTAACAACCAATGATTTGAGTAATCTTGTGAACATTTATATAATTAAAAATAATTAAAAGTAATATTTCAAATAAATATAAAAGAAGCATTTAATATTATTCAGGGAGAAAGCCCAGATAAAAACAGTTTGTATTAACATGGTATGGAGGAGATAGTAGTATAGAAAAAGGGTTTGTTTTAAAATTAAGACTACAATGAATAAAACACCCCATGTTGAAAGGGGAATTAACTTTCATAAATTTACAAGAAGTGATGATGTTTATCACTCAAAGTAGTAACAAAAGAAAGGAATTAATGTTAGAACTAACAATAACTAGTAGCTTATAAAGAATAGTTTGGTTCAATGTTATGAAGAGGATATGATTGAAGGAAACTTGCGGTCCATAAGCCTAATTGTTATATTTTAAAATATGTGTAAGGAAAGCTGTATTGAATAGCAATTAAAACACAAACAGGATCAACACACAACGCAAACAAATATGACAACTAAGTGAAGCCCATCAGGCTGAATTCAAAATGTAATTTAAAAGAAATCAAACAAAAACCATCATGGCTAATCTTGGCTATGAAAACATCTAACTGTCAGACACACTCAAATGTCAATTGTGACAATTTCGCAAGAAACTTTACTAATCTAAGACCAGTAATTATATGTAAATCATTTTAAAACAGAAAGGTTATTATAAAAGTTTAATTTAAGAAAGATATGTAATTTATCAAATGTCAAATATTTAGACTAAAGTTAATGTATAACAGAATATAACCTTATGAGGTATCATTGTAAACTTTGAAAGGAAAGAAAGATAATAGTGATATCATTTATTACCCCAAAGGAACTATAAAGGAATAAAACCATTAGGAAAATACTTAATAAATTTGAATAAAAATTCAAATCTCTTAACAATGCTTTTGAAAGAAGAATTAACCAATCAAAGGGGTGATGTTACCATAGTAACGGGCCGTTGAAGGCTAATTTTCCGTTAAAATTATTAGACTTGAAGAAATGATGCGTGGGTAAGCGGCACGCAAAATTGTGATGATTGAAATTTTACTATAAATAGTTACGAAAAGTTTCGGAAGTTAACCACGATGACCAAAGACGAATAGATGTCGACCTACTAAGATTTAACGATGTCCTGGAACCAAATACCAATAAATTAGTTAACAGAAATCCAAGACAAGATTGAAAAAGATGTCCGAAGCTTAAAACCAGTCCAAATTTGCAGAATATCCACTACCCCAGATGACAACATATCAACACTATCTGAACTGATAAGTATCGAATAAATTCCTTTATCCCAAAAAACCAAATTACTTTAAATAATTCTCAAATGATAAAATTTCTCACTATTGAACAAATATAATTTTCTTTCAAAGGTTTTAATGCATAATTTACTTACGTAAAAACATTTTGTTAACCAAAATATAACCTCGCATTAGAGTGCAACTTTGTAACAAGAATACGACACTACCGAACAAATTGTAAAAAACACATTATACTTTCTAAGTACGTATAAGGTATGGTAGTGTACTTTTTTAATGTAACCAACGTTTATGTCTTATTTCATAATCCAAAGAACCCCAGATATTGAACAGATTAATATATTGCATGTAAACTGTAGCCATAGCGGCAGAGAAATAATTTGTTTTCAGATCGATTTGCCAACCTTGAGATATTTGTGTTTCATGTTATAAGCCGGAGCATTTAGTTATCAAATTATTTATAATCCTTTTGTCATATTAATTAATGATTGAATTTGTATTAAATTTACCGTACAGAGTCTTACTATCGTTTTATTTCATAGGACGTTGTAGAATATATGTGTCTTAGCAAGTTTTATTCAATAACCAACTAGCGCTCGTCACGAGTGGTCAAGACGGCAACCTGTATAGCGGCGGGAACCATCTGAACGCTCCAGCGGTCAACGCTAATAACACGTATCATTTTGTAATTTAACTATTTTAATTGTTTTGATAGAAACAATTTGGCGCCACCCGGGATTCGCAACCCCTATGAATTAACAGGTAGGTTGTACTGGTAATTTGGACAACGCTACAGACTCCAGTAGTGACTACGATTATTGTAACGACCGGTGTGAGGCAAACACACTACATTCACACTAATACACATAATAAACAAGTGTGAACACATTTTAAAGGTACGACCTCGATACATCGTTACAATAGTTAGAGTCGAAAATAATGTATAACGTGTAGAAGTTTATTAAATCGGAAGATAAGGGAATATCAGAAAAAAAGTTGCAGGAAAGGGTAGCTCAGGCATGCGGTGTGTCTCTAAGTAGTGTTTTTAGAATTATTAAAGAAGTATCCGCGTATATGGGTGACTAAAATCTTTCAGTACTTCCCATAAAAAATGCTCAACAAAAGCAATAAAGACTGATTTAGACGATTTTGAGAAGTGTACTATTCGATTAATTATTTACGAATATCAATTCATAGAAGGGGAAACACCAACATTCGAAGTAATTTAAACAAATTTTGAAAGATAAATTAATTATAATGGTAGTCCATCTAGTCTGAGCCACATTATTCGTCAAATGAGATTTTGATGAAAACGTGCCAAAAGCAATAGGACATTTTTAATAGAATAACTCATTAGAAAGTTAAGAGAAAATATATAAGAAAATTACGGCAATTCAGAGAACGGCGGCCTATAGTTTACACAGACGAAACTGAATTCAACGTCAGTTAAAATAAACGTGGATAGACGCCGTTCTTCTCTGCATTTCCGTTATTTTCTTATATATTTTCTCTTAACTTTCTATTGTGTTATTCTATTAAAAGTTTCCTATTGCTTTTGGCACGTTTTTATCGACAAATGTGGCTGAAAATTTCAATGAATAAATAAATCCACCTGCAACATCATTAACGACAAACACGATTAGCTGGTTAGTGAATAATGGGATTTCTTTAGTCCATTTATCTTAACCTGCGTTCTATTCACTAATTAAACAAAGTAAACCAACATACAGAACTCTTATAATAACCACTGTTTTGGCAAACCATGGACATTACATTTTACGACTTCCACTCTATCATCCTGACTTCCTGATCTTAATCCTGGAACTGATTTAGGCAATCGTGAAGAAGCGTGCTAAAAAAACGTGAATTTTCCATAGACAGTGTTATAAAATTAGCAAAAAAGGAATTTGAGTGTATTTCTTTCATAGATTGCACATCAAGATGTGACCAAGTCATGAAAATTGAAAAGATTACGTGAGATCAGACCAAAGAGTGTATAATGTGACAGTTCGTTTCAAAATTAACAAATAACGGGATAGCAGCAGTGAAGACGATTTGAGTTATAATAACAGCGAAGGAAACATTAGTGGGATGGAAGAATTGAGCTAAATATTTGTAATTGGTTGTACAGTAATTAAATGCTATATTACTTAAACAATTTTGGTATAATTTTTTCATTAATATTGTCTCTCTTGTTCTTTATGGACAATTTACATCTGTTGTTTTTTTAAAACACACACAGTCATTTCACATTCCAGCCTGTTATTGATGTTACTTATTCAAACAAATTAAGTTGCCAGGGTAATGTTGACTATATTCCTGGATTTTGTTGACCATGACGTGTCCGTTGATTAACTAATTATAAATATGTAACTACTGACTCGGAACAGTAATTTTTTATTGGTAAAAATGTTAAACTTTCACCTTGTAGCTTGAACTAGTTTTCGTCAACTTCGTCAGAGGCTCATTTTTACCGATATTACTACTTTTTCTCCTGAATCGTAATAGGTACACAAACTATTATGTTCTTCAAAATATACAATGTTTGTCAATGTCTAGGGTCGACTAGAAGATCTGGAGAAAGACTGCAATATACACAACATGCCAAATCACTGTTTACAAAATAATTGCAGTAGGCTTACTAAATGTTAAACATTTTCTAACTCGTGAAATGTTTGTATGGTACCTCTGTTGTATCTATTGCTTGTTTCGTCTTACAAAAAGGTCCATATGTACTGTTTAGTAGTGTCGAAATAGAAATCAAAACCTCTGTACATAGACTCGTCATTCAGGGAGAAGGCTAATATTTTCAAAAGGCCATTTTTCTACTGACATGTATAACATACTTCCCGCCTTATCCCCACTACAAAGTGCGCAACTGTTTTATGTCTGATTATTTTAACTATTGCAACAGAACACAGGATGATAAGCTATGTTGGTTATGGTTATATCAGAGCACATGGATGACGAGCATTTCTTGTTTAATTTGTTTTATGTAATATTTTGTCTTTTAGTCGTAAGTTTTGTATTTAGAAATGGATAAGCATGTAGGGTATACCAAACTCTTCCTAAAAAGGTGTTCTATATTGTCACGTATTTTCTGTGTGAATTTGTTCGCGTGTGCGGGTGTGCGATCGCTATAGCTTCAGTGGTAGTTAACCGATTGACGTGAAACTTTGACAAGGAATTATTTAGGTAAATAGCTTCAATTTGTGTATATTCTGAGGTTCATAACTATTTTAGAAATATGGTTTTTTTAAGTAAAGAAAAGCTCAATAAATTGTAACTCTTATCAATGATAGGGTAATAAAATTTGTAGATAATTTCCATGCAGGACTTTGCTAAATTGTACAAAGTTTTTCATGAAATTTGTATATCTGTTTGTTCCATCAATCATAGCCTATCAGAATACACTAAATTCAGTGAGATTCATTCGTTGTAGAGTTAGGATGGACACAGTCTGTCTGTAGAAGTTGCAAGGGGAAGTTGTGCCCGGTGAAGAGAGTTGTTCTCTTACAAACGTAGATATATCATATATAAAATAAACCTTGGTAGTTCTTAACGAAGTTTTGGGTTAAGAACCAAGTGGGTAAAATATTTAGATAAAATTTAAAATATAATACAGTGCTGTTTTCGTGTAAGTTAAGATATCCGCTTACGGAATTTAAAGACAATTCAAGATATCGTGGAAGGTGTACATTAAACGCACCGCATTAATTAATACCCATATTAATCCTGAGATCAAGAAAATATAAAGTATAAATTAAAAATTAACTGTACGAGTGAAATTTATAATCATTTTGAGTGAACAATTTATGAAGAAGCTAATTAATGTTAGCAGTCAAACATAACAACGAGACTCATTGAAATATCGCCGCTGGAGCCGCCTGTCGTAGAAGAGGACGACAAGACGAAGAGGACGCCAGGAAGGAGTGACGCTGTAGAAGAGGATGCCAGGACGAAGAGGACACCAGGAAGGAGTGATGCTGAAGAAGAGGACGCCAGGACGGGAGCGACGAGAGGAGAGGAGAACGTTGCAGCAACCAAGTAAAATCGATTTATATTATCGAACAATACAAACAATTATTTCTATTATCAATACATGACAATTTATAATACAATATACATCTTTAAAAACAATATTTGTGTGTAAAATAAATAATTTTTCATCTCCTTCATAATAGGCTTGTTTGTGATTTTTACACACTCACTATATCCTTATTAGTATAATAAAATTTGATTTGTTGCACTATATTATGGTATTATTATTTCAATAAAGTTGGCGTCTACTGATTAAGTAATTTAAATTATTCAATAAGCATATGCAAATTAGTAAGCCTGTGCTTAACATGATTTTAACTCATAATTCTTACAAACATTGTGTGTATGATTCTTACACGTGCAGCATGCCTTTGCAGCATTATAGGTGGAACGTACATGAGTGAAATTCTATGAAGTAAAGTTAATTTTTACCTGTTCTTGCGACATTGGTTCCTTATAAGTTGCATATTGTCGTTTCTCCAAGAAAAAGCCCTCCTTGTAAAGAAAAGAATGAGGAAAACCAAAATTGTGCACCTTGTTCCTAAATTTTCAAAACCCCCCCGAAAAAAATCCTGGGTGCGCCACTGGTTCCTGCACTCTTTATTGATGGATATTCGGAGGTTCTTCAGCCAGCATTCTGATGCATCAAAAACAAGTTTAACTCCAGGTAATTTGATTGTTCATGACATGTATACAGTTTAACTAACTAAAATAGTGAGCACTGTCATATTGTCAAATACTTATTTATTTCACAGATTATTGTATTATAATCCTACTTGGTAAACGCAATATACACAAGAGTTTGATTTTTGCAATGTAGCACACTTACATTGACTACCACACAGTCACAGCATTGAAATATAATTTTTGCAACGTTCAGTGAGTTTGAGGTTATGATTTATCATTGAGCAGTAACCGAAACTATAAATGATCTGAATCTTCAACCAGAGTTCATGGATGGTCAAGGATATGATGGCGCAGGGGCGATGAGTGGACATACGAAGGGAGTTCAAGCACTTATACAGGAAAAGTATCCAAAAGCCATATATGTGCAATGCAGCTCACACTGCTTAGGCCTAAATCTCTGCATTTCTGAAGGATGCTCTGTTCAGGGAGTGCGAAATTGTATGGGCACAATTGAGAGTGCTTTCAATTTTTTCAACACCCCAAAGAGGCAAGCAGTTCTAACAACACAAATTGAAATGATGGAAAATGACAACAGAAGGAAAGAAAAGCTGAAGAGAATGTGCCCCACTCGTTGGACCGAACGCCACGACTCTGTGCACTCTTTTGTAGAGTTACTTCACCATATGCTGTCAGCTTTAGACGAAATCAAAACCTGGACTGACAAGAAAGCTGCCACTGAAGCTCAGCTTCTTCAAAGTGCGATTGAAAAATGTGACTTTCTGATGAGCCTCTTTGTAATTGAGTACGTATTTTCACTGACTTTACCATTAAGCTTGTACTTGCAGAGTTCTATCTTGACCTTTCAGATGCCATACAGTCTGCTATAACTATAAAAAAGACTAACGCACATAAACAAAATACATAAAAACATAACCTTCACTGCCGAATACGAACACAACAATACCATAAACTTCTTAGACCTCTCCATCACAAAACTAGAACACAGGCACAAATTCAGTATATACAGAAAACCAACTACAACTGACACACTAATACACAACACCTCCAATCACCCAATACAACACAAACTAGCTGCTTTTAGAACCATGATACATAGACTTAACAACATTCCCTTAGATGAAAAAGACTACAAAGACGAACTAAACACGATAAAATATCTAGCAGAATCTAACGGATATGACAGAACAATAGTCAGTAAACTCCTACACAAAACAAACAACAGACAAAGACAGAAAACAACAAATTCATAACACTAACATACATCAACAAACAAACTGAAAAAATTGCCCACAAATTCAAAAAAGCAGGATACAGAATCGCTTACAAAACTACTAACAAAACAGAACACACACTATCAAAACGCACGCACAAAGCACAAAACAAATTCGATCTACCCGGTGTATACAAGCTAAATTGCTCAAATTGCAATAAATTCTACATAGGCCAGACAGGACGTAGCTTCAACCAGAGATACATTGAACACACAAAGGCACTCCACACCACTACAGAATCCACCTTTGCAAACCACCTCATTGAAGCAAACCACACATATAAAAACATCGACAATAAGATGAACATTCTACACGTACACACAAAAGGGCGAAAACTAGACACTCTAGAACAATTAGAAATATACAAACACACAAAAACAAATAAAAACGACATCCTAAATGAACAGACACAATTCAAATCGCATGCATTATTCGAACACATCTCACCACACACACACACACAGCATCGATCTTTCGAAAATCTATCCCGTCGCCAACAACAAGACGGACAGCGCTACCTACGGCAGCCTCTGAAGAAGCCTTTTAAAGGTGAAAGCCGGTTTAGGCTGTAAGGTAAATCTTTATGATTTTACTTATAAAAAACTTAGTGTTCCGAGTCGTCAATATAATAGTGATATTTAGTTAAGTAACGGACACGTCATGGACAACGAAATCCAAGAAGTAAAAAAGAAGTTAGAAGAGGCTCGAAATGAGGCAGGTGACACATTTTCACCTATTTTCAAGAAATCTAGTGACCTGCGTGAAGATTTGGAGGTCCCTGTTTCGAGACCAAGGACGATAGGGCGGCAGACAATGAGACACAATGTTCCGGCCGACTCAGTTGAGGAATACTTCAGAATATCACTATTTATCCCTTTCCTCGAAAATACTATCCAGGCTTTTGACCAAAAGTTTGAATCTCACCAGAACATACTAACATCTTTCCAGTGTTTGATACAAACCAGCCTAGAAGAAAGTAATTATCAAAACACTTCTAGCATTACCAAACTAGCGGAGTTTTACGAACTTGAAACTTCAGGGGGTCTACGGTGAGATTATTCTGTGGCAAGAGATTCTGAAAGAAAAAAAAAGCCGAAAAATGCAATAGAGGCTTTGCAGCATTGCAACGTTGACCTCCTGCCCATGGTAAATTCTTTACTTTCTATTTTGGCAACAATCCCAGTCACTATTTGTACACTTGAAAGGTAATTTTCTTCATTGAAGTTGCTGAAGACCTATTTGAGGAACAGAACTTCCGAAGAGCGCCTAAATGGACTAGCTATGGCGTATATACACGAGAGAATCTGTGTAACTGAGGATGAAGTACTTGACGAACTTTCTCGAAAGTCACGAAGACTCAATATTTCTTTGTAACGATGAATAAACAAATTTAAAATTTACTTTTGGAAAACTTTTCTATTTGTTGCCAACCTACAACCCTGTGTACCTTAATACTACCCTTTCCCTATTTACACAGTTATAAATTATGTACATGCATAATTTAAGTTTTCTCAATATGACATAAGGTCCGCAAAATACATCAGATGTGCGCAAGACATATATTAGGCCCCGGTAGACCGCATCTGCCCACCCTAAAAATAGTAGAGTTAATCCCCCCCCCAGGAGAAATTCCTGGCTGCGCCCTTGGCAACACGATCGTGCTTGTGCTCTTCCAAGTGAGTTGTTTTGGAACCCATCTTATCATATCACAGTTCTGCACTGATATACAGACCCATGACTAATTTGCAGATGGTATGCCACTTCATTGATAGTCACTCTTTGGTTGGTCTGAATCATGGCATCAATGTGTTCAATAATGGCACCAGTAGTGGAAGAGGTTGGGTGTCTTGATCTTTCCTCGTCTTTGACGCTTGTCCGACCGTTGTTGAATTTTTCCATCCATTCATACACACTTCAGTGTATATGTTATACTGCGGTAAAACGTTATCCCCATATTGTTTTGAAAGTCTTCCATGGATTTCGGCTTTTGATACACCTTCAGACCGCAAAAACCGGATCACTGCACACTGTTCTTCGTTGGTGCATATAATCAATGCAGTCTTTGACAGACTGTTAAAATCATAACCATCCCTTTTTGGCTTCACCATAGCTAGGTAAAAAGACAGTCTGGAGGTCGGTTGATGCAACACCATCAGATTGAGAACTTACAGATTTTATCACAAAATAATATTTAATAAACATACACATCTTACGAATCCCTTACCTGCATCGGGTCCCAGAGTCTTCACGTGAACTCGTTACCTATAAGTGATTTAGGGTTATATGTCATAATAATTACTCTCATTTACTGTTAACTATTTCAACTTCATTTATTATTCTTTTTTTTATGAGTCAATTTAAATCATGCCTTCTCCTTCTCTACTCCCTAACATTTCAATTAAACAAAATTAAATACTGAGGTAACGACCCCATCTGACAAAATCAACAAATTTATATCTCTTACTTCTTATAATTAAATTAAATTATTTAACTAAAGGCAACCCAGCAATTTGCTCACACACACACTCACATCTTTTAACCCCTTTTTATATTTAGATTTTGCGCTTTTAATTCAAATGGTCATATTTTGTTAGTTTATATTTTACTGTTACTTCTCTTTCGGCGTCCCTGCAGTCCCATGGGTTGCACTGATTATATTTTTTAGTCACTTGTTGTAGTCCGAAAACGTTTGCACTGATTAAAATTTTGATTACTGGTGGTTGTTTGCGATTTCATTGTCATATTATTTAAAGTTAATTGAGGCCCATTTCGTTGTAGTTTTATTCACATTTTACATACCATCATTAAAATTTTGCTCGCGAGCTTGTACACTGAACCGGCCGGTTCCGAAGTTCTAAGGCAACAGACGCCGAATTCGACGTTTTCCAAGATGGCCAAAACGTTCTCCTGCTCACCAGCTTGCTTTGGGATAGGCCGAACGGGCGTCAAGTGATATCTCATTAGGCCACGCTAATTACTGTAGATTCGCTCTGGGTGACTAGCGAACCTCATACGTGACAATTCATCTATACGCGCGCTCTTTCACATTCCACAGCATCAGGAATTGTCGCCTCAACCCTATCGGACCAAACAAACGTGCAACTGGGTGTTCCACAAGTGAACGCTGCTCTGAAATTGAAACCTTGTCCGGGCGAGTCCCCGTCTTTACCATTTATTAAAAGAAAACCCCTCAAATCTGTCCCGTTACAATACCCCCCCAATGAGAAGTTTTCTGCCGAAACAGAAAAACTCTCATTGCTAAAACCTAAGAGGACCAGCTAGGATGGGGTGCCAACAACCCCCGTTAATTCCTTAATAAATCATGGGTAATCTACCCCCCTAGTTCGGTGACTATGGCTGTAGCTGAATGACATTACTGGACTTCCCTGTTAAAGATCCCAACACCGTAAAATCAGACAGGCACTCACCACAGTATCACCTAACCTTGTAACATTCACTAAAAATCAACAACTGGCCTTGTACCAAACCAAATCCTCAACCGATATATCTCCCCTTATAAATACTGGATTGCCTTTAGCAAAGTACTGGGTGCGTACACATGTTCATTACTATCTTAAATACAAGATCTCTAAATATTCATCATTAATGTCAAATTCGCATAAACATTTCATCTTTACCTTTACATAAAATTCACTCCCATTTCTCAACTTTTAATTGTTTGTTTGACATGACTATTTGAAATCAAAATAAATTATTTAAATTTCCTTCATGTAGTGAAATAACTCTAAGTTCATTACCCAAGATGCACCTTTAAATTAATTTACATCATCTCTTTTAATTAATCATTTTTATCGCAACTTTCAAAATTCAAAATCTTTACATGAATTTAATTTTCCTTATATATCCTCATAATTGTATACTAACAATTATTGTAAACTAAACAACTTATTCCTAGCATCAATTCAATTAAAACTACACTTGGTTACAAAATATAATACAAACATTATGAATCAGCTGATCCATTACGAGGTGAACGATCTTACTCTAGGTACACTGAACACAAATAAACATAATACAACATAAATATTTTAATAAAACTTATTTTATTGTATAGTTTAGTAGTTATGTTCAAATTCTTCAATCCTGCATTGGGTTCGTCACGTAATATAATCTTGTAATGATCTTAAAAATGTTTAATTTGTTTAATTATGTTTAAGGTTTGTTCAAAGTAAAACTCAAAATGTTTGTTTAAAAAGGACTGTTAAAACTCTCTTGAAGCACTGGGTATATTTACCGTTTCACTTACCAATGGTGAATGTTGTCTGTCTTCCAAAATAGGCCCTGTAATACACTGAAAAGTCACAACACAGTTTATGATATGTCACAGGTTTAATAGTGTATGTACAGTAAACAATCTGATTCTGTATATTCGATACTGCTTTAAAATTCGAATATTGGCCGCTCTAATGTTGGGCTGCCACTTTGAAAATAATTGCTCTGTAGATAAATTTTTCTTTCACCTACTTTGAAATAAAGAAACTGATTCAAGGTAAGAAAATTGTTATTTTATTGACAATAAGTTAATTTGAAATTATTATCCTTTTAAACAATTAATGATCATCAAAACGATTGAAATAGGTACTGAGAATCTTACTGCTCAGGGCTGGTAATACTGATTATCGTATATCGTATAACTGTTAATCTAGTATGTTTTACAATTACCAAATTCGTGTGTTCTTTTAGTGAACACGATACAAGGTACAAAAATGCTGAAATATAACAATATTACTTAATAGAGAGTATTCAAAATTCAAGAAAACAAGTTTAATTACGATATTGGAAACTATCGTATCATGGTACCACTGGTATCAAATTATCAGTTAAATAGTTATGTGTCTGACACGGTTACAAATGTTGTGTGTCAAAATAATATTATTTGGATAAGTATTAATAATGAAAAGCATTATAATTAATTCATGAATTCTCATTAACTGAGTATATTCAAGCGATTATAGAGTTAAAACATGATTAAGTATGGTTAGTCAACCTTCGTACCATATAGGTTAGACTACCTATTATTCAAAGTGATTTAATAAAATATTCATTTGCTTGCATTTAAACTCTTAAAACTATACATAATATTTATTACTGACAAGTATTTTGTTCATTAACTATACTGACTGTTCTCTGTTAATTTTCAATAAATGATCTGTTTTCGTATTAATAGTAGTCAAGTTAGCATCTATATTCTATATTGTTTACTTCGATATCCATTGTAATGTTATCTTTATTCATCATTTCCTTTTAAAAATTAATAATATTTTATTTAAATTAAAACGATTGAGAACTTTTATTTCAATACTGGTTAATTAACTTTTTATAAACTAGTTTAACCATGTATGGTTGTACTTGGTTAAAGTAGTACCAACGAGAAAACTTTGTTGGTAAACATTAAATTTGCATTAGAAAAATTGTTAATAATAATAAGTACTCCCTTAAATTCCCACTCATCATCGCCTTTATTATACACTGGCGATGGTTATTATTTTATCACATCACTCGTTGCACTTTCACACGTAATGGTTATGGACTCTGGTTAGGTTAGAATACTTGTTTATACTGGGGGGAACGCGTACTAATTTAAAAATCTGGTCACCGACTAACATACGTTCCGTCCACTCTGATGGTCCAAGAACAATTAATGCTTTCTTCTGAAGCTGCTGTCGGCGTCTCCTGAAATCAGCTCTTCCTATTGGTTGAGAAACTGATAATCTCGACACCATATGCCTTAATCAAGTCAAAAATTTAATTTCTTAGCGTCAGTCTTTGGGTTCGAGAGTAAGCTATGGCGCGTTCCACTCTTTCTGGAATTGACAGAAAATCTTCAATTGTTCATATCTTTCTTAATATTTTACGAATTAAGATGTGAATGGTATCATTATCTTGCGGACGCTTGGCTCATTATTTAGAGTTCAAACAAGCTATAAATCCGTTCAAAATTAACCTACGTTACCTTTGATAATTCACTTTTCGTGGTTCTTAATCACAATTACGTCTTTTCCACATTATTATGCTATATTATTATTCTAATGCTTATTCTAATCTGTTTAGAGTCCATTTCTCTTTATAATTATTTCTAGATATTAAAATATTTACACTTTTGTCAAATGCTCTTTGGGCGTATAAACCCTACATGTCCTTGCATTTGTATCTCTTATTTCTAGTACATTTTTTTATATTAACACATTTCTTAGGTGTTTAGTTTGTACCTCAATTATTTTTACACCTTTAGTGCAGCTTTGTTTCCACTTATTTCTTTTCATATACTTATATTAGATGGCTTTGACACACCATGTCATCATTTTGTTATTTTTATATACATAGTTTATCATTAATTGTAGTTAATGGATGTGTTTTAATCCATTAATGTGTACCTACACCTTGTACATAGTTTGTCTATAGTGTATAACACCTTTTTGTTGTGTCCAACATTCATTAAATTACAGTAAGATGGCTTTTTACATCTAGCCTCCTGAGTCATGTATACTTGTTTATTATCGTTTACATATTATATACTTGTGTATTTAGTGTTTGCTAAAGGTTCTCATAGAGGTATTGAATACTCTAGTTGCTACTGTCAACCTACTTTCCTTTCTTTTATTAAGTTTAAGTGAGTAATTTGTCTAACTTTGATGGTCATCTTGTGGTTTGTTAATCTGGCTTTTGTTTGTTTAAATAATATATATTGTATAGATGTATTTCTCTACTCATATTGGGTTCATTAGGTTACTCATTTATCCTATTTTGGTTGTTGATTTGAACAGTTACTTATGATTGCAATTTTCTAATTATTACATGTGGTTTTATGTTGTAGATCCTGCTCAGTTGAGGTTATGTGTCTCTTACTGATTTGACAACAATACACATCCTAATCTGTTCATCATTCTGCTTAATTATTATAACTTTGTTATGAAATGTTATTACTATTGTATATTACAATATTCTCACTAATTTATACACATTTTATACTATTTGTTCATACATTATTACATAATTCTTACTTGTTATAATTGTACATATTATGTGCTTATATTTTGGCTTGGGTAACTTGTCTTGTCTCTATAGCAGATTGTCTCATTTATAATACATTAATTATTACATTACATATTGGTTTTTTACTCTCTATTCTTTTGATACTTAAACACATATATTATTAAGGATTTTGTATTCAGTTTCAGTTGTTATTGAGCAATTATTTCTCCCTTTAATCTCAGTATCTTTGTGGTCTTACTATGTTTGTGTCATTTGTTTGGGGTTCACTATCTTTACTTGTTAACACTTTTTATCTTCCTTTTACATAAACATTACACTTTTATTGTCTGTGGTGTTTACTTGGGGTTGTGTTATTTTACTATGAATCGATGCACTCATATAAGATATTCACTATCATTGTTTGTGGCTACTTATTAAGTTGTCAACACTTGATTCTTGGTTATCTCTTCTTTATTATATTCTTCCTTGTTGGAAGGTATTATAATTCACTAGTCCGGCATTCCTCACACATGCCTTATTATCTTCCTGGTCATATTGCATTCCTTACACTGGGAATGTTATTGTTTTGTCCTTGTTAAATATTCTTCATTATTTATTATACATTCCTCTTCTTCTTCACAATATGCATATCTCCTCTTCTAGTTTTCAGGTTTCTCCTTCTTCATATATATATGGTTCTTCACTTATAGGGTATTTGTTGTTTCCTCACTTGTATGATCTATTCGTCGTATTGATATCGTGTCGTTCCCTCACTTGTATGATCTATTGTCGTATTGGTATCGTGTTGTTCCCTCACTTGTATGATCTATTGGGTCTTTGTTGCCAACATATTTGTTTGGTTTTTTTATATACTCTCCTCTTCTTATCACATTGATGCTGCTTTCATTATAGTTCTTCCTTCTCCTGCGTTGGTTTGCTTCGACATTACTTGTATGTGGATACACACTTGGCTTTAATACTTTAGGTATTTTTTCTCATTTTGGCTCAGACATGTTTGTGGTATATTCTTATTCAATGTATTAGATATTATTTATATGTAACTACAATTTTGTTACGTTACAACATTCATAAAGAACATAACACTCCTTTCATTAACATAAACATCTCATTTGCATCTTGTAGCATGACAGATTATCCACATTATAATGAATGAAAAATAATAAATAAATATAAAATAAAATGAAATCTAGGAAACATCCAAATAAAAACAAATAAGTACCACAGAAAATGCAATCATAATTTGAAGAAATAAAAATAAATTAAAAACACCTAAGCAACACCTATGAGTAATGAAAAATAAACCAAAAAACTAAAAGTAAATAAGGAAATACCCAGGTAGGATAGGAGTAAGCAAGGCAAAACCCAAAACAAACCGACATACCTAATAAAACTATTTTTATCAAAGAAACAAAGCAGGAGAATAAGTTAAAGTAAGGAAAAACCTAGAACAAACCGACACCCCAAAATAAAAGGACTGAAATGGAAGAAACCACATGGAAGAACAAGATAAAGTAGGGAAATACCCAAAAGTAAACCTAGTAACAAAGGAATAAAACCCCTAAAGAAATCTAACTAATGAAAGTATAACACCCAAAACAGAAAATAATGTGAAGTAGATACAGACAAAAGTGTTTAGAGGTATAAGTAAAAGTGCACCCACGAAAGTTATTTTATAATGGAAAAAATAAACCTTCATAATCCTCTATAAACAAGATTCTTGACCTTGGAATACTATAAATCTTATTTAGAGATAAGATCCAAGAATAACAGAGGACCAGTGCAAGTTATCTTATTATAATAAATAAACTTCAAGTGTCAGTGTTTTAAATGCTTAAACTAAGTAAATTTGTGCCTTTACCCAACTTTTAAGTTTATGTACCAACTACAGAAATAATATTTTGTAGAATATTATGATAAAAATAGACTACAAATGTTTTAAGAAAGTGCCACTCTTTATCTGACTACATTTTATAAAATGAGATAGATAGAATAAGAGCAGGTAATAAATAAGTGGAGTGACAAGGGGTACATCCCCAATATAAAATACAAACAGCTAAGACTGCACAAAATTAAATTTAAGAAATAAGTTAAAAAAGAAAGAACATATGTGTTTTGTTTGTGTTAAGTTCAATGAACTCAAGGCTGAAATGTCTGAGTTTAAATACTATTTTTTGTTATAAAATATTTGTTAGGAGTTAATACTTATTATCAATGCTAAATGTTCAAGCAGTTAAGTAAGGTAATTTTCATTAATATTGTATTAGAATAGAAGGTCAGAAGGGGTATAAGCAAGCTGTATTATCCAGAAACTTTGTATGTAAAAACAGATAAAATCTAGGCTAAATGATAAAAAACAACAACATTATAATTGACAAATAAGTCTAGTAAACTAGTTAAACTGATGAAATTTGTATAAGGTAAATCAAACACAGTATATTATAAATTAAACTATACTTTAGAAAAATATTAGAAAAAGGTAGGAAAGATTATTGGAAAAAATGCAAAGGTAATAACTGAAAAATCCAAGGGGGGAGTCCCAAATTAAAGAATAATATTTAAAAAGGATAACTAATTAATAAGATTACAAGGAATTAATGGAAAATAAACAGGTTATTTCAATCTGAGATTTTGTACAATCATAATTATAACATAATACAAATGGCAAACCTTTTAAGAGGACAGGAAGTAAAATTTTAAGGCCCACTGTTAGAAATACAGTAAATATGGCATTTTTAGATAAAAAACTTTGTAAAAATATCTTATTTGGTATCAAATCAAGCATAATGAACTAAAGAAAGAGATTATGTATTTAATATTTAATAAAGTTAGATAATAATAAAAATGTATTCAGTAGTGTAATGTAAAAATCAGTTATGTAGCGGAAATGCTAAAAATTTAGAACAATGTATTTTTAATATTAACTTGGCTAAGACATTTCGGATGAAGAAGGAAGTTAAAACAGTTGATTATTAGACTTTGTCGAGTACACTTGAGATGAGCTCTAACTCAAATATTAACGTATATCGAAGGAAGAAAAAATGGCTTTCATCAACCTAGCCTATTCAAAGTTAAATCGCAAATTTTGGAAAACTTTAAAACTAAATTAAATTCAGTGAAACAAACAATTACAACTAATGAATTAACTAATATTGAATCGGAAAAGTGAGTTAATTAATTTAAACACATAAAAACGATAATACTGAATATAAAGACGGAACATGCCATTTTCAACCTTATTAACTAAAGTGCATTACAAACATTATACAACACTAATCAACGAGGTGAATCCCAGAACACTGAACAAGGACAACTCCACTAACAACAGAAGGAAATATCACTACTGCTGAGACGAGGAAACTTGGAAAAACTACTTTTATTTGAAGAGAATTCTGTCGTGAAGTCGTCATTTTAACATATGCAGCCCTGAAGCAGCCATCTTTAACTCCCACAATTCAAAGTATACCACAGCTAGTTTCGTCGTCGACGTCAAATGGTTCGAAATTTTATTTTAATAAACATTATATATCTTGAATAAATCTTTGTATTTTTAATCCTTAAGTTATTAATTGTAAGTGTTATACTTTCCTGAACTTACCCTTTCTCTGACTATATAATATAACCGTTAAAAGAACTGAAATTTAATATTAATACTTTATGTAAAAATAATCGATTGCCCTGAGATACGAGTCGATACCAACTGTTGAAAAATCGATTTAATATCGATCTATTAATAATTTGTTAAATAAAAACTGGAATTTCATAATTTTGACTTCTATTTCTTTAAAAAATTATAATTAGCATAACTTAAGTTAATATTTAAACAACGGACTCCACGATTAGCGGCAATTACCAAAGTGAAGGGAGAATACTATCAGAAGAAGAAGAACCGCTAATCGATCAGTGCCGTAGACAATCTGATTAACGCAGAACTTCATTCTAGTTACCAAAAGGTGATATAATTGACAAAAACAGTAATAAGGGATTTAAAATTTTACACTAAACAATTACAAAAACTAATTACTAAATAATAAAAACAACAAAAACAATTCTAGAAAAAAATTTTCAAAAAACAAATAAATTTTTCTTATTTTGTTAACAAACACAAATTTTACAATTTGTTACAATCTGAATAAAATTTACAAACATTCAAACTTTAATTTTAGTTTCAAATTCTATTAACTCTTTAACTTGTTACACTTATTATTACATTTCAATTATGAAATTCTGTTAAGTCTTTTCATCATCAATTGGTTCGGGTGATTCTCAGTCATTCACAATGATTTGATTTATTGAATGGGCATTAAATATAACCTTACCCACCTTCTTCCTTCTAACGACCACTAACGGATTTACATAGGGTGACACCGATCTCTCAATAATATTTACCTCCACTAATTTCTCTAACTTCACTTAAATCATTCTCCTCTTATTACCAAAATACCTAATACCTTTTTTGTACCTAGGATGTGTGTTCCCTCCCCTCTAATTCGCCTTCGCAACCTCTTGCCCTTCTGGTTCCCCGGCAATCACTCCCCTAAAACCCTCCACTACGCTTTGTGTTGAGGACTTCTTACACCTCCACCCTCACTACAAAATATATGTACCCCGCTCGCACCTATTTACTTTCCATTTACATCACTCTCGCTTTCTCTACATACATGCACTCCCGCTACTGTGTCCCTACTACTGACCCGTTTCTGTATTACTTTTTATTCTCAAATTTCTTATTTTGTCTAACACCCATTTAAAATTAACTTTGACTGTCTTAACTGCCTTATTGAAATAATCATTATCACCCAAACTCCATCTTTTACAACATTTTACATTAAGTTAACCATTGAAAATTACATTAGAAAATTCATAACTACCTCAAATTATTTTAATCACCTAATTTAAAACCTTTTAAACTCATTTAACATTTATTATTCAAACATTTTACTTTACTTCAAAATCATTATCAAATTTATACTTACATATGGTCAGCTATTTAATCCAATAAAACATGATCACTTGTCATAGACTCAAACTATAAACAATTCTCACCACAAATATAACGTATAAAACCATTTGTACCTTCTGAAACATCATTACAACCATATGACTCAACAACTACATACATTTTACGTTTACTCATTTACTATTTATTATCAAGTTCAAATCTTATAAAAATCGTTTAAATTCATTATCAAAATTTATCTATATAACATTCATTAATCAATTAATTCATCTCAAATCATTTAACAAAATCAGTTTTTTAAAACACCAAGTTACTTTAATTACAATATTCAAAACAATTCCAAATCAATTAATTTCATTCTAACCACAATTATTCTTGTTATTTACTTAATCTGAAAAATGTTATTATCATTATTATTAAATCAATTCCTATTACATACACACACTGTTTACCTTACCTACAAAGTACAACATAACCTATTACATAAACACAATTAACCTCACTATGAATTTATTTACAATTTTTTGTCATATCGTTAGTTGTTTACCACACCTCATTACATAATTTAGCCAAGTCATTACCATAAACTAAACTACTTAAACGTTCATTCACGGTTTATTTGACCACCATCATCGTAAATCCATCTTATTTTCACATAATAATTTTCATCTTTATTTACTCTCATTACATATTATTTTTAATATAATGCCCCGTTAACTCTGTGTCATTCATTATACGATAATAATCTATAGGATTACTCCTTCTTATTATTTCGTACACCTTGTCTACATTAGTTATTTTTGTCCAGTCTCCCTTAATATTATTCGTTATCCCCAGGTAATTTATATCATCATACTCGTCTACTATGTCCATCACCTCACAAGGTAAGTACTCCTCATCTACAGTGGTATCATCAAAATAATCATCAATGTCTATTTCACAAGGTAAGTCTTTCATATCATCTATTTTTTCAAATTTTAACCTCTCTTTTAACTCCTTATAGCTTCTACTTAACGAAACATCTCTATCATTCTCTCTCTCAAAATACCTCTCATCATAACACCATCTGACTTTTTCTCTCTCCATCCATACAAAAGGCAACACAACATTATCACGACACCTCCTGGCTTTCCCAGGGAATTCATGATACACAAAAGGGAACCTACTTAGAGACACCTTGTCTCTATAACCACGGGAGGAAACTCTGTCCTCATAAAACATTTGTGAAAACTCTGTTTCACAATATACTCGGGGAAAATCTGCCCTTTGCCCACCTAACCTTTCTTCACACACTCTCCCTTCACTACTTTCTATTTTCTCTAAAACTTCATCGCCACTATCATTATTCAGTTTACTTTCTAACACCACATTTTTAATTATATCACTGCTATCGCTTTTTACTTCAATATTAGACTCATTACTGTAATTACCACTTACCTTGTTATTATTCATCATATCGCTAACACTGTCACTTACCTTCTTATTCACTACCTTCTTATTAGACGTTCGTCAATCTCATTCAGATGTTTATTCATATTCATTTCAAATTTAACATTTTGTGTATTCATTACATTGAAACGACTATTTATTTTAGCGAAATCACTCTTTATTTCTTTATTGTTCTCTTTCAATTCACTAACATCACTGCTTAATTTATCAAATTTATTATTTAGACTGCACAGCGTGCTACACAAATATTTCATCATATTATTTTCAGGTTGATTACTTTCCTTATTTGCAATTGGTGTTAATTGAATTCCCGAATCATCTGTGACATTTGATTCATCTGTAACACTTAATTCTTTTATTTTATTTTCTTGACCCACATTCGGAGGTGAATGAACTGCCAGGTCACTCATGACAGCTGATTCATTAAATTCAGTTATTTCACTTATATTATTCTCGTTATGCCCTGCCATTTTTAAATTATGAAATTATCATATATTTTAACAATCCTTATTTTACATGCAATCAGTATTATTCAATAGTCTATGCATTACTTACAAATCATACTATAACATAAAATCGTTTTTCGTAATTTTTTACGTACTCTGCTTCAACCTCTAAATCACTTATATTTACGAGTAGACGTGGTCTGTACAAAATTTAAATTTGTACAAACTGTCCCTGTTCGGGCACCATTGAGAACTTACAGATTTTATCACAAAATAATATTTAATAAACATACACATCTTACGAATCCCTTACCTGCATCGGGTCCCAGAGTCTTCACGTGAACTCGTTACCTATAAGTGATTTAGGGTTATATGTCATAATAATTACTCTCATTTACTGTTAACTATTTCAACTTCATTTATTATTCTTTTTTTTATGAGTCAATTTAAATCATGCCTTCTCCTTCTCTACTCCCTAACATTTCAATTAAACAAAATTAAATACTGAGGTAACGACCCCATCTAACAAAAACAACACTTATATCACTTACTTCTTATAATTAAATTAAATTATTTAATTAAAGGCAACCCAGCAATTTGCTCACACACACACTCACATCTTTAACCCCTTTTTATATTTAGATTTTGCGCTTTTAATTCAAATGGTCATATTTTGTTAGTTTATATTTTACTGTTACTTCTCTTTCGGCGTCCCTGCAGTCCCATGGGTTGCACTGATTATATTGTTTAGTAACTTGTTGTAGTCCGAAAACATTTGCATTGATTAAAAATTTGATTACTGGTGGTTGTTTGTGATCTCACTGCCATATTATTTAAAGTTAATTGCAGCCCATTTCATTGTAGTTTTATTCACATTTTACATACTATCATTAAAATTTTGCTCGCGAGCTTGCACACTGAACCGGCCGGTTCCGAAGTTCTAAGGTGACAGACGCCGAATTCGACATTTTCCAAGATGGCCAAAACGTTCTCCTGCTCACCAGCTTGCTTTGGGATAGGCCGAATGGGCGTCACGTGTTATCTCATTAGGCCACGCTAATTACTGTAGATTCGCTCTGGGTGACTAGCGAACCTCATACGTGACAATTCATCTGTTCGCGCAGGCATACGCGCGCTCTTTCACATTCCACAGCATCAGGAATTGTCGCCTCAACCCTATTGGACCGAACAAACGTGCAACTGGGTGTTCCACAAGTGAACGCTGCTCTGAAATTGAAACCTTGTCCGGGCTAGTCCCCGTCTTTACCATTTATTATTTATTAAAAGAAACCCCCTCAAATCTGTCCCATTACAAGATACACCAGTTACTGGGACTGTACTGATGAATCACCTTGTTTCATCCACTAGGGGGTTGTTTGCAAAGGCATAGCTAGGCTAGGAGTCCCCTATTAAATAATTGGAGGTCCTTAAACAAAAATAGCCTATAATTAACATAAATTGAAAACTGTGGATCAATATAACATTTTACGAAAAAGTAATACATATAGTCTACCATTTAAAATATCGGTATGGAGAACCATACCTGACTTCCATGTTCTAAGATTTACATTTAAAATCATTTACTAGAATTTGGTTCGATAATGTCTAAAAAATATAGCCCACCCTCAAACTATTTTCACTATTTACAGATATTTGTGTTATTATGGGTTAGTCATTTAATATAATGTTATTTTCGAGTCACTTTATCTATAAAAATTAGGTACTTTAATATAAAGAATCTTAACTACACAGATAATCATCCCTTCTCATCAATCAATCCCTACCATTAATGATATTTAGACTTTCATAGGGTAATAGTTTTATCATATGTAATTTCTAAGGTACCATATCCTTCAAAATGAAATATTCGTACTTTATTTGATTTCAGCACAGCAATTTTCAAAAAATCAATCCCTCCCCCTTCAACTACCCACTCCATTTACAATTGTCTCTTTTACCATTTTACAGTGGATAAATATGATTTTATTTTCAGGGCACTTACTTACCAAAATTAAGTACTTTACTCTTGTTAAACACAAAACAATGCAGGTAAACTACCCTTCCCCTAAACTCCTCAAAAATTGTTTGATTCTGTTTGAATTTGTGGCAGTTATCGTTCACTGTAGAAAAATTCTACACACAGACACTTTTTGGAAAATGACTTTTCTTCATGTTTTGAGGGTATTACAATCATAATCAACCCGTATATCGAACACGATTTTTTCATGATCACCATACTTCCATTTTCTTACAGAACATGGAAGTAAAAATTGTAATAAAAATTTGGAGAGCTTGCGTAATTTGGGGCTGTTCATGACAATCATTTTGCTCACAAGATAACAATTTTGAAGGATAAGATAACTTAACAATTACAGATGATAAAACTATTACTCTATGAAAGTGTAAATATCATTAATGGTGGGGATCGGTTGAGGAGGAGAGATTATTATCTGCGTAGTTCAGTTTCTTTATAAGAATAAAGTACCTAATTTTTTACAGATAAAGTGACTTCAAAATAACATTATATTAAACGACTACCCCATAATAACACAAATATATTCTTGGATTTCGTTGTCCATGACGTGTCCGTTACTTAACTAAATATCACTATAATATTGACGACTCGGAACACTGTAACAGTACAGACTGACCCAGTACCAGAATTATGGGAATTATGGGTATTTTCATTGTTTTATTATGTATTTTTTTAAACATACAGAATGGTTAGGTACATTGTCCCTCTGGAAAACGGAACAACGTAAATTCGGCCAGAGTAAAACACCAAGGTCTCCGGTGGACGTGAAAACAGCAAAATATACCATGGCGGTGTTTATGACGAAGTACAACAATATGCATTATGATTGGGCTATAACACTAGTCCGTCATCGCTAAGAACAATGACGCACTGAGTACAATGTGTGCAACGAGGCGTTGTCCAGCAAGACAAAGCGGGATGACGTAAGAACTACACACACACAAGCAAGAAATTACACTTGCCTCGCTCTCATTTCAACGCCATTCTTCAGAGGAGCCACAGCGATGTATCGTTGTGTGTATAACTTTTTAACAATACTTTAAATTAACTAACAAAAATGTTATCAACAGTAGTGGAGCAATGAAGGCTCATCATATTTAACAGTATAAATATATAAAAAATGTAAATTCAGTGCACACATCTATCTAATTAAACTCAGCGGAATTAAAGGCGAACACCGACCATCACCATGGGAGTCTCACACCAACAACGGATGGACACCACCACCTAACAAGCAGAGAAGTTCCTTTTGTCATTTTTATAGTTAATGAGCTCATTAATACCAAATCGATAATAAAAAAGAATGTACGGGTCTGAAGTTGAATGTGTGAGAATGAATGCGTGAATGTATGGCCAGAACAACATAAGCCGAGGGCATTGGTTTGTGTAGTAACTAAGTAACTATTAATAAATGATTTTAAGCTGCAGCAATAAAGTTTACATTGATACTAATTCAACAGATAAAGAAATATAGAGAATAAAAAGAGATAGAAAAAGTAGCCGCCATTTTGTTTTGGGTCATATCATATGACGTCACTATTTTGACCGCATGGTTGTATGTGTACTACCTTAGATTGAATTAAATTTGATGGTTAATTTCAAGAATATCTGGTTATCATTTGTGTCGTCAACTGTGTTTCAAAATCTTCCTGTACCTGAACCCTGGTACCCCTTAGGTAGAAAACAAGTTATAAAGGAAGAAAATGAGCCCAGCAACTAATGAAATTGGTGAGTATCATTAATACCGAATTATGGTATTTGTTATCTATATCTTACTAAATATATGTGCTAATATTATTGAGATAAAGTGGGAAAATGCACAATTGGTCGCCCTCACAGTGGACTTTATATAAAATTAATTTATATAAAACAGATAGATGGAGAAACACAGAAGACGATATATAATGAATGAGAGGTTATGTTGTTAAAGGTAAATAGTTAAATACGAGTTGAGTATATTGCGTAGTCAAATACAAATAGAGATAAATAACCATTTAAATACTAAATACAAAATGGCAGAAAATAATAATAGGAAGGAAGTTGAAAATAAAATCTCATTAGAAAAATTGTTCACGTTAATCAGTGACAAATTCAATCAAATGAATGGTACGCTTAATGCAAAATTAGATAGTTTTGAGAGTGAGTTAAAAAAGCAGAATACTTTACAGAATGTCAAATTAAATCAAGTAGAAGAGAAATTAGAAAAATTTAAAAAGAAAATACAGAGACAAAATTGTAGTATTGACAAAGTAGACAAGTTAGAGATAGACAAAAACAAAGGTAAGTGGTGAGAATTATAATACAATTACAAATATGGTGTTAGAAAATAATTGTGTGAGTATTGAGAGTGGTGATAAAAGTATAATGGGAGTAGAATTTGATAATGAAGTGATAAAAAGTGTTGATGAATTAGAGAGAAAGTATAGAGAGAATTTACAGATAAAGGGGTTGCAGGGGGTAAGATTTTCCCTTAATGTTGTAGTAGGGGGTGAAGTAAAGACTTCACGTGTGTTTAGGAAGGACGAGAGTGCCTTCAATGCGTATTTGGAAGACAAAAGGTCTACAAATAAAGTGGTCCCTGGGTTTTTTGTGCACTTCACAGGTGGTGCAGTGATAAAGTAGTAGAGTCCCCTGCATATATGGAGAGAGAGTGTGTAGCTTGGTATGATGGTGAGAAATGTTTTGAGAGAGAGAGAAAGAGAGAAATTGAGATATATAAAGTAAAGAAAAATTATGAAGAGTTTATGAAAAGGTTAGGTGTAGAGATGATATATAATAAAAATAATGAGTACCTACCTTGTAAGGAAGCTGATATAGCAGTAGGAGAAGATGATAATGGAAATAATGACTTTATAACATACCTAGTGGTGACGAATTATACTGGAGGTGACAGGACAATGACCAATCATGACAGATTAAATGAGTTTGTGGAAAATAATGAAAATTTGAATGGTATATGCATTTATGATGTTAATATAAGAGATTCAATAATAAGCAATGTATATAGATATAAGATAAGACTATTGTTCGACGATATGGGGTAATTGTTTATTGTGTTATGAACATTTAATTGTGTGGACAGTGTTTTTTAAAAATGGACTGATTAGGACTGATTATGGTGAATGATTTCATGATTATGTGAATTGTATATTTTGTGTATTGATGTCTATGTATTTGTGTATTTTACTGTTGTGTATTTTATGTAATTTTTATGTAAACATGTATGGTACGATTTTAAATAATTGAAGGAAGTTAATAATGATTTTAAAGGATATTATGAGAATTCAGATTCTAATGGTTAGTAGATGATTATGTATTTGGATATGAAAGGTGTTGTTAGCAGATAAGTGATGAATTTGTAATGGTGTATTAAGTTGAAATGTTGTAAAGAGTTTGGGGAATAGTGACAAATAAGGGCATTGGAGTTAGTTAAATAGAGTTATTGGGAGTTAGGAAAAATAAAGTGTTGAGATGCTGATAAAATATAAAGAGGTGTTAGATATTTTAGGACCACAGTGGTTAGTAATTATATGTAGAGTTGAGTGATGTGCATGGTAATTTTATAGTTGTTGATGGTGATATTTTGTAATAAGGGTATTGGTGTAGGAGTCCAACGAGAGATGTTGAGACAGGGAGTGGATCGTTGTGTGCCGGAAAGGGTTATCTGAAAGGGTCAGAAACCGATAAGGGAATGAGTTGGTTAGAGGGAATACACACATACTAGTACAAAAAGGCGCGGTGCCAGAGGTTTTAAATGGGATTTGTGAAAGGGGGTTATTAAGAGATATTGGTGTCAAAATGTATATTAATGGTTAGAAGCGGTTAGTGTAAAAAAGGGGTAGTAAGGTTAGGTTGACAGATGCCAAAATAAGACAGAGAAAATAATGAATAATAGAGAGTCACCCAAACGAGTAAGGATAGAAGGGTTAGAAAAGGAGAATTCATGGTAGGAAGGTGAGGTAACAAAGGAAGGTAATTGTAACAGAAAGGTAAGGATAAATTTGAAATTGCTGCATAGAATATGATGAATGTCAAATAATTAAAAGTTAATAGAGAATTGTTGAAGTAGTAATGTGATAAAGTTTGGTACAAATCATGTAAATTTAAATTGTTTAATGTAAGGTAAATGGAACAATGTTAATATGTAATGTACAATGTTTTATGATGTTTTATTATGTTGATAGCAATAGAGTGTGTGGCTAGGAGGTCGTTACAGGGGTAATGACGATAATAAGTGTTAAGAGATAGCAGATTTTAAAGTTGAAAATATAAAGTTAAAAAATGAAGTTAAATAAAATATTCTCGTAAGCTGCCATTTACAAAAGAAATAAATGATTAAGTTGAGCAACAAAGTTTAAAGGAAAAGTGTCTGCCATGATAGTTGTAAGTTGAATTTATAGAAATAATTAGGTGAAGGTATTTTGGGGTATGATAAAGAATTGTTGATATATTGTGTTATATTTAGTTACATATATATGTTGTTTATTTTCTTACAAGGAAGTA
This sequence comes from Magicicada septendecula, assembly GCA_034769895.1. NCBI lineage: Eukaryota > Metazoa > Arthropoda > Insecta > Hemiptera > Cicadidae > Magicicada > Magicicada septendecula. The sequence goes on from CM068369.1 coordinate 155,637,033, forward strand.
GTTGAATTTGGTGGTGGTAAGAAATCAATGTATTTTAAGTCTTGTTGTGGTTAAGTGACACTTTTGAATTAAAAACACACCAATGCCCGAACACAAACCAATGCGTCTAAAAGGGGACATATCAGTTGTAGATATGTAAGTGTATTATACCACTATTTTGAAATTTTGTATTGGATGTTTCAGAGTTTTGTGGTGTTGTGACCGCAGTCCTGGGCTGGCTGGAGCGTCAGAACAGGAGTGTAGAGTGCCTCATGGCCTTATGGTGTAGGGATCTCTCAGGAGAAGTCCAGTAAGGTCAGAGGGTGCGACCAGCATCATAGGACCAAGGGTAAGTGATAAAATTTTTTTGTGTAACGTTACAGGGGGTTGTGGTGACGTATCTAGACTGATCCTTTTAGGAAAGTGTGAATGAGTCAAGGATTTTTTTTTATGTTTCGACATAAAAAATTTTCCTTGAGGGGGTTTGTAACAGTACAGACTGACCCAGTACCAGAATTATGGGAATTATGGGTATTTTCATTGTTTTATTATGTATTTTTTTAAACATACAGAATGGTTAGGTACATTGTCCCTCTGGAAAACGGAACAACGTAAATTCGGCCAGAGTAAAACACCAAGGTCTCCGGTGGACGTGAAAACAGCAAAATATACCATGGCGGTGTTTATGACGAAGTACCACAATATGCATTATGATTGGGCTATAACACTAGTCCGTCATCGCTAAGAACAATGACGCACTGAGTACAATGTGTGCAACGAGGCGTTGTCCAGCAAGACAAAGCGGGATGACGTAAGAACTACACACACACAAGCAAGAAATTACACTTGCCTCGCTCTCATTTCAACGCCATTCTTCAGAGGAGCCACAGCGATGTATCGTTGTGTGTATAACTTTTTAACAATACTTTAAATTAACTAACAAAAATGTTATCAACAGTAGTGGAGCAATGAAGGCTCATCATATTTAACAGTATAAATATATAAAAAATGTAAATTCAGTGCACACATCTATCTAATTAAACTCAGCGGAATTAAAGGCGAACACCGACCATCACCATGGGAGTCTCACACCAACAACGGATGGACACCACCACCTAACAAGCAGAGAAGTTCCTTTTGTCATTTTTATAGTTAATGAGCTCATTAATACCAAATCGATAATAAAAAAGAATGTACGGGTCTGAAGTTGAATGTGTGAGAATGAATGCGTGAATGTATGGCCAGAACAACATAAGCCGAGGGCATTGGTTTGTGTAGTAACTAAGTAACTATTAATAAATGATTTTAAGCTGCAGCAATAAAGTTTACATTGATACTAATTCAACAGATAAAGAAATATAGAGAATAAAAAGAGATAGAAAAAGTAGCCGCCATTTTGTTTTGGGTCATATCATATGACGTCACTATTTTGACCGCATGGTTGTATGTGTACTACCTTAGATTGAATTAAATTTGATGGTTAATTTCAAGAATATCTGGTTATCATTTGTGTCGTCAACTGTGTTTCAAAATCTTCCTGTACCTGAACCCTGGTACCCCTTAGGTAGAAAACAAGTTATAAAGGAAGAAAATGAGCCCGGCAACTAATGAAATTGGTGAGTATCATTAATACCGAATTATGGTATTTGTTATCTATATCTTACTAAATATATGTGCTAATATTATTGAGAATAAGTTGGGTAAATGCACAACACTAAGTTTTTTATAAGTAAAAACGTAAAGTTTTACCTTACAGCCTAAACCGGCTTTCACCTATAGAAGGCTTCATCAGAGGTTGTCGTTAGTAGTGCTGTTCGTCTTGTTGTTGGCGACGAGATAGTGTTTCAAAAGATCGAAGCTGTGTGTGTGTGTGTGTGTACAAACACACAAAAACAAATAAAAACGACATCCTAAACGAACAGACACAATTCAAATCGCACGCATTATTCGAACACATCTCACCACACACACAAAAACAAATAAAAACGACATCCTAAACGAACACACACAATTCAAATCGCACGCATTATTCGAACACATCTCACCACACACACACACAGCTTCGATCTTTCGAAACACTATCTCGTCGCCAACAACAAGACGAACAGCGCTACTAATGACAGCCTCTGATGAAGCCTTCTATAGGTGAAAGCCGGTTTAGGCTGTAAGGTAAAACTTTACGTTTTTACTTATAAAAAACTTAGTGTTCCGAGTCGTCAATATTATAGTGATATTTACAAATATATTATATTAAATATTGAAAGTATAAGGGTGGGGGATATTATTTTAGAAATTACTGAACTGAATTCAAGTAGGAAACGGTTTTAAATATAAATCTTAGAAAATGGAAGTCATGTATGGATCTCCACACCAATTTTGTATTTAGTGTTTTCAATTTAAATACTGTGTGTTGAAATTTTGGTTATAATTTCATTTTATAAAAGTGATAATTAAAACCTATATTTCAAACTCTCAGGAGTCCAAAACAGAAAACAAAATGTTATAAGATGCCCAGGCAAGTGCTAACTTCTCTGTAATTATGTATCAAAGACATAAATACTACCAAAGACATTGTTAGCTTATCTCAAGGATTCTCAAAGCAATGAGCTGCTACAGGAGATACAGCAACCAAACACTAGACTGCTGATTAGAGGTGGGTAATGACTTCAAGCACCTCAGAAGACTGGTGACTGGTGAAGCAGCATCACTGGCAGGTTCCTTCCCCCATCCAAAAAAAAGTATGTGAAAATCTTTCTTCCTGTTTTGGAATAATGAATGACACAAAATAAAAATATGTTAATAATATTTACTTACAAGGTAGTAGTTAAAAATAATAGGTACTTACTGAGTTGCATTTTATTTCTTGAACACAAAGTCAATTCTCTATCAAATTTGCGAACTTGTTGATTCTGTCATCATAAAATGGTTGTACATTAATTAATTTGTTTAGTAGTTCCTTTTCAATAGGAATATTTGATAACTTTGTTAGTCTGTGCCCTGTCTTATTGTGTAGGTAAATTTTTATTCTTTTTAAACAAGAAAAACTTTGTTCTCAGAAACACTAGTGAATGGAATAGTTACTATTAAACAAACCAATGTATAAACTTCTTTAAAGATGTTCCTGTTTTCAGCTGAAGTTTCATAAAATTTTGTGGTTCCATTCATTTGTACTTCTCATCCTCATATTATAGCAAGTTTCCATCATTACTTATGAAACATGAGTCCTCAGAAATTCTACACTGGGAAAGCAAACGAAACAACACATAATTCAAGGGTTTATTCTATTAATGGTCAACACATCCCAGTTCTTAAGGTCATTTACCTCCCGGTGCAATTGTGGTGTGGCAGTTTACTCATGTTAATCCTTTGCGATCTGATAGTTTTCCTACCTGCTTGACAGGTGTGGCAATTGGGATATTTTTCTAGACACTAAAACGATGTGCCAAATCACCTTCAGCCATGCTGAACATTGTCATTGCAATGTTTAATAAACAACCTTGAATTTTTCTTCAAAGCATCCTTATAGCACTTAAATTTTTCCTCAGTTTTGAGAAACTCAAAGTACCACTTATTTGCTCAGAAGAACCTTCATGTTTGTAAAAGAGCACAAGTAATGTTACCAAAATCATCAAAACCATTCTTATTCTACATACCTGATTTAACACTAATAATTAAGCAGGGTACACAAACAAAATTTATTGAAATAATAACTGCCAGACAACCACCTGAATGTCGAATTCCAATGCTGTTTAAAGTTTCAATTGTACACCTTGTCCTTGATTTTTAGTTTATTTACTTGCAGTATAGAAATAGCTTATTCACAGCTTGAAAAGTCTTTCTTATAATCATTATTCTTGGATTTCGTTGTCCATGACATGTCCATTACTTAACTAAATATAAATCATGTGTTCCGAGTCGGTAGTGAAATAATATATTTAATCATTATTCCATCTTGAAAATGATAAACTGGGCGGCTGGTGATGTTTTGACTGGGGTGGGGGCAAAATGTTTTGGACCTGTAGATAACAAAAGTGATTACTGATTGTCACCAGCAAAAACCAAATTATCACGGTCATCATAAAATGTTGAATATATTTTAATAAATATGGGAGTGATCACTACTATATACCATGGTCTCAAGTTCAAAGACTTGGAGCGCTATCTGCAACAACTGGAGCAAGAGTTGTGGTACCACCAAATTCCACTAGAACAATGGGCAGACAGCTCTGAGGGTAAATGGCAACGTGGGCAGAGAGGTACATTGGCTTGTAGATCAACTGGCATGAGTTTGTGAATGGTTCCGTAACCACTTCCAGGGGAACAACCATGTTGCAGAGCTGCTGGCCGATCTGCTGTATGGACAGTCAGAGTAGCACGAATCAGTGGAACTCTTTTACTTCTGCAGAAGATCAAGCTGCTTTGTTAGCTGTTGATGCCCAGGGATTGATGAATGTATGATGAGTATACCTATGATGGATGCTAAGGATTATGTCACTGAAAACACTGGAGGAGCTTCTGCAAAGGGCTAAGCTTAGAGAAGACACAGACCATCTGCGAGGTTGTGTGCTCTGCTGAATACTCTCCTGCTGTAGGGGAGGCGAAACAGTGTCGAGCAATCTCTGGAAAAACCAAGTGCTTTGGTACAAGGGAAGTCTGAAAAGTTCTCAGCCTCGAACATAGGTGGCAGCACTATCGCGAATTTTTCTTCATATGCTTGTACTACATCTACTGTTAGGGTGCGTGAGCAATTTCTGGTCATTCTACCAAATAATTTGTATTATACAGCCGTTTGGGACAGAAGTGTTGTCAGTATTCCTTAAAATGGAGAAAATTGAGTATTGTGTGGTCATAATACATTATTACAGTTCATAATAATTATACATCTTGTAATAATTATACATTATATATATACATAATTATTATACATACATAATAATTACAGTTCTCTGTAAAAGAAGCTTCAACACCAAACAAAATTTATTCAAGGTTTGTAAAGTGTATGGGGGGGGGGAACTCTCTCCTTCAGTTTCAACAGTTAAAAACTGAGTTGCCGAGTTTAAACCTGGTCGTCCAGTATGGAAGACGATCGTGATGGATGTCTAAAAGCGGCAACAACACCGGAAACAGTTGAAAAAGTGCATGCTGTGGTTTTGGATAATTGCAAAATTAAAGTGCACGATATTGCTGAGAGGACAGGCACTTTGAAAGAACATGTTGGACATATTTCACACAAGAAATTGCAAATGAAAAAGCGTTGTGCAAAGGGCTACGCGTGTTTGCTCATACCAGATCAAAAATGCATGAGCATGAAAATATCAGAACAGTGCTTGAAATGTTTTAATAAGAACAAAGCAGATTTTTACTATCAGTTTATTATAATGGATGAAACTTAGATCCACCACTACACAATAGAGTGCAAACAACAGTCAAAGCAGTGGACAGAATCTGGTTGTTCAGCACCAAAGGCAATTCCATTAGCAGGAAAAAAGCAATTTCCTGCTATTTTGTAGACATTATAGAAAACCACATCGGGGATGGGATAGTTGCATTGGAACATTGCTGGAATAACTGTGTTATGCTAAAAGGAGATAATGTTGAAAACTACAAATATTTTTGAAATTATAAATTCGTTTTTCGTTGTTAGGCTGAGAAGTTTTCAGACCACCCTCGTAAATAATCTACCAGGGCGAGTGACCAACTGTGCACAGACATATCATGTATTGCGCTAGAGATATGCCGGGCAGAAGCTGACAGCAGCCTTGGATTCTGCCATCAACTTCAGCTTCGTGTGTGTCAGTCTTCTACCCAGAGGAAGAAAGGTGGGGCACTGGAAAGTCCAGTTGGCATTGCACGGCCTATACAGTAGCTCAACTGCTACTGTCACACCGGACTAAGTGATTGGGGACCTGAGGGCCAATGGCAGCCTGTTCCGAGGTGCCAGAATTGCAAGAGGAAGTTCTACTGGGGCTTCACTGGCTTATGGCCAACCAGGCAGGTGCGGACTACCAGCAGGGATACATTCACATTGGCAGTGAAAACTGACAGATGATCTTCTGTAATTTTCATGCAGAGCCTATGGAAGAGGAGATACATGAGACTAGCCTGCAAATATCAGTTGGCATGTACCACCATGGCCAATTCCTGGATGTGTTACACTGTCATTGGAGCCTGTTCTCCAGTGGCCCACTGCACATATATGTGGCCGAGCATGAGATTCAGCTGAAGGAGAGTACCCAACCATTCCAGCTACCGATGTATGGGCCTTGTATGAGAGGAAGTGGACAATCCGGGACCACGTAGAAAAGATGTTGCAACATTGAGCACTGAACAAACCACTTCACCATACATGTATAGCGGTGATTGTAAATAACACACCACATTCCAGTTCAGTATAGAGCAGACCCAGGACATAGACTCACCACTGCCACTGCCACTATTGTGATGGGACAAATCAGGGGAACAAATCTTTTAATAATTGTAATAGGTTTTGCACCCAGTGTTCAACCTTTGGGGAACCTCTTTTAACCAAAATGCGTAAATTTCATTGTGACACCCTATTAGTGTCTGGAGCCGGTACGGCGAGACAAGTTGAGAAACTGTCTGTGCATCACGAGTGGGGAAACCCAGGATGTCTGTAAATCAAGAAAAAACACGTAATTGCCATACGTTAATTTCATCAGGCGGCAAAAAATTGCAGAATTCGCTGGCCCAGCTTCCAGAACATTTTAAACCAACCAATCAGAGAAGGCGATATAAAACTCGCCAATGCCCGACGCTTTGTGTGTATGCAACCCGCAGGAAATAACTGATGAAATAACCCTCAATGACACTCAGCTTCCTGACCGTGCGGTCATATAACCAAGTGCTCGCAAACAAGTTATGTCGGCCGACAAAATTTTAATCTAAATGAAGTAAACTGGTAATGTGATATACAGCTGGGGAATATTTAACGCTATCAACAAAATTTAAACATTTTTATTTAACGTATTTCGGAGTGTATGGTGATAGCAGTGACTTAACCGGGATGGTGAAGTAACTGGACAACGTCTACAGTCAGGATGAGTACAAAACTAACCAATGTCTACTATTAAATTCATTAATATTATTTAAATCCAGTCACGGAAATAATAAAAATCACAAGATAACGGAGCTCTTAATTAACACTGGGGGTAGTAAAAAATTATGAAGTGTGAGAGATAGAGAGAGAATGCAAGTACTGGTTGCCTAATATAACATTATTTTCAAGTAATTTGTTATAGTAGTTTATATATATATATATATTGATTAAATATCTATGTTTTTCTTTTCTTTTTTTGAAAATTTGTGTGAAGAGTAAAAGATAAAGTGAAAGAAGATTTTTTTTGTTTAATAAAAGAAAAGTATTTGTTTTAGCATAAAATGTGTTAAGTAGTTTATTTCGCCCTTCAAACCCAAATTATCAACTCTGTAACAATTTCGTCTATAGAACCCTGGGGAGAATCGTCGGTAAGCAGAAAAGTAGATTTTGATATTTGCCTTTATTATAGTAAAAGAAATAAAATAGTTACAATGGCACCCGAACAGGGACGAATCTATTTGGCTAAAAAGAGAAAAATTGTTACAAATGGTGCCCGAACAGGGATGGCCTATATAAATAGATAGGCTAGACCTACTTTTAGTTACAGATATGGATTATTTGGGAGTGATGGCGTTTTTGTAAGTGATTATAGATTGTGTTTAGAAATTGGTAACGTAAAACCATAAATTAAAGTTAAAGTTTGTATGATTCTATATGCAAGTTATAATAATATAAAAGATGGAAAATAATAATAATGAAATCGGTCTAGCTGACTCAACAGTTTACAAGTGAGAAGGTTGTTCAACTCAAATTGAAAGTAGAGAAACCGGTTTAAACGAATCTGTTGATTTGGGAGTTCAGACAGCAAACGAAAATAATGTAACTGATTCAATTATAATTAGTAATGCAGGAGCAAAATCTACTCCCATGGCAACAAAAATAAAAGAAAGAGAACTGTCAATAGATGATCTATTTAACCTTATAAAAAGTAGTTTCAAGGAACAAAAAAGTGATAATGAGGTTAAATTTAATGAGTTGAGAAGCGATGTCAATGTAAAATTTAACGAAATAAAAAGCGATATTAGTACACAAAATGTTAAGTTAGAAAGTAAGTTTAATGAACTAAGAAATGATATCAAGGGGTTCAGTAATGATATGAAAAAACGAGATGAGAAGTGGGAAAGAGATAGATATAAATTAAAGGAGAATAAAGAAAGTGACCTAAACCAGGTAAGTAGTTCTGATAGTGGAGGTAATAATGATGACGATACTTTTACAAACAACAGTGTTAGTTTAAGTGCAGTGAAGATAAAAAACGATGAGGTAAGTGAAAATAACGGAAATATAAGTGATAATAGTAGTGGTGTTAGTTTAAGCGCAAAACAGGTGACAGTAGACAAGGTGAGTAACAGTGTTAATTATGATGATGTTAACAAGGGTGAAATAATGGTGAATAATAATAATAACGAAGTAGTTGAAAATGAGGTATCTATGTATGATACAGTGAGTAATAGTGGTGATAATGAGAGTAGAAAATTAGTTGGGGTTAGTAATGGAGTAGTGATAAGTATTGATGAGTTGGAGAAAGAATGGAGAGAGAGTTTATCTGTTTTAGTTATAGGTAATATATTACTTTGCTATATGTTGACTGTTGTAGGTATAAACAAAGAGTGGGAACAGAGGGCAAATTTTTCCCGTGATGTTGGTGAAGTAGAGACTTCACAAGTGTTGTTGGAGGACAAGAGTTCCTCGATAGTTTTTGTAGAATACAAAAGGTCTTCAAAATGTCCCTTGGTTTTTTATGTATCTGGTAGGACCAGATGGTGGTTAAATAATGTTGTGTTGCCCTTTGTGTGGAATGAGAGAGAGAACGTAAGAGGGGGTTATATAAGTGATTTGGAGAATGAGAGAGAAATAGAATTATTCAAGTTGAGTAGAGATCATAAAGAGTTAGTAAAGAGAATAAGTATTGAGAGAGTTGAGAGAATTAAAAACTTACCTGGTCGAGTAGATAATATTGACAATAGAAAGCACTTACCTTGGAGTAGAATTAGTGTACTTGTAGTAGGAGATAATTGTGATGATGATGTAACTTACCTGGGTTTAACAATAAATACTGATGGAGACAGGACTAAAATTATCAATGTAGACAGGTTTTATGAGTTAATAATGGGGAGTAATCCGGTGAATTATTCTTGCGGTATAGGGAACAAACCAAAAATAAAGAGTTATTGTATAAATAATAACAATATGATAAATTCAAACCGAAATGAATTATACTCGAGTAAGGTTAGACTAATCTATGACGAAGGTGGTTAGATTGTTATTAATGGACATATAATTACGAGATTGTAATGGTTTAATACTGGACTGAATAATGTGATGATTTGTGACAAACAAGAACATTTATGATGAATACTGTATATAAATATGTATTGGTATTAAATGTATTTGTGTAATAGGTTATGTTGTACACAGTATTTTATGTAACAAATGTTTGTAGTCAGGATTGATTTTATAAAAATAATATTTCATTTGACTAAATAATTAACAGGATGTAATTGTGAATTTCATGAGGAAATTAGATGAATTGAAATTGTTTTGAATAATGTAATTAAAGTAATTTACATTGAATTAATTTGATATGGGTAAAGTAATTTAAAAGATGTGAAACTTTGGTAATAAATTTGAGAAATTTATTTTGAATTGAATTGTATAATAAATGGTAAAGATATTGCAATCAGAGTAATTACATTGTTATGTACAGTGTATGTTGTGTGATCAATGTTTGTAGTTTTGAGTTTATGACAATAATCATGTTTTTATTTGAGGGAGCAATTGACAGTATGTAAATACGAATTGTTATAATGTAATTAAATTAATTTGAGGTAATTAATTTAAATTAATCGAAAAGATGTATTTAAATGAATTTAAAATGTGGTAAAAGTTGGATTTTGGGTAACGATTTTTTAATAAAACAGTAATTGATTTCAGTAAACGGGTGTTAGAATTAGGTAATGAAATTAAACAGTTAGGGTTAGTTGTAAATGGGTATTAAACACAATAAGAATTTTGGGACTAAAAATGAGATAAACACGGGTCAGTAGGGGGGACACAGAAGCGAGAGTGAATGTAGGCAGGGGAAAAGGGAGAGATGAAAGTAAACAGCGAATATGGGAGAATAGAGCACATAATTTTTTAAAAATGAGGGTGGAGTTGTTGGGGGACCCCAACACGAGGAGTTGAGGGCAGATTTGGACCATTTTAAAGAGGTTTTGGCGGAGTTACCTGGAAGGGCCAGGAACTAGGAGTGTAGCGGAAAGCACGGGAACACACACCTTTTGTACAAAGAAGTTATTCGGCGCCCTATTCTAAAAGTTCAGGTAGAGTTAGAGAAAATGGTGGAGGGAAATATTATTGAGAGAACGGTGTCACCCTATTTCAAATCCGTTAGTTGTTGATATAAAGAAGAAAGTGAGAGTGGGGTTAGGGTTAGATGCCCGTAAAGTAAAACAGAGTATTATTGCTGAAAGGGAGCCACCCGTTTATTGATAAATGAGAATATGAAATAAAAAATGCTGAGTAGAAATTATAATGTAACAACTGGAAGATTCAACAGAAAGTCGAAATTAAAGTTGTATTATGTTTACATGTACTCTGTATAAGATTATATTGTTATAATAAGGTATCTGCAGATACATTGTGTGTATGTACACTGTATTTTGTGTATTTAATGTTAATAATTCTGATTGAGTTTATGGTAATCATGACAATTGACTGTTAATAATTGACATTGGTGTAATCATAAAGATTATAATGTAATTAAAATCTATTTGAGACGATTTAATTAATTTAAAATGTTTTAAAATATGTAATTAAATTAATTTGAGGTAATTAACTTAATTGAAAAGGAAATGTTGGTAATAAAGATGAATAAATTTTTGATTTGAAATGAATAATAAATGATAAATGATTGAAATAGTGAATGATTAAAATGTTTAATTGAAACTCAGATTTGAGGTCATAGAGTGTTACATGTAATATTGTGCCGTGTTTTGGTGAGAACCCGGCCCGTTAATTAATTTGAGTAACAGCACGTATATGTTGGCAATGCATTCGCTATGCTGATCGGCGTGCACTCTGTGGGCAGAGCGTCGATTTGCGCTTTCAACTGCCGTTCTGGTTTAGTTGATTTCCGGCGGCGGCGGCTAGCAGTTCGGCTCTTCCTGGCGACCGAGTTTCTTTTGTTGTAATTACTATCTGCCATGCGTATGTAGGCTCTAAGTGACCTTCCGGTAAGTCTGTTGAATATATTTGGTTCATTTCAGTATAAAAGATTTATATTTAACCCAAAATTAAAGTGGATGCTTGTTGATAATGTTTTAGACATCGCCATGTGGCGGACAGGTTAAAGGCTGATTATTTGAGTTGTTCCAAATAGTAATACCAATTAAAATGCTGTAATTATAAGCTACATACAATCATTTCTATTGTATAAAAGGGGCGTAAAAAAATGAAAAAGTTATTCTGTTATTTTATGGCGAACTTTACAAACTGTCTGTGACCACGTGCAGCTGTATTGCACACGCCTGTTTGAGTTTGTTAAAGTAGGCATATCCACTCGTTATTTTGTGATTTACTGAATGTACATTTATGCTTGTCACGAAGATAATTCTATAATTATGTAGTGTTGAGGCCTTGAGTGTGTCAGTGTTTTAATTGACAAACTAGTGGTGAAAATGTTAGAACGAGTTATGGTGAACATTTGGAGTTTGATAGGCTGTGGCATGCTTTGATTACGAATTAAAGGCCAGTTAATTAATTAGTATTATGCATGTATAGGGTTCCTGATCTTGGAGACTTGATTCTCTCCGTTTGGTGGCTGTAAACCTGCCATCATGACTTAAGGAAAATGTGATTGACTGAGCTCTCGTGATTCTGGCCGCCAGGGAGAAGCTCCCGTTCCTCATGTCGCAGTAGCCCCAAAACATCTTATGGACGAAAGCAGGTGACATTTAAGCCTTTTATAATTCACTCTAGGCCGTGGAAGTAGACTCCATATGCTGTGCAATTCACCAGTAAAAGCAAATTCACTCAATTCAGATAACTATTGTGCTCACGTCCGTCGGGACATTAGTGATTACGAACCTTCTCTATTTAAATCATTATGTAATTACGTCTCAAAAGAATTATGAACCCGGGGGCAGGCAACGTGTCCGGCCATCATTATTCTTGTTACTAATTTTATTAGGTTGCAGTTGTGATACTGGGGGGGGGGGAGTAAGAATTTTAGCAGATTTATGTGGGTATTTTTATATATATATATATGTATTATAATATAAAAAGGGGTTGGGTTTTTTTTGGGGGGTTTTAAGGGTTCTGTTGTTCTGTAACCTGAGGCCGACACCTGTTGATGCAATTGTCTGCATGCATGGGACATGTCATTATGTGCTGGAACTGGTGTGGGCACATGTTTGCGCCTGGGTAGATTCAGCCATCTGTGAATTCATTTAAATATTGTCAGGAAGCTTAAGTTATTTATTCTACAATTTTTTAACATTATTCCGGCTCTCTAATAATTAAATTCATGATTGTTTTTTTTAAATGCCAAGCTCAGTTCAGGATTTCTCATGCTTTTAATATAGAATTATTTTTCTGGTTTCTCATTGTGGCATTTTGTAATTGTAAAATTTATAATATCCGCTTCTGTTTATAATAATTTTCTGGTGATCATAATACACTTGAATTTTCTTGAAAATTCTGTATTCTTATAGAAGCACAGGGGAGAGTGAAAGTCTACTATTTTATAGACCATACAGACACGTTAATCATGTGAGGGTAGTTGCTATCAGGGAACAAGCCCAAATTTCCAATTATGAATTTGTAATAGGAGAGAGTTGCTGTGTCAGTCGAAATTGGCGAATTCTAGTCTTTCTAATTAATCCAGTTTTTTTTTTTACTTAGATCATGTTCTTGTGGGGTTCATGGGTTTTAATTATGAGAATTCACATAAGTCTGTCTGCCGGGTTGAACTTGTTATTTTGTTTGTAATGTATATGTATTCGTGTATCTATGTCAGTCTATATGTTGCATGTCATGGGTTTTAGAAGAATATTAGATTATTTATATGTCCTGTTTATGTGATTACTATGTTGATTGATTCTATGTGCCCTTCTTAGATTATATAGATGTATATATATATATATATACTGTTGAATTATATTAACAAATTTTAAATTACTATGAATATGAACATACTTGCAAAATTAACTTTAATTATATGAAGATGCATATATATACTGTTGAATTATATTAACAAAATTTAAATTATTATGAATATGAAAATACTTGCAAAATTAACTTAATTATATGAAGATGCATATATATACTGTTGAATTATATTACAATTTTTCTTGAATTAATATGAATATGAAACGACTTGGGAAAGGCACTACAATTATATGAAGAAGTATCAGAGGTTGAATTGTATAGGTAAATGTTAAATTGAAATTCCTGTGCAGATGTGTAGAAAGCAAAGTATGCATATAATAAAAATTGTTATTGTGGTCTTACAGCAGAGTTTCATTGCAAGTCCTGTCTCACTGGACCCAGCACATTTTTTGCTTTCCTAGGTCTTCCGCTTAGTTTTAATTAACTAGTGGCCCCTCTTAAAAAAAAAAAAATTTTTATAAAGCATAAAAAAAATTTGAAAGAGGGGTTACAATATGAATGATGTACTAAGTAATGGTATTGTTATTTACATTGTGTATTAGGTATTCAATGTTGATAGTGGTGATTGATATTTTAACCATGATAGTATGTTATTTGATGGAATAATTAACAGTATGTAATTACTAATATTTTATGATGAAATTAAATGAAGTTAAATGGTTTTGAATAATGTAACTGAAGTATAGAATTAAATTAGTTTTAAATGATTTGATTAATTTAAAAGACTGGAAACTTTGATAACAAATTTGAGAAATTTATTTTGATTTGAATTATAAGAAATGGGAAACGATTAAAAGCTGCCTGTTAAAATGTTTTAATTGAAAATCATAGTTGGAGTGGTAATGTGACCAGGGGAATGTGTAGTAGAAGATGGACATGTAAACAGTAATTACTTCCATATGCCTTAAGGAAATGGAAGTATGGTGATGGCAAAAAAAATCGTGTTTGAGATTATTGCAGATTCTGATTGTACTACACTCAAAACATGAAAAAAAGTCGTTTCAAAAAGTGTCTGTGTGTGTGTGTGTGTGTGTGTGTCTGTGTCTGTCTGTAGATTTTTTTCTATGGCAAACGATAACAGCCGCAAAGTCAAACAGAAACAAATAATTTTTTGCATACAGTCCTGATTTGTAGAGTACTCACGACCTATTGTTTTTGGTGAAGATCGGTTGAGGGAAAGGGGTAGTTTACCTGCAACGGTTTTTTTATCAAGGGTAATTTTTTTTTTTGGCAAACGATAACAGCCGCAAATTCAAACAGAATCAAATAATGTTTCGTATACAGCCCTGAATTATGGAGTTCTCAAGACCTCTTGTTTTTGGTGAAGATCGGTTAAGGGAAAGGGGTAGTTTACCTGCAACGTTTTATGTTTTAACAAGGGTAATTTTTTCTATGACGAACGATAACTGCCGCATATTCAAACAGAATCAAATAATTTTTTGCATACACCCCTTAATTGTAGAGAACTCAAGGCCTTTTGATTTTGGTGAAGATCGGTTCAGGGGAAGGGGTAGTTTACCTGCAACCTTTTACGTTTTAACAACAGTAAAGTACTTGAAAATTCATTTAAACTTTTTCAAACAATGGTAATTGTTAAAAATAAAATAATTTTGTTGCCAGGCAATAAAATTATAAGTTTTTCATTTTAATGCAAATCATGTATGAGAGAAAATATATCGTTCGTGGCAGGAAAGCATATCTCAGTTATGTCATGTTTACGTTTCCATTTTATTATTATGACTACCACAATAAAAAGGAAGGGAACACACACACACACACACACACACACACACACACACACACACACACACACACACACACACACACACACACACACACACACACACACACACACACACACACACACACAATTCGCATTATTTCTGGCCTCATTCATGTTTATTTTCTTACATTTGCACGCTTTTTAAATGGGAAGTGCCGAAACCCATACCAACATAACGTGTGCAAGCCGAAAAAGTGTCCAGCATGGATAGCGATTTGCTTCCTGTGGATCGCTGGGCAGTGTAACTGCACGTGTTTACAGAGGAACGATTCATAGACAGACTTTTCATCTTTAGGGAATGAACCCTCTGCAAGATGCTGAGGGTCCATGAGTGACTTCGGAGCGCTCCTTCTTTTCCGCGTGTTTGTTCTGTGAAACGTACACTGTAGATTCACAGCTTTACTCTAAGCAACGCTCAATAGGAAATGTTGAAAATTTTTGTGCATGGTGTACCCTCATACACACTAAACCTGCTCTGATGTTTTAATTATGGACATCATAATATTAAAACTTTGGAAACTTGAGCACTACTTAATGGAGATCAATCATTAACTTATACAAGCCATTAATTTTATGCATATTTTTTATATATATGTGTACAACATTATCGGCAACAAAGAAGTAGTTTTTGTTAAAATTCCTTCCCGGGATATTTGGCCGTAGTCCAATGTTTTCTACAAAACCAGACGTTTCGGCAATGCCATCGACTTCCATCATCAGTGAAAATCGAGTGCGATAACGTGAGGTGGTATACGTTAGTGACCACAGTACTGTGGTTAAGGCTGAAGCAGTAAGTAGAAAGAAGTAGTTCTATGGTAACATTTCATTTCGAAAATGATTTTAAATATAAATCTTAGAATATGGAAGTCATGTATGGTTCTCCATACCGATATTTTTAATTTTGGAATTTTAATGTGAATTGGTAATTGAATTTTGAGTTAATTTTGGGAATTTGACCTTTTATTTTTTGAGTAATTCGTCATGGATTTTAAAGATGCAAATATATTAAGGTATAAAGTGTATCCTGTTATATGAAATAAATGAATAAGAAATATGTTGTGTTAGCATAAGATAGAATAGAAGAACCAGTACTTTGCTATAGGCAACCAGTACAACTAAGAGGAAACCAAATCAGTGGAGGATATGGTATAGTGAAACGCCATTTGTTGATATTTTGATTGAATGTTTCAGAGTCGAGTGATACTGTGGGGGCGTACCTGTTCTAGCCGGTGCGTCAAGGCAGCGACGTCTAGCGTCTGTCCGGCTTTGCGGTGTTGGGATTCTAAAGCAGAAAGTCCAGTAAAGTCGGATAGTTGCAGCCACAGCCACCGGACTAGGGGGGGTTCGTGGCGCCATATCCTTGCTGATCCTTTTATGTTTTAGGCAATGAGAGTTTTTATGCTTTGGCATAAAACCTCTCATTGGGGGATACTGTGACGGGACAAATCAGGGGAACAAATCTTTTAATATTTGTAATAAGTTTTACACCCAGTGTTCAACCTTTAGGGAACCTCTTTCAACCAAAATGCGTAAATTTTATTGTGAAACCCCATTAATATCTGGAGCCGGTACGGAGAGACGAGTTGAGAAACTGTTCATCACGAGTGGGGAAACCCAGGATGTCTGTAAATCATGAAAAAACATGTAATTGTCATACGTTAATTTCATCAGGTGGCAAAAAATTGCAGAATTCGCTGGCCCAGCTTCCAGAACATTTTAAACCAGACAATCAGAGAAGGCGATATAAATCTCGCCAACGCCCGACGCTTTGTGTGTATGCAACCCGCAGGAAATAACTGATGAAATAACCCTCAGTCGACACTCAGCTTCCTGACCGTGCGGTCATATAACCAAGTGCTCGCGAGCAAGTTACGTAAGCCGACAAAATTTCAATCTAAATGAAGTAAATCAGTAATGTGATATACAGCTGGGGAACATTTAACGCTAACAACAAAATTTAAACATTTTTATTTAACGTAATTCGGAGTGTATGGTGATAGCAGTGACTTAACCGGGATGGTGAAATAACCAGACGTCTACAGTCAGGATGAGTACAAAACTAACCAATGTCTACTATTAAATTAATTAATATTATTTAAATCCAGTCACGGAAATAATAAAAATCACAAGATAACAGAGCTCTTAATTAACACTGGGGGTAGTAAAAAATTGTAAAGCGTGAGAGATAGAGAGAGAATGCAAGTACTGGTTGCCTAATATAACATTAGTTTCAATTAATCTGTTATAGTAGTTTATATACGAGGGGCATTCAATAAGTGTCGAGACAAATTGCTCTAGCTTAAAACTTGTTTATTGAATCAATACAAAGTGATGGTTACTTTTCAACATAACCCCCCCCCCCAACTGTAATACACTTATCCCATCGTTTTTCTAACTTCCGAATGCCCCTGGCATAAAATTCTGTGGGTTGCTAATGGAGCCAGTTTTACACATGAATTTTGACCTCTTCATTGGAACCGAATTTTTTCCTGCATAGTGCCTCCTTAAGGGGTCCAAACAAAAAAAAGTCTGATGGAATGAGATCTGGGCTATAAGGTGGATGTGGCAGGACCTTCCGGCCAAGTTTTTTAAGCATTTCTTGGGTCAGTTGAGCCGTGTGTGGGCGAGCGTTGTCTTGAAGGAGTATCACGCCTTTTGTCAAGAGTCCACGATGTTTGGTCCTGATGGCAGGCTTTACCTTGTTTTCCAGCATATCACTGTAATCAGAGCCGTCGCGTGGGTTGTAGGCGCCCGGAGTGAGATTTTGCCAGGCCCCCCCCCCAAACGACGGCCAGTTGTAGCCTACTCTCCCATATTAGCGAGTTTTGTCAGTATACGTCCCTTTTTACTACAATAGAAGAGAACTTGATGATCACATGTTATAAAAAATAACCAGCTCTGATCCTGTCAACTTCTAGTTGTAAACAAGATATACTCGTATGAGGTCATAATCGTAAAATAAATTAAGTCCGTATTATTTAAGTCTTTAAAGTGAATGACTTTTGTGGTTTAAAAATAAAAATCATTAAAAACTAAAAATTAAAATCATTGAGTAAATATTCGATCGAAATTTATGTGGTCGTTGTACGGTTTTGTTTATAATCAATAACTTTCTTTATAATCAATAACTAATTTGCGTGTTTAAATGTGGGAAAACTATATTTTTTGACAATTTCTCTAGTAGAAAGGGAAATGAGATTTAAATGAATCAACTAAAATTATAAATACTAAGATATATATATATATATATATATACATATATATTTTGTAACGATATTTCTGCATAAGTAAATTTATTTGTTTTTGTGGAGCCCCACGATCTTGCGCCATATTATGTAACGATACAAAATGGCAAATATAAATTTATTTGTGTTTGCGGAGCCCCACGATCTGGGACGCCATATTATATAACGATATAACGTTGCAAATATAATATAATTTACATTTTTGATGCCCGCGTTGGAAGCGATATTTCTTATGCAACGATACGATATACATAAAAATAGGCGTGCCTGGCCTCACGTTCAAGAGCGACAAATTATGTAACAATATAACATTTAATTTGGGTTTCAGGTGTATCTGTAATAAGAACTCTATGTAACTTGTAACGGTATTTCAAATTTATTTGATATTATTAAAATTTGTGCACATGGCACTTACTTCGACTTAAAACATTCGTTATTATTTCGTTATTATGCCGTAAGGCTTATGCTATATACACCCTTACTGACTAAAAATTCTATTCTACTAATTATTGTATTAACGAAAAATCTCACTTACAGACTACTCAGTCAATTAGTGTGTTTCAAAATATCAATATTTAAATATTTTCTTATATATTGCAATGTAACTCAAAAATATCAATAGTTACTGAATTTATCTTTTGTTTCTCAGTACTGATTTATATCAAACGCTAATTTTTAATTAAATGCTTTGTATTCTTTTCATTTCAATACTACTTTGAGCTCTTGTTTACGTTAATCTTATTTCAATGACAGCTATGATTTTAATTCTAATTTTACAATAAACATTGACTCTTACTTTTAAATAGAACAAGAATGTCCTTAATTGTCTTTACGTTAATTGTTCGATTAAGAGATAAATAAGTTGTTTATCACCTTATCGTCGTCAATCATACTCAATCATTGGACCCCTCTGTAATCGTCCTCGTCTCGAACTTCAGCATCACTCGCTCTTCTCTTCTTGTCCAGCGTCGCCTCTCTCTTCTCCTCTTGTCCAGCGTCGACTTCCTCTCTTGTCCAGCGTCGCCTTTCTCTTCTCCTCTTGTCCAGCGTCGACTTCCTCTCTGTCCAGCGTCGACTCTCTCTCTGCTCCTCTTGTCCAGTGTCGTATCGCTCTCTGGAACTTCTCCTCGTGCTGTTTCGGACGTCAGTTGATCTTCTTGTGTAATTTTTGTTACTACTTAAAAATTGTTTGTTTTACAATCCAGTTACATAACTGTATGTAACTGGAAGGATGAAACTATTTACAAAAATTTAAATATTCTCTGTGGATGGGCAGAAGCTCCCGCTGCACCGTGGATGATTTAAGAAAGAGAACCACTGTAGCTTGCGTGTCCTATTTATACTCATGTCTTGGTCAACATCTGCAGTGGTACGAAATCGACATGTCAGAAACTGTCTCTGAGTTCAGTTCCCCCATTCTTTGTCAATTTCGCTATTTCTTATATTTCTGCGAATTGCAGAGTCCTGTAAGTATACTCTTATACTTATCTTATAACTATTTTTTCAACACATGTTCACTGTAATTTTGGACATTGCAACTTAACCCTTTCGATTTGTACACAGTTATTTCACTATTACACTCGTACGGTGTGGCACTTTCACATGGTTTTCGTACACAGTATTTAGTAAATTTTCTTACATTTTATTGTATTTTTGGATTCTACTTCTTAATTATAGTTTATGGATAATTACGGAAAAACAGTAATTATGCAATTATTCATCTTGGGGTGGTAAACTCGCCTGCATAGACCTGTGTTCACACACACTAGCAAAATACTGGTGTACACACTTTCAGTTACATTTGTGTGTGTGTGTGTGTGCACGTCGATTCAGGTCGAAACACCTGTTCATATTTTTGTCTGAGCCAAGCTTGCAATCCCTGACATGCTTATTTCTAATACATTATTAATTATTTACAGTTTATTAGGTATATTTAAATTTTTATATTCAATGCTCAGTACATCACTTATTTGTACTGTCGCAATATATATATATATATTTCATTCACTTTCTGCTACAGTCCGTTTCTTGATGTATATAATACTATAATACTTATAACTATTTTACCTCAAGATGTATTTTTTCTTTAGGGAAATGTTTCGGGAGATCCTGTTCTCCCATATTCAACCTTCGCCATCTTGCAGAAGCAAGATGTCCCTAAAGAAAAAATACATCTTGAGGTAAAATAGTTATAAGTATTATAGTAATATATATATATATATATAATCACGAAAAATGCCTCTAAAATCTATCAAAATTTATGCAAAGGAGACTCATCATCAGAAATTCACAATTAATAATATTTTCAAAGAAAAAAAAAGAATGAATTGAAAAATGAATTTTTCTTTGAAATCATTAAAAACATGCTCTACTTGTTTATTTTGAACTTGATATACAACAGTAATATTCAATAGTAACTACAGTAAACTATGGTAGTACTGATAATTTTGAATAATAAGATTATATTAGTCTGTAATATTAAATAAAAAATCTTAGAACATAAATGACATTTGGAATGATTTGTGAGCATATAATGTACATTTACAATCAAATTGTATCTTAACATTTCCTCTGCAAGCCAATGATTACTTTATTACAAAGTATGTAGTATAATTATGTCGTGATAATATAAAAATATTAATTAAATACACAAATAGGAATGAAAAAAACAAACTGTATGATAAAATATGTATACTTAAACACTAAATGGCATTCTTCTGGCTATTGCGTGAGCAAATGTGGACAATTTTTCCTTAAAATCTAACTTTTTGGCTTCATCATTTTCAATAGCTAGTATGGCGAGTGAATTAAGTCTTTCCTGCGCCATCGTTGAGTGTAAATTGTAACGGTACAATTCTGGTACCATAATAATTTTGGGAAATCATTGTTCCAAAGCATAATTATTGTATTTCATTTTATATACTATATAAAAGATTGATAAAGTTATTGACAATTTTCAATAACGCAATATTGAGTTAACAGGATTTGTGTCGAGGTCAGTGTAAAATGACAAAAGTAGCAAAAAACAATTCGTCATAATAACGGGTAAACAAGCCTAGCCCATGATTACGTCAGACGAAAGAATGCAAGGCGCATTATTATACAATTGTATTTAACTAGGTTTGGCCGTTCGAACAAAGAACCAGTGACATAGTTTTGCCCCACCTCAAAACCAAGTAGTTTTGCCCAATGCTCAGTGGTGAAACGTGGTCATTTTCGTCCAGACAGTGAAGCGTGCCGGCCGGCAAATTTACCGAGTGTGTTGATCTAAATTTTACACTACCAAAAGTTTATTCAATATGCATTAACAGTTGTTACAAATTGAAATCGTAAGATCACGATGGGACACTACAATCGAGAGTGTGAGATCAAGATGGGACATTACGAATCGAGAATGTGAGATCTGTGAGATCGCGATGGGACACTACAATCGGGAGTGTGAGATCCACGATAGTACAGTTTCAATGCAGTGACAGCTAAGTACCACTAACTTACGCAGTACACAAAACAATCAAATATAAATATTAAAATCCAATACTCAAAATTAACTAAATTCAGTAAAATGAGCTCATGATGAAATTGTACCAGAGAATGAGAGGGAGGGAGTGAAAGAGTGGATACTATTCAATATTAATAAGTGCTGGGTTGTGCCACTATATATATAGATATATATATGTTTATCATGTTTCTTAATATTATAATACATGTTTGTTTTTGGAGGGATAAAGTATTGTAAGGGTGTAGTATCTGATAAACGCCACATGGCGTAACCTGTAGTCGTTTTTCAATGTGTAGTCATTTTAAAAAAATTAAAGGTTAATGGTACGTTTTATTTTGAGTACAATTATTTCAGGTAATACATTCCATGAACCTGGTTTGTGTAACCCGAATTCTGGACCTCAAGGTAAATTTCATATTTTGTTATGCAGTATGCAACATGGCGCCCGATATTTTAATACACATCAAATTAAATGTAACCGATTAATTAAACACAATTAAAGTTTTATTACAAATGGCTTTTGCGAACAGGGACTCTACATAAGACTTAATTTTATGTGGAGTATACCTACCGAAGAAACGGAATATTTACCTGAGATAATTGGGAAAGTACGTAAACACGTGCGAAAGGTAGGGTTAAGTTATAAGGTTATAGACATATATGTGTTAGAGATATAATAACCAAAATGAGTACCAATGACAATAAAACTATAGAAATCAGTACAACTGATGTAGGTTTGACTAGTGAGATGGATGTTCCATTAACATCAATTAGTCAGATTGACGAGTCGAAGACGAATGTATCTGTAGAGACAGTAACAGTAACCTCCATCTCAAGTCATGAAAATAAAACAGATGAGACAGCTGCTATGATGCAGTTACTATTAAGCGAAATTAAAGGAATTAAGAGTAGTTTTAATAATAAATTCGATGAACAAAGTAACAAACTTGAGACAATAAATAATAAGTTCGATGAACAACAAAGTGATTCTAATGTTAAATATACTAACTTGAATGACAAATTTGATGAAGAGAGTGTAAAGTTTGATGAAATAAAAAGTGAAATTAAAAGACAAAATTGCCATTTTGATGAAAGAATTAACGAAATAGAAACACGTTGTGAAATCATAACAGTAGAAATAGTTAATGAGAAATTTAATATTAAAATAAGTAATTTGGATAACAAAATTGATCAAATTTATGAGACAGTTAATGACACAGTTAAAAACCAGATAGAGTCACAAAATACAGAAATAGAAAAGAAATGTTTAACTTATGTAGAAAGTCAAATAGAAATCAAAACAAATTATGAAGTAAATAACCAAATAGAATTGAAAACAAATGTTTTACAAAGTCAATTGGAGAAAGTTGAATCAAATGTTGTGGACATTACCAAAAACATTGTTAACAACATTACAAAAACAATATCAGAACATGAAAGAAATACTAAGAGTAGAGTAAGTATTTTACAGAATAAGATCAAAGAAATAGATGATTTAGCTATACAAAACAATAATGATGTGCATGATAAATATGATTTAATTGCTAATAGTTTAACAAGTGTGAAAAATGAGTTACGGGGGGAAATTCATAAAAATATTTCGAGTATTAATGATAGAGTGGTAGTGACTAGGGATGTATATAATGAACTAGAACTAGAAAATTTTAGCCATGAAAACAGGGTGATACATCCCATGTGTTTTTTGAATCAGACACGGGATTATAATTATTTCAGTAGCAGTAGTTGGGAAGTAAAATTAACCAAAATAGTAAAGTGTTTCAAAGGTAATTC